>OX336388.2:576986125-578190393 GCA_946902985.2 Meconema thalassinum | reverse complement strand
GTATACGACTGGTACAGTGTTAACACTTCTTGACTGCCAGCGTTACTGATGTATTATCATTTATGGAGAATATTTGCGGGGAGAGGGAGGAAATACAAAAGCACGATTGGGCAATTTTTATTTGACTGTGGGTTGCTTGACTGCTGGTGGTGATTGCTATTGACTTTTTGTAGCTTTTCAGTCGGTCAATACGATTGTGCCCTATGAATGGGCACAAGATTGAAATATATAAATACACTTCTGAAAAAATACATGTATTAGTCAATATTCACAATTAAATGGGGTGATAGGGGATTGTTATATTACATTATATTAACACTAACACCAATACCCATACATTCCTTGTAGGGCTGGAAGAAAATAACATCGATGTTCCTAATATTACTCCAGTTTTTGTCAGGTAATTTAATTTACACAGTTATAAAGGCTGACCATCTCCATTTTTTTCAATTATTTATTTCCTATTCCAACATACGTCGATAGTATCTCATTTCCGCTTCCCCCATCTCGCTCTCCTGATTTTCGACGATTCTTCATAAGCTAGACAGCTCGCTGCGATAATAGAACAGGCGATGAATCGCATAAAATGTCTGCGTTATTCTATACAGAAATTGCCATTAGACCGTAAAATTGAATATATTTCCTTTGCTAATAGGAGTGATAAAATAGGTCATAATTTGAATGATGAGCTCGTAAGAAAATTTTTAGGAACGGAGTAACCTCCCGAAAAAAAGTAATAACATTTATTAAATATTTAATAGATCTTATACATACATTTTTGTGAAGATCTTTGACGCAAAATACACTGCCGGAAAAATAAATAGGTCACCCTTTAAGAGGTTACCAATTCACTCAAGATCATTGTGGTAAAAGTGCATATGGAGTACATGAAATGATTAAATATACGGATCAATAGGTCAAGTGGTTCTTATCGACCCATGCTGAAATACCCATATTAATACCAGGTGTAGCCTCCACGGGCGGCAATGCAAGCACTGACTCTTGCATCCAGTCGATCATACAGATGCCGAATACTGTCTTGGGATACGTTATTCCACGTCTACTGGACCTGTTCACACAGTTCTGTAAGAGTTGTGGGTGGACGAGTGGCACGAGTCACTTGTCGGACCATCATGTCCCATTGGAGACAAGTCCTGCGATCGTGCTGGCCAGGGAAGTTGCTGCACGTCTTGCAGTGCACGTTGAGTTGCAAGGGCCGTGTGTGGACGAGCATTATCCTGTAGGAACAACACATCCCCTTCCAGTTGCAAGAACGGCAAAAGAACGGATCTAACAACATCTTGCACGTACCGAACGTTGGTTAGCGTTCCCTCCATAAACACCAAAGGTGAACGAGAGTTGTAGCTAATGGCACAGCAGACCGTAAGGTTTGGGGTGGGGTCAATGTGTCTTGGACGAATGCACTCTAAGAGACAGCACTCACCAGGTCTACGCCGAACGCGCCAACGACCATCACTTGCGTGCAGGCAGAATCTGCTTTCATCGCTGAAGCCCTGGCATGCCATTCCATTTTCCAAGTTATCCTCTGACGGCAACAGTCGAGCCGTGCATGTCGATGCTGTGGCATGAGTGGAAGACGGGCTAGAAGTATGCGTGTCCCTAGTCCCACTGCTAGTAACCGGTTCGCAACAGTTCGTGTTGTCACTTCTGCGCTCACAAACCGTCGTATATGTACGATCTGCCACTGCTGCCCTTACAATACGACGATCCTGGCGGACATCCAGAACCTCGTCTATGGGTGTGAGAATGTTCACGTGACCACTGATACCAGCATCGTTGCACAGCGGACACAGCACGTCCAACTTGTGTGGCAATTCTCCGAAATGATCTTCCCGAAGGTCTAATCTCTGAATGAAGTCGCTGACTGCGAGCGGAGCGAGCAGGTCAGCGACGCTTGGATACCAGGTACGCGGTGCGACACAATGCGCTCCTTTGCCTGGATTGGTAGATAGAAGGGGGAGTGTTTAATGATTGTAATTATAATTTTGCTAGTAATTGTAGTAATTAATATTTAAATCGGGCTGGCGCGGGCTGCCCCGCCGGCTTCGCAATTGAGGTGTTTGGGGGTTAAATTAATAATAATAATAATAATAATAATAATAATAATAATAATAATAATAATAGTTATGTGAACTGTTTGATTTGAATTTTCTTAAGTTATTAGTTGCTGGAGAGTAGCTAGTTGAAATATACGAATCTTGTGTTACAGACAGACTGGCTAGATGGTGTGCCTTAATTGGTTCGTTATGTACTTCCAGGGCCTCTTTCAGCCACTGCTTCGCAGTAATAGATTTTGAAAAAGAGTAATTTATGTTTGTTAGGCTTGGAGATATTTTTATTTGTGTTACTGTTTTGATAAGCCCGCTATGGATTTGCAGATTGACTGGGTTGAATTTCGGTCTTTTCATCGATCCCACGGCCCGCAGGGCACCATCCCGAATAAGCCGGTCGTGACCGACCCTCCTGGCAGGCACCCCGCACGGCCGCAGGGTGGATAAAAAAAATGTAATGATGTATAATATTTAATTTAGTGTGGCGCTGTAGTGCCGAGTTTGAAATTGGCTGTGGACAGCGCTGATTGGCCGCTCAGATCTGAGGCAGCCAATGGGCGTTCGGTTGGTCTGTATATGGTTTAAAAATCTCTGCCGAGATGATTTGGCTGATGACCTGCCTATTTGTTAATGAATGGCTGATGTTACAATTTGACCCTTTCCAAACTCGCTCAGTTGGCTGTAGGAAGCACGAGTGCGTCTCTGTGGCATTGTACTGCTTGCTTCAAATGTTTGCAACACAATGAGCCGTATGGCTGTGGGCCTTCCCTATTAAATGGTAGACACAGATGGCGATCTGGTAGCTATGCCACTACGCTATCTATTGTCGGACGACGTTGAAACCCTTATTATCCCTCAGGTGGCATCTGCCGTCATCGGATCAAAACCGACGTCGTCTTTTCAGGTGATCTAATTTATTTTTACGGCAGTGTATCTTATCCCACTGTTCCAGTGTGGATGGAAACAACTACAGCAAATTCTTCGATGTGTTATGCCGTCTCCGTGTGGGGGTTTCGTCCAGATGTATGGATTACTATATCCTGTCTGGACCCCTCTGGTATTTCAACTAGTTGCTTTAACATGTTATTAAGCGCATTGCAGAAGGTTACTTCTTGTTAAGCAGATAAGAGCTTTCGGCTCCTATAGCAATGTTTGGAGTCAGGGAAATTTGGAAATTTGTGTCTTTCACGGCTAAAGAATTGTCTTCTCAGTCAGCTCGGATGCTGGTTTGATCCTCAAAATTCATGGTCATAGGTTATGAGGATACAAATCCACAAAACTCCAAGATACAGCAATGTATGATGATGATTATGATAATCATAATAATAATTGAATAGGTGAGTTTGAAATCCAATCATCTCAATTCATACGTGATTTAGAGCAGAGAGAAAAAAAAACTCATTTTTTCCACGCTCATGTGACATACAAGCCTTTTATTTTTTTCCCCTTTTTTTATTATGTCTGGCTAATAGCGTAGTCATTATTTTGTGACCACAGTACTTTGTTTAAAAAAATATAAAAAGAATAAATACTGTAAATAGAATTTGTAGATGACTTGCTTTCATACAAAATCTTTAATGTTCGTCACATTACTTTTTAAAAACTGTAAATATTGATAATTCTTGACTCGAAAATTGTTATACATACCTCAGATTAAACAAGTAGTTCCGTGAAGAACTAAAGCCTATTTTCATGTATCTTACTTACGTTAATTGCCTCTATCAACATACACAATTTCAGTTTGATTGCTGTAATAGATTCCTAGATATTGAGAACCGTCTGATATTTCAGATGGTCACCATGTTGGAGTATTATATATGTAGGTCTTAGAGTTTTGTACTATTTCATGAATGATATTGTGTACGTGTAGTAGTCTATTCAAACTTCAATCGCATGATTAGGACACAGGTATTTAAGATATTGCATAGCTGCCATCTTGTGGTTTTGGAAACAATTGAAATAAAATTAGATGCCAGTGGATTAACATTTGTATAAGCATTTACCGTACAAACTTTAACTGCACTCGGATGGTTAAATTGCGAGAAACGTCCATTTAAATATTTATATTTCGCGTCGCCACCATCTGGGATTTGTGATCACCAGGTTATTGAAAGTCATATACGTGAACTTATGTTCATAGCCCTTATGAACATAAAAAATATCAATTTGATTGCTGTAATAGATTCGTAGATTTTGAGAACCGTCTAAATATCTCGGATGGTCGCAATGTTGGATTGTTATATGTATAGGCCATAGAGTTATGTGCCATTAAAGGTAAATTATTTGGTAGGTTCATTATTCAAACTTTCACTACGATCCCATGATTACGACACAAGAAATGAAAACTTAATTTTAAAATTCGCACAGCCGCCATCTTTAGGTTTTTTAAACAATTGAACTAAATTAGATATCAGTACATTACAACGTGTATAAACATTTTCTGTACCAAGTTTCATTGCGTTTGGAACATTAAATCGCGAGAAAAGTCTACTTGAAACTTTCAACTTCGCTTGGCCGCCATGTTCGTTTTGTAAGCAACAAGCTTTTGAAAGTCTCCTAGGTGAACTTCTAGTAGTGCACTTTATCTTCGTACAAAATTTCAGGGTGATATAAGTAATAGTTTCCGAGATATAGAATGCCGGTGAAATATTTCACACAGCCGCCATCTTGAGGTTATGTTAACAATGGAAAGAAATTAGGTGTCAGTGCATTACAATGTTTAAAAACATATACTGTACCAAGATTAATTGCGTTTGGTTGGTTAAATCGCGAGAAACGTCTATTTAAAATTCGCAACTTCACTTGGCCACCATGTTGGTTTTGTAGTTACCAGGTGTTTGAAATTCCTTTAAATGAACTTCTACCACCGTACAAAATTTCAGGGTGATATCGGTAATAGTTTCGGAGATATTGAATGCTGGTGAAATATTTCGCACAGCCGCCATGTTGGATTGGGGGACGTAAAGAAAATTGAATGGCACGGTTGGGGTAGGCCAAAATGGTGCTATGACCTTACTGAGTTTCATCGAAATCGCTCCAGTCGTTTAGAAGTTATTAGAAGGGGACACACACACATCACACACACATACGCAAACACACACACACACGGACAAAAGGTGATCTCGTGAGCCTATTGTTTTCATAAAATAACAAGTAGTTCCGTGAAGAACTATACAGCCTATTTTCATATATCCTGCTCATGTTAATTGCCTCTATCAACATACAAAATTTCAGTTTAATTGCTGTAACAGATTCGTAGATATTGAGAACCGTCTAAATATTTCAGATTGTCGCCAGGTTGGATTTTTATTTTTGTACTATTACATTAAGATTATTGTGTACGTGTGGTATTCAAACTTCAATCGCATGATTAGATCACAAGAAGTAAAAACGAGATTTTAAAATTACGCACAGCAGCCATCTTGTGATTATGCAAACAATTGACATAAATTAGATGCCAGTGGATCAACATTTGTATAAGCATTTAACGTGCAACGTTTCACGGCACTCGGATAGTTAATTCGCGAGAAACGTCCATTTAAATATTTATACTTCGCGTCGCCGCCATGTTGGATTTGTGCTCACCAGGTTACTGAAAGTCCTATAGGTGAACATATGTTCATAGTCTCTATGAACATACAAAAATTCCGTTTGGTTGCTGTAAAAGATTCATAGATATTGAGAACCGTCCAAATATTTCGGAAGCTCGCCATTTAGGATTGTTATATGTATAGGCCATAGAGTTATGTACCATTCAGGGACAATTATTGCCTAGGTTCATTATTCAAACTTTCACTTCGATCGCATGATTACGACACAAGAAATAAAAACTTAATTTTAAAATTTCGCACAGCCGCCATCTTGAGGTTATGTAAACAATTGAATTAAATTAGATGGCAGTGCATTAAAATCTGCAAAATCATTTACTGTACCACATTTCACTGCGCTCAGAGAGTTAAATCACGAGAAAAGTCTATTAAAATATTTCAAATTCGCTTGGTCGCCATGTTCGTTTTGTACTTTACAGGTTTATGTAATATACATAAGTAAACTTGTATCAGTACCCTTTATCACCGTACAAAATTGCAGGGTGATATCTTAATAGTTTCGGAGATATAGAATGTCAGTGAAATATTTCGCACAGCCGCCATTTTGAGGTTATGTAAACAATTGAACTAAATTAGACTCCAGTGCATTACAATGTGTACAAACATTTGCTGTACCAAGTTTCATTACGTTTGGATAGTTAAATCGCGAGAAAAGTGTATTTAAATGTCTCAAATTCGCTTGACCGCCATGTTGGTTCTGTAGTCACCAGGTTTTTGAAAGTCTCATAGGTGAACTTCTAGTAGTGCCCTTTATCACCGCACACAATTTCAGGGCGATTTCGGTATTAGTTTCGGAGATATTGAATGCTAGTGAAATATTTCGCACAGCCGCCATGTTGGATTGGTGAGACGTAACAAAATTTGAAGGGCACGGTCTAGGTCGCCGGGAATAGTGCTATGAACTTACCGAGTTTCATTGAATTCGCTCCAGCCGTTTAGATTTTATTAGGGGGGGGGGGACACTCACACCTCACACACACACACACGCACACACACACGGACAAAAGGTGATCTCATAAGCCTATTTTTTCAAAATTGAAAATAGGCTAAAAATAGGCTAAAAACAATATCAATAATTTAAACTCATCAAAAAGTCATTATACCACCTTTTTGGAAGCCTTTATAGAAGATTTGAGATGTAAGCTATCGCAGTTAAAAGGGGCACGTGCGCTTCAAAAGAAAGGTGGTCGTGCACAGTTCGCTACTCCTGTGGGGGTCCTGGCGCGGACACCAAGAGCACGCTGATGAGCCAGCTTGTGTGTTCCTAGGCGAAACCCCACACAAGACACGGCATACACTTAGAAAATTTGCTGAGTTTAATTCACGAGCTGTGAAAGCCTATACTATCTTTTTGGAAACCTTTATGGGGAGGTGAAAGGCTGCTTGAGCTTTTAGCTCTGGCAGTTAAGACGTGCACGTGCGCTTCATAAGAAAGGAGGTAGTACACAGTTCGCTACTCCTGTGGGGGTCCGGACGCGGACACCAAGAGCCCGCTGATGAGTCAGCTTGGTGTTCCTAGGCGAAACCCCAGACAAGACACGGTATAAACCTACAAAAGTTGTTGAGTTTTAATTCTCGGGCCGTGAAAGCCAATATACCAAAATCAGTAATGTTTAACATATTAAGTAACTAGCTCTAGAATAAAATGTGTTCTACAACAACACCCAAAAGGCCATGTTAATGTGCTCCTAAAATGATGGGTATTTCTGACATCAACAGTCAATAAATTACAGTAATTTTGAAAAGCTAAACTATGTTCAAAAATCCTCTAGAAGCATTGTTATAAACTACGGTAGCAAAACAAGTTTGTAGATTCATAAATCCCCTACTGGATCATGTCAATCTGTGCTGGTTCATATACAAACCGAAATTCATTTATGGTAACTTTTCCAGAATACGCTTCCTTAACTGTAAGTGAATCCACTTTCAGTGTCCTTTATATGCGGAGCAAATTTTTATTTGAATAAACCACCAATGCAACTTAGTGATAAATTTTGAACTTTTCATTCCTGCCTTTTTAATTTTATGTGGCTAACAGTTTCTTTTATCCCTCTTCCTTTTCTTGGATATGCCATCTGAAACTAGAAATAAAAATCCACATAATAACAACGCAATCACCGTCATCTAGGTTCTTCCTATCATTTCTAACACTAGTGGCTAAGTGGTTAGGACACTAGCTCTCGATTCGGAGGACCTCGACATCGATTCCTCGCCGCTTCGTGAGTTTTTTACTCCCAAATGATAAATTACTCCGTCTGGTTGACGAGGCATTTGTGACACCTTCCGAATTCATTTCGTCCTCATCACATCCAAGACGCCTACAGGCGTCAATTTGAATGACCTACACCAGGCCTCCACAGATGCCACACAATATTATATCTAATTTGTCAGACAATCTTCTCCTTGCCGTATGAATATTTGATTTTCATTGAAGCACGATAAGGAAGAAGAAAGTGGAAATACCGTAAATAAAATATAAAGTGGCTCATTGTTCAATGAGCACGGACATTGCTGCTTAATAAAAGACAAACTAGGAGATACAACTCTGGATTGATCCCAACGTTTCAAGAGACCTCCACATTGAGTTATATCATATACGCTGAAAAGTGTGAGAAACTCAAGTAGTGGCAATGGCCTATTTAAATTAAAGGTCTATGGGTTCAGTGTATGAAGTATAATGAAGGTGCTGTTGTTGGCCATTGGATCTTCCCTTTAGTTGGGAACCATTTGCAATAGCTCGTTACTACAATATTTAAGATCACCCCACTGTTGGATGCTATTTGTATGGTTTTATGAGCGTCACCTAAATTACATCTACTCATGTTGCCTGGGTTTAACTGGTGGAGTGCGCATGCATCTAATGCACAGGTGTGAGTGATATTTCAGATCTCCTGCTTGTTTATAAAATGAATTAGACAATATGTCCTTCTTAAAATTCTTAATTACTGTATATACTTAATATTGAGAACAAATATAAAAATGTACACTCCAGTGAGGATTGGATTAAAATTTTGATATGAGATTTATCTATTGTGATGATTATCATCAATCAAAACCAAGCACTGTGTTGTTACCCTTGTTGGAGAAACCCTACATCTCACCATTTTTCTAGCAAGTAGGAGGGAGTCAATGTTTACAAACTTGGTCACTCACCCTTAAGCTGTTTCATGAACTTTAGTAGTACGGAAAATTTCTTACATTAGCCCACAGGAGTTGCAGACCAATTAGTTCAGCATTCTGCTGGTAGCATACACAATTGATACATGGCGTGTGAGATGTTATAACTTGATCGAATATGCAAGTTCTCATTGTTACAAATATTCCAGGCTGTAACTCCACTGAGGCTCTAGCGACACAGACTCTCACATCTTTTCACATTGTAGACAGCAGAAACGAAAAAGTTGAAGACGCTGACGAAGTACTCGAAGTAGCTTTTGAAGTAGTGTCTTTTCACAACATCTCTTAACCCATATACGGTCTGAATCAGTTCGCTTGCCCCAGCTGAGATTCATAGGCAAAGGAATGCGCGCAAATAAAGTACAATCAGGTGTAATCATCATCTTCACCCCATCGGAAGAAGAACGTTGTTTCAATAACTAGCACCAAATCTCATCGAACGTTTATGAACCTGGGTGCATATTTGGGTGCTATTCCCAAGGATTCTACGAGCACACACATGATAGTATATTTTAGCACGCAATGCAGGGTTCATGTGCCCCGTAGCTTGGCTTCGTTTTTTAAAATCTCACGAGGAGATATTTAAGTTTTCCGTCTTGCTGTCGCAATTCGACCCTCTGTTCTGAATTATATATTATACAAATATATGGAATACATTTACCAATTCTCGTCTAACTATAAATGTTTACTTACTAAAACACTTAATATTAAACCCTGTTGATAAATGGAATGGGATGTAATTATATGGCCCGTGCGATTAATGATAATAAACTTGAATGTCGTAAAATTGTGTTATATAAAAGAGAAATGATCTTACATGATAATAATAATAATTATAATAACAATAACTGAATATAAAAAATGTATTTGTAGTGGACGTAAAATCCGTTACAGTACCTTAGCTGTTCTCTAGAACTTCTAGTTTAATTATATTGGGTTTGCAGTGGGGTTGTGGCATGTGTGGGCAAATACACACACAAGCCTACTAGACCATTATAGCCTATCCCCTTCATGACGCAATTTACTTTCCTAACAAGCGCCCTTGGATACACTGGATCTCAGGATACAACGCTCTGTGGAGCTGAAACTTTGTAGAGGAAACATTAAATTGCGGTGCTACACATCAAACGGAGATAACAGCTGTTTAGAGGACTAATTACTGACAGTACAATATATTACATTAAAAGAACTCATACAAGGAATAAAATTAATGTCATCAACGACAAGGAATTCAAGACATATAATTCATACCAGAAACAAGAAGAAACTTCTAAAATTATTGAACTTCTCAATGTTTTATCCGAGGAAAGAGAACAAACTTACATCATCTTCTAAAAGAGGAAGAAATACAAGTTATTTTCAGTTTTCGTAGAACAAAAAGCGGCCAAGAGCAAAAACAACAGAAAATAAAACGATTAACTAAATAAAATGTGCTACTTCGATAAAGTTTCTTCCCATCTCTCTCTCTCTCAGTCTTGTAGAACAAAAAGGAAGATTACGCTTTATAAAGCGGCACTTCCCTGAGCCACAGACACTCACTGGCTTGGTTTGGGTGGAGTTTAATCACTGACAGTTCATTATGAGTGATGGGGTCTCAGAATGTCCGCAATGAGAGAAATATTCTAGAATCAAGTTTTTTTTTTAAAGAATCAAGGTAATGCAAGGCTAATGCGTTTTCATTACCGATATAGGCTACTGTACTGCAGATATTTATAAAAGAAAACTAGTGGACCCGTCAGACGTCCTGCCCGAATATATAGAGTGGGTTCAGCAAACATATTTGAATTTTCTATGAACTATACTGTATACTAACAAGAGAATTATCAGGTAAGACAGCTCAAAACCTATCTTGAAACATTGTGAACGCAATCGTTGTGCTATAAGAGGACAATGTGCGGAAAATCAGCTGCCAGAGTATTGAACTACGAGGCTCTGAAATCATGTGGCGAATCTCTCATATAAATCAATGGGAGGTAGCATGCACAATACATATTGGAATGGACAGCACTGACCGCCCAAGCGCAGAAGGCCGGTGGGAAGGTGCCGCACGCTCCAGTCAGCATATACGCCTCACTACTATTCCGAGTGCCACAGGGATGACCAGCTCCTCCATGCGTTATGCCTGCATACCAGGATGTCTGGTACGATTTCGGAGCCTTACCGTTCAATGTGGCGGCTGATTTTCCGCACATTGTCCTCTGATAGTACAACGATTGTGTCCACGAAGTTTCAAGATAGGTTTTGGCCTGTCTTACCTGATACTTCCCTTGTAAGTGGCATTTGACATTGATTTTTAAAGAATAAACTCACACCATTTCAATTGAAGCCTACGTCAAATACCAATAATTCGACATCACCGCCACCTATGGTACAAAAACCAATGAATTATTCTCAGAATGTGAATTGTTCATGAACTTATCAGAAGAAACCACTGCCAAGGGAACGGGCCTGGGAGAATTAGTGGGGAAAGAAGACCCTGATTAAAAATAATCAAAACATTTCTAGATACTGATTGCAACGCCACACACCAGGTCCAATTGGGGATCTAAACCATACAGGGACCCACTCAAACAAAAATTCATGCTTTTTTAATTTTATTTTCGATGAGCCGTTATTTAAATGTCAAAACATCGCCAAGTTACGATGCAAGTGACTTGTGCATGTTTTCAAGTCCACGTCAAATACCAAGCGTTCGATATCACCGCCACCTATGGTACAAAAACGTAACTATGAATTATTCTCAGAAAGTCAATTATTCATGAATTTTTCAGAAGAAATTACTGCCACTGGGAGAATTAGTGGGGAAAGAAGACCCTGTTGAGCTGAGACTTAAGTTTTCACTAAGGCTAGCGGTTTCCATGACGACAGGTTTTGTTCTGTTGACTGTATCTTTAAAAAGTCTACCGAAAGGGGTGCCTACAAATTGTATGGTGATCGGTGTGGCCATGTAAGTGATTATTTTTTATTTTTCTCAAACGTAGAATCGTGTGCAATATTAATGTAAGCATGACTCGACGGAATGGTGAAAAGTGCTAGACTATTGTATACTCAAACACAGTATAGGATACTAACTCGTCGAGGAAAGTTTCTTCCATAAAATTGTTTCGCAGAAGTACATTAATTACATGAAAACAACGATCTGCCATTATTCCAAAAGCCAAGACGTAGTTCGTTTACGAAGTCATGAGAGTGTCGAACAAGTTTTGTCCACCCTTTACAGTCACTGTGACAAATCTGCTATTCCCGCTCTCCTGACGCTCACACTGAGGAACGGGCACAACATGCAGAGATAGCAGTCGTTCGTTGATTAGGTTTGAATTCACCGTAAAAAGACGAAGTTATGGGGTTAGAGAACCCAATATCGAATCATGGATGCGTGTCTTATTCGTCTATTCATATTATCAGTATAGCGCATGCTTCATACAGTGGGATAAGTGCTCTTCCACTTGTTGCCATAGTGACTAGGTGACGAAAATTGGTCGCCTCAACATGGTTCAACAAGTGAGATGAGTGATCTTGCACTTGTTGCCATGGCAATTAAACTTCGGAAATTTTTCCATACGAAATTGTCCACGCTTATTCCAGATAGATCTCTAGTCCAAAGATACCTCCATATTAAAAAGGAGTCCCAGCGTATGATGCTCGTGAGATTAAAGCTTACGTAAAGCTGTTGTTTTCCCACCTTTCGGAAGGAACATTTCAGCCAAAGTTAGTAGATGGCAGCACTAGATTAAAGGGGCAGTGCAAAGTGGGCGCCACACTGGGCAGCAAAAGTAATCTCAAATCTCCATTATAATAACATTTAAATTCTTACAACGTGATTATAAGACCAGTTCACAATACAGGGTCTTTCATATCAAGTAAGAACGCCAAGCGGCGGGTTTGTTATCCGCTAGTGTGGTGGCCTTGACCGAGCTTGTAGCGAGCCGTGGCCCCCTGCTCTAAGCGTGTGTACAATCCTCTATGAAATATTACCTTATAAAAGTTGCTGGAAGTGACGTCCTTCCTGGATTATACAGGCATTGTATCTGGTAACCACATTTTGGCTGACGCGAGTGAGTCATGCCACTGCATTTTTTCTGATTTTTTATTTTGTGTTTTTTATTGAGCACTGAACCAGTAGTGTCAAAGTTATTTGCAATTACGTGAATCTGTGCTAGTGAAGGTGGCACTTCATCAGGAAATTGCTGAACAAATGCATCACGTACCCGCCGAGCCGAATCGTAATTAAAATAAATTTTACATACAAAAATACGATGTTGCAATGATAACTGTCTCAACATGTTAGCAGCTGTGGTTCAGACTGGCGACTGACAACACCTGCACTCTTATTGCAAGGTCAAGTTTGTACTATGCGCGCGCTTTCAATACTACAGCAGGGGGCCGTAGCGCGTCACAAGCTCGGCCAAACCGGCTTCAGCAGCGAATGACAAAACCGCCGCTCGCCGTTCTTACTTTATATGAAAGACCCTGTATATTTGAATGCATCCAAATAATGTGAGTGTTCATTGAATTATTTACAGTAATTACCTAAACTTCAAATAGGTATTTACACGTGGTATCTCGTCAAAGTTACTCAAAGTGATGGATGACCTCACAACGACAGGGGAGAGTTTAAAGAGTGGCCAAGTAAATGGTTAACAACTACTAAAGATGTACCGGTACCGTGAAGTATTTGCGTGGAACCGACCATAAAAATATACGAGTCTCAACAACTGCGGCTTTTAAAAACACCGGAGTGCCAGAACTTTGTGCTGAAGGTTTTCTCTAACGTGCCCGTAAATCTACTGACATGGTTCCCTCGCAATTTCACAGTCTCAAATGCCAACTGAATGCACCGATTTTTGATCCTTCAACCTTGGGAACAGCAGGTGAGAACGTTACCGCCGCGCCACGCAGCTAGTCTTCTCCACAAGAAAAGATTGATAGGTGGAATTATTGAGGAAGTTGCAAAATGTTCCCTTCCAACGAAAGAAGAAGAGGGTGTGATATAATAGTACATTATGCAACGAGCCTATAATGGCTATAATTAAGACACGAGTATGTTTATAAAACGAGCTTTAGCGAGTTTTATAATTTCCATACGAGTGTCTTAATTACCATTATAGGCGAGTTGCATACGACTGTTTATGTTCGACGATAATAATAATTTTATTACATGTTTTAACACAATTATTCATAAATATCTGTTCAGTAACTAGAATTTTGTGATCGGGTGGTGGGCTAGGTAGCATATCTCCGTGTTTCAAGCTCTCTGGCCGACCGACGCATGCGCTCTGTGTGCTTCAATGCAGATGTGCAGATCGTGAACCAGTATTCAGTAAAACTGTCACCGTAGTCGTTTGAAATCAACGCGCTGTGTAGAAATTGGATTTGGGTATATTAAGCTACAGTGCTATTTCTTGTCTCATATTCACCAGTTTATTTACGCGAACATATGGACGGTGCACTTTCGGTAATTTATATAGACATGTTGGATTTTGAGCGCATGCGCGAAGGTATCCTTATGTAATTGGTCAAAAAACTGTTTCTTGAGCTGTGATTGGTGGGAGAAACTGTTTCATAATGCAAAATAGTGTTATAAAGAGCATCATTATGATACAGTTTTCAGACACATAATAGTCAGGGTCGAACCTAAAGTCAATTAAGAGATATGATGGAGAGTATCGACACACTAAGCAAGAGCGTTCTGTTCTTCAGTAGAAGAGAATTAATCTTTACTTGGTGTGGACGGTCTCTCATACCCCGAAGACTGATTGAAACGGGTCTAGCCGACGCAGTCGATCTTCAATAACACTATGCCACTGGATATCATTGTCTAACCACACTCAGAACACAAGCACGCCATTGGATCAGGTTTTGTTCTAGAAATATTAATTTCATCTGGTACCGCTGATATTTGTTTTGTTGTTGTTGTTGTTGTTGATAATTATTTTTAGAGACATCTTGAACGTAAGCCCCGTGTAGTTGTGCGTGTGTTAAACTTCTCTGATAACCTGTATACGGTAGTTGAGATGACTGTACTATACTCTGATTTACAAAAGATGAACGGTGAAAGTTGTCATCCGTTCGAATGGTGAGGTGAGAACTGGAGGCGATAGGGGTAACGGTTTCCATAGTAACAGCGAGCAGTGTTGCAATGTATGCCGACACAGTAGTGAGCACATGGTTTGACTCAGTGTTCTAATGTGGCTTGACTCGTCACGGTCATTAGACCGCCAGGCAGGGTGGCTAACTTCCCCAATATTTATGTCTTCCTGAAAGCCTCTTGGAATGTTATGAGTCATGATCTGCCTCAGTGGCAACGCAGCATTTCCCTACGTGCTAGCTTTGACAGCTGTCAGCGATCATTATTGGCAATGCAGAGTATACAAGAAGTATAACACAATTTTCACTCGCCAAATCAATGCTTTACTTTACTAAAAATACTATAGGTATATGTTTCGGAACCTTAATATGTTTCCTTCTTCAGCCCATATGTTGGTGTGAAACATCATATGACATCGAAATCCTAACAAAAATAAAAATACAGCTCGTACTTTCTTTCTTGTTCTTCTTTTGTTGAGCCTGTGTCATTAGACATATTAATGTCAAACATGGAATAAGCACTTATTATTTGAAGTGATGAATGAGTTACGTGGAAACGTTAAATATTTATTCCTTGTAAGGATGATTGGGTGTGGCGTCAAGAAATGTTGATCAAGTCAGGATATATGTGGGAATTAATCTATTACGGCGGGGGTTGAGGAGGCAGTTTTCTTTTTTTTGTTATTTAAATGATCTGCTAATGTATTAAATAATACGTTAGTCTCAAAGTTAATCTCGTTCAGATTATTGCATTCATTAGGTCTCTGATAAGTGTTGATATGAATATTTTCCAAAACATTCATCTTTCGATCCGTAATGCAAAATGTTGACATCATTATTTATGTCCGTGAACTTATGTCCCGTTTCTTCCATATGTACCGCCATGGCTGAGAACTTCCTGTGCTTTATGGCCGAAACATGCTCAGCATAACGAGTGCGTATGTTCCTACCTGTTTGTCCCGCGTAGTTTGATTTGCAAAAATTTCATCTGAGCTCATAAATTCCCGATTTCAAATGTTTATCAATACTGTTAACTTTATTTGTATTGAAAAATTTGTTGAAGTTTGAATTATTTGTTTTAAAGGCGGTGTTCATATTGTGTTTCTTGAGGATATTGGTTACTGTGTACACACTTCGATCCACGTAGGTGAAGGTAGCAAAATTCTTCTTAGATGTGTCCTCTCTAACTAATTTAGTTAAGGGTCTATATTTTAACTTGTAAATTAATCTGCTGACATAATTGTGGTTATAACCAATGAGTTTAGCTATTTGAAATATAATATCAATTTCTTGCTTCCGTTCATGATCAGAAGAAGGGATACGTAACGCTCTATTAATAAGGCTTATGAATGTTGCATTCTTATGGCCGCCTGGATGGTTAGAATCCTGCCGTATAACTGTACTCGTTTGCGTTGGTTTTCTGTATACCAGGCTGTATGACACAGGCTCAACAAAAGAAGAACAAGAAAGGAAGTACAAACTGTATTTTTATTTTGGTTAGGATTTCGATGTCATATGATGTTTCACACCAACATATGGGCTGAAGAAGGAAACATATCAAGGTTCCGAAACATGTACCTATAGTATTTTTAGTAAAGTAAAGTATTGATTTGGCTAGTGAAAATTGTGTTATACATCTTGTAAACATCGTCAATACGGAACCTGGGACGAGTGCGGTTTATAAGTACAGAGTATAGTGTCCAAGCTGCTTACGTCAATGCCGCGTGCTTGGCTGTCCGCTGTTTATCCTTGTGCCATCTTTACCCCCACCCCCATTCACTGCACTACCTGATTCAGAGGACAAAGTGTCCATGAGGTGCTGCCTTCTGACCCACTCAAATATGTGACCAGTGCGTGAACTTTAGACTGACAAAATAACTATGAATTATTTGGAATATCTTTTCAATTGAGATCCCACAAAATTCCCTTAAATTGAATGGATTAAGAAAGTAACATGGACGTCGCGCACATAATTTGAAAACCGTGTTTTTTTAATATGCCCAGTGTAGTATTGTTGGTATACGGATAAAATCTCTTGTTAAATTGGAGATGAAGGCACTCATCCGAGTGAATGGTGGAATAAAAGACGGAAGGATCTCCTCCTAACCAACAGCGGACGGCTATTGTATTCTCTTAGAACACTCACGCAAGGATGCCAATTGAGAAGAGATTCCAGCGGAAAGAAGGAACGGGAAGAACACTGGATTGCCAGTGAGTGTATAAAGTGCAAGCCGGGACTCTATTGAAGTTTTTTCGAGCCAGTAAAGGATGTAACGCTTTCCGTATGAATAAATCATGATGAATACATGAATAAAAGTAATAAACAAAACTAAATCGATGGGTCTGTGTGACAGGAAATTGCTACCGCACGGAGAGACATGATAGATGTGCAATTGCAGCGCCGATGATACAGATATATCAGATCGGAAACACCACAGGCGATTGAGAAGAAATCGGGCAAGTATGATCCTTTAACAGCCAGTACAAAACATGAATACTTCTTGAAGAAGTAGGATTTCCTATTAAAATCATTCAGCCACGTGCACTTGGGTGTGTGTTGAAAGTGATTAACCTTTTAAGGTCATATTTCGGAAATGTTCCGACCGCGGAAATGTTCCGACATCATAATTATTCCCAGATTAGCGAGTTTTAACAGCAGCTAGAGATTCTCGGATAATATCTACATAGAATTTAGAGAATTCTTGACCTTCTGAACATAATTCATAGGATACTTTGGGCTGGCAATCAGCAGAACCTAAATCACTGTGTTTATAGTCGAAAGGCGCAGAATTGGCCGCACGCGAATAAAGTGGGCGGCGAGCTGTCCAAATATTAGTGCATTTGTGAATGATTTGTATTTGAGAGAAGATATTCTTCTTCCGGAGTTTGATTTAGGATGTAAGTATCAGTTGCTTCAGAAATTTCTTGTGAATCTGAAGTTGAAAAAGGCTCTGGTTCATCAAGTAATGATAGCTCTGACTGGGTGACCTGAAAGCTTACTCATGCTGACTTTATGAAGTTCCCGCATAGGCTACTTTGGCCTCAGGTTTCCAATCACTACCCGGTAATCTCTTTCAATATATATTTTAACGACCGAAACATTGAAAGAGATATTGGATGGGACACAAAAGGTATGTAAAGAACATTTCCGGGGTAAAAAGGCAGAATTGGGAGCTTGACCAGTAGAACAAATTTGAGTGTGAAGGGTTAATAGCCTGTGTTTCTGCAGTTACTGTAAGAGTGTGTGTATTTGCAAATGAGTCGTCCAGTTGTAAAACTCGTTTAATCCACTTGTGAATAAGGATGATGTCGTAAAATTATGTATTTAATTACTTTATTTTATTTTACTTTATCTTATTTTGTTTTGTTTCATATAATTTTATTTCGTTTTGTTTTATTTTGATTTTGTTTTTGTAACTTTTATTTCGTTTTATTTTGTTTTAAATTGTTTTATTTAATTTTTGTTTTGTTTTTTTTTATTTTTTTATTTTGTTTATTCTGTTTTATTTTGTTTTGTTTTATTTTGATTTCGTTTTGTTTATTTTGTTTTATTATATTTTGTTTTGTTTTATTTTGATTTTCCAGAAAACAAACATAAAACCAAGAACAAAAACATGCAGCAAAAAGAAAAATTCAAAAACAAAAGCAAAAGCAGAAAACAAAAACAAGAAACACAAAGCAAAAAGCAAAATTCAAAAAAAGCAAAAGCAGAAAACAAACACAAAACCAAAACCAAGAAAGAAAAGCAAAAAGTAATATTCAGAAGCAAAAGCACAAAGCAAACACAAAACCAAAACCCAAAAAACAAAGCAAAAAGAAAAAAGTAGAAAACAACAAACACAAAAGATACGCGAGGCAAAGTCCAGAGAAACGTTTCTCGTGAAAATGATTCTTATTCACAAGTTGATTAAACGAGTTTTGCAACTGGACGACTCATTTGATAATGAATAGAGAAGGAGATGACCGCAGCTATAGGTTAGAAACATTTGCAGCACTCACCTACAGTAGATTAGAAGTAGGAAACCAGAGAAAAACATTTCAAAAGACATCTTGAGGAGGGAATCGAACTCACCTCTTCTCAGTGTCGGCTCACAAAAATGAGTGTATGTCGTTTCAACCCTCAGATCAGGGTTAAATTCCTTGGCAGGTCCAGAAAAGGACCTCGACTCTTGAGGAGACTGCCAATAGTACAGGTTACTACACAACGAGGTGGTCAACATGTAATCCGGGGCAAATGACCTCACTGTTCCGCCCCTAAAAACAACAATAACTAACTATTAAGGGGTTTGAATCCATTTTCAGTGTGCCTTAGTAATCGAAATTTGATGTTTTCAGTCGGTCAACACGATTTTACCCAATTGTGATGAGTTATTCCCTAATCCTGAAAACAATTACATGCGATTAAATAATACACTTGGATGTCCAGTGTAATGGATCTGATGATGATCGCTTGACGATCAAAACTGTCACCCAAGTGTAATTATTAATCCCATGATTTTTTTTTACGATTAGGGAATAACCCATCACGATTGGGTGCAATCATATTGGCCGACTGAAAACAATTTAATTTCAATAACTAACATGTAGGCCCAATTATTCCAGCCTATATCTCAATATCTGAAGAATTTTGACGTCATATTAGGTCTAAAGTAAATAATAAACTTTTATTGCACCCAATGGCCAGAGTAAATAAATTAACATACGATATAACAGTAGGTTAAACCGTCCCAAAACTGATAACTGCACATCGTGTAAAGAAAATAAGACACAATTTATTGTTTTCAGTATTCAAAATCATGACCAAGCCTCTCACAGCATCAGAAGACTTACAGTCAAGAGTATTTGCCATTTTAAATACCTAGGGAGTATCATCACTGACCGTTTATAGTCCGCCTCGTTACGTAGTGGCTAACACTCTTTGCTGTCACCGCGGAGACACGGGTACGATTCCTGGCTCTGCCAAGAAATTTAATTCTGACCTGAGGGCTGGAATGGGGCACACTCAATATCGTGAGGTAAAAATAAGAAGAGGTGGATTTGATTCCCACCTGAGCCATCCTGGAAGAGGTTTTCCATAGTTTCCCACTTCTACTCCAGGCGAATGTCGGGATGGTTCCTAACGTAAGGCCAAGGCCGCCTCCTTCCCAATCATCATCATCTGAATTACAAATAGACACATTAAGATAGCCATCAAAATATCACAGGTTATCCTACAAATTACACACACACTCAAATACACGGGGCTACATGACCACGATGTCGCAAACCTCCTAAATGAATCAACAACAACAGTTTAGATCCCAACGTTGAAATCAGAAATCGCATAGCATCACACTGTGTACTCAGAAATCTGTAATCTGATTCAACAACGAAAACTTAAATGGCTGTGACTTAAGTCTGGTCGACACTCTTATATCGTATCGAGGCATACAAAATGTGGATGGGAGTTGTATAGATCGCGATACATTTCACTACAAAATCCCCCTAGACTCACACTGGTGACACACATGACGTCATGGAATACACAAACGGTTTAAAAGATGCATAGGCCTACATGTTAAATTCCATCTGTTAATAAAGCTTTACTACATACACAAAACTAACCTTGGACTTACGCCCCAGACCCCCTTGCTTGTAGCACGAGCAGTAATTTTCGTCCTCATAGTCGTCTAATCTAGTAGCGACTAATGCAATGGTTTCGTCCAGACAGTCATCTCACCTAGTAGCGACCAATGGTTTTGTCTCACGATGGCTTTAGAAGAGTACAGTGCAACTTTTCAATTAAATTGAACAACTAAAAGTAATGTATGAACATTCGTAATTCACCACCTCACGTCGCACTTGAACACATGCCAATATATCGGCATCTAACGACACACTGTTTGAACCCACACACATCTGACATCAACGTCCACACGTCATCCGTAACGTCATAGACTACGCTAAATCTTTCCCCTAGATACGTATTGTACGTATCGCAATATACACTTGAACCAAAAAGGGGAAAGAGTGATCATCAACTTTTATTTGCCATTAAATCCTAAAAAACAGCCTATTTCATTCATGTACTTAGAGGCCAAAAATATCAGTTGCTTCAACAAATATAGTAAGACAAAATAGATGGCCGACGAGGACGTGGTAGAAGACAAATATCCTACCTTAAGAACATTGAGGAGTGGTCAGAGACCCAATCTGCAGATGAATTGTTCCGGCTTGCAATTGTTAGTTGTTGCTGATTTTGTTATATTCTATCAGGAGGATATTCCTTCTTCTCAGCGTAGGAGGTGGAATACGGCTCAGGACACATAGTCTGAAAATTAGTGCATATACGTCTGGGACGTAAGCCCAAGTTTAGGTTTGTGTATGTATGCATGTAAAGCTTTATTAACACATAGATTTTAACATGTAGGCCTATGCATTTATTAAACCGTTAGTGTATTCCATTACGTCATGGATGCCACCAGTTTGAGTTTAGGGGAATTTTGTAGTGAAATCCTTGCCTTCGTCAGGGTAATCAGTGGGACCAAACATGGCAAAACTCAGGGCTTGTAAAATAGTTCTTCCTGTGAACTAATCACCTTTGTCCACTCACTAACCCTTCAGTACCTGAAACGAGAGGAGAGGTGTGTTAGGAAATGACCGTCAAGGAGGCGAGATGAATGAGAATAAACCAAAGGCCACGAGGGACACGTCACTCACAGCTGCAGCCCATAGAGCCCTACGTGGATAAACAAAACGTTATCCGCATATGGCCAGCATCAACACGACCGTTATCCGTATATGGCCCGCATTCGCACGACCGTTATCCGCATATGGCCCGCATCAGCACGACCATTATCCGTATATGGCCCGCATCAGCACGACCATTATCTGCATCCGCACGATTGTTATCCGCATCCGGTGACATACAATCATATTTCTAATTTATTAGATAAAGCATGAAGTATTAAAGCAACATACATAGACATTTGAGGAGACATTCGTTCCCTTAGGCTAAGTGTGAATCCAAGACAATGTTGACTGAGTTTTATCCCTCTGAGTAACGGCAAGTGAAACAGCGGGTGGCTAATTAAAATTATAGCATTTACTTAGTCGTCGGATATACCCAAGCAGGCAAGTACAGGTATAAAGGACTTGATTTTGGCATAAGTCATTACTAATTGAGGGTATTTCCCTCACATCTCTATTATTCTCATACAGTCCATGCGAAAACAAATAGGGAAATAGCAAGAAACGTTTAAGACGCAAATCTTAACAAACACTAAAATTATTTAAAAAAAAATCCAGTTCAACATTGTATTCTAAAACCTATCCGCAAATCTACTCTAAATATTATCCGGAGCTTATCCGCTATCCGCATGGCCATGCAAACTATATCCGCATGGCGAAATACTTTGCAGATATCCGCAGATATCCGCATCAACGCAGGACTTTACCCATACCAACATATTCAAAAATGATAAACTATTTCCACGGTAATCTCCGTCATGAAAGTTATTTATTTGGTATTCATATAATTTGCATTTTAATTAACTGGCCTTTCGTTTTCTACTTTGGAGGGCATTTCGAAAGTAGATTACACATTGTGCCCGATTTCTCAATTCTCCATGTTAGTTTTCTTCTTAAACTTGTGTAACCTACGTACCTTGAAAATCTTCTCAAAATTACAGGACAAAACGTCGGTTAATTAATTCAAATGTACATGACATTACTATCCAAATTTGAACTGTAATAAAATTTAAGAATCTTCTAGAGCTCGCTGCTCTAGATGAAGGAGGCCTAGGAATGGGAAGGATTTACAAGCTAGCATGGTGTTGGATCGAATGAACACTTTCGGGCTAATATAGCTGCATAAACGGTATGAATTCCAGGTAAAAAGACATCGTTCTGGCGATCTACGCATCTTCTTGGATATGATTTAGAGTCTCTACTTTTAGACCATCACACCATACTTATTATTCAAGGAGTTGTCAACTTTTACATTTAAACTAATTCTCCACTACCATTCTCCGAGGATTTCTAAATGCCATACATTTGAATATCTCACCATCTGCATTATTCAAGGGGTTCTGACCTTTTTCATTGGAGCCATCTCACCAAGGAACATTTACACTCTGACTACTGTACTGTTATTTGTGACTAGTCAAGTAATTTCATACAGACAACAATGATAAAACAACAGCATCATCCACCCATGAACTCTATTTTGGGGAGAACTATAGTAGCACATTAAATAATAATATCGCATGGCCTCGGTGCCGGGTGCAAGTTTGTTATTTGACACCCATAGGGTAGTTACTATGAAAGTTAAGGAGATTACACATCTAAGCTCCTTGGACACTATAGCGCGTTCTAGTAGAAAAATGAGGAACTTTGTGTTGGCGGAAATTCCCGAGATTGTGCCATTATGAACACGGCCTACTGAATTCAAATGGGTTCTCTGACATCGTATAACATGCGAGTCGTAATTTTTGCCGCCTTTCAAAAATCACTTACCATGGCCAGGAGCGAACCTGCAAGCTTGGGGTTAGCAGACCGACACGTTATCCACTCACCCACCGTGGCAAGCTAGTAGCACATTCAAACCTAGGACCATTTTGTTCCTTCAGAATGTTAATGAGAGTACGCCTAAATGTGTGGAGAGTCCTTTCAAAAATATTGCCAATATAATTCAACCTTGACCGCGAACACTTGCCAGGAGCGGGAGATGTTGCCAACTAGACCTGTAACTCAGGTGACATTCAAGTAATCCACTTCTCTCTGGGCGCAACTCCAACAGTTACCACTTTAAATTGTTACACTTCGTTAGAGTCACTGGATATTGTGAAAGGTGCTGCCATTTGCACTAAACACCTACGATTGGAAATGAGAAATATTACTCATTTCAAATACTTACGGACCGAAGGTGAGTTGAGATGAATAGAGGGGATACGGAACCATCTATCGTACCAATGTTACATTTGTTTAATTCATGTTATTTTCCTTTGAATCTGATAAATGGATGATAACGTAATTTATGTCACATTTCAATCACACCTTACTTGACATATTAACCGAGCGTTTTTTATATTGGACTTCGGCGGAGTCAGAAATATTATTGTTTTTTAAACTGTAAAATATATAATTACTTTTTCTTAAAAAACAGCCAAAACCCTAACAGTTTTCTTAGCGTCTAGACCAAAACTTAGAGCTGGAATGAAACATTAATTTAGTTTAGGTATATTAAGGTAGAAATGTGAAGCTGGGGCTTACATTTTGCCTATTTACCTAATTTCTGATAATACTAGGCCATTGTTACGTCGTGATCTAGACACTTGCTTCTCTTTACGTAGTTAAGTCATGTGTAAATTGCAATATCAACGTTTATGCCATGCGTTTCGGAAACCACGTAAAAACGGGATTCCATGATTCACAATAGCGCTATTTAAAGATAAGTATGAACATAGGCAAGCTTGCTTGTTTGCTTTTTGAATACTTTCTGTTAACATGTTAGTATAACAATGCGTTCTTTTCAGAAGGTGGACTCATGTATTCAAACAATAGAAGTTAGGACACAATATGCCCGACCCCGAGTGCCTATCCTATTTGAATTTGACAGAATATTCAAGAGATGGAAACTTTTTAAAAGAGGATAACATATCAAGAGATGCTGGATGTAGCAAGCAAGACAATTAACATTTGTACAATATCATCCAGGTAGAAACCAAGCTTGAAGCGTGAGAGAACATGTTATCCTCCAGGGAAGGATACTTACTTAAGGATTTAAATACGAGTAACGTCACGCTACAAGTACCCAAATCCTTGCTGGCCATCACATGAAAGCTCTTAATTTTAATTACTTTATAATCGAATGCCACACTTAACCTACTTTGTTCCCTTAAGCAACACAAACTTCAGTGTATGAAATCGGTCTGGTGTAAGATGTGTATATACGTATATGAGTACGTAGGTTCACTTATTGACTTAGTAAAACTAATTTCTTTTAAACGAACTTCTCAAGAGGGGCAGATGACCTCGTAGTTCCTCCCCTTAAAACAACAATAACAACTAATTATCTAATCAAACTTCTCAAGTAAAAAGGCTAACTACCAGCATGTTCCCACTTACATTGAGGACAGTGTTGGCACCCAAACATGGTAAACATTTGAGCCACGCTCAGTAGTTTATTGCTTAACTAGTTTGTATATAACATTGTTCGAAATATTATTCACTACCAAGCCCTTATAAATGAATTCAGTGTTATCAACCGTAAATACATGCTTATGGCATTTTTACAATCAACAGTTATGTAAGCATTACGGACTCATCTAATTCTTGCATAACTTTAGAATAAAATTTATACAGGCGCACTGACATCATAACCTACAAGGAAGATAAAAAGAAGGGTTGTATAATGGATCCAACCATGCGTTTTGAAACCCATGCCGATCAGCCAGATGAAGCCAACAGTGAAAAGAAGGTAATTTACGAGCCTACAATCCCATTCTACAAGGAAAAATACCACCTTCAAGAAATAGAAGTAATTGGGTTATTAATGGGGGCCTGGGGAACATTACCTTCTCATTTTGCTGCAGCGTGTAGGAAGTTAGGGATCTCAAATGATGCTACTATTAACACCATAGCAGTAACAGCCCTTTAAGGATCCATTAATATTTTCAGAAATCACTTATATTTGCAAATTATGTATATTTTAATGCTGAATAGCTATTTTAATTCTTAATTTTTAGGAGCAATTTGCCCACTCTTCAGGTCATTTATTCTTATTTATATGTATGAGATACATTTCATAGTTCAATATTTGGTTAACCTAGTATTTTTTCTTTCACCGTATTGTTAAGCTTTGTAAATTTGAAGACTTGTATGTAAAGGAAGCATAAGGAATAAATAATAATAAAATAGTATAAATAATTATAATTATAGTAATAATGTATGTCTACCCCTTATTATTTCCGTTTTCCAACGGGGTCGGGGATGAGATGCGATGAAAGTCTTTGTGGCGATGGCTTTTACGGCCGGATGCCCTTCCTGACGCCAACCTCATGAGAGGAGTTAATGAGAGATGAAATGAATGATGGTGAATGAAACTGGGCAAGGATGGGGAAGGAAGCGGCCGTGGCCTGTCAGAAGGTACCGTCCCAGCATTTGCCTGGTGTTGAAAATGGGAAACCACGGAAAACCATTTCAAGGACGGCCGACGGTGGGACTCGAACCCACGCGTTTACCGAGTCAGCAGAGAGCTTGGCCCCATGACCTAATGCTGCGCTTTTGCCAGCATAGCCACTACTGTCGGTAATTATAGTAATAATAACAGTATTAATTGAAATCTGAATGGTTCTAAAGAAAACCACCAACGGCTATTAAATATAACTAGCGGACCCGTGCGATAACTCTCGCATGAGTATAAACCACCCATCTGGCTTTACTGTTGTACGGGCTTCTATAAATATGTTTGTTTGTTTAAACGCACTTTTTAAACACAGTGTTGATATTTATGATATCAGAGAGCAATTCATCACTGCTGCTGGTTGCACAATGGGTTGTGTGCGCCCCATGTGTACAGACTACCCGCCCTGCTCTAGTGTTATGCGGCTGTACGCGACACAATTCTGCCAAGGGCTATCGTCTTGTTTATTTGTTTAAAAGCACTTTATAAACAAACAAATATATTTCCGTTGACTTTTAGGGAAATGCAAGATTTTTCATGTAGGCTACTATTGAGACGATTTGGAAGATTTTGGAACAAACCACACCTTCTAACTCCCTCTGGTTTAGGAGCTTGAGTTTTGTGAAACATACACCTTAGCGTATTATATACAAGCTGAACCCGGCATGCGTTGCAACGACAATCAAAGAAAGTGTTGGCGTTGTAATTTTATTTCTTAAAGTACTTTTGGATAAAAAATTCTTATTTTTAATTTCCACTTTCTACACTGCCTACAAACTATCGTCAAATGGATTAACTAATTTAGAAAAATTCGTGGGAACGTCCACAACAACACACCAAAGGTTCATTGCAATCGGATGAATGGCATATGAATACATACGGAATTTAATTTATACGATTCGTGTGCTGTCACTCATTCGTTGAATCAACTCGTTCGCTACCTACTGTGAAATGAATTTACTAAGTTAGTAACCTACACGTAAGTGCACACAACAACTCATCAAAGTTTCATCACAATCGATGAATGGTATATGAAGGCATACAGGATTTTGTTGAAACGCTTCAAGCGTCATCACTCATTTATTGCATCTACTCGTGCGCTAAATATTGTAAAATGGATTTACTAAGTCGAAACCCTTCCTTGGCGTGCGCACAATGACTCATCAAAGTTTCATCGCAATCGGATGAATGGCATATGAACGCATACGGGATTTTGTTTAAACAATTCGCATGCCGTCACTCATTTGCTGAATCTACTCGCACGCTACATATTTTAAAATGGATTTACTAAGACTGAAACCTTCCCTGCAGTGTACTCACCGATCTAGCCAAGTTTCATCGCAGTCGGATGAATGGTATATGAACGCATACGGGACTTTGTTGAAACGATTCGCGTGCCGTCGCCCATTAGATGAATCTACTCGTGTGCTACCTATTGTAAAATGGATGTAATAAGTACGAAATCGTCGCAGGAGTATGCAAATAAACTCATCAAAGTTTCATCGCTATATGACGAATGGTATATGAACGTATACGGGCCTTTGTTGAAACGCTTCGCACGTCGTCGCTCATTTATTGTATCTACTCGTGCTCTACCAATATTGTAAAATGGATTTAAGTTGAAGACCTTCCCTGGCGTGTTCACAACAACAAATAAAAGTTTCATCGCAATCGGATTAATGGTATATAAACGCATACGGGATTTTGTTTAAACGATTCTCGTGCCGTCACTCATTTGTTGAATCTACTCTTGCGCTATCTATTGTAAAACAGATTTACTAAGCCTGTAAGCTTCCCTGGAGTTTACTCAACGATTCACCAAAGTTTCATCGCAATCGGGTGAATGGTATATGAACGCATGTGGGAATTTTTTGAAACGAATTGCATGCTATTTTGTTGAAGCTACTCGCGCGCTACCCATTGTAAAGTGGGTTTACTATGCCAGAACGTTCCCGGGAGTGTTCACAAAAACTCACCAAAATTTGATCGCAGTCGGATGAATTGTGTATGAACGCAACGCCATCACTCATTTGTTTAAACTACTCGCGTGCAATCTACTGTAAATTGGATTAACCGAGCCTATAAATATCCCGGGAGTGTGCACAACAACTCATCAAAGTTTCATCGCAATCCATGAATGGTATATTAATGCATACAGGATTTTGTTGAAACGCTTCACGCGTCGTCTCTAATTTGTTACATCTACTTTTGCGCAAAATATTCAAAAATGGAGTTGCTAAGTCGAAATCCTTCCCTGGCGTGTACACAATAACTCATCAAAGTTTCATCGCAATCTGATGAATGGCATATGAACGCAAACGGGACTTTGTTGAAACGCTTTGCGCGTCGTCACTCATTTGTTGAATCTACTCGTGCGCTACCTATTGTAAAATGGATTCACTGAGCTAGAAACCTTCCCTGGAGTGTACACAACATCTCACCCAAGTTTCGTTGCTACCGGACGAATGGTATATGAACGCATACGGGACGTTGCTGAAACTCTTCGCGCGTTGTCGCCCATTTGTTGAATCTACTCGTGCGCTACCTATTGTAAATTGGATTAACTAAGCCAGAAACATTCCCTGAAGTGTACACAACATCTCACCCAAGTTTCATCGCAATGGGATGAATGATATATGAATGCATGTGGAACTTTGTTGAAACGAATCGCAGGCCATTTTGTTTAAGCTACTCGCGTGCCATCTATTGCAAATTGGATTTACTACGCCTATAAATTTCTCGGGAATGTGCACTACAACTCACCAAAATTTGATCGCATTCGGATGAATTGTATATGAACGCATCTTCATCACTCATTTGTTTAAACTACTTGCGCGCTATCTATTGTGAAATGCCTATGCCTACGCCTATAAACATCCCGGAAGTGTGTACAACAACTCACCAAAATTTGATCTCAATCAGATAAATGGTTTATGAACGCATAAAAGACTAACAGACAGATTCCTTTTTATATATAAGAAGATCTAAGATATAAGATAAGATATATAAGATTAAGATAAGATATAGATTATTATTAGTTGTTTAATGCAAAATGATTAGTTTCGACCACTGTGTGGTCATAATCAACAATCCAAACAAGCT
Source organism: Meconema thalassinum (assembly GCA_946902985.2). NCBI lineage: Eukaryota > Metazoa > Arthropoda > Insecta > Orthoptera > Tettigoniidae > Meconema > Meconema thalassinum. Next base: position 578,161,183 of record OX336388.2, on the reverse strand, counting down.
GTCATAATAAACCATTAAAAAATAAAGTTGCGAGTAATTGAATATTGATTATTTCCATTGGGTTATGCTGGTCAGCATCAAATTTGTTTTGTGTCTGAAGATAAATTTAACAAGATGTTCAGTAAAGAACATATAGCCTACTTTCTCCTAAATGCATGGGTATTGTTATAACTCTTTGTCCTTTTCAAGGAGTATGATTGAATGTTGGTTGTAGGAGCTTGTTGAAATACAACGTGCTATAGGGATATTAAACATGAATATGAGGTGCCCTTTGCTAGTGCTACCTCTGTACCAAATTTCGTTCAATTCGGTTTAACCGTGTTTGAATTGATAGGGGGAATCGATTTGCACACATACTTGGCCACCATCTGCAAACTATTGGGCTGATGTTCTTGCAGTTTGGTCAGAATATGTTTCCCACATAAGGATATGGTGTTGCAAAATTAGGTAGAGACTAGATTATTAGGTTGGTCGTAATTACATTTTAGCTTTTAACATTTGGGTGGCCGCGATTACGTTTCCATCAAGATAGCGGTGATATAAAACATGACACTGAGGTGCCCTTTGCTAGTGCTACCTCTATACCAAATTTCGTTCCATTTGGTTTCAGCGTGTTTGAATTAATAGGGGGAATCGATTCTGACACAAAGATGGCCGCCATCCGCAAACTATTAGGCGAATGACCTATTAGATTGGTCAAAGGATGCTCCCTCCATAAAGGTATGTAGTTGCAAAATTTGGTAGAGATCGGATGATTAGGTTAATCGTAATTTGATTTAAGCTTTGAACATTCGTGTGGCCGCCATTACGTTTCAGTCAAGATGGCGGCGATAAAAAACATGACACTGAGGTGCCCTTTGCTAGTACTACCTCTGTACCAAATTTCGTTCCATTCGGTTCCACCGTGTTCGAATTAATAGGGGGAATCACTTTTGACATAAAGATGGCCTCCATCCGCAAACTATTAGGCGAATGACCTATTAGATTGGTCAAAGGATGCTCCCTCCATAAAGGTATGTGGTTGCAAAATTTGGTAGAGATCGGATGATTAGGTTAATCGTAATTTGATTTAAGCTTTGAACATTCGTGTGGCCGCCATTACGTTTCAGTCAAGATGGCGGCGATATAAAACATGACGCTGAGGTGCCCTTTGCTAGTGCTACCTCTGTACCAAATTTCGTTCCATTCGGTTCCACCGTGTTCGAATTAATAGGGGGAATCAATTTTGACATAAAGATGGCCTCCATCCGCTAACTATTAGGTGAATGACCTATTAGATTGGTCAAAGGATGCTCCCTCCATAAAGGTATGTAGTTGCAAAATTTGGTAGAGATCGGATGATTAGGTTAATCGTAATTTGATTTAAGCTTTGAACATTCGTGTGGCCGCCATTACGTTTCAGTCAAGATGGCGGCGATAAAAAAACATGACACTGAGGTGCCCTTTGCTAGTACTACCTCTGTACCAAATTTCGTTCCATTCGGTTCCACCGTGTTCGAATTAATAGGGGGAATCAATTTTGACATAAAGATGGCCTCCATCCGCAAACTATTATGTGAATGACCTATTAGATTGGTCAAAGGATGCTCCCTCCATAAAGGTATGTGGTTGCAAAATTTGGTAGAGATCGGATGATTAGGTTAATCGTAATTTGATTTAAGCTTTGAACATTCGTGTGGCCGCCATTACGTTTCAGTCAAGATGGCGGCGATATAAAACATGACACTGAGGTGCCCTTTGCTAGTGCTACCTCTGTACCAAATTTCGTTCCATTCGGTTCCACCGTGTTCGAATTAATAGGGGGAATCAATTTTGACATAAAGATGGCCGCCATCCGCAAACTATCAGGTGAATGACCTATTAGATTGGTCAAAGGATGCTCCCTCCATAAAGGTACGTAGTTGCAAAATTTGGTAGAGATCGGATGATTAGGTTAATCGTAATTTGATTTAAGCTTTGAACATTTGTGTGGCCGCCATTACGTTTCCGTCAAGATGGCGGCGATATAAAACATGACACTGAGGTGCCTTTTCTTAGTACTACCTCTGTACCAAATTTCGTTCCATTCGGTTGCACCGTGTTCGAATTAATAGGGGGAATTGATTTTCACACAAAGATGGCCGCCATCCGCAAACTATTACGCTGATGACCTATTGGTTTGGTCAAAGGATGCTACCCCCATAAAGGTATGTTGTTGCAAAATTTGGTAGAGATCGGATGATTAGGTTAATCGTAATTTGATTTAAGCTTTGAACATTTGTGTGGCCGCCATTACGTTTCCGTCAAGATGGCGGCGATATAAAACATGACACTGAGGTGCCTTTTGTTAGTACTACCTCTGTACCAAATTTCGTTCCATTCGGTTGCACCGTGTTCGAATTAATAGGGGGAATCGATTTTCACACAAAGATGGCCGCCATCCGCAAACTATTATGCTGATGACCTATTGGTTTGGTCAAAGGATGCTCCCCCTATAAAGGTATGTCGTTGCAAAATTTGGTAGAGATCAGATGATTAGGTTAGTCGTAATTTGATTTAAGCTTTGAACATTTGTGTGGCCGCCATTACGTTTCCGTCAAGATGGCGGCGATATAAAACATGACACTGAGGTGTCCTTTGCTAGTGCTACCTTTGTACCAAATTTCGTTCAATTCGCATTCACCGTGTTCGAATTGATAGGGGGGGACAGACATTCAGAGTACACACACTCACACACACACAGACACACAGACACACACACACACAGACTCACACACACACATACACACACACAGACAGACACACTTTTTTCGCCCTGTGTTGATCTCATAAGTCTACTTTCATTTTTTGCAAAAATCGAAAGTAGGCTAATAATATCAAAACTGTAGAATAACTGTGAGTAAGTATTATCCTTAAAAACCTATGAAATTAACTACGTTGTATTTTTGAAATGCTCTTAAAATATGCAATATATAATAGAAATCAAAACTGTTACAAAGTTATTTATTTAAAAGTATTGTTGTGCCCATAATTATGAAGGCAAGGTCTCTCCACAGATAATGAAAGACAAAAACTATATTTATTTCAAAGGAGAGGCTAATGTCTGCTCGTATTTTACTAAACAATCCTTCTTGTTTTACAAGGAACCTAACCCATAAACAAGTAGTTCCGTGAAGAACTATACAGCCTATTTTCATATATCCTACTTATGTTAATTGCCACTATCAACATACACAATTTCAGTTTGATTGCTGTAATAGATTCGTAGATATTGAGAACCGACTAAATATTTCGGATGGTCGCCATGTTGGATTTTATATATGTAGGTCCTAGAGTTATGTACTGTTACATGCAGATTATTGTGAACGTGTAGTATTCAAACTTCAATCGCATAATTAGGACACAAGAAAAAACAAGGAGATTTTAAAACTTTTCACAGTTGCCATCTTGAGGTTATGGAAACAATTGAAATAAATTAGATGCCAGTGGATTAACATTCGTATAAGGATTTACTGTACCAAGTTTCACTGCACGCGGATGGTTAAATTGCGAGAAACGTCCATGTGAATATTTATAATTCGCGTCACCGCCATGTTGGATTTGTGATCACCAGGTTATTTAAAGTCCTAGGTGAACTTAAGTTCATAGCCCCTATAAATATTAAAAAATGCAGTTTGATTGCTAAAATAGATTCGTAGATATTCAGTATCGTCTAAATATTTCGGATGGTCGCCATGTTGGATTGTTAAATATATAGGCCATAGAGTCATGTACCATTAAAGAAAAATTATTGCGTAGGTTCATTATTCAAACTTTCACTTCGATCGCATGACTAGATCTCAATAAATAAAATCTTAATTTTAAAATTCGCACTGCCACCATCTTGAGGTTATGTGAACAATTGAACTAAATTAGATACCAGTGGATTACAATGTGTATAAATATTTCCTGTGCCAGGTTTCAGTGCGCTTGGAACATTAAATCGCGAGAAAGGTCTATTTAAAATTTTCAAATTCGCTTGGCCGCCAAGTTCGTTTTGTAGTTAACCGGTTTTTGAAAGTCTTATAGATGGACTTCCAGTAGTGCCCTTTATCTCCGTACAAAATTTCAGGATTTTACCGCTAATAGTTTCAGAAATATAGAATGCCGGTGAAATATTTCGCACATCCGCCATCTTGTTATTATGTAAACAATTGAACGAAGTAAGATGTCGGTGCATTACAATGTATATAAACATATACTGTACCAAGTTTCATTGCGTTTGGGTGGTCAAATCGCGAGAAACGACTGTTTAAAGTCGCAAATTTGCTTGGCCGCCATGTTGGTTTTGTAGTTACCATGTTTTCAAAAGTCACATAAGTGAACTTATAGTATTTCCCTCTATCACCATAGAAAATGTCAGGGTAATATCGGTAATAGTTTCGGAGATATTTAATGCTGGTGAAATATTTCGCACAGCCGCCATGTTGGATTGGTGAGTCGTAACAAAATTTTAAGGGCACGGTCGAGGTCGCCGGGAATAGTGCTAGGAACTTTCCGAGTTTCATTGAAATCGCTCCAGCCGTTTAGATTTTATTAGGGGGGGACACACACGAATCACACACACACGCACACACACACGGACAAAAGGTGATCTCATAAGCCTATTTATTCAAAATTGAAAATAGGATAAAAAAGAGACAATCAACAATCCAAGATACCGTACACACACGACATTCACAGCCTTCTCAATCTGTCCGATGGTTCTACCCTCATGTCGGTTACTTGAGTAACTATTCCAAACATTCTGCCTTCCGTAATTTTTATAAATTACAACAACAACAACAACAACAACAAAATCTAGGTTGCAATCTATGAAAGCAAAATACCCCTCTCCGATCACTGTCTCATCTTCGTTTGCGTCATCCATGCTGATATATCACACTCAAAGAAGCTATTTAAACCTTTAAGAATGTCTTCTTCACAAGTTGTTCAGTTGAGTAAGAAGATAATTGTCTGTTAGGTAGTCAGCCGAAGGCTGGTTGGATCCTCAAAAATACCGCCGTTTGGTTATGTGGGTAGATACACACAAAAACCCAAGGCAGCGCTATATTGAGGCGTACTAGGCAAGGTTATGAGTGAGGTAGTTTGTCATTGCTTTCCTCACCGAGTCAGAACAGCAGTACTAACCCTATGAGTAGAACCTTTCACAACATCCACAGGCACTGACTGTGCCCTGAATGTCATCACTAAGCGCCACCCATACCTCAGTAGCTTCCATATAATCACAGCCATAAGTGAGACTGAGACATCGGTGAAAAGCCACATTTTACTCTAGCCTGTGCCAACAGACAAATGCAAATGTACTGCATTCATCATGAGATGGCAAACAGGCCAAGAAGATAATTAACCAATCAGAAATATAACACATTGATTTCAAGCACTTAACTTGTCTTGCGGAATTGCACAGACCTTCGTCACTGGGCGCTTGTAGATCCCCCTTGAAGTGCGGACTGTCACAACACGCACGAGGCTGTCATTGCCGGGGTGAACATCGACCACGATCCCCGTCTGCCATACATGTGGTGGTTGGTTGTGTTCCTTCAAAAGCACAGAGTACCAGTCTGAAGGTTCGCTGCATCAGAAGTCCACCTAGTGCATTGTTGTAGCTAGGATAGTTAGTATTTTGACCCACGCTTCCAAATGTGTTACCAGTACTGCTGAATGAGCTGCTGGTGATGATAGGTTGCTGGGTGCCGTCCTGATCTGCTCGGGGTAGGACTGAGGTACCGAAACGGGGTGATACGGCCGCGGCTTTGCCGGCTGCTGGTACGGTCCTAGGATGCTGGGTGGTCGTGACTCCTGATGGACTCCCTGAGATTGAACCTCCACGCTCCTTGGCCCCACGATAGAGTACGAATGTAGAGGAACCAGCTTCTGGTACACCTGTTGAGGAAAATGATGGTAGATCTTGCTTTCTATTGCCCCTAGCTGGTCCGAATCTCGCGACTGAAAACTCCGCACCTCTATCTGGAAGTCAGGCGAATGAGGCGAGTCCTGCTTGTGGAATGCTGACCGGAGCACTCTCTCCGGGATGGGATTGGGGGATGTAGCTGTCTTCCTTCTTATCCTCTGCGGTCGTCACGACGATCACCTTGCCACTGAACGTCACATTCTTCTTCTTCACGCTTTTTCTGCGAACATCCTTGGCGTCAGTACCGATGCTTATGTTATCAGTCTCGGTAACGTCCAGTTGACTCACGATCGCCACGTGTCCGTCTACCACGTCCTGGTCCAGACACTCGATGGAGGACGTACTGTTTTTGCGCGTCTTTACAGACAACATGCCTGTGTGAAAACCATTGTCGAAACGGTTCTCACATAAGTTTGCTGGATAGCTGGATAGGAAGTCATTTGCACTATCATAGTTCATAGTTTGAGATGGGGCTGGCAAAGTCGGATTGCCTGTTGTCGTAGGAACTGGGAACGTCGGGGACTTGACGGAATTGTTCAATGTACTTCTAGAGAGCCGCGAATCACACTCGGCAGCATTCACTAGGGATTTGACTTTGGAGGGCACCGTGTGGAAGTGAATGTTTTCAAAACGGGATGCAAGAACCTTAGCGGAATAAAGCTTCTTATCGCCAGGATCACCGCCACCTGTTTGACTCGTGTCTTGTCGCGTCTTGTTACCGGTCGAGTCCGCCGCACCGTTCATCTTCTTGAGGCGCCTCTCGGCTTGCTTGGCCTGCAGTTCCTTCAGCCACTCTTCACTCAACTTGCCCGACACGGAGCCCGAAGACTCTGCTTTACCATCCTTATTTCCTTGTTGCCAGAATTGATCAACTTGTTTGTGAAGTACATCATTACGGATAAGGCAAGTCATCACCTGTCTTTTTCAGCCTTGATAGATTGTGATGGTATTCTTCCAGCCTACACCCATCCAAATGCTGTGTTCTGTATAGTAGGATGATTCTCTTGCTTCAATTGACCACTGTAGAGCGAATCAAAGAATATGGATGCTCCTAAGAGAAGGTCGACTTGATCCAGTTTGTTGAAATGGGGATCAGCTAATTCAATGTCTGCAGGTATTTGCCAATCCAAACCGTCGAAGGGTGTTGTTGGATGCAGGCCTGTAATAATATGAGGTGACACACCACAAACTGCATGCACATTGTAATCGGTAATCCTAGATGAGACATGAATTTGACAAAGATGTGATGATTCAGCAGCCTGGACATCGCAGATGCCACTTATGGGAATTGACTGACGACTTTATTTTATTCCCATGCGGTCAGCTAAGGACTTAGACATAAAATTCATTTCAGAGGCGCTGTCAAGTAACGCTCGGCACTCGAAAGTTTTCCCTCTATAGTCCGTTACTCTTACTACAGCTGTTGACAGAAGAACGTCTAAGTGATTGTAGTTACCCTTCACAGTCCAGTATGTATGTTGATGACACCGGAAATCACTTGAATTTGTACTCTTGCGATGCCCCTCTTGGACCCTATGTAACAAGGTATTATGCTTCTCGTTACAGATACGGCAATTGCCTGCGGTACATTCTACTAGCCTATGGCCGACGCTCAAACAATTGAAACAAAGATTGTTCACTTTGACAAATTCTAATTTGATTGGGAGATCCGTATCCTTAAATTTCGAACATTTTGTAAGCTTGTGGGGATGCCTACAAAATGCACACACTGCAGTAGTACTGAGGAACGACCTTCTGGAAAATCTATCTGAGTTCTGATGAGGGATCAGTTGTTTGTCGGGATAGATGAGCTCCAATGTCTGGGCAGTTCCTTCCAAAAAGGTTATTAAATCTTTCAAGTTAGGAAAATGTGTACTGGAGGTCCTGAATTCCCATTGCTTTCTAAGGTTCAGATTGACTCTCTCCAAACCCATGTGTGATAGGATTAGTTCGTGTAGGGGAGTGTCCACCTCCAACACTTATATTGCATTTAAGTTACTTTGCAGCTGGTTGAGTAACTGTCTGAGTTCTTTAAGAGACTCAGTTCTTGCAGTAGGTAGGTTTAATAGTTCCTTAATGTGACAGTCTACAATTAGTTTGGGGTTATCGTATCTTTGGATGATCAACTCCCAGGCTACTCTAAAATTATTATCTGTAACAGGTAAGTTTTCTAATAATTTATGGGGCTCGCCAGATAAGCATGATAGTAAATAAAATAATACCTCTGAATGTCTGTCAGACACGTATTGTTTATTACCAGTGACTGGAAGGTATCGCTGAAGTGCCAGAAGTTTGATATTATGCCACTGAATATTGGCAATACAATCTTTGGCAGTTTAATATTTGGGGAATTAGAAGGAACAGATTGTGAAGGTGAATTGGGTTCTAGTAATGTGTTCATCCTAGCCTCTATCTCTAAGCACAGTTCTTCAAGTGTCTCACTATCAATATCATGCGATTCTTCAGTGTCTTTTCTTTCAAACTGGCCTTGTACTACGTTATATTCTGCCTTGGAAGTATGTAATAACTTCTGCCTATCACGAATGTCGTTCAAGTTGCCACCTTGTTGAAAACTATCTACGTAGCTGACAATTCGTGTCAAACGAGCTTTTATAACAGCCCTTTTTTAATTAGTCCTATCTTTTCAGCGAAATCCATAATTAAGTTTGTGAGCAGAGAGGAAGTACAGGGTCCGGCAAAAAAAACCTCCCCGGTTTGAGCAAGCCACCGCGTGAGTTGTAGTGGGGGAAGAGATGTGGAGGGGGTATTGTTCCGTAGCAGCGTACGTGCCATTTTCAGTGTTCGCCATGGCTTGGCTCGGTGAGCATCGGGCGTTTGTTGTGGAGGAGTTTATTAAAAATGGCGGTTCTGTGATTTCTACTCAACGAGCGTTTCGGATTCGATTCGAACTTGGCCGACGTGATAGTGTCCCTGACGCGAAAACGATTAGACTGTGGGTGTCAAACTTTAGGAAAACAGGGTCAGCACTAAAAAGAAAGCCAACTGGCCGACCTCGTACTGCAATAACACCGGAGAATGTGGCGCGAGTGAGAATATCCATCCAACAGTCTCCAAAGCGTTCAGCGGTTAAACATGCAGCTGCCCTGGGATTGTCAGAAAGGAGTGTAAGGAGAATTCTGCATAAAGAACTTCATCTGCATCCCTACAAAATAATGGTTGCCCAAAAGTTGTTTGAAGCAGATTATAAAACTCGCAGGGCTGCATGTGATGACATTTTGCAGAACATTCCCCCAGATGCTGTCTTCATTTCTTCTGATGAAGCCCACTTCCACTTGTGTGGAACTGTTAACAAACAGAATTTCCGCTACTGGGCTGCAGAAAATCCTACGGAACTCCACCAACAAGCACTACACAGCCCAAAAGTCACAGTTTGGTGCGCCGTTGCGGAATTTGGTGTGTAGGGACCGTACTTTTTTGAAGAAGATGGACAAACAGTAACGGTCAATGCCGATCGCTATTGCCACATGATAGAGACATTTCTCCGACCCAAGATCAACCAGTTTGTTTTAGACCATGAGGAAGAAGAAGTTTGGTTCCAACAGGACGGAGCCACAGCTCACACTGCTCGGCGGTCCATGGGAATGTTAAGAGAGTTGTTCCCTGGACGTCTTGTTTCTTCAAGAGGAGACATTTCCTGGCCCCCAAGGTCACCCGACTTATCACCTTGTGATTTCTTTCTGTGGGGCTACCTAAAGGCTGAAGTGTACAAACATCGCCCCAGAACTCTGCAAGAACTAAAAGATGCCATTAGGCAGGAAGTGGCAGCCATTCCAAGGGACGTTACACGAAGAACTATGGACAACTTCAGGGAAAGACTTCGTGAATGTCTTAACAATGGGGGACATCATTTATCGGACATAATTTTCAAAACCAATAAAGTGTACTAAGTGATGTCAAATGGCATCATATAGGCTATTCACAAATATAAGTAATTGTTCTGTATGTTTCTTATTCTTTTTGCAAATGCCTATTGAAACCAGGGAGGTTTTTTGCCGGACCCTGTATTAACAGAATAATTGTGACACTGCTTGAAATCAATTGTCACATACTTTTTTTGTGAGCATTTTTTAGCCTACTTTCGATTTTTGCAAAAAATGAAAGTAGACTTATGAGATCACTACAGGGCCAAAAATTGTGTGTCTGTCTGTGTGTGTGTATGTGTGTGTGTGAGTCTGTGTGTGTGTGTGTGAGTGTGTGTACTCTGAATGTCCCCCCCTATCAATTCGAACACGGTGAAACCGAATTGAACGAAATTTGGTACAGAGGTAGCACTGGCAAAGGGCACCTCAGTGTCATGTTTTATATTGCCGCCATCTTTACCAAAACTTAATGGCGGCCACTCAAATGGTCAAAACGTAATAATGCATTACAGCCAAACTAATAATCGGATCTTTACCAAATTTGGTAACAACGTTCCTTCATATGAGGCGCGTCTTGTGCCCAAACTACGAGGTCATCAACCGTACCATTTCAGAATGGCGGCCGTGTGAATTATGCAAAATTTATAATCCATAATATGGGACCCACCAGTTCCGACTATCGAACCAAGAATCGTTTAATCTGTTTGAAACGACGTGGCCCGTTTGAAATTAAAAGTTTATATTTTAATATTATAGTCTAGAAGTGATTTTAAAAAGCTGAGTCGTCTCGGTTATTTGACAAGATGGCAGCTGATCTCTCGTTCTGACCTATATTTTATTAATTTCAGTATGTTGCATGCATTATAGGCTAGTGGTAACAAATATATGAACTTTCTATGAAATGAACTCGGTTTAAAATATACTCCAGTAAAGAAAACGTTTAGTCCAAGTCATGATTTGCTATAACGTGGTATATGTATTGGTTCCTAACGATCTATTAGAGTGTGCACGATTGGCTGAGTGGTCAACGCGTTAGTCTTTCATCAGGCTGGCCGTGGTTCAAATCCTATCACAGTTAGACTTTTTTCTTTATTTTTTTTATATTTATTATTTCTTGCGTACTGAGACGTTATAAAATAAAGCATTATATGGTGCATTTTGAAATGGAAAATATATATTTAATTAAAACAACATTCACCACCGGAGTGACATCTAAGAGTAATTACTTGAACTATGCTATTGGTAACCACAGCCTTCTAGATGCGAGCTACGCTCTCTACCGGCCAGTTAGCGAACCCATGTCTACAGTATAATTGCGAAGGTTATTATTTTTGCCGATAGAGGGTACACATCCCCAAGATAAGGTGCGATTATCACGGCCAACGAGAATGACTGGCTCTGGTGAGTTTTCGTGACTTCAGCAATGTAGTTCTGTTGCACCACTGCCTGGTCTTCGTTTTACTGCCGGTGTGGTACCTAGTCATCTTGTCTACATCATTGAACCTGTATAAACGTTGGTATTCATTTATCACTTGTCTTCATAGAAGGTATTGATACAAGTCGTTAGTCGGTGGGTAGTGTATTCCGCAGATCTCTTCTATAAACGAATTAATTTATGTTCCGCCCCTTGAAACAACAATACGTTAATGATATATATACTGTGCTGCAATATTCTTTGATCTAATTATACTAATGTGCACATAATTTAACTCACAACGAAGGTCACAGAATCTACAACTCGACTTAATGTAGCCTGTTCGTTGCAGCTATTAAAGACACAACGAACCCTTGAATCCTAGTTCGCGTGGATTTTTGTAAGGAGTAACTTCAATAGGCGTAGTTTTGCAAACCTATACAGTATAATTTATCGTGTTTGAAAACACACGGAACATCTAAACTGCGTCCATTTTATGAAGATTGATATAAAATATTGCAATTCTGCTGCTTATGAATTGCTCTCGACTTAAACGTACAAGCATCATCAAGCAGTACCGGTACATTGCCTACGTCACAGAAGGGTTTGGTTTACGCGCCATGGCCTGTCTTTCTCGTTAGCCGTGCGCGATTTCAAATTAGCTGTGTAATAGTTATATTAAATATGTTTCTCCCAGTGATACGTTTAGAGCAACGAAGTTTAAATTATTGTAAGTAGTCGGTGTTAAAAGACTGAATACCTACGTTGTTTGGAGTGTTTACTGATGAAATTGCAAAATGCTGGAGTAAATTATTTGAACGCCACTCCTCAAATCCAGTGTGCCAATTTGCACTTCGAATTGGAAGAAATTAGGAGATGATAGAGACAAAGAGTTATAACTATACCCATACATTTAGGAGAAAGTAGGCTATATGTTCTTTCCTGAACATCTTGTTTGATGTCTGATACTTTGAAAGTATTATCTATCCCGACCCAGAGGACCATGCTATGCCCTCAATTATGAAGACAAGCTCTCTCCACAGATAATAAAAGACTAAAACTATATTTATTTCAAAGGAGAGGCTAATGTCTGCTCGCATTTTACTGAACAATCCTTCTTGTTTTACAAGGAACCTAACCCATAAAAATGAGACTCTCAATAATCCAAGATACCGTACACACACGACATTCACAGCCTTCTTAATTTGTACGATGGTGCTACCCTCATGACGGTTACTTGAGTAACTATTCCAAACAAGTATTTTTGTAACAACATGACCGAAATTATTTGAAAATAAATATACACACACTAGAGTGAAATGAAATATATTATTCAGTTTCTGGTAAATTATCTTCTAAAACTCTCTAAACGTACTGATTTACTCTCAACATATACAATCAAATTCAATATATAATACTTGCATATAAAATGAATATTAATTCTATATTATAACCAAATGCAAATGTTCTTCTAAAACTCATGCAATCATACGGAGCTTTGGGTTCGCTTCCTTGAGATATGCTGTGAAGTATTGTTGTTAGAAAGCTTAATCAATATTAAACACACTTGAACATATCAAAAGACCAGCTGGCAATTGAATTTATATTACCTCTTATGTGCCTTGGCTCTCTTTAGGTTTGAAGGTTATGTATTTTATATAGATGTTGCTTAAAAGGTTGGTATTACGTGGATGAATTGCGGTTTGTATTAATTCAAGAATTATTTGATCCACGTAATTTGAGCATTAACCCACTGTATGTCTATTTACCTGTTCATTCTCTGCAAACGTTGCACTAGCGCCCTGCCTCTCGGTATGAATTAATTTGTTGATGATTATTTAGGGGCTTTGCGATATCGTGGTCATGTATCCCCGTGTACTTGGGTGTGTGTATAATTTGTTTGATAACCTATGTCATTGTGATGTCTGTACTAGTGTGGGTATATATAATTGAGGTAGGATATGGGTAGGAAGCGGCCGTGGCCTTAACTTAGGTTCCATCCCGCCATTTGTCTTGTGTAGAAGTGGGAAACCACGGAATACCTCTTCCAGGATGACTGGTAGGAATTAAACCTGCGATCATATAATGTAGAAAGTGTCACTGTATCACCAATCCGTCAAGGACAAACATGAACTGAATGCGTCCGTGTTGATCTACCGCACATATAATGTTCTCCTTTTGTATCTGGCGAAAAAGCATAGAGATCATTGTACGCCGATAGGGAAGATGGTAACGAAAGAGAAACAAGAAGGATTTCAGAGAACTTGTTGCGAAATGAGAATACAGTAGTGGAGAGGACAAGATGTAATTAAGAGAATGGGGATGATAATTGGCGTGAGGAGCGCTGGGCTGGGCGGGATTGAGTGGTGACAGACATCGATCCGTACGGACGAGCCTGCCGCTAAGAAAGAGTGACGCAACCTCTAATGGCCATCGCACTCTGGCGACCATTTTCATTACCACGTTAACACCAGACAATCACTCGCAGACGACGAAAAGAAACGAGGTCGACATGAGTGGAAAGCGTCCTCAAATAACTAATCTGATACACACACAAACAAACCATAAGACAGTGCTGACGGTTGTAAGAGACAAAACTGTAATATTGGAGGTGTGTGGTTCAATAGTTTCAATAATGGACTCTATTCTTTTAAGAATTTCTGTTCGACCTTCTATTACTTTAAGCATTTTGAAAAGTGGCAAGAAATGCAGGATTATTAAGACGAATCGGGGGCTTTTATGTGTCCGTGTGTCTGTGAATTTGCCGAGTCTGTTGCTGGTGCACTAAATCAGCCTCATCAGTGGACTCTTGGTACAAACTGCCCGGACCACCACTAGCGTGGTGTACCACATCCCATATTGGCCTATCTTATACATGAATCGCTCCAACAGATAGCCTACTTCTAGACCTAGAATATTTGATGGAGTTAAATTACTTTGCCGTGAAAGCGAATATTTCATCATAATCCATATTGTTCACCTCAAAATACATATCTATTACACCAAGTTTTACAGCATGAGACTAATTTGGTAGCCAGAAGGGGCAATTAAATGTTGAAAATTCGGGTGCCAATTATGTTGGATTGCTGCAGGAAATTGTATCACAGTCCATTATTATGTTCAGGTCTATAGCTGCGATAGGTCAGACAAAATACAATTACATTTTAAAATTTGCGCAGCCACCATATTAGTTCCGTGTTTGATACAGTTTCATAAGTCAAATCAGTAAATTTGTATTATAGTTCACTAATTTTATAAAATTCTAGGCGTATAACTGCAACTGATCTCTTGGTAAGGGAATTCAATTTGGACACTTTGTGCCGCCTCCATCTTAGTTTCAATTTCAGTCATCGTGAAAATATTTTTGAAAGTATTTGAATGATATGATACAGGCAAAAATAAAAACCAAGAGGCATTTTTAAATGGGCGGGCATCAATTCCGCTCGGGAATTCCAGTTAGGTAGCCAGGGTTACCTCAATTCCACTCGGTCCTCCAAGGGACCCAAAAATAAGTTCCTCAACTCCACTCAGGCTTTGACAAGGGGTCGGCAAAGGGGTTATCCCCAATGACGTAAACAAATGTCATAACCCTCCTGCTCGCATACCAAAGGCCGGGTCAAACACCTTATGCAGCGCATGAGTGAAATCTTGAATGCAGCTGGTTTTTCAGTTCTAGGCTGTAAAACAGTATTTTCAGCATCCGCAGCTGATATCGAAAGTATTTTTTATCATTTTAAATGATCTTGTCGACTTCGTCCTTACCCTGGGGTCTGGCGTTACGTTACGGTGACGGGACGAAATGTACTTAAAATGCACTGATGTGTGTGACGTCATAGTACGATGTAGCAGCCGAGTACCAAAAAGGCAGTGCGTGAACAGAGTTTCAAGAGAGCAGTGTGAGAACAATCAAGTAGGCAGTGAAGAAACAAAATAGAATCTTGAAACTTTGTTGTCGAACTGCCTTCTTGGTACTCGGCTGCAAGCATTTAAAATGATATGAGTAGTGGAGTAGTGGTGCTTCTATTACACTTGGCGTGGCTGTGCCCAACAAGCCAAAATGGCGGCCAAACCTAGGTGAAACAGTTAAATAATTAATATCTCTCGAACGCATGGTCCAATTTTGACATGAGACATGTCGTTGGACTTGGGTCCTCTTTCCTATGGACCACTCGTTATATTTTTGAAAAAAAAAATGAAAATTTTTGTTTTCGAAAGTAGGTGATAGTTTGAAAACCATACATGATAGAATGTTGTGCATTGGCTCAAACGAACGGTCTGTATGATTTTTATTTTTATAATGAAACATTTCTATTTTTATGTTTTTTTGAAAACTGTCCTATTTTGAAATCCCTATATTTCAGAAACTAGAAATTCTACAAAAATTTCTGTTTGACATAAATGAATGGTCATGACCCTATCTACCAACAAAATAAATTTCAAGCCTCTAGGACTAAAACTGCAGTAGTGGAGTAAGGAGAATTCTATTACACTCTAGAACCCCCCTTGCCCCACTACTAAGCCTCAGCCATGTAATATTTAGGAAAGCTCGTGAACCCAAGGTCGGATGTTGACAAATGAGGTGTCGTTGGACTCGAGCTGACGGGGGCTTTGCTATGGACCACTCGTTCTATTACAAAACAGGATGTTCAGTAAAGAACATATAGCCTACTTTCTCCTAAATGCATGGGTATTGTTATAACTCTTTGTCCTTTTCAACGAGTATAATTGAATGTTGTTTTTAGTAGCTTGTTGAAATACAACGTGCTATAGGGATATTAAACATGAATATGAGGTGCCCTTTGCTAGTGCTACCACTGAAAAAAATTTCATTCAATTCGGTTTCACCGTGTTTGAATTGATATGGGGAATGGATTTGCACACATGCATGGCCACTATTTGCAAACTATTGGGCTGATGACCTTGTAGTCGTTCATAATATGCTTTCCACAAAAAGGCATGTTGTTTCAAAATCCGGTAGAGATCAAATTATTAGGATGGTCGTAATTTGATTTAAGTTTTTAACATTTGGGTGGCCGTCATTCCGTTTCCGTCAAGATGGCGACGATATAAAACATGTCACTGAGGTGCCCTCTGTACCAAATTTCGTTCAATTCGGTTTCACCGTGTTTGAATTGATAGGGGGAATCGATTTGCACACATACTTGGCCACCATCTGCAAACTATTGGGCTGATGATCTAGCAGTTTGGTCAGAATATGCTTCCCACATAAAGATATGTTGTTGCAAAATTTGGTAGAGACTAGATTATTAGGTTGGTCGTAATTACATTTTAGCCTTTAACATTTGGGCGGCCGCGATTACGTTTCCGTCAACATGGCAGTGATATAAAACATGACACTGAGGTGGCCTTTACTAGTGCTACCTCTGTACCAAATTTCGTTCCATTCGGTTTCACCGTGTTCGAATTAAAAGAAGAAAACGATTTTCACACAAAGATGGCCGCCATCCACAAAATATTAGGCTAATGACCTATTAGTTTGGTCAAAGGATGCTCCCTCCATAAATGTATGTTGATGCAAAATTTGGTAGAGATCGGATGATTAGGTTAATCGTAATTTGATTTAAGATTTGAACATTTGTTTGGCCGCCATTACGTTTCCATGAAGATGGTGGCGATATAAAACATGACACTGAGGTGTCCTTTGCTAGAGCAACCTTTGTAACAAATTTCGTTCAATTCGCGTTCACCGTGTTCGAATTGATAGGGGGGGACAGACATTCAGAGTACACACACTCAAACACACACAGACTCACACACATACACACACACACACACACCGACACACTTTTTTCGCCCTTTGTTGATCTCATAAGTCTACTTTCATTTTTTGCAAAAATCGAAAGTAGGCTAAAAATGGAAAGTCGATTTTGGGGTAAACAAATGAATTTTGTGATTTTTGCTCATATATTACGAACCAATAAGCCTAGAGACTTGTACGAGGTGTCATTTTTTTCGTCGCGTTGTCCTCTTGCCGAGGATGTTCATGTTGAGCAGGAATGAAAAACCATTTTGAGGTAAAACCGTGATTTTAGACGTTTTGCTATATCTCGCAAACCAATAACGCTAGAGACGTGCACGAATGTGTCATAGGACTCGGGCTAACGCCCCCTTTCGAATATGGTAGATATTTTTTCCCCCAAAAAAATTCACAAAAGGCCTAAAGCCATACATGTTGAAAAAGCTTTTTAGTTTTCTTTACCTGTTTATAATGTTCATGAAGCGTGGTTGTTGAGAGAGACGATACTGCTGGGTGTGTGTGTTTCAACGAACCTGTCGCTAACCACAATGACCATGCTTAATAGAACAATCGATATTTCGGTGGGTCAGTTTATGACAGAGCGAGAGTTCATTTTTCTGGTCTTTCCTATGGCAGATGGATGGAGGCTAATATTTGAAAATGTGTGAGGCATGCTAAGATTTTTTTACCCCCGAAGAGAGCCTTTAACGTGTAAATGGTTATGAGAACTTGGTTCTATGTTGGTCGAAGCGACTACTGAAAACAAACTTGCAGAGGAGCAGACTAGCAGGATGTGAATGTCATTTGAGCTTATTGGAATGCGCTGATCTGACTTGACAACAGGTGCAATGGAAAATGACAAAGACGCTTGAAGGTTAAATAAACTGACAACCGTGGTGGCAGGGGAGTGCGAAATGCATGCATACACATGTGAAACCACATGAGGGCTAAACAAGTCACATCCTGTCTTGCTTCGTACATAACAAAATGCAAGTTCATGTGTGTAATTTGACCTGGCACAGGAGTTCACCTTGGGCGTTAGCTGTCCACGTGCACGATAACAGAATGTTCAAAGCGTGGGAAGAAAATGATTATACATGCAATGTAACATAAAGACATGTCGTTATCATTTCCACTCTCACTTATGTGACTACCTTTGAACACACTGCGTTGCGTGAAACAGCTGGTCTTGTTTAACATTTTTGTGTTGGTGGTAAATACTTAACCTTGTTGTGGGGTAGGTATTTATTTATATATTTATTCATTTATATATTTATTGATTTATATATATTTACAACAATTATTTATTGATTGTTAAAGTTATAAAATAAATGTTGCAGATAACGTTGTGTTGTGTGTCTGTTGCGTGTCTATGGGAAAGAGATTGATAAAGAGAGAAAGACGGACAGCTAGAGACGGAAACCATTATTACACTAGCCCATGAGACGGGAATAAAGCAAAGCATTACAAGTCAAGGTGAGATTTGTTTTTATATATAACCTGTTTGATTTTCTTTTGTTTATGAAATGCGTAAACTATATGGAATTGACATACTTATGGTGGTTTATTTTAATTTCTTTTTAGATATTTGGAGAAAAAACTCTACTGCTTTAGCCACAACAGCTGAAAACCAAGTGGCTTTAGAGTGGCACCATTGACAAGCAGTCTACGGCTGAAAACTCAGGTGAGAGTGTTCTTTCAAAATAATGTCTGTTACTGCTGCGGATATGTTAACATGGGAACCCCTAAACAGTTGTTTTAAATCACGCGTGTGCTCTGGTCGCGTGGTCAATGTTAGAGAAAGTTTAGTCCCAAAAACATTTTTAGGATCTTGTTTTAAAATTTTTAAAAATGAAATTTGTACAGCACATCGGCTGCATACAGCTCTAAAGGTGAATACAGAACTGGTGTGCGAGTTTATATATAAAAAGGACATGAAACAAAAAGAGACATTTTATATTTGCAGTAAAATGCAAGTGCTCTTCATAGCCCATAATTTGGAACAGTGGTATGAAACCCACGTGGTCAATGCCTTGCTGACTAAATTTGATAAACTACAACAAGGACCCAGTGGCCTTGCCTTAGACAAAATTCATCACTTGCAAATTAACATTTGTCAATTCAATCCCTTCTATGCTGGGTCTAGCTTTATTCGGACACCACAGGCAATAGCTTTGAAAAAGGCTGTGATTAACATTGAAAATAAGGACGATGAATGTTTCCTGTGGTCTGTGTCTGCGTACTTGCAACCAGAAAAACGTACCAGTCACAGACCGGGATTGTATAAGAATGCATTTTCTTATTTAAAACAAACTTTAAACTGAACTCGAGTATCGTTCCCTATGGACTTAACCGAGATCCATAGGTTTGAACAAGATAACCAGGACTTTTCGTTCATGGTGTATGGCCTTCATGGTGATGAGATAGTGGGTCCTCTTTATGCCACAAAAGAACCGAAACGACATCACATTCATCTTTTATATCTACCTTATGGAGAGGTAAATCACTATTGCCTCATTAATAACCTGAGTAGATTGCTAAGCAGACAAGTGTCTAAGCACGCTGGTGTAAAACATATTTGTGATCGTTGTCTGCAATATTTTACAACCCTTACGCTTCTGGAACGTCATAGGGTAGATTACGTTTCTCAGGAAGCGGTGAGACTGATATTGCCACAAGGGAACAAGGCTGTGTTAAAGTTTAAGGACATTCATAAGCGTGACACTGTTCCCTATGTGGTATATGCAGATTTCGAAGCCCTCACCACACCCATGGCGGGATGTGAACCAGATCCCACCATTAGCTCAACCACACCCATTCAAAAACATTAACCTTTTGCCATAGGATTTAATGTGGTGTGTGCCTATGACCCCACACAATCCGTTTACAAATACCGTGAGGGACCAGATTGTGTCAGATGGTTTTTGGATGAACTAGTCAAGTTAGCTCATCATGTACAGGAATTACTGGACCACCCAGTACCCATGAGCCTATCTCCAGAACAGCAGCAGCAGTATGAGCATGCCACGACATGCCATTTTTGCGAAAAGCCACTGATCAGTGCTGAAGACACCGTTCGTGATCACTCGCACTTTACGGGAGAGTTTCGTGGAGCTGCGCATAGTAAATGCAATTTGAACTTTCCAGCTCCTCGTTTCATCAGTGTCTTTTTCCACAATCTGGCTAATTATGACATTCAGTTTTTGATTCGTGATTTGGGTCATGTCAACAAGGGCTCGTTTACCAATATTCCCCAAAACCATGAGCGTTTTACAGCCCTGACATGGTGGTTGGGCGACTTTAGAATTCGATTTTTGGATTCCTTAAGTTTATGGCATCCTCGCTATACAGGCTTGTGAATGGCTTGAATGAGGAGGAATTAAAAAATACTAGATTCCATTTCAATGATCCTGAGCAATTTCAATTGTGCATTCGGAAAGGTATATTCCAGTATGATTTCTGCAACTTCTGGGACGTGTTAAAGCAAACAAAACTCCCACCACAAGATACATTTAACTCAAAACTAACACGCAGTACCGTTTCCGATGAAGACTATGCACATGCATGTCAAGTTTGGCGAGTGTTTGGCATTAAGACGCTAAGTGAATATGCTATGCATTACCTAAAACTGGATATATTGCTGCTCACTGATGTGTTTGAAAAATTTCGTGAGTTGTGTCAGCACATTTATGGTCTTGACCCGGCTCACTATTATACGAGTCCTGGGCTCTCGTTTGATGCCGCTTTGAAATACACTCAAGTGGAGTTGTATTTACTCACTGATGTAGACATGGTTCTATTTTTTGAAAAGGGCTTTCGTGGCGGCTTTGTGTCGCTTAACCAACGCCATGCCGAAGCGAACAATGTCTACATGCCTGATTATTCACCAGACAAACCAGAATCGTACTTAATGTACTATGACGTCAATAATTTGTATGGTTACGCCATGAGTCAGCCTTTGCCCTATGGAAAGTTTGCTTGGCTGACAGACAAACAAGTGTTAGAATTTGATGTGATCAAGTCTAGCCAAGAAACAGGCCGTGGATAGGTCTTAGATATAGATATTGAATATCCCTCATCCTTGTATGATCAACATGCCGATTTCCCATTCTGCCTTGAGCAAATGGCCCCCCTGACAGTAAAGTGAAAATTGAGAAACTCATGGGCACACTTTAAAACAAAAATCGGAATGTGCTACATATCCAAATGTTGGTGCAATGTCTGGCCCAAGGCTTGGCGTTGAAGAAAATCCATAGGGGTATTTCCTTTGCCCAAAAACCATGGCTCAAGCCATACATGCAACTCAACACAGAGCACCGAAAAATGGCAACACAGCAGTTTGAAATTATTTTTTAAAATTAAGTAACAACTGCATCTATGGCAAGTCCATGGAGAATGTCCGCAAATACCGCGACATTAAATTGGTGAATGTCTGGGAGGGGCGGTGGGGTGCCCGGCGGTACATTGCCAAGCCAAATTTCAAATCGATCAACATTATCGATGAGGATTTGGCCACTATTGAATTGAGTAGGACCAGCGTGACCATGGATAAGCCTATTTACTTGGGCCAAGTCATTTTAGACTTTTCTAAATCGGTCATGTATCGATTCCACTATGAATTTGCCAAACGCCATTTTGAGGACGTATCTCTTTTGTATATGGATACGGACTCATTCATTTACCACATTCGCCACTGCAACCCCTATGACGTCATGAGGCAGCATAGTGACTGGTTCGACACCTCTTCGTATAGTGCTGACAATATGTTTCAGCTGCCCATAAAAAACAAGAAGGAAATGGGTGTTTTAAAAGATGAATGCAGTGATTCCATTATGACGGAAGTCGTAGGTTTGGCTTCGAAAATGTATGATTATCGCACACTAGACTGTAAGGAAGCCAAAAGAGCAAAAGGTGTAGGTAGGGCGGTGGTAAAATCGCTACGTGTAGACGATTACTTGGCGATTTTACGCACTGGCAAAGCTATGTCCCATACACAGTGCAGGATACAATCCAGCAACCATCATTTGTATCTTGTGGAAGAGAGAAAACGCACCCTCGCCTCCATGGGTAACAAACGTGTGTGGGCTGATGACCTGCTCACCATCCTGCCATGGGGTTATGACCGCAAGGAGGAGGAGGTGTGATTTCACTGTTTGTTCGTTTAGGGACATGGCTTTTTGTAAGTTGTAGGTATAGTATTTTGTAAATATAGGTTTTTATCATTGTAAATAGTATTTTTTGCAAATGGTGGCAACCCACTTGAACGTTTTGCCCTTTAAAAAAGTTCTATGCAACCTTATTTTTATTTTTTATTTTAAATTAAACCGAGTTGGGAATTGGAAAATGGTATATAGTTTGATTCTTTTAAAGCTGACCAAAGTTGTAGTGTTTGTAAATACGAAATGAGTAATAGTATTTTTTTAGTAACTTTAATGACTAGTATTTATATTTTTTGTAATGGTAACATTTTAACTAAAAAAAAGTTCTTTTGGGATCAGCGTGCATGTCGAGAATGTGCTTTTGGGAATAAATAAAGTGGTTGTGTTTGTTCCCAAAAAGACAGGTATGGTTGTGTGAGTAGAGAGAAAGCTGGTGTGAATGTATGACCAGAGCAAAAACAGTGAGGTAGGATGGGTGGGGAGGGGGAAATTTTCAATTCAGGGTGATTCACCTAAAACTTGCACTGTAAATATTTCTGAAATGGAAGGTGATATTGATATGCGGTTTTAACCTAATGAAATTTTAACCAAGGGCTCGTATTTGTAGCTGATGCACTGATATTTATAATTTTTAGAAAGTGGTTTTATTTACAACAATTACAATTTTTAAATGGAACAATACCCATTGACATTAAAAAATAAAAGTAGAACAAATTAGAATACCAATGGTGTTTTGTGCACGATTCTAGTGCAAGTAGTTTACGAGATATTGATTGTTATTCGAAAATTGTACGCACTAACAACCAAGTGCTTAGTGGCGAGGTTACGATGTTGTTATGTTTGTTGAGGTTGTGTTTTGTGTACACTGAGTGCACTGCGACTTTCCAGTCAGTTATTGTGTGATACTTCAAGTAGTAGGACGTGCTTGCAGGATGAGATTTACCATTGCAGAAAAAGCCGACATGCTCATGGTTTATGGCGAATGTAGGAAGAATGCCGTTCGTTCTTGTACCGTGTACGCGGAAACATATCCCATTAGACGTCAACCATCTCGGCAATTATTTGTGAACCTTTTCAATCAATTACGTGAAAGTGGTAGTATAACGCCTAGAAAACGTAACAGAGACAAACAAGTGACTGGAGAAGAGGGAGAAATTAAGGTTCTGGCTGCTGTTGCAGTAGATCCACAAATTAGTTCCCGTGCAATTGCACATGGAAGCGGCATGAGTCAGGCAAGTGTACTACGCATTCTCCATCGTCATAAGTTCCATCCGTATCACATCTCTCTCCATCAAGTGCTGCATGGTAATGATTTTGAGAATCGTGTTAACTTTTGTACATGGGCATTAAGACGTGATACTCCAGATTCGTCATGTATCTTGTTTACTGATGAAGCAACATTCTCTAATCATGGCCAAGTCAATCTTAGAAACATGCACTATTGGTCTGTTGAAAATCCCCGTTGGCTGCGTCAAGTAGAACGACAGCGTCCATGGAGTGTAAACGTCTGGTGTGGAATAGTGAACCATCATATCATAGGTCCCTTTTTCGTAGAAGGAACACTGAATTCGTGCAAGTACCTCAACCTCCTAACAGACCATCTTCCACAGATGTTAGAAGACGTTCCGCTTCAGACTAGGAGGAACCTGTGGTATCAACATGATGGCTGTTCGGCCCATAGTGCACGAATTACTACAGATTATCTTCACGGATTGTTTCCAAATCGTTGGATTGGACGAAGGGGACCTGTACTTTGGCCGGCCCGTTCACCAGATTTGACTCCTCTAGACTTTTTGCTGTGGGGGAAGCTAAAAGACACTGTCTACAAGGACATACCAACTACACCAGATGATATGAAACGGCGTATTACTGCTGCCTGCGCTGAAATTTCCTCTGAAATGCTAGAACGTGTGCAACAATCTTTACATAGCAGACTGGAAGCTTGTATTGAGGCTGGTGGTCGTCATTTTGAACACAAGCTTTGAGGGTACACTGTACTTGTCAGAAACCACAGAATTACTGCATTCACATTTGTTTTTCTTTAGTTTGTCCTAGGCATTGTCCCATTGTGTACAAATAACAATATCTCGTAAACTACTTGCACTAGAATCGTGCAAAAGACACTATTGGAATTCTAATGTGTTCTACTTTTATTTTTTTAATGTCAATGAGTATTGTTCCATTTAAAAAATTGTAATTGTTGTAAATAAAACCACATTCTAAAAATTATAAATATCAGTGTATCAGCTACAAATACGAGCCCTTGGTTACAATTTCATTAGGTTAAAACCGCATATCAATATCACCTTCCATTTCAGAAATATTTACAGTGCACGTTTTAGGTGAATCACCCGGTATATTCATTTTTGTTTTGTCGATAGTTTTTTTCTTTGAAATGCAGCGGTGAATAGACTTTATTTTGGTAAAAACAGTCTTACCTTCAGTAGTCGTAGACCTCGACGTTTCTCAAAACACACATAAACACATTGCAACATGATCATGGTCAAGCACTCTTATCAACATTATTGACAAATCTCATCTTTCAACATACACCAAATGGAAAAATGTGTAAACAGCAAAATGAAAAATCCATGTTTCGATATCACCGAAATTCAAAAACGCAAAACTTGAAACAGACAATTTTAAAAACTGGAAATGGCCATGTGTGAAATATAAAAATTCAAAAAATTCAAACAGTCATTTTTAAAAAGTGTCATCCACAAAATGGAAAATCCATATCATCAAAAACTCAAAACTTGAAACAGACATGTTTAAAAACTGTAAATTGCAAATTGGCAAATTACAATGTGTGAAAATGTGAAAATGAAAAATCAGCCCATCAACAACATGATTTTTTAAAATTAAAAATAAACATCGTGTTCTGGTAAACCTTTGTTTTTATTCCATAACCATAGGGATTGACAGAAGAAAAAATAGAATGCAAACACATCCCCATTCCTCACTCCTCAATTCCTTTATGTTCATGTCTATGCATCATCAACTTTCCTTGCATAGCACTCATCACAATCAGGGCTGCCATCCTTTCACCCACTGAGGCATCACAGGATGTGAAACGTTGTTAAGCTTTTTCCAACAACAATTTATCTGCCACATGTCTTAAACCAGGATGACTTTGGCGATAAGATAGGTCATGTGCATGCTTGATCCAAAAGATTAATGGGTACATCACCATGCTGCAAAAGTTTTTCAAGATGAGTTCCAGGGCCACAAAAACGATAACCTGGAAGATGGATTTCGAAAGGTAAGTATTGAATCACTTTGTCAATGACGCCAATGCCAGTGCAGGTCTGGCATATCCTTCTCCATCGATGGTGAAAATTTTGGTCTTCCTCCTCCTCTGTGGACGATGTTTGTGTTTGTTGTTGTTGCTTTTTCTCGACATGACACCCGTGGAATGATTCAACAAAGTCTTTACACGGACTTTTATGACCGTGATACAGTTTCACTAGCTGACAAGTCGCGCACTGACGCATAGAGGGTATTTGCCATGGCCACTTGCTTAAGGTGATCGTAATCTGTACAGGGTTGGAATTCACTCAACACAGGGTCTTGGGTCCATGATTTTGGTACATGTTGCCAGATTTCATTCACTGCGTTGGCGGCCACATAATAAATGAACGACTTGGGCAGCGCTAAGAGTTCCTCTTTGGTAAAACTATCTAGTTTCTTTTTGGACACAAAGAACTTCCCGATGGCTTTGTCTGTAGCATTGCCTTCCTCCATGGTATCACGTGTTGTAGATGTTTACACGTCGCTTGTAGAAATCTCACTGGCGTCATTCACAGGTAAATCTTGAGTTATAATTTTGTTCAACAACTCCCAGCAGACGTGGGTGGTTAACCAATGAAAGAGATGCCACGCATGCGCTAGGGCTGTATGGATATTGTTGCCACAGGAACAAGTATACATCAGCGTTTGTTGGGAGGGGCATCCCAGGTCCATGAGGTCGATACATTGACAGTAAGACGCCAAAAATGGTTGCAACCATTCACGTTTTTCATTACCTTTCACAAATACCACATTGGCCGAGGACAAGTGTGCTTTCATGCCCACGTCCAAATATTTGTAGGAAATGGTTCCTTGATTCCAGTCTAGTTGCTTATGATTTTCAATCCACTGGGTTTGTTTGCGGTCTTTTTCACACAACAAATCAAAAGCAGGGGGGGGGGGGGTTAAATAGCAAATGCGTAGCTTGCGATATCCAAAACGTGGTACAATCGTTAATGGCCACTTGTTTAAATATAAATTTTTTGTCACCAATTTTAAACCCTTGGCAATCCACAATGAGTGTGCGCAACATGTTGCCGCTTGCCTGGACCAAGTTCAACTGACGACTGACTAACCATTGGCCACTAAGGTGTGGTCATGACATGGACTTACCTGCCATGCTAGTTTGAAAAAAAATTAGGTTAGGGTAGGACAGGGGGACATGAAAAAAATAAGAATTTAAGAATTACATCATTTTATTATCATAACACGTAAAATACCTGGAAAACGCCCTCGCGGGAGGCCACGCAACACTTTCATGAGATCTTTTCTACATAGCTCTGGCCTACGAAATTATGAAATGGTCAAAAGGACAGCACAAGACCGAACAACGTGGAGAAGACTCATTGTAGGGGCAGACCAGTCGCTTGACTGAAAAACATGATGATGAACACGTCTTACAGGCTTTTGTCATTTTGGGATAAGGACGATACCAACTGATACAACAATATAGTCTCTTGTGTTTGTAACGTCCATAACACCGATGATGTCCCAATGTCTCTAAACTAGGCGTTTTTTGACTCTGAGCTGCTCGCCGAAGCACCGTTGACACCATACAGTCCACACGTGTCCTAACTTGTTTTTCTTTCATCACTCAGAGGCACGAGTGAGGGATAGCTTGAATGACAAGGTATTTTTCCCACCTCCATTCTGCACAGGTAGGGGCAGGCAGGTGACCAGTGCTGATGTTCCTGCATGGGTTCATCGCTCTCTTGCCATTGGTCTATGATGATGGGACAAAAGGCACATTTCACTTCATCTCTTGTTTTTAAATAGTAGAATCCAGCGGCCGCCAAGGCTTGAGGGTTTATGAAAGGCACTGGCCATGTGGCAAAAGTCTTGAAACGATGTTCCTCAGAGTTTAAATTCATAGATGTGACTTCTCTTGATGCTTTAAAGCAAGACATGACTGAGCGGCTTGACGTGGGTTGACCTGTTATTTATACACTCGTCACTTGGTTGGACAGTGGATAATTGTTGACTTGTTTGTGATGAATAATCAAACAATAGGCTGTCGTATTGGATGGTACATTATCATGCGTTTCAAAATCTAGTCGAATGTCAATATTGGATGGCTTGACAGACTCCTCCAGGTAAGAACAGTCAAAGACAATCAGTGGCGCCCTTGCCTTAAACGCTTGGGGTAGCAGCGTGGGGCCGTTCTCTTTTAGATAATACGACCATCGAAATTTAGAAAACAAGTCGTACAGGGGGCCAAACTTATTTTTTGAAAAATCCAAATCCAGTCCTTCATAGGGAAACACAGCTCCGTCGAGGAAAAGTCGTGCATTTCTCAATTGCAGGTGATCAAATTGCGTGGCATCTTTGGTTTGTTGATACTTGCGATTCTTTTGAAATCCCACGATCATGTAGAGAGGTCTCTGTACAGCGAGCTGTTTTTACAGACCAACTGTGAGTGTTGGTGGTGGGCAATAGCGGGTACTGCCCAGCTTCTAAATTCCATTGGTAGAGGCATATCTCTCTTTACCATCTTGAGTAAGTCCAGTTTTTGCTATCGTCAAGGTTGACATGGGGCACTTTCCATAGCAAGCGTTGTAGTTGAATTTTTGAATCTACAGTATGGGGGCATTGTCAGCTCCCTTGAGTGCATTATTATCACTCCTGTCTCTCACCAGATAAAGCATATGCCTTGCGTTGACCACAATGCGCAGGTGGTCTTCGGCAAAGCCTAAAATCAGTTTAAGAGTTAAATATCCAGTAAAGGTCCCATCGGTGTGTACCATCCAGTCATTGGTCGAGTCAGGGCACCAACCCGCCATGCAAAGTGTTTTACCTTCTTCCTCACTGTAAGAGGGGTATAGTGTTATGACACTGGAAATGCCCACATTTCGAGTGCTATCCACCACGATATCGTTAATGACATACCGCTCCTCAGAAAAGAGAAAGGCCAAACCATGGTTGGCCAACTTGGATGTGGTGGGTGTAGAGCCATCGGCTTTGGTGAGCCGACCTTCGATCTGAATGACACTTTCATGCGGTAGGGTGTAAATATCTTGATTGTTGATAACAAATTGAATTTCATCATTGTTATTGAGTCCAGGTGTTTGAGCTTGATAGGAATGGAGATCAATTCTTACCACTCCTGGTCGCTCCTCGATGCGGTTCGCTACCTCTAGGATAGAATTCATTATGGGAGTTGACGTGGTAACCCAAATGCTGTAAAATCTGCTTGTCTTGAGATGTTAACGTGTATTCACGTGGCAAACAACTAACACCATTCCTAGGCGGTGTTGTTGCTTTATGCACAAACTTCATAGTGGCTTTAGCACCAACTTGTAAGTCACTGGTGTGGTAGAATCTAGAACAATGAGTGGCTGATCTCTATTGATCAGTCTTAATGTTATATTACTAATACTATCGACAGCCACAGAATGAAAAAGCACCACTGGAGGGTTTTCACGAATAATATAGCCATTGGGCAATGTCACAATAAAGTCATAAAGGGAATGCGATGGTTCTTGGTGTACACTTGCCTAATAATATTATACGTCACCGACACATGATGGTCCTCAATGAATTTCACTTCATGGTCCGATTCATGTTTTTTGTTGGGCTCCAACACGCGTGGTTTAAATCCTAGTAATGGGCCAATGGAATCGGGGTGTGTTTTAATGTCAATTTTGAATGTGGAGAAAATACTGCAGCGATGAGTGTTGGTATTTCCTACAAGTTCAAACTTGCGTGTTCCATCGAGAAATGACTTTAAACCATATTCATTGATCAACACCACATAAATGTGTTCATAAATGTCATAGATCGTGTATCCACCAGAGTTCAGGGTGAGCACAGAATCATCATAGTAAAACTTGTTGTTGACATTTACACGTATGTTGTATATTCGATTGTACGTTTCAAGAGAAACAAGTCCCAAACCATTGGGTTTTTCACTCAATTCGATAGGCGGGTAAAAGTCTAGGCTGACTTCAGGTCCTCGTCCATGCAGTGTAAACGTTTCACTTTCTGCCGACATACTGTTGACGTTTTTGTCTATGCCGCGTCTTATATAAAAAAATTAAACACAAACGTCCACACTGTTGGCTGTTAAACGTTTGCTCACGTTTCACATTATAATATATCTTGATCCTGTTTCCAAAATAGGTCACAAGTTCCATGGGCGGGGGCAAATTCCCAAAACTGTCAAAGTACCACATGGTGGATCCCTCTTTGACATAAGCTACATAATGCGTTCCTGGTCCTCGGTGATCATCCAAATTGACAACAGCACATTCCTGTTTCCAGGGTCGTGGGGGTAATTGGTTTCGCATAAACACACCTCAAAAATGAGAAAGCTTTGGTTGTTTAGCATAGCTTTCCACTTGTTGATGCGTCAGGGCATGTCTTGCTATGGTTGAGGTTAATTTTTTTATATTTCGAAATGGTGAAATCCCAAATCCTTTTTGATAAAAGGCTGGCTTCAAATTGGCATTTCTATCCCCCATTGCAATCGCTTCCATCGTTTCATTGTGTCGCTGACTTTCTTTCAGTTGTTGCTTGCCCTGCTGCGTGGCTTTAATGGTTTTCGCCGCTGCACTGGCACCGCCCAAAAGTGAACCCAGATCAGCCAGACCGGCAAATAAAGCCGGTAAAAATCCTGCTCCCTTGGGGACGGGAATCACTCGCCCTTGTTTTGAACCCTGGCGCTGACGTTTTGGAATAACACGTCTCTGTGCTGCTCGAAGTGCTTTCCTTATGGTCAATACATTATTTCTTATGTTTTTCATTCGCAAGGGTTTGTCCACGAATGTCTTAAGCCCAGGCTTTGCCAAGGACAGTGTCTTATTTTTAGTCTTTTTAGTCTTTCTCACCACATACCATTGTTTCACCATGATGATAATGACCAAACAACCTTTCACAAGAAAATTTAAGTCACAACTAACGTCAGATTGTTATTTCATGGCTGTATATTCCAATTCCACATATAGTGGGAAATCGTTTATGTTTTTTGCTGCTTGCTTTTCATCCCATGTCAACATGAGATGAAAGGATAATTCGTCACCTGCATTGACCATTTCATGGTTATGGGGCAACATCCTATGACCATTTATCTTTATTTGTAAATGGTTCTCATCGGGTACGGCATATTTGATGCGAATGCTTCCATCATAGTGTAATCGATTGTGACTTAAACCCGAAGCAAGCACATAGGCCAAGTGATGGTCACGGACTAGCGGTAAATGGTTTTTGTCATTCGCAGGTTTTTCATTTGTCAAATGCACTAAAATACACATGGGATAAATTTATGAAGCCTTTTCATTTCATAGGTCACGTAACGCTTGGTACAGACATCGTCTTCGTCTTGTGGGTCTTCCACGTTAATAATCCGATGGTGATTAGCGCTATAGCCATTCACCATAAGCTGGGGCACTTTGTCATAAAACTCATACACTTTGTTATCAACATACTTTTTTGTAGTAACGTCTGTAGACACTTGAGGATGTTTTACATGGGTTAACCGCTTTCCCTTAAAGTCATAATCTGCCTGTTTTGTGCGTGGCACTACAGACCTATCCACATAGTGTTTATTAGCAGGATCTGTTTCTTGTTTAGGATCATGTATGGGGACAGACCTAGCTTTGGCCATCAACGCACGTCCGAAGACATCCATCGTAAAACTGTAGTACGAGTCTACTGTTTCTATGACAAGGCTCGGTGTCCTGTATATAGACAGCCTGCTAGCCTGGCTAAGCCTTAGTTGAAATGAAGATTATTAAGCAGCAAGAGTCATTCCCCATGGGGGACATGGTTTCCCATCTCTGTCCCACATCACGTGAACAACGCCATGTTTCACTGTTTCCATCTTCCACTCGCTGCATCATTGTGGGACCTTCCGGCTGTGGAAAGACCAATCTTTTGCTAACACTCATCACAGCGCCCAATGGTCTGCGTTTTCAAAATATTTATATTTTTGCAAAATCTCTCTACCAACCCCTCTACGTGTTTCTGGATCAAGTCATGTCTGGATTACAAAAAGAGAATATGGGTTATTTCACATTTTCCACGCAAGAAAATGTTATTTCACCGGATGAGGTAAAGCCTGATTCACTCATGATTTTCGATGATGTATCCACTGAAAGTCAAGGCATCATTCAAAGCTATTTCAGCATGGGTCGACACAAACATATCGATTGCTTCTATCTTGGACAAACGTATTCTAAAATGTCCAAACAGTTGATTCGTGACAATGCCAATGTCATTGTTTTATTTCGCCAGGACGAGAGGAACAGTCGTCACATTTATAATGAACATGTGAATGCGGATATGACCTTTCAAATGTTTACTGAATTGTGTGGCAAGTGCTGGAACACTCAACGTCATGCCTGTTTAGTGATTGACATACAAAGTGAACTCAACCAAGGACGGCATCGCTTAGGGTTTGATCATTTTATTGCTATTTAAGGCACTGACTCATTCCCTCTCAAGTCATTTGTCAAGACATCATGGCGTTAGCAGAGAGTCAATTGATAAAGCATATTATTAGAGCAAAAAATACTATTCGCCAAAAGTTTCGTCAATTGAAACGATCACGTGCAAATCGTGCTATGTTTATTCAACAACATTTAGCACCTCCGCTAAAAGCCATGTTGAAACCCTCTTTCAAGCCATCTGAAACGCTACCCACCGTTTCACAATCTACGCAGACGCTGCACGAGGACCCTGAGGAAGAGGAAGAGGAACATGAACAGGAAGATTTGACCAGTGTTAGCGAAGTTGAGGATACGGAGAAGCAAGTGTTTACGCCTCAAAAAAAATGGCCGCACCCTTGCAGAGTTTTTGAGAAAAAAGAAATCCTTGGCCATGGTCGAAACACCTTGTCCTTCCAGATCGTCTCCGTTTTCACAAGTCTTGGCCACACCTCAAAATAAAGCTCATCTGAAAACCATTTTAATAAAATATTATGGATCAACACTAGAACCCTATCTCATTGATCTATTTATTGGAAACACTGATACCTTGTATGGTGTTCGCTATGAGGAAGATAGTTTTAAAATTGGCGATTCAGCCATTAAATTTGCTCGTACTAAAGTTGTCATTAAGAACATCAACTATTAATTGACGCCAGGACTGTTAAAGCTGCTCTTCTCTCGAACACCCTCATTCCATGATTATACGCCAGAGGACCTTGGCAAATATAAATCCATTTTATTGGATACCCATGCTCAAAAAAGACAGTATGATCCAGCTCAACAAGTGAATGCCAATATATCTCAAAAATATAAAACCATCATTGCAAAAATGATTCCCACCAGTCAAAGTACTCGTCGTAAAGTGTCCGCTTCGGGAGTGACATTTAAACCATTAAAACCCCTTGTGGATGTTACCTACTTGCACAATCCCAATAAGCTCATCCAGCGGCTACAGTTGTTGCATGCTTCACGTCAAGCCCGCCATACCGGTCACGATTGGGAAATTCAAGATATTGAACAAGAACTTCGAAATGCCAAAATTATTGTTTAAGCCCTCACCCATTAAAATGGGTATTGCTCACGAGTTGCATCGCCCAGCTAGGCGTCACTATCCGCGACTCAATGTGATTTCACGAGGTGTGGATGAACTTGGGCATGCCGACTTGTTTGAAATGATACCCTATGCTAGCGTTAACGACGGAGTACGCTATATGTTGACCGTCATTGATGTCTATTCCAAAATGGCCTTTGTTGAACCTGTGCGTCGCAAGTCTGGTCCAGTAGTTACCAAGGCCTTTCAACATATTATTCAACATTCCAAACGTCAACCTCAGTTGCTACAAACCGACCAGGGGAAATAATTTTTCAACAAGGATTTCTCCAGTTTTCTCAAATCTAAGGATATTCACCATTACACCACGTACAGCAATCTCAAAGCCAGCGTGGTCGAGCGGTTTAACCGAACATTGAAAACCCATATGTGGAAAGCGTTTAGCGCTCAGGGCACTTATCGCAGGTTCGACATGTTACCAGAGCTAGTGTCACGTTACAATGACACCAAACATAGAACGATTGGAACCAAGCCACGCCTCGTGACCAAAAATATTCAGCGACTGGATAAACTGTGTAACCCCATAAAAACAGCAGATCCTAAACATCACCGACTGAAAATTGGGGATTTTGTTCGTGTGAGCAAATTTAAGTCTGCCTTCAATAGGGGCTACACGCCTCAGTGGGGGAAT
Source organism: Meconema thalassinum (assembly GCA_946902985.2). Taxonomy (NCBI): domain Eukaryota; kingdom Metazoa; phylum Arthropoda; class Insecta; order Orthoptera; family Tettigoniidae; genus Meconema; species Meconema thalassinum. The sequence goes on along the minus strand of OX336388.2, from coordinate 578,127,584 downwards.
AAACTATTTCGAATTTGTCAAGTCAACTTGGACAGTCCAGTCACCTATTTACTCGAGGAACTCAACCATCAACCTATAAAAGGTAGATCTTATCTCCATGAATTTCAGAAAACAGCGTTTCCTAAACATTATCTTGTGGAAAAAGTGTTGAAACAAAAAGGAAATAAACTATATGTCAAATGGTTAGGATTTAACTCTAGGTTTAATTCTTGGATCAATAAATTACATGTTGTGTGAACCTGTGTACTTTTTATTCACACATGTTGTACACCACCTATAGCTCTGTGTGCACAGTCATCAGCTCCACATATTTCTTTCTCTTTCCACCTGTGTTCTCTCATACATCACATCTCCCCCTCTCCCCCCCTTCACCTCCCACCACTTCTGTTCGCAGCTCTTGCCTATCAATTGGTTGTGACATCATTCCCACAAGTTGCATTATACTTTTTACTGATTCAGCGAATCCCACGCTTTGAACATTTTGTTATCAAACACATGTACACGTGTGTTGGATCATATTACACGTCAAATTACATTTTGTCACGTACGAATCAAAACAGGATGTGACTTAACAGTTATCGTGCACGTGGACAGCTAACGCCCAAGGTGAACACCTGTGCCAGGTCAAATTTCACATGAACTTGCATTTTGTCACGTACGAAGCAAGACAGGATGTGACTTGTTTAGTCCTCATGTGGTTTCACATGTGTATGCATGCATTTCGCACTCCCCTGCCACCACGGTTGTCAGTTTATTTAACCTTCAAGCGTCTTTGTAATTTTCCATTGCACCTGTTGTCAAGTCAGATCAGCGCATTCCAATAAGCTCAAATGACATTCACATCCTGCTAGTCTGCTCCTCTGCAAGTTTGTTTTCAGTAGTCGCTTCGACCAACATAGAACCAATTTCTCATAACCATTTACACGTTAAAGGCTCTCTTCGGGGGTAAAAAATCTTAGCATGCCTCACACATTTTCAAATATTAGCCTCCATCCATCTGCCATAGGAAAGATCAGAAAAACGAACCCTCGCTCTGTCATAAACTGACCCGCCAAAATATCGATTGTTCTATTATGCATGGTCATTGTGGTTAGCGACAGGTTCGTTGAAACACACACACCCAGCAGTATCGTCTCTCTAAACAACCACGATTCATGAACATTATAAACAGGTAAAGAAAAATAAAAAGTTTTTTCAACATGTATGGCGTTAGGCCCTTTGTGAATTATTTCTGGAAAAAATATCTACCACATTCGAAAGGGGGCGTTAGCCCGACTCCTATGACACCTCGTACACATCTCTAGCGTTATTGGTTTGCGAGATATAGCAAAAAGTCTAAAATCACGGTTTTACCTCAAAATGGTTTTTCATTCCTGCTCAACATGAACATCCTCGACAAAAGTACAACGCGACGAAAAAAATGACACCTCGTACAAGTCTCTAGGCGTATTGGTTCGTAATATAGGAGCAAAAACCACAAAAAACACTTGTTTACCCCACAATCGAGTTTCCATTTTTTTAAATATAACGAGTGGTCCATAGCCAATCCCCCGTCAGCTCGAGTCCAACGACACCTCATTTGTCAACATCCGACCTTGGGTTCACGAGCTTTCGCAAATATTACATGGCTGAGGCTTAGTAGTGGGGCAAGGAGGGTTCTAGAGTGTAATAGAATTCTCCTTACTCCTCTGCTGCAGTTTTAGTCCTAGAGGCTTGAAATTCATTTTGGTGGTAGATAGGGCCAGTACCATTCATTTATGTCAAACAAACATTTTTGTAGAAGTTCTAGTTTCCGAAATATTGGAATTAAAATTTGGACTGTTTTCAAAAAAAACATAAAAATAAGAAAGTTTCATTATAAAAAATAAAAATCATACAGACCGTTTGTTTGACCCATTGCACAACATTCTATCATGTTTGGTTTTCAAACTATCACCTACTTTCGAAAACAAAAATTTTCATTTTTTTTCCAAAAATATAACGAGTGGTCCATAGGAAAGAGGACATCAACTCAAGTCCAACGACATGTCTCATGTCAAAATTGGACCATGCGTTCGAGAGATATTAATTATTTAAATGTTTCACCTACGTTTGGCCGTCATTTTGCCTTGGTGGGCACTGCCACGCCAAGTGTAAAAGAAGCACTACTACTCCACTTCTGATATGAAGTCCAGTCTTTCAGACTGACTATCCGTGTCTTTTAGGCACAAATTATACACCTATTATTATCTATATATTTAAAACACTAAGCTGTTTTTTGTACACACGAGATTGTGAAAACGACTTAACCGATTGGCTTCGTAAGACATTCTAACGAAAGCTCTTGGCATGCAGATTTGCAGAGTTTCTTTAAAAGGAAAATATATGTTACGGTATATTTTTAAATGATTAAAGAAATATGTAATATTTGACACTCCCGCGCATGCGCACAATGGCCTTTCTCAACAAGGAAAATGGCGATTCCGGTCGCGTCTAACTGAGATCTTTGTTTATGACAATTAAAAAGGGTCTCCAATAATGTTAATTATGTTTTTACAATATGCATTGAATTAGAATTATATTAAATAAACCACGAATTGAAGGACTTAAACTGCAGGTTGAGCGTGTATACTGGTTAGATAGCTTAATACTGAAGTCTCACATAGTTGTCTGGATGGCCGAGGGGATAAGCTTACTGCCTAGAAATATGTATTATGCATGATCGAGAGGGTTCGATTCCCACCTCGGATATGTTTTTTTATTTTCGTTTTCTGCCTTCCTACGATTGGTATTACATTGTAGAAACATATTTCACTTTTATCATTCCCGTCAAGTAACGAATTCTCTGTTGCCATCCTTTGCATGGTCGAGAGGGTTCGATTCCCACCTCGGTTATGTTTTTTTTTATTTTCATTATCTTCCTTCCTACGATTGGTATTACATTGTAGAAACATATTTCACTTTTATCATTCCCGTAAAGTAACGAATTCTCTGTTGCCATCATTTGCATGGTCGAGAGGGTTCGATTCCCACCTCGGATACGTTCTTTTATTTTCATTTTCTTCTTTCCTACGATTGGTATTACATTGTAGAGATATATTTCACTTTTTTCATTCCCGTAAAGTAACGAATTCTCTGTTGCCATCCTTTGCATGGTCGAGAGGGTTCGATTCCCACCTCGGATATGGTTTTTTTTGTTTTCTTCCTTTCTGCGATTGGTATTACATTGTAGAAATATATTTCACTTTTATCATTCCCGTAAAGTAACGAATTCGCTGTTGCTATCTATATATTTAAAACACTAAGCTGTTTTTTGTACACACGAGATTGTGAAAACGACTTAACCGATTGGCTTCGTAAGACATTCTAACGAAAGCTCTTGGCATGCAGATTTGCAGAGTTTCTTTAAAAGGAAAATATATGTTACGGTATATTTTTAAATGATTAAAGAAATATGTAATATTTGACACTCCCGCGCATGCGCACAATGGCCTTTCTCAACAAGGAAAATGGCGATTCCGGTCGCGTCTAACTGAGATCTTTGTTTATGACAATTAAAAAGGGTCTCCAATAATGTTAATTATGTTTTTACAATATGCATTGAATTAGAATTATATTAAATAAACCACGAATTGAAGGACTTAAACTGCAGGTTGAGCGTGTATACTGGTTAGATAGCTTAATACTGAAGTCTCACACAGTTGTCTGGGTGGCCGAGGGGATAAGCTTACTGCCTAGAAATATGTATTATGCATGATCGAGAGGGTTCGATTCCCACCTCGGATATGTTTTTTTATTTTCGTTTTCTGCCTTCCTACGATTGGTATTACATTGTAGAAACATATTTCACTTTTATCATTCCCGTCAAGTAACGAATTCTCTGTTGCCATTCTTTGCATGGTCGAGAGGGTTCGATTCCCACCTCGGTTATGTTTTTTTATTTTCATTATCTTCCTTCCTACGATTGGTATTACATTGTAGAAACATATTTCACTTTTATCATTCCCGTAAAGTAACGAATTCTCTGTTGCCATCCTTTGCATGGTCGAGAGGGTTCGATTCCCACCTCGGATACGTTCTTTTATTTTCATTTTCTTCTTTCCTACGATTGGTATTACATTGTAGAGACATATTTCACTTTTTTCATTCCCGTAAAGTAACGAATTCTCTGTTGCCATCCTTTGCATGGTCGAGAGGGTTCGATTCCCACCTCGGATATGGTTTTTTTTGTTTTCTTCTTTCTACGATTGGTATTTCATTGTAGAAATATATTTCACTTTTATCATTCCCGTAAAGTAACGAATTCGCTGTTGCCATCTATATATTTAAAACACTAAGCTGTTTTTTGTACACACGAGATTGTGAAAACGACTTAACCGATTGGCTTCGTAAGACATTCTAACGAAAGCTCTTGGCATGCAGATTTGCAGAGTTTCTTTAAAAGGAAAATATATGTTACGGTATATTTTTAAATGATTAAAGAAATATGTAATATTTGACACTCCCGCGCATGCGCACAATGGCCTTTCTCAACAAGGAAAATGGCGATTCCGGTCGCGTCTAACTGAGATCTTTGTTTATGACAATTAAAAAGGGTCTCCAATAATGTTAATTATGTTTTTACAATATGCATTGAATTAGAATTATATTAAATAAACCACGAATTGAAGGACTTAAACTGCAGGTTGAGCGTGTATACTGGTTAGATAGCTTAATACTGAAGTCGCACACAGATGTCTGGATGGCCGAGGGGATAAGCTTACTGCCTAGAAATATGTATTATGCATGATCGAGAGGGTTCGATTCCCACCTCGGATATGTTTTTTATTTTCGTTTTCTGCCCTCCTACGATTGGTATTACATTGTAGAAACATATTTCACTTTTATCATTCCCGTCAAGTAACGAATTCTCTGTTGCCATCCTTTGCATGGTCGAGAGGGTTCGATTCCCACCTCGGTTATGTTTTTTTTATTTTCATTATCTTCCTTCCTACGATTGGTATTACATTGTAGAAACATATTTCACTTTTATCATTCCCGTAAAGTAACGAATTCTCTGTTGCCATCCTTTGCATGGTCGAAAGGGTTCGATTCCCACCTCGGATACGTTCTTTTATTTTCATTTTCTTCTTTCCTACGATTGGTATTACATTGTAGAGACATATTTCACTTTTTTCATTCCCGTAAAGTAACGAATTCTCTGTTGCCATCCTTTGCATGGTCGAGAGGGTTCGATTCCCACCTCGGATATGGTTTTTTTTGTTTTCTTCTTTCTACGATTGGTATTTCATTGTAGAAATATATTTCACTTTTATCATTCCCGTAAAGTAACGAATTCGCTGTTGCCATATATATTTAAAACACTAAGGTATTTTTTGTACACACGAGATTTTGAAAACGACTTAACCGATTGGCTTCGTATGGCATTCTAACGAAAGCTCTTGGCATGCAGATTTGCAGTGTGTCTTTAAAAGGAAAATATATGTTACGGTATATTTTTATATGTTTAAAGAAAAATGTAATATATGTGGCTATTGCGCGTTGCCACAATGGCGTTTCTTCATGAGAGAAATGGCGGATAAACGATCCACCGTATCGTAGAGTGATCTTTGTTTATGAGAATTGAAAAGGGAAATATCGCTTATGTTGTATCCCGATATATACTGGAATAGAATCATGAAATAAGTGACATATTGATGAACTATAACTGGCAGTTGAGTGCGTTTGTTGTTTACCTCACTTAATATTGCACTCTAATTTCGTTGTCTGGGTGGCTCAGCGGCTAACATTGTGGACAACGAAATTGATTATGCATCGTCGGAGGAGTTTGATTCCCACCTCAGACATGTAATTTTATTTCCCAATTATTCTATCTTGCAATTGGTATTACATTGTCTAAACATATGTTACGTTTATTATTCCCGTAAGGTATGGAATTCTCCATGATTTACGTTGCCAGATACTTTTAAATTATAAAATAAAAATCGGCACAATCGCTTCGCCTTGAGAGAAAATTGTCGAACATAATTCATTTGATGGACTCAGACATCGTGGTCACTCAGCGCCGTCTACTTTGGTGTGTGAGTGTAAACCTTTCTCTGATAACCTGTGTTAATGTGATGGCTGTATTGATGTGTGCATTTGTAATTAGTATGGGGAATGGAGAGTTGACGACTGAGGCTTTAAGTTAGGAACTATCCCGGTATTTGCCTGGAGTGGAAGTGGGAAACCACGGAAAACCACATCCAAGATTGTTGAGATGGGAATCAAATTTTGCTCTTCTTAGGTTTGCCTCAAGAGTGCGCCCCGTTCCAGCCCTCAGACCAGAATTACATTTCTTGGCAGAGCAGGGATCGAACCTGGAATCTGGGGCGATAGCTGAGAATGTAGCCTTAAGACTGGGCTTCCCTGTGTTAATACGATCTTTGAAAAACACTGAACATATAATTCTAAAACTCCCTCCATTATGGTGGCTGGCGAAGTGAGTCCATGCTCATTCCAGTAGTGGCGAAGTGATTCTATGCTCCTTTGCATAATTTACTGTCATGGAAATGCAAAGTATTGTACCTTCAACAGGTGATGGAAATTGATTATTTAGAGCAGTTTCATTCTGTTTATTTCAAAATGAAGTTCGTCATCCTGAGTTGCGTTTGCAAGCAAATTGCAAAAATTGCAAGGATTTTATTATTGGCGATCAGTCTCATCGCATTCTCATCAGCAACCAACTTGAGAATGGAAGTCTCTGAACTTAGTTGTATAAGTGAATATTATAGTTTATTGATAATTTTTTCAGAGTACATAACAATGAGTCTAACCACGCAGTTGATTTTGGCAATGGAAGTAAGTTATTATTTGCTATTTAATATTTGGCTGCTGCGTTGATGCAGGCCACTATAGTATTATTTAATATGACGTTAATTTGGGGAGAAATGCGGCTATAAATAAACCCATTTTACGAAATAGAACATTAGCCGCAAACAAGTGGGAAATCGGAGAAAAATACGAAGCCACTTTTAAACTCCAATATGAATACGGCATTTCAGATACAATTCCAGATACTATACCGTTACAGTGTAGGGTCCTTGACGAACAAATGTAAACATTGTTCTGCACTGTATTTCTCTTGAGAGAAATCTACACTTGGTTACTTTGACCTTTGCTGTTGTAATGGATTAATCTGACTAAATATAAAATATTTGACATGCTGCAACAATTATTTTTCACTGGAGATGATATCTCAAGGAATTTCAGAGAGACTAATCGGCAGTACAATGCTATGTCCTTCGTTTCATTTGGTGCCAATGTTACTGTGCCACACCCATACGGTCCACATTGTTTTAAGATGTATGGAGGTGCACATCATCGCATTTCTTCGTTATATTCCAAAATTATATATGACGGTTTGCGGCCAGTTTTATTAGACTCCTTCTTGAATTCCTTGGAACTAAATGACTTGCCTCCACATATTCCAAACGCTTGAACCGTTATGCTGCTTAGAAATCTGAACGTTTCCCAAGGGCTCCTAAATGCAACTATATTGCTTGGATTTGGAAATAATAAGTGCAGTTAAAATTAGGCAGAGAGGTCTAATCCTTCTACTTGATTTAACAGCATCCGATACAACACTATCATTTTGTTTTAAGAGGCAATATTTTCCAATTTATTTGGCATACTCTGTCACAATCAATAAAGCTCAAGGGAAAACTCTGGAACGTATAGGTCTCAATTTGCCTCATCAATTTTGCAGTCATGGCCAGCAGTATTTTGCAATGTTGAGAGTGAAATCTTTTGACGCCCTTATAGTTTCAATAGAGCCAAAAAATAATCGTACAAAGAATATACAGTAGGCCTACATAAGAAAATTCTTCAGTAAATATTTTTCTATTGACCGTCATTTTTGACGGGTTTCAACTAGTCTAAATTTAATTTAATAATGTTTGACTAGGCTAAAAACATACAAACATTTAATTATGCACATGTTAAAAACAATGTATAAAATTTGAGAAAAAAAATATAGAAAACTTGGCAGACTTATTTAAAAGAATATTATGATTAATTTTAAATCACTTATATTTTCTGCCATTTAAGTCATAATGTGCCCAACACTTTATACCTGATTTAACGAATGAGCGGACTTGACACCAGAGCGGTTGACCAATGGCACAACAATGTCTTGCGAACACCACCATGCCTTCGGTCAAATGCTCTGAAGTCAAGTCCGCTCATTCGTTAAATCAGATATAAACATAATACATACAGAGCTAGATATTAATCACTGTTATTAAATAAAAATATGTGCATGACATTTAATAAAATAAGAAAAATCAGCATCTTAAAATCACATAAATCTTTACTTCATTTCAAACTATACAAAAAAACATTAGATGAAACTCTTTTCATCCCCTAAATATTTTGTGAGAAACACACTTAACAAGATCTAATCTACTCATTACTTGGTTGTCGTACTGCATGAGCTTGTTTTCAATGAATTCTTTCCTCACACGACTATTCTTGTCTTTGCTCGACACCCGACCGCTGCTGTTAAGTAGAATGTACGTGTCTGTCTGTATCTGATGTAGGCACTTTAAAAAAACAAATATATTTGAATGAGGTGTTGTACATTGTGCATTGAATTTTTAATGAAAAGACTCGCAGGCATTAGTTGTTCTCCACAACTCTGCAGACGGTGACCCCCACAGATGTGGGGGGAACAACGTACCTGGAGCCTCTTCAATGTAGGTTTCCAGAAGGTAATCCGAAAGTTCACTAAGTCGCTGGTTGGTGGGCTGGATACTAAACAAGTCACAGAAACGGTCTGAACGAATGAGCGGACTTGCCTTCGAAAACTACATTATAAGGCTCTAAAACAAAAAGTTTCTGAAATAATCCCAGAAAACTAATTTAATTTAATTTTACAACCTAATGAAGGAATGCAAATCGGTAACCATGACAACATTATCTCAAGGAGTAGCATCCAACTTTCCATCTATTTCTGTAAGAAGCAATGCCACTCCATTTATTACATTCTGTGAAAGTTTGCAAAATGGCTATAAGGTTATCACGGAACCAACGTGGACTGTATAATTCATCATTGCAATTAAGGGGGTCAAGGGGTAACCTAGATTATTTTCATGCAATTTTCACGTGCGACATATAGAACAGAAGGTCTATTATATCTCCAAACAGCAACATTATTTTCAAAAATTCCTGAATTGAATCAGCATTTTTTGCGGCTTTTAGGAATTTGGGCCATTTGAGGCTAAATAACCTGAATTTTCATGCACCACAAGCCTTTATAATTTATGAAAGGGGTCTTCCTGTGTATGGGGACCTAACACTACGTAGAGGGTCAGTTTTTATGTGACGTGTATTGCGTTTCGTCTACAAGGCTTTCAATTCTATTTCACGTCAGGAAGTACACGTTATGTAATTCAGTTTGAGAGCACATTTTAACTAATCTTCTTCTTTTTTTGACATACGGGTTCATCGTAAGGATGATTTTGTTTGATACTGTGTGGTAGATATACTCATATTTGGATATCTGGGTGATATGTTGTAGACAATAGAATTGTCTGTCTGTCTTTCTGTGTATCTTTATGTACGCCTATAACTCGTGTTCGGATGCTTGGTGTATCGTAAAATTAGGTATGGTAACCATGAGAGTCAATACAACTATCATTTATAAAACTCTTCATCGTACTTTTCATGCAGTAGAAGGGTGGATATAGGGAAAAACGTCTCAAAATACATGCTAAAATAGGCGAAATATAAAAATTATCCTAGAAGGACGACCAAAGCATATGTTGCGCTTCTCAATGTGAGACACAAAATTCGGGAGTCTATAAAGGGTATCCGAAAACCAAATTTTAAGGCCCTTAAATTAACAGTGTGTGTGATATTCCCATAAAACTAACTTCGTTCTGATAAACTTATGAAGGAATGACAAACCGCTAACCATTGCAACAGTAGCTCAATTGATAATGTCTGGTGTTAACACCGAACACCGTTAGAAGAACGGGTACTTATGCTAGTATTCTTTTAAATAAGTCTGCCAAGTTTCCTATTTTTTTCTACAAATTTTATACATTGTTTTTAAAATGTGCATAATTAAATGTTTGTATGTTTTTTAACCTAGTCAGACATTATTAAATTGAATTTTGATAACAATAGATGTATAATTTGTACCTAAAAAATACTTTCGATATCAGCTGCGGATGCTGAAATTACTGTTTTACCCCGCCTAGAACGGAAAAATCAGCTGCATTCAAGAATTCACTTATGTGCGCATAAGGTGTTTGACCCGGCCCTTGGTAAGCGAGCAGGAGGGTTATGACATTTGTTTACGTCATTGGGGATAACCCCTTTGCTGACCCCTTGTCAAAGCCTGAGCGGAGTTGAGGAACTTATTTTTGGGTCCCTTGGGGGACCGAGTGGAATTAAGGAAAATCGAGCGGAATTGATGTTCGACCTTTTAAATATTATGTTTTTTTATATTACAATCACGATCTCTGACTGCAATGAAGAAAACTCTGGGAGCTGAACATGTGGCGGAGAGCTTGGAAATGGTAAAAGCAACGCTGTAAGCTGTGTGTGAGAAAGAATGACAGAAATTCAAGAAAGAGATAATAAGTGTTTGTGCGTTGTGTGTAAGGAACATTCAGCCACAAAGAAGTGAAACAATATGCAAGTCCTATTTAGGAGTACTTGATTAATAATGGTCACTGGATTGAAGAGACTTATGAGAACCCAATTTGTGGAGAAAAGTATCTCGGAAACTACAGGAGTTCCACCATTATATTGTGAAATGTATGTACAAACAAGAAAGACAGGAAATCCAATAAATAAAATGTGATCAGGTTTTGTGCTTTGCTTTTAAGGAACAGTCAAATGCTAAATCTGAATAAACGTTCAAAACTTGTTCAGGGTAACTTAGGTCTTAAGATGACTGTTAAAGTATTTCTCATCATAAATATCATTAATTTTGTCGTTATAAAGTTGACAATATGTGAATTATTTTAATAAAATTCGGAAAAATACACAATATTTTGTTTGGGTACATTTATAACTCAGTTGATAATCCGTATATGTTCTTAATCTTGGCAATAGAAAAGTTAAGCAGTAGTGTGTATAATAAATACTGCTCTTACGTGTCCACTTCCCCTTCTTCCTACTCCACTGTCCAAATACCTAGAATGGGTTCCATTAGACCGCCCTCGTGCTTTCCACACATGCTGAAACCTTCAATTGTGTCCCATTGTGCTTTTTCAATTGTGTCATTGGGAGTGAATTTAATTTGACCGATTAATCAATACGCGTTTGACCAGTCTTTGAACGCATTAAATGTGTTCAGTCAATTTGTGTCCATTGCACGCATGTTTGCTGCGCGTTACGCGCTTGATGCATTCCTTCACTGCTCAATCAACAATAATCATATACAACGATTCGAATAAATCTGCGATCACACACTGGATTGGAAATGTTCCCAACCGGCTGTAGATTTAACATAATGTTGGTATATCTCTATTTTTAATCGCTCATCTTTCCAGCTCGGCTTCACCCATGGACTGTGCGGGGGTCATTCCTCTATCGTCGCAGTGACGGTGTCTGGGACCTGGACACACTTTGTCAGCAGCACAGCTGGGGTTGCTGACAGGACTATCACCCAGACGATCGCTAACATCGGTCTAATTAAGGAAGAGATTATGGAAGGAAATCGGCCGTCGACCTGTTAAAAGGAAACGCCTCGGTATTTGATTGCTGGTGGAAGTGGGGAACCATGAAAAACATCTTCAGGATGGCCGAGGTGGGATTCAGACCCACATTCTCCCGATACCAGCGAGGCAGAAGCTAGCGCATGGCGCTCTCGACCATCATGACCGCTGCTGGTATACCCATGATTAATGAAAATGCTTTTCAGTGGATCAATACGAATTATACCCAATTACCTATAGATTGGTTGGGAATAACAAATATTTTGACACCTTTATTTCTCCCCATCCACCATTTGATCGTCAAGTGTGTTAATAAGTGTATAAATGAAAATCCACAGCCTGCTTCCAGTCGACTGACCGGGTTAAGGAATGGAATGAATGAAGCCCCCATCTAGCGACTGCGATATGAACTGTGCCGGCTGCCGAAGCCTGTTCCACTCCCCTGGAGCCAAGATTAAATGAATGACAGATTTTATTTATTTATCGTATCGCTTTTAGTGCCGGGAGTGCCCGAGGACACCCTTATTAGGGTGAGCTACAAGTTCCGTTCAATTTCAAGTAGTTCCAACTGTCGCTACCAGATATCAATGATACTTAGCGGTGAACGTTGGAACTTTGATAGAGCGTTCCGACGAAATCTAACCTAACAATTTAGCTTTACACAAGTTTAGTCTGTGAAAGGATATTTTACAAGCCATAAATCTATGACATGGGACCACCGGCTTTACTTCCCCTCCGAAGGAAGTCATACTGAAGGATTTCTAACAATAATCATTTATTACAGCTAATAGCCATGCCGAGATACAAACCTAATACTGATAACATTTCTTATCCATCAAAGTGTCTATATTCAAAGTGTCTGACAGGTTCTGTTTGCTATATAGGCCTATATACTTATTCGCAGCAGAAGCGTTTTAGCGATACTTTCTTCTGGGCGCAGGAAATGGCGTGATATCTGTCACAAGCACTACCACACAGAGAGCAGGTGCATTGGGGGCCTGGGTCATGAAATCCTCTTGTTGAGCATATCTTAGAATGAAAACCGTGGACTGCAAAACGGGTGATCGTATGCCGTAGTTCAAAGTTGTCATTCATCCAGTCCGTCGACAGAAGAGCTTCTGTGCAATAGAAATCAGGCCATATGTCATTAGTCTTGAAGTTTAGTTCTTCGATCAGACGACTTCGGCCGGGTTTGAACCCGCTATCTTGGGCACGGCAGTTCAGCATGCTAATGACAGATGAAATTAAATGATAGTGGAGAATGTTCCTGGAATGAAATTGTGTCAGGGGAAACCGGAGTACCCGGAGAAAAACCTGTCTGCCTCCGCTTTGTCCAGCACAAGTCTCACATGGAGTGACCGGGATTTTAACCACGGACCCAGCGGTGAGAGGCCGGCGTGCCGTCTAAGCCACGGAGGTACTGTGTTAATAAGTGTATACAGTAATGTATTCGTGTGGGTTATATTCAGATATTAGGGTAAATAGACTACTTAAGCAATACTGAAAAAGGCCTCTAGCTCTTCAGTAGTTAGTATATTCCAATCATTAGTTGTCACGACTACTAAAGATACCTTGGACTGATAAAGTCACGAATGAGAATGTTCTCAAAAGAGCAAAGGAGACACGTACCTTGGTTGAATCCTTAAATAGAAGAAGGAATAGTTTTGTTGGGCATCTGTTTCGTCATTCTGACTAGTGCACCACACTTTTCGAAGGGAAGCTAGAAGGAAAGAGGAGTCGAGGAAGACCAAAGACTCAATTCATAGACAGCATTAAAGGGAAGCACACTTATTGCCATTTGAAACTCCAGGCCAGAGAAAGAAGACGTTTTGGAAGACGTGCATGATACCCACCAACCTAGCGGTTGAGGAGAAGAAGTTGTCACGAATTCCCATTTTAGACAAAATGAGAGAAAGTCGCCGACGATGGTACGGGCATTTTCTTCGAAAAGAACAATTATTATGAATTGCAGCCGAATAGCCATAGCAGTGAATTTTAATTGAACGCCCATTGGCTCCCAACAAGTTCAATTTCAAGTAGTTTCAACTTTAGCTACCAGATGCTACTGTCACTAATACCTAGCGGTGAACGTTGGAACTTGATAGAGCGTTTCTAACCAACCAAATATAACCTACACATTTTGCTACACACTGCCAATTGTAGTGGTAGGTTCTCTTACATGCCATAAATCTATGACATGGGCACACCGGCTTTACTTTCCATCCGAAGGAAGGCATACTTAAGGATATTACCGCTCTTAAAAATCTGATGACTTCGGCCGGGTTTAAACCCGCAATCATGTGTATAGCAATTCAGCATGCTACCGACTACGCCACCTAAGCCATATATTATCAGTGGCAAGGACTGGTTTAATTTACAAGTAGATGTGACCGACAATCGAACCCACGATCATGGAATTAGGTTTCTGATACTCGGCTACTCACCCACTAAGAAAGCTTCTGTAATAATTACATTCCTATACCATGTAGGAAATAGTTGTTATTGTTGTCTACTTACTTTGGTTGCTGGGACAACGCGCTCATATACACTCGTGTATTGTTAGATGTGAATGGAATTTGTGCGATAACCTGTGTTATTGTTATTGCTGGACTAGTGTGTGTATTTGTAAATTCGGGATATGATTGGGAAGGAGGCGGCCATGGCCTTAATTTGAGAACCTGGCGCATAAGTTGGGAAAACCATGGAAAACCTCTTCCAGGATGACTTACGTGAGAGTAAAACCCTTCTCTTCTCAGTTATGCGTCACGAGGCTGAGTGTAGCCCGTTCTAGCCCCCACACCACAATCAAAATTTCTTGGCAGAGCCGAGGCAGAAAGAGGATTTGTGTCAGATATTCTTTTTAAAATCCCGGTCTTGTGAAGGTATACTGTACGTGGAGGCCAGCATCAGCCGTGTAAATATCGCCGGTAGTGTGAGTGAGATATTGCAGCCAGTTTCCCGTTGCTAAACTGCTGCCGCCTGCGGAAAACAAGCGTGGAGTTCCGGTTGACCCCAGGGGTGAACTCGCCACTGTCAATACTGGCTTCATAATGAGTTTCACTTTACTCAATACCATACATCCAGCCCACAGTAGTACAGGATCTGGCCACTAGAACTTGGACTGTCATGTGGGCTCCGTATGAAAAGAAGTCAAAACAAGTTAACATTAAATACCCATGTTTAGCCTTCAGTGGCAGATTCTAATAATAAAAATAATAATAATAATAATAATAATAATAATGGTGGCATAATGGGAGTGATATGCGCAATACATTGTATTCACCAAGTGAATCCAACTAGCCTCTGTCACTCCAACTCCAACATGTAACCTACCCGAGGTGCCACTGTTAAGCCGAGCAACCTAGTGGAAGGTTGGGTAACCAATCCCAGCGGGAAACTAGGTCGGCGAGCCGATCAGTGTTGGGGGGAAATGCAAAGATGGTCAACAGCTACAACTGCGGAAGAGGAAAATAATTCCCAACGGCGAAGAAGGTAGAAGAACTATCTTTGATGCAACTTAAATCCATTAGTTTCTGTACTGGTATCCAGCGGCTAATGGTCAGCGTCTGTTAGCTCAGTGAGCTCGGCTGGAAACACGATGTTCCAAAGGCCTCAACAACCTCTGGTCCTATATGGTCCTGGCACTCACCAGGCCAAACAAATCAAGTACAAGCAAACATGAACTGTGCAAGTAATCACAACTCTACCCCAGGTGGTACCCAATCCACCCGTCCACAATCGGCAACTGGACTTTCGGATTCTGGGGAGTCCAGGCAAGCGCAGCAGAGAGAGTCAGAGATCTCTGGTCACCTTCCCTACAAACAGAAAACATTCATTGGAACACTAAACATTAATACCCTAATTCAAATTGGAAAATTATACAATCTCACGCAAGAAATCGACAGACAAAAAATTCTGATTCTTGCTCTTCAAGAAACTAGAATGACTGACAACGAAACTATGGACTATGGAAATTACCGCATTTTCAAGAGCAAAACATTTCAGAGAGTCGCGAAAGGTGCACCAATCTTCGGAATGGATTTTCTTGTCCACAAATTCATCATTAATTCTATCAAAGAAGCCACACCCGTTAATGATCGAATTATGACCATGCGCATCCAGAGTGCCAACAAGAAATACACTCTTGTCAATGCTCATGCACCTACTAACATCGACAACAAGAAAAATCCTGAAAATGTTGAAAAATTTTGGAAAAAACTGGAAAAATTTATGAGTAACATTCATCAAGATGACGTGAAAATCCTGATGGGAGATTTCAATGCCCAACTTGGCAAAGAAAAGATCTATCGAAAAATCATTGGCAAAAATTCTGCACACCAAAATACAAACAGCAAAGGCACACGATTAGTAGACATTTGTCATCAATTCAATCTCAAAGTTATGTCTACGCATTTCAGGAAACCTGCACACAAACAGAAAACTTGGAGATCTCCCATTCAACATCTCGGTGAATACCAAATTGATCATGTTGCCATCTCCCATGCACACTATAGAACCATCCATGACGTTCAATTCTGACGAGGGGAAAGCATTGAGTCAGACCATTATCTCACAAGAATCAAAATGAAATTTTCACCTAAGAGGATTCATAAAAAAATTATTACTTCCCAAAATTTGACACATCCAAAATTCAAGAAACAAAAATCGCAGAAGAATGGGATAAAGAACCAGTGAACAATTGGACGGACTTCTGCAGCAAAATTATCAGAAAAGCCAAAGAACTGATTCCACTAAAAAAGAAAGCAAAACACTCCTGGTGGGATTCCAACTGTGATCAAATCATTATTGATCGCCGAATCGCATTCCAAAAATACAATAGCCACAAATCTCCAGAAACTTTACAACACTTTCTCGGCGTCCGCAAACAGGCAACCAAAATTATCAGGACAACTAAACGTAATTTTGAAACTAAGCAACTTCAGTCAATCGAGGATGCCTTCAGGAATCACAACAGTCGAGATTTTTATAAAACCTTCGGGAACAGAATTAAAGGTTACACACCGCAAAATTTGACTTTCAAGAAACAAGACGGAAGTCTCGCACTCACTAACCAAGAAAACTGTGAAGAACTAGCTTGTTATTTTTCTGACCTCCTCAATTGTCCTGAACCACCTGAGCGATTTATACACACAGTCCCAGAACACATACGACCCGAAGCCAAACCACCAACGCAAGAAGAAATCCATCACCACATCAAAAAACTCAAGAACGGAAAGACATCAGGAGAAGATGGAATCATCGCAGAACTATTGAAAAATCTAGGATCACGATCACTACAGGAAATCACACAGATCATTCAGGACATTTGGCGAAGTGAAAAACTACCGGACGAATGGAAATGCACACTAATCCACCCACTCCACAAGAAAGGAGATAAATCTGATGTAAATAACTACAGAGGAATTTCCCTCTTACCCATCGCTTATAAAATCCTCTCCGCCTGTCTTTTACAACGCACGCAAGAACAACTTGAGCCACTCATCGGTGAATATCAGGCTGGCTTCAGACCAAACAGATCAGCCATCGGACAAATCTTCAATCTGAAATCCACCTTGAAACTTCGAGCCACACGAAATCTCCCAACCATCTGTACATTTGTCGACTTTCAGAAGGCTTATGACTCCATTGATCGAAAATCTCTTTTTAATGTACTCGAAGAAAACCATCTCGATCCGAAGACGAGACGACTCATCCAACAAACCTTAACCGTCACAATTTCCAAGGTCTAATTCATTGGAGAGATCTCCCAACCTTTTCCCATTAAAACTGGTGTTCGGCAGGGTGATGGACTTTCTCCATTGCTGTTCAACATCGTTCTCGATAAGGTCATCAAAGAATGGGAAAAAGAATTAAAAAGTCGCAACATATGGAAACCTGTCGTGTTAGGAAGACAGAAGGATAATATCAATGTTACATGCTTAGCTTTTGCTGATGATTTGGCAATCCTCTCCGGAGATGAACGAACGGCAATTCACCAGATTGAAGTCCTCAAAGAATGTGCTGGGAAAGTAGGAATGCAAATCTCCTTCACAAAAACTGAATTCATGGCTACAAAACACATTGAAACCCAAACTTTGGTAACAAAATACGGTTCAATCAACAAGGTTAATCATTTCAAATACTTAGGTGAAATTATTGAACCTACAGGCACAGAAAGAATAGCACAAAGAACACGTGAACTCAAAATGCGGAAAGCATATGGGAAAACCGCAAACATCTACAACAAAAAATGCATGAGCATTAACACTAAAATTCGACATTACGCGACGGTCATCAAACCCGAAACACTCTACGCCAGTGAGACCTTAAACCTCAATTATAAAGGGGATCTTGAAAACATCAAGAAAGCCGAAAGGAAAATCATCCGAAAAATTCTTGGCCCAAGACTTACACATGAAGGATATCGTTTACAATCGCACAAGATCACAGAAAAATATTCAAATATTGAAACTGATTTCCGTAAACGACGCTTGAAATTTTATGGACACATTATGAGGCTAGATGACAACCGATTAACAAAGAAAATATTGATGTACTCACAAAAATTAAAGACGACAACGGTTTGGATTAAACAAGTCCAAACTGATCTCAATAACGCCAACATCACACCCACAGATATCGAAGACCGCAAAACTTTCAGACATAAGATCTACACTTGGGAAGCTGCATCAGAAGATAAGCCCAGCAGACCTAGGGGAAAATGGACTGACGAACGTCGAGCTAAACATAGCGACATGATGAAAGAATTCTGGAAGAACAAAAAAAATAACAGCATCAGATCATAACTTGCTTTATGTGATCCTGTATGGGTCGAAACATACTAAATAAATAAATAAATAAATAATAATAATAATAATGTTGTTGATTTTACATGCCTTTTAACTACTGCAGCTTTTAGAGACGCGGGGGTGACCCTTTTTTTCCCCGAGGGGGATATTTAACGTCCTGCTTTCAATAATGTTTATTCATAATCAAAATACTGTCTAAATTGATAACTACAGTATTTTAAGAAATTGTTATGAATATGGTAAAAATATAATGTAAATTAAAAAAAACAGACCTGTTACATTAGAAGTATTAATGAAAATTTAATGAAATATATTGCATACAAATATTGATTATGAAGACTTTGAGGTTCCATATAATGAAACGATTGGAAATCGAGAGGTTAGCTAATACAATCCTCATCCTTCGAGAGAAGTGGAAGATACAAACTCCATCGCTTCAGGAGGTATATAAAGACTTAATAAGGGCATATATTGGACAGTTTGAAGAGTTGTTATTTAGTTATTGTTGTTTTAAGGGGCGGAACTACGAGGCTGGTTGAAGAGTGGGGCAGGACAAGATTCAGAACTAAAGTTGCAAGTGTGGAGGCTCCCCCCAAAAGAAGACTCACACCTTCAGTGGAAGAAAGATTCAGAATGAGTCAAAGATTGAAAAATCTCTGGGAGCAAGCCAAACGGTAACCAAAAAAACACCTTGAATACGAAGACCTGAATAATTATTGTGTCTTTGTAGTCCATAGATGATTGTATCGAATTATTATCAATAATAATGATACATCTGCTTCTATAAATAATTCATCGTGTGTTATTGACATCCAATTCATGTGTTCAGTTGATTTTGGTAATTGAAAATCATAAGTTCCTATTTGATAAGAAATCAAAGCAAATATGTACAACCAATTAATTACCTGTTTCCATAACAACCGGCATGAGCATTATGTTTGTTTATTTTCCAAGTCATTATTTGTTCCATGTATTTGGAAATGAAAACCATGTGTTAATTTACTCATTGCTTGTGTTCTCGTTTGCTAATAAGAACAAAATGAGTACAGATACACGCACACTATTTCAAACCCAACTAAAAATCGTAAACGGTCTATCCTCATAGCTCCCACAATTTAGAAGGCGGTTGTAATGGCGTGGCACAAGCATAAACGATCTTTCCACATAGCTCCCACAATTTAAAAGGTGCTTGTCATAACGTGGCACAAGCGTAAACGGTCTCTCCGCATAGCTCCCAAAATTTTGATGGCGCTTGTCATGGCGTGGCACAAGCGTAAACGGTCTTTCCACATAGCTCCCAAATTTTAGAAGGCGGTTGTAATGGCGTGGCACAAGCGTAAACGGTCTCTCCGCATAGCTCCCAAAATTTTGATGGCGCTTGTCATGGCGTGGCACAAGCGTAAACGGTCTTTCCACATAGCTCCCAAATTTTAGAAGGCGGTTGTAATGGCGTGGCACAAGCATAAACGATCTTTCCACATAGCTCCCACAATTTAGAAGGCGCTTGTCATGGCGTGGCACAAGCGTAAACGGTCTTTCCACATAGCTCCCAAATTTTAGAAGGCGGTTGTAATGGCGTGGCACAAGCGTAAACGGTCTCTCCACATAGCTCCCACAATTTAAAAGGCGCTTGTCATGGCGTGGCAAAAGCGTAAACGGTCTTTCTCCATAGCTCCCACAATTTTGAAGGCGCTTTTCATGGCGTGGCACAAGCGTAAACCGTCTTTCCGCATAGCTCTCACCAGTTAGAAGGCACTTGTCATAGCGTGGCACAAGTCTTTATATGCCATCCTTATGCAACCTTGCCGCCTGTGTTGTAATATTTGAATGTTCGTAGAAATATAAAATAATGTAACCTCTCGTGTTTCTTTGCTTTGGTCTTCAGCTGCACGAACCAAGTCTTCAATAACCAACGATGGACGCCCACTTTTTTCCCCATCCTGCACTTGTTCACGTACTTCATTGAACTGTCGAATCCCATCACCAACACATTAAATCACTCATCGCATTTTCCGTACACCTCGCAAACCTGCCGATAAATGTTGACTAATTTAGTTACCTTCGCAATCAGAAAACGAATGAAAGATCTAATCTCACAAGCGGTGGGAATTTTAATGAACTTCGCCATTCTAACCCAGCAGTATAAAGCGTAAACAACCGACAGCGATCTCAAAATGGCGTCTCCTCCTTCTCCTTGGCTCAGAGCAACTACCGCGTATGCGCCGAATTACAATTGCAGTTGTGGGAGAATAGAAAAATATAAACATTCGGATATTGAGAACGTACCATAAAAATGTGATATGAATATTGAGTTAGTATTATATGTAAAGATATGTCTTAACGAGCTTTAGTTTCGTGATGTTTCAGTTCCAGCTAATATTTATTCTTAATGATAGTTGGCCTAGTGCAAATGAAGGAAACATAATGATAACTGACCCACCACCTCGCCTCCGACAACCCATCCACTCGTACAGTACCGTCAAAGCTTAAGGAAATTAAATTATAACATGCTACAAGGAAAATCAAATTTAGAATAAGACTACATTATCGGAGAAACAACAAGAACTAAGATAGAAACTGCATGATAAGGAGAGAAATCAAGTTTGAAAATACACAATGAGGGAAAAGAAATATTTAAGCTGTGAAAGTAGGTAATAGGCTTTAAGCACCCACAGATTCCCAAAGTATGACCAACTTATCAAAGGTATGTTAATCCGATGGGAGGAGGTGAAGCGATGAAATAATAGGAGTGGAAATC
The DNA here is from genome assembly GCA_946902985.2 of Meconema thalassinum. Lineage (NCBI taxonomy): Eukaryota > Metazoa > Arthropoda > Insecta > Orthoptera > Tettigoniidae > Meconema > Meconema thalassinum. The sequence goes on along the minus strand of OX336388.2, from coordinate 578,106,327 downwards.
CGTGCTAGTATAGAAATACCCAACCTATAACTACGTAATTCCCCGTAATAATAAAAAGATCAATGGGTCTACAGTGACAACAAGATATGTTCACGTAGCACAACACAAGTTTATTTATTAGAAACTAGGGACAGCAAATTTAAAAAAATAACGAGCAAGGAAAATAACACTAAGGAGAAACCTGGAAAGGAAAGGAGAAGAGAAGGATTAAGTTTATTTTATTTTTAAATTTACTTCAAAAAAGGGAATACGTAACTACGAGAAAGACCCGAAGAGTAATTACAAGGTAATCAAATAAGGAGAGAGGAATTACACTTACTTCAAGAGATCACAACGAAATTAATCAAAATCCAGAAAGAGAAATGATGATTCAGACAAAAATCAAAAGACTTCAAGGAGAGATAATACTCCAACGCCTGGACACTAATATAGTACAAGACAATAATCCGCAGATTAAATAAAATAAATATTTTCCGGATGGAGAAAATGTCAAATTGACAGCGCAATCAATAGGTATTAATAATAATAATACCAAATGGTAATGATATACAATTAAATAACACTTCCATTACAGGAACTCATCAGAGTTCAAGGAAAATGTAACCAGTCAGTTCAAAGCCCATCATTCATCTTCGCAAGAAAACAAGAGATCCACAGACAACAATATGGGCATTGCTTCTGCTTCAAAGAAGAATTTACGAGCAGAGAGCAAATAATACCCTTTATCGAGCTCTAGGAATTCTAACTAAAACTCACAAACAATAAGTCATTAAATTAAATAAATAGATTAAACAAGAAGTTCCGTGAAGAACTATACAGTCTACTTTTCATGCCAATGATTATTCTACAGTATATGAACCTATCTAGAATAATGACGAAATTAAGTTGGTAATATCGAAATATCTAATTAGTTCAAAATATACTACAGAGCACTACAGTTGGCAGCCCTGGCGACTGAATATATTCTTAGTTCAATCTCTTAAGGTACAGAATACAAAATTTGGTTGAAGTCCAATGGACGTTACATGCAGTTAGACACTGGATCTATCAGCACGCGTAAAAGCATGTTGCCAACAATACCATGCGTGTGCTGGTCAGAAATAATCTGAAATATTATGATATATTGATGTGCCAATTTTGGATGAAATCCATTTGTTAGTATAGAAGTTACATGTATTTTAAAATTGGACACATCAGAAGGCATAGAATCATGTTGGCAGCACTGCCTTGTATTAATTACTCCAAATTAATCCAGAATGTCAGGTGCTATACGTGTGCAAAGTATAGAGCTGTTGGCTTGCATACTTTCTGGTATATTGATATTAGTGTAAAATAAATATAGACAGCATTTATTAACAGTTGGCAGCCCTGATTGCTCTTAACAATACTTATAGTCATATCTGTTATGGTACACATAGCACATACGAAATTTGTTTGAAATCCAACTGATAGTATAGAAGTTACATGTATTTAAAAATTGGTCGTATCAGCAGGCTTATAATCATGTTGGTAGAACTGACGTAAATAAGTTACTCGAAATTAATCTAAAGTGTTTGAATATACGTGTGCATAGTTTAAAGCTGTTGCCTTGCATACTTTCTGATATATTGGTATTTGGATAAAAAATAAAGAGAGCAATTATTAACGGTTGGCAGCCCTGGTGGCTCTTAAAAATATGCTCAGTCATATCTGTTTATGAACAGATATTACATACATAATTTAGTTGAAATCCAATTGATAGTGTAGAAGTTATATGCATTTAAACATTGGACTTATCAGAAGGCTTAAAATTATTTTAGCAACACTGTCATGGTTGATATCCTGGATATTACACTCAAATAGTATTATCTCTATGTGTGCCAATTTTGGAATAGCTCCCATGCATACCTTGCAAGATATCCAACATGGAGCTCAAATTTCTAGTGGTTTTTTTCAGCAGTTGGTAGCACTGACATCATTTTCAAATATGGACGTGAGATATTCCGGTGCACATCTTTACTCATACTAAATTTGGTTTTGATTGCTGCAGCCGTTTAGGAGTTGATAGGGGGGGGACACACACACACAGCCAGACAGACAGACCGACAGACAGAAGGACAGACAGACAGACAGACACACATTTTTCCGGATCGATCTCATAAGTCTAATTTTCCCTCATTTTTGCAAAATGTGAATAAAGTAGGCTAAAAATCCTAAGATTTATTTGTTACACTGAGCCCATATGGACTAACGACTTGGACGGTAGGTAAAGAGAGCAAAAGTTAATAGGTCGAAAAATACCGTCCTTGTCAACCAAATTTGATAGATGGAGGTTGCCTAGTTTGGATCAACACATCTTAAAGAAATAATAAGACTATATAAGATATCTTAGGTTAGTAGAACGTGTAACCTCAAACACATGCATAACAATAAATACAACAAACCCTCAAGAGACAACCAGGAAAATTAATCAAATGAAAATACAAGTTGCAAGAAATAAAAGGAATACGGTACCTTACTATGACGTTATTCTTTTAGTTTAAAATTTGAATATTAACGGGTGTAAAAAGAGTGCGTAAAAGAATTAGGTTATGATTAAAAATAAATGTTCTTCTTTTGGTTTTTACAGATGATTTGACGGATTCTAAGTCTTGATGTAATGGTGACTCGCATTCAACTGAAGATGTCACCAATAATAGTTGCTAATGGCGACGGGAAAACAATGGGAGTGCGTTCAGAAGTGTCAATTGGCAATCCAGGTGTCAGAGTAAAGCTTACGCAATAACTTTGTTTCTTGTACTCTTTGGATACAGTGAGTCTTAGGATTAAAATAAATAACAAGTTGTTCAGTAAAGAACATATAGCCTACTGTCTCCTAAATGCATGGGTATTGTTATAACCCTTTGCCCTTTAAAGGAGTATAATTGAATGTTGGTTGTAGTAGCTTGTTGAAATACAACGTGCTATACGGATATTAAACATGAATATGAGGTGCTTTTGCAAGTGCTACCTCTGTAAAAAAAAAACATTCAATTCGGTTTCGCCGTGTTTGGCTTGATATGGGGAATCGATTTGCACAAATACATGGCCGCTATCTGCAAACTATTGGGCTGATGACCTTTTAGTTCAGTCAAAAGATGCTTAACCACAAAAAGGTATGTTGCTGCAAAATTTGGTAGAGATCAAATTATTAGGTTGGTCGTAAGTTGATTTAAGCTTTTAACAATTGGGTGGCCGGTATTCCGTTTCCGTCAAGATGGCGGCGATATAAAACATTACACTGAGGTGCCTTTCGCTATTGCTACTTCTGTACCAAATTTCGTTCAATTCGGTTTTACCGTGTTTGAATTGATAGGGGGGAATCGATTTGCACACATACATGGCCGCCATATGCAAACTATTGGACTGATGACCTTGTAGCTTGGTCAAAGAACGCATCTCACATAAAGGTATTGCACCCGAATTCCGCATAGTCGTAGCCTATATCAGCTGAGATGGAAAAGGTTTGTAGGGAGGTCGATACCCAGCCAGATAAACCAAGATTACCCTACTAGGAAACTCTCGATACATACCGACCATGCAACAACACTACTGATTAGTTACACATTTACTAGAAATAAAATACCCATAACATGATGGTAGGACGAGAATCTCGGATCTCGGGCGTGAACGGTGAAAGTTGAGACTACGTGAATTCTAGTAACTAATTCGCAGTATTATCGCATGTCGATTGCAAAATGAAAAGGTGATCAGATTTATAAAAACCGAACAGCAAACAAAATTAGTGCCTGGGATGTATTACTAAAAATTTACAGAACAATAAACTCCCTATCACCAATAAAAATTAAATTCAAGTTAGAATAAATTATCTCACACGTCAGATAGTCCTTCTATCTGCGCTTTAAATATTCATAAACAATGTTATTACAGAAATGTAATTATTTCAAAAATTATTAAAATGTTTACGCATTTAATAATCACCCTGTGACTCTGTCACTGCAGCAGTCTGATCAGCATCAGCTGTTCAAGCATCATAATTAAGTTAACAATATAAAAACCCTAAATTATACACCTACGTGTGTAAAACGTGAATATATAAGATAATAATATTAATAGTAATTAAATATAAGTGAAATATATACATTATATACAATTTTCCATGTTTAACACGGTATTAAAAATACTATTCGCACTATCAGTCGTGATCTGACAGTCCTAAAGTGTCTCTGTTTTACAAAACAGTTCTATGAACAATGTTTCACACAACAATGAATTTTCAGGTGTGTCTGGTAAATTGTCATAATAAGTAAAGCTTGTATATAGAACACTGAAGTTAAATATAGCTTAGAATATGTCGTGTCAATGAATAAAAATACAATAAGGTAAAGAGCGATGCGAAACTACTTAAAAACCTCTAAACACTTCGTGGATCATATACTGATGCTCTCAGACATGAACAATACAAATATTAACCCTTATGTTAGCGCTTTTTATACATACTGTAACAATTCGTTCCTCCACATGGCAATACATTTCCTTCTCCCGTAACACGGTGAACAATATTCATAAATACCGTCTGGTACGCTCCAAACATAATATACTTCTTTCTTTTCATTACTACCAACAATCTTCAGAACTCTGCACGGCATTACTTCAATAAGAAACCCATCTTGCTACAGACTTGTAGAAGAATCAGTGACTTAACTAGGTAAATACGCAATTGTATACTACCGTTCAGAGTACACTCCTATCTCCATCTCTCCTCTTAATTATTTAACCTCGTGCATCTTTAACAACAATTGCATGTTTGTTCACTATAATTCACCTCACACAGTATTTCTTATTTCTTTCAATAGCGCTTTTCGTTCACTTAGTTCCACAATAGATTGTTTTTCCACGTTACCAAATATAAACAATACTGACTCGTAGTTCGCTCGTCTTTACTAATTAATAAATATAAATACATATCCTCACGCATCTGGTGTACATTTATATAAATGAATTATTCATATTTAAGCTTGTTTTAAGACATACTAGACCTCAGGTAGATTAACAAATCTCCTGGTCTATCATTTCAGTTTAACAATGTTTCCAATGAAATTGTTAATAATTATAGGCATCATTTGACCTCAATTGTCACTAACATGATTCAGTTTTACAGTGTACTTTCATAATATCAATAGTCTATGACTATATCGATGTCAAATAAATTGTATTCCGCAATTGGAATGTGATAACTTTCATATTGTTATAAATTAATGTTTCAGTTATATTCTGACATAATAATGTATGTTAAACAATGTTACAGCATTTTACAACAATGCTCTCCTTTATAATAATGCAATATAATTATACAAATGTAATCTGTCGCTGGTACGCATTTATAACTATCAATAACAATCTTAACGTTCAAAATGTTCATACAATTTGAAAGTATTTTCAATGAAATATGTTACTATCGAAGCATTCCCTTATAAAACGAGTTTCGTTCGAAAGTAAGCATGTTAAAACGATTCCTTCAAAATATATAAGAAACGAAATATCTAAAGTCAAAAATGAATGAAATTACGTCTGAAACGACACACGTACACGTATCAAAGAATTAAAATGAATCTCTAAAATTTAGCTACAATAAACCTAGGATAAAGAAAAGAATATCTACAATGAAGTTGCTCACCCCTCGATTACTACAAATACCACTGCAAAACTACAGATCTTAGAGCATTCAGTTTTTCTACCTTTTTGATGGATTCTGGTGTCGTGAATACCTTCATAAGGTGTTATCGATGTTCCGCTGGAACTGCGTGAGCACGTCGTCTGCCTTGGAAACCAGTTTCTCTAGGACGCGTGCGAGACAGCTGAACGCTCCCCCGTCTGCATCGTGATACGGACCCCTGCGGTCCCGCTCGACTGTGACAGCTAACGGCAAGTCTTCTTGATTCACGGTCAGCGACCTGGAAACTGCATCTCTTGGTCCAATCGACTGCTAGCGTTCGTCTTCTTCTTTTCTCCGTGTAGCAGAGTGGCATCATCAATGTAGATCTGAATGTCATGGGTTGACATCTTCTCCTGATGGTAATGGACATCTCGCTTGTAGTATTGGAAGTCATCTCAGAATACTGCATGTTGTTAAGCAGTTGTAGATTTATCGATTCCCGGTATTCTAAGTCACTCTGAATCTCCAGTCCATGGTATAGACTAACCTCCTTCCATTAGTTTAGTTGCTCATAATACTCCTCTCAGTAATCGTTGAAAAAGTTTGTCCTCCCTGACTCAGGTTCAATACGGTCATCTTGACTATGATATTGTAACGTAGAATATTTAATGTAGCAATAATGTAGCTGTAGTAAGCAATGCTGTGGGTTATCGCTTCGCTGTAGAATAATGCTATTTAAGCGAAGTCTTCTCCTTATAATTGTGGTACAAAATAAATGCTGTTCTCTTCAATATCTAGTGCATTTACATTTCACTGGCTCCTCGTATCTCTTCCTCGGCGAGTGATCGATCTCTAGACGGTACTGCCTCGTCTGTGCTCCGTGCTTCTTTATCGTGGAAAACTGCTCTGTTGGACGCGTGACTGAATATGTCCGCTCGGTTCAAGAAGCTGATTAAGAGTCCTCGTTTCCCTCTCCGTGATAGCGCGCGTACCAAAATTAGCCTGTCCTGCTAGCCTTGCGCAGATGCATTTTAATAGAAATATACTCATAGTTTCTCTCCTAGCCAATAATTTATATTTCTATTTAACCAAATAAATTCCATATTGTATTCTACACCTGTAGAGTTGTTTATTTCGCTTTATATAAGCCAAATTTATATAAAAGCGATTCCCACAAAATGTATGTGCCTCAATCTGATTGGCTGTTGAAATATCGTGATAGAAGCTCCTGGATCTAGCCTCTTAACAACGGGTCGTGTGTATAATTTGTTATTGTCGCCTTGACTAACCAAAACTGGTATTCTGCTAGCTAGCATGAAGCCTTGTACAATTTCCAGCCTCGAATGATCTAACACTTCCTTAGTTAAAATCTCATTCACCATAATATTTCCAAATAATAATTCCATAAAATGCTCCAAAATTTTCCAAAATAGTTTCATTATGCATCATTCACTTCCCAAAATGCATATATAAATATTAAATTGTTTTAATTCCATATTTCCAATTTTTCTCTCCCATGGTTCACAAGTCGGTTCGAACCTCGGCTCAGTCAAAGACTTAAGCTGGGCTGAATTCGAGTTCAGTATGTTGTTGCAATATTTGGTAAAGATTAGATGATTATATTAGTCGTAATTTGATTTAAGCTTTTAAAATTTGGGTGGCCACATTACGATTCCCTCAAGATGGTGGCGATAGAAAACATGACACTGAGGTGCCTTTTGATAGTACTACCTCTGTACCAAATTTCGTTCAATTCCGTTTCATCATGTTTGAAAAGAGAGGGGGAATCGATTTGTACACATAGGCCTACATGGCCGATATCCGCAAATGATTGGGCTGATGACCTTGCGGTTTGGTTCAAAGATTCTTTATGCATATAGGTATAACGTAGAAAAAATTTGGTAGAGATCAGATGATTAGGTTGGTCGTAATTTGATTGAAGCTTTTAACATTTGGGTGCCCCCCATAACGTTTTCGTCAAGATGGCGGTGATATAAAACATGACACTGCAGTGCCCTTTCCTAGTGCTACCTCTGTACCAAATTGTGTTCAATTCGGTTCCGCCGTGTTTGAATAGATAGGGGGAATCGATTTGCACACATACATGGCCGCCATCCACAAAGTATTGGGCTTATGACCTTGTAGTTTGGTCAAACGATCCTTCATACATAGAGGTATAATATTGCAAAATTTGGTAGAGATCGGTTGATTAGGTTAGTCGTAATTTGATTTAAGCTATGAACATTTGGGTGGCCGCCATTACTTTTCCGTCAATATGGCGGCGATATAAAACATGACACTGAGGTGCCCTTTGCTAGTTCTACCTCTGTACCAAATTTCATTCAATTCGGTTTCATCGTGTTTGAATTGATAGGTGGGGACAGACATTCAGAGTACACACACTCACACTAACACTCACACACAGACAGGCATACATTTTTTTGGCGGCTTCGGTGGCGTAGTCGGTAGCATGCTGAGCTTCTATGCCCAAGATCGCGGGTTCAAATCCGGCCGAAGTCGTCGGATTTTTAAGAGCGTTAAAATCCCTCAGTATGCCTTCCTTCGGAGGGGAAACATCTGGTAGCTAAATTCTGAACTAGGATTCGTTGACGGTGGTGTTTGGCGGCAAAAGTAGAAACTACTTGAAAATTGATCGTCTGCTGCCCTTATTTGAATTAAAACAGATACACACACTAATACAGTCATCACAATTAACACCGGTTATCCGACAGTTTCTACACACACCCAAAGTACATGGGGTTACATGACCGCGTTGTCGCAGCCCCTAAACTTAAGAACCAACCAACCTACCAACACATTTTTTCGGCCTGTGTAGCTCTCATATGTCTACTTAAATTTTTTGCAAAAATCGAATGTAGGCCAAAAATTGGTGTAGTTTATGTTTCTTCTCGTCCTTGTTCCAAGTGTTAACAAGTAGTTCCCTGATAGGCTAAATAGCCTATTTTCGTATATCCTACTCATGTTAATTGCCTCTGTCAACAAACAAAATTTCAGTTTGATTGCTGTCATAGATTGGTACATATTGAGAACCATCTAAATATTTCGGATGGTCTCCATGTTAGATTTTCTATATGTAGGCCGTAAAGTTTTGTACTGTATGATGACGATTACTGCGTAGGCTCGTTATTCAAACTTAGAATTCGATCACATGATTAGAACACAAGAAATAAAAAGTTAATTTAAAAATTCGCACAGCCGCCATCTTGAGTTTATGTAAACAATTGAACTAAATTAGATGTCAGTGCATTCCAATGTGTATAAACAATTTACTGTACCCAGTTTCACTGCGCTCTAATGATTAATTCGCAAGAAAAGTCTATATAAATGTTTCAAATTCACTTGGCCGCCATGTTCGTTTTGTACTTAACAAGTTTTAGAAAGTTACATAGGTGTACTTTTAGTAGTACCCGTTATCACCGTACAAAATTTCATATTGATATCTGTAACAGTTTTGGAGACATAGAATGCCGGTGAAATATTTCGCCCAGCCGCCATGTTCGATTGGTGCAACATAATAAAATATAAAGGGCACGGTCGGGGTCGGACAAAATAGTACTATGTCCTTATCGAGTTTTATTGAAATCGCTCCAGCCGGTGAGATATTTTTAGGGGGAAACACACGCATACGCACACACACATACACACACACGGACAAAAGGTGATATCATAAGCCTATTTTTTTTTTCATAAATGAAGATAGGCTAAATATAACAGTGTATATCGTCTAACACGTTATACAGTGATTCTTTGGCATCGTATGAAAACGGAACTTACTTTCTGGGCGTGGCTTGTATTTCGTTCGATGATTTTTGAATGCCATACAAGCTCAAAAACCAGACATCAGTTTACCGTACTGCTGTAATGACGCATTGTATATTATTAACAAATGGACAATAAAACATCTGAGCTCGTTTTGAAAGAGCACCTCTCTCAGCACATTCAGTCATTGTACAAACTAACAACAAAATCCGTGGATCCACAGCCCAAGAAAGACCTTTGCCTAACAAACGATCACTGCTCATCTATATGGTATGCAGATTGCGGGATTACATCTGGTCAGCACATTGGGCACGCTCGGCCGTTTATTTCTGTTTTTGGGTCCGGAGCACTGTCTCACTGTCAGACTGTTACTGAGTTGTCCTCATGAGGCTGAGTGCGCCCCATTCCAGCTCTCATGTCAATTTTCGAAACCCCCTGACGAGGCGTTGAATCTAATCATCCGTTTTTCAAGAGAGAGTGGCTTAAGGTTAGTAATCTAAATTACCAAGTTTTGCAAAACATGAAAGTAGACTTATGAGATCAACACAGGGCGAAAAAAGTGTGACTGTCTGTGTGTGTGTGTGAGTCTGTGTACTCTGAATGTCTGCCCTCCCCCCCCCTATCAATTTGAACACGGTGAACGCGAATTGAACGAAATTTGGTACAAAGGTAGCACTAAAGTAGTGTGTATTGGACAGTTCACGGCCCTCCACCTCCACACCCTCCACACAAGATGGCGGCGGCGCGATATCTCTTGAACGCATGGTCGGATTTTGACGAATGAGGTGTCATTGAACTCGGGCTGATACCCCATTTCCAATGGACAACATATTTCCACTCCAAAAGAAACCCTACCCCTACTAGGGGGTGAAAAATGTAATTTTGTTTAGAATCTCTCTTTCCAATTGCAACATGTGAGAGTTTGAATGCCAATATGGAATGAAACGATGTTCCGCAAACCAATAATCAAAGAGGGGCATGTTAGGCCTTGAGGTGAGAGCCCCTGTTATTGTTGACGAGCCCCTGCTGTCGGGCCCCTGTTGATGGGTTATTGTTGACAGGTCCTTGTGGACGAGTCCTTGTGGACAAGTCCTTGTGGACAGGTCATTGTTGACAGGTCATTGTTGACAGGTCCTTGTGGACAGGTCCTTGTGGACAGGTCCTTGTGGACAGGTCCTTGTGGACGAGTCCTTGTTGACAAGTCTTTGTGGACGAGTCCTTGTTGATGAGGCCCTTTGGACCGGCCCCTTTGGACTGGTCCCTATGGACTGGCTCATGATCTTATTTAAATTATGTCAAAGGGCCTAACTACATTTGTGTGTGTTGAACTGACGTTGTTCACTAATCTCTCACTACTATAATGTAATAACGTTATGAAAGGAAAGTGACGAAATACATGTGAACACGTGTGAGATGACATTATTACCGTCCTCCTTGTGAAACAAGTCACATCCTGTTTTGATTCATACATGAAAAAATTCGAGTTCATGTGTAATATGATCTAACACACAGGTGTTCACCAGTACACGCGCACGATAAGAGCTAACAAGTCACAACCTGTTTTGACAGTGGTGGGAGGTGAAAGGGGGGGGGGTTATTGTAAGAGAGAACACAGGTGAAGAGAGAAAGAAATATGTATTGCTCATAATACATGTATAGCTGAGGACTGTACATAGGACTGTAGGTTAAGTACAACATGAGTGAATAAATAAATACAAGACACACAGGTTCACACAACATGTAATTTATTAATCCAAGAATTAAAGGCTGAGCTAAATCCCAACCATTTTACATATAGTTTATTTCCTTTTTGTTTCAATACTTTTTCCACACGGTAATGTTTAGGAAACGCTGTCTTTTGGAGTTCTTGAAGATAAAACCTGCCTTTTATGGGTTGATGGTTGAGGTCCTCGAGTAAATAGGTGACTGGACTGTTCAGGTTGACTTGACGAATTTGAAATAGTTCAGTCCCCCAATTGGGTGTGTAGCCCTTATTAAAGGCAGACTTGAATTTGCTCACACGAACATGGTCCCCGATGTTAAGGCGATGACGTTTAGGGTCTGCTGTTTTTATGGGGTTAAACAGTTTATCCAGTTGTGGAATATTTTTGGTCACAAGTCGTGGCTTGGTCCCAATGGTTCTGTGTTTGGTGTCATTGTAACGTGACACTAGCTCAGGTAACAAGTCCAACCAGCGATACGTGCCCTGAGCGGTAAACGCTTTCCACATATTGGTTTTCAATGTTCGGTTGAACCGCTCGACCACGCTGGCTTTGAGATTGCTGTACGTGGTGTAATGGTGAATATCCTTAGATTTGAGAAAACTGGAGAAATCCTTGTTGAACAATTATTTTCCCTGATCGGTTTGTAGCAGCTGAGGTTGACGTTAGGATTGTCGAATAATATGTTGAAAGGCCTTGGTGACTAGTGGACTAGACTTGCGACGCACAGGTTCAACAAACGCCATGACCGTCAACATAAAGCGTACACCATCGTTAACGCTAGCATAGGGAATCATTTCAACCAAGTCAGCTTGCCAAAGTTCATCCACACCCTATGAAATCACCTTGAGTCGCTGATAGTGACGTATAGCTGGACGATGCAACTCGTGAGCAATACCCATTTTAATGGGTGAGGGCTTAAACAATAATTTTGGCATTTCGAAGTTCTTCCTCAATTTCTTGAATTTCCCAATCGTGACCAGTATGGCCGGCTTGACGTGAAGCATGCAACAGCTGTAGTCGCTGGACGAGTTTATTTGGATTGTGCCAGTAGGTAACATCCACAAGGGGTTTTAATGGTTTAAATTTCACCCCTGAAGCGGACACTTTACGACGACCACTTTGACTAGTGGGGAACATTTTTGCAATGATGGTTTTATATTTTTGAGATATATTGGCATTCACTTGTTGAGTGGGATCATACTGTCTTTTGTGAGCATGGGTGTCCAATAAAATGGATTTATATTTACTAAGGTCCTCTGGCGTATAATCTTGAGATGAGGGAGTCCGAGAGAATAGTAGCTTTAACAGTCCTGGTGTTAATTTAGAGTTTATCTTTTTAATGACAGCTTTAGTATGACTAAATTTAATCGATGAATCACCAATTTTAAAACTATCATCCTCATAGAGAACGCCATATGTGGTATCTGTGTTTCCAATAAATAGATTGGTGAAATAGGGTTCCAGTGTTGATCCATAATATTTTATTAAAATGTTTTTCAGTTGAGCTTTATGTTGAGGGGTGGCCAAGAGTTGTGAAAATGGAGACGATCTGGAAGGGTAAGGTGTTTCGACCATGGCCAAGGATTTCCTTTTTCTTAAAAACTCTGCAGGGGTGATGCCTTCTTTTGAGGCGTAAACACTTGTTCCTCATTATCTTCAACTTCGCTAACACTACTTAAATCTTCCTGTTCCTCTTCCTCTTCCTCTTCCTCAGGGTCCTCGTGGTGCGCCTGAGTGGCTTGTGAAACGGTAGGTAGCGTTTCAGATGGCTTGAAAGAGGGTTTCAACATGGCTTTTAGCGGAGGTGCTAAGTGTTGTTGAATAAACAAAGCATGATCCGCACGCGATCGTTTCAATTGACGAAACTTTTGGCGAATAGTATTTTTTGCTCTAATAATATGCTTTTTCAATTGACTCTCTGCTAACGCCATGATGTCGTGACAAATGACTTGAGAGGGAATGTTACAGTGCCTTAAATAGCAATAAAATGATCAAACCCTAAGCGATACCGCCCTTGGTTGAGTTCACTTTGTTTGTCAATCACTAAATAGGCATGACGTTGCCACACAAATCTGTAAACATTTGAAAGGTCATATCCGGATTCACATGTTCATTATAAATGTAACGACTGTTCCTCTCGTCCTGGCGAAATAAAACAATGACATTGGCATTGTCACGAACCAACTGTTTGGACATTTTAGAATACGTTTGTCCAAGATAGAAGCAATCGATATGTTTGTGTCGACCCATGCTGAAATAGCTTTGAATGATGCCTTGTCGTTCAGTGGATACATCATCGAAAATCATGAGTGAATCAGGCTTTACCTCATCCGGTGAAATAACATTTTCTTGCGTGGAAAATGTAAAATACCCCATATTCTCATTTTGTAATCCAGACATGACTTTATCCAGAAACACGTAGAGGGGATGGTAGAGAGATTTTGCGAAAATATACAAATTTTGAAAACACAGACCATTGGGCACTGTAATAAGTGTCAGCAAAAGATAGGTCTTTCCACAGCCGGAAGGTCCCACAATGATGCAGCGAATGGAAGATGGAAACAGTGAACCATGGCGTTGTTCACGTGATGTAGGGCAGAGATTGGAAACCATGTCCCTCATGGGGAATGACTATTGCTGCTTAATTATCTTAATTTCAACTAAGGCTTAGATAGGCTAGCAGGCTGTCTATATACATCGCACCGAGCAGTGTCATAGAAACAGTAGACTCGTACTACAGGTTGACGATGGATGTCTTTGGACGTGCGTTGATGGTCAAAGCTAGGTCTGTTCCCATACATGATCCTAAACAAGAAACAGATCCTGCTAATAAACACTATGTGGATAGGTCTGTAGTGCCACGCACAAAACAGGTAGATTATGACTTTAAAGGAAAGCGGCTAACCCATGTAAAACATCCTCAAGTGTCTACAGACGTTACTACAAAAAATATGTGGATAACAAGGTGTATGAGTTTTATAATAAAGTGCCTCAGCTTACAGTGGATGGCTATAGCGCTAATCATCACCGCATTATTCACGTGGAAGACCCACAAGAAGATGACGATGTCTGTACCAAGCGATACGTGACCTATGAAATGAAAAGGCTTTATAAATTTATCCCATCTGTATTTTTAGTGTATCTGACAAATTTAAAACCTGTGAATGAGAGAAACCATATACCGCTAGTTCATGACCAGCACTTGACCTATGTGCTTGCTTCGAGTTTAAGCCACTATCGATTACATTATGATGGAACCATTCACATCAAAAACGCCATACCTGATGAGAACCATTTAGAAATAGAGATAAATGGTCATAGGATGTTGGTCCATAACCATGAAATGGTCAATGCAGGATATGAATTATCCTTTCATCCCATGTTGACATGGGATGAAAAGCAAGCTGGAAAAACCATAAATGATTTCCCACTTAATGTAGAATTCGGATATACAGCCATGAAATAACAATCTGACGTTAGTTGTGACTTAAACTTTTTTGTGAAAGGTTGTTGGTCATTATCATCATGGTGAAACAACGATATGTGGTGAGAAAGACTAAAAATATGACCCTGTCCTTGGCAAAGCCTGGGCTTAAGACATTCGTGGACAAGCCCTTGCGAAAGAAAAAAAGAAAAAATAATGTGTTGGCCATAAGGAAAGCTCTTCGAGTAGCACAAAGACGTCTTATTCCAAAACGTGAACGACAGAGTTCAAAACAAGGGCGAGTGATTACCGCCCCCAAACGAGCGGGATTTTTTCCTGCATTATTCGCTGGTCTGGCTGCTCTAGGTTCAATTTTAGGTGGCGCCAGTGCAGTGGCAAAAACTATTAAAGCCTTGCAACAGGGCAAGCAACAACTCAAAGAAAGTCAACGACACAATGAAACAATGGAGGCCATTGCTATGGGGGCTAGAAATGTCAATTTGAAGCCAGACTTTTATCAACAAGGATTTGGAATTTCACCTTTTCGAAATAAAATAAAAACATCTTTAACCTCAGCCATAGCAAGACATGCCCTAACGCATCAGCAAGTGGAAAGCTATGCTAAACAACTGAAGCTTTCTCATTTTCGAGGTGTGTTTATGCGAAACCAATTACCCTCACAACCCTGGAAACATGAATGTGCTGTTGTCAATTTGGATGATCACCGAGGACCTGGAACACATTATGTAGCTTATGTCAAAGAGGGATCCACTGTATGGTACTTTGACAGTTTTGGGAATTTGCCCCCGCCCATGGAACTAGTGGCCTATTTTGAAAACAGGATCAAGATATATTATAATGTGAAACGTGAGCAAACGTTTAACAGCCAACAGTGTGGACGTTTGTGTTTATTTTTTTTAATATAAGACGCAACGTAAGCAAAAACGTCAACAGTATGTCGGTGGAAAGTAAGACGTTTACACTGTATGGACGAGGACCTGAAGTGATCCTAGACTTTTACCCACTTATCGAATTGAGTGAAAAACCCTATGGTTTAGGACTTGTTTCTCTTGAAACGTACAATCGAATATACAACATACGTGAAAATGTCAACAACAAGTTTTACTATGATGATTCTGTGCTCACCCTGAACTCTGGTGGATACACGATCGATGACATTTATGAACACATTTATGTGGTGTTGATCAATGAATATGGTTTAAAGTCATTTCTCGATGGAACACGCAAGTTTGAACTTGTAGGAAATACCAACACTCATCGCTGCAGTATTTTCTCCACATTCAAAATTGACATTAAAACACACCCCGATTCCATTGGCCCATTACTAGGATTTAAACCACGCGTGTTGGAGCCCAACAAAAAACATGAATCGGACCATGAAGTGAAATTCATTGAGGACCATCATGTGTCGGTGACGTATAATATTATTAGGCAAGTGTACACCAAGAACCATCGCATTCCCTTTATGACTTTATTGTGACATTGCCCAATGGCTATATTATTCGTGAAAACCCTCCAGTGGTGCTTTTTCATTCTGTGGCTGCCGATGGTATTAGTAATATAACATTAAGACTGATCAATAGAGAGCAGCAACTCATTGATCTAGATTCTACCACACCAGTGACTTACAAGTTGGTGCTAAAACCACTATGAAGTTTGTATATAAAGCAACAGCACCGTCTAGGAATGGTGTTAGTTGTTTACCACGTGAATACACGTTAACATCTCAGAACAAGCAGATTTTACAGCATTTGGGTTACCACATTAACTCCCGCGATGAATTCTATTCTAGAGGTAGCGAACCACATCGATGAGCAACCAGGAGTGTTAAGAATTGATCTGCATTCTTATCAAGCTCAAACACCTGGACTCAATAACAATGATGAAATTCAATTTGTTATCAACAACCAAGATATTTACATTCTACCGCATGAAAGTGTTATTCAGATTGAAGGTCGGCTCACCAAAGCCGATGGCTCTACACCCACTACATCCAAGTTAGCCAACCATGCTTTCGCCTTCCTGTTTTCTGAAGTGCGTTATGTGATTAACGATAACGTGGTGGATAGCACTCGAAATGTGGGTATTTCCAGTGTCATGAAACTATATCCCTCTTATAGTGAGGTAGAAGCTAAAACACTTTGCATGGCGGGTTGGTGCCCTGACTCGATCAATGACTGGATGGTACACACCGATGGCACCTTTACTGGATATTTACCTCTTAAACTGATTTTAGGCTTTGCTGAAGATCACCAGCGCATTGTGGTCAACGCAAGGCAAGTGGTGAGAGATAGGAGTGAAAATAATGCACTCAAGGGAGTCGACAATGCCCCCATTGATTAAAAAATTCAACTACAACGCTTGCTATGGAAAGTGCCTCATGTGACCCTTAACGATAGCAAAAAACTGGACATACTCAAAATCGTAAAGAGAGATAGACCTCTACCCATGGAATTTAGAAGCTGGGCACTCCATGAGTACCCGTTATTGCCCACCACCAACACTCACAGTTGGTCTATAAAAACAGCCCGCTATACAGAGAGACCTCTCTACATGATTGTGGGTTTTCAAACGAATCGCAAGTATCAAAAAACCAAAGATGTCACGCAATTTGATCACCTGCAATCGAGAAATGCACGTCTTTTCCTCAACGGTGCTGTGTTTCCCTATTAAGGGTTGAATTTAGATTTTTCAAAAAATAAGTTTGGCCACCTGTACGACTTGTTTTCTAAATTTAGATGGTCGTATTATCAAAAAGAGAATTGTCCAATGTTGTCACCCCAAGCTTTTAAGACAAGGGCGCCACTGATTGTCTTTGACTGTTCCTACTTGGAAGAGTCTGTCAAACCATCCAATATTGACATTCGACTAGATTTTGAAACGCATGACAATGTTCCAGCCAATACCACGGCCTACTGGTTGATTATTCATAACAAACAAGTCAACTATTATCCACTGGCCAACCAAGTGACAAGTGTATAAATAGCAGGTCAACCCACATCAAACCGCTCAGTCATGTCTTGCTTTCAAGCTTCAAGAGAAGTTACATGCATGAATTTAAAATCTGAAGAACAACGTTTCAAGTCCTTTGCGACGTGGCCGGTGCCTTTTATAAACCCTCAAGCCTTAGCGGCCGCTGGATTCTACTATTTAAAAACAAGAGATGAAGTGAAATGTGTGTTTTGCCCCATCATCTTAGACCAATGGCAAGAGAGCGATGAACCCATGCAGGAACATCTGCGCTGGTCACCTGCCTGCCCCTACCTGTGCAGAATGGAGGTGGGTAATATACCCTGTCATTCAAGTTACCCCTCACTCATGCCTCAGAGTGATGAAAAAAGTTATGATACGTGTGGACTTTATGGTGTCAACAGTGCTTCAGTGAGCAGCTCACAGTCAAAAACACCCAGTTTAGAGACATTAGAATATCATCGGTGTTATGGACACTATAAACACAAAATACTTTTTTGTTGTATGAGATGGTACCGCATCTATCCTAGAATGAAAAAAGAATGTAAAACTTGTTATGCTAATAAAATAATGTAATTAAAATTGGTTGTTGTTGTTGTTATATTATTATTTCTTATGCCCCCCTGTCATATCCTAACCTCTATAGTGACTACTCTTTTTTTTATTTTCTTTTACTAGAATGGAATGTAATTAAATGACATGGGTACACTTTACTGAACAACTGTCAGTCTGTGGTCAGTTGGACTTGATCCAGACAAGAGTGAACATGTTGCGTACACTGATTGTCGACTGTCAAGGTTTTAAAATTGGAGATAACAAATTTATATTTAAAGAAGTGGCCATCATCGATTGTTCCACTTTTTGGATATCACAAGCTACCCATTTGGTGTTTAAACCACCTTATGCGTTTGATTTATTGTGTGATAAAGACCGTAAACAAACTCAGTGGATTGAAACTCATATGCAACTAGACTGGAAGCAAGGAACCATTTCATATAAGCACCTGGACATGGTCATGAAAGCCCACTTGTCTTCTGCCCATGTAGTATTTGTGAAAGGTAGTGAAAAACGTCAATGGCTACAACCATTTTTGGCGTCTTACTGTCAATGTATCGATTTAATGGACATGGGCTGTCCCTCGCTGCAAACACTCATGGACTGCTGCCCCTGTGACAATATTACCCATTAAGTCCTGGCACAGGTGTGGCAATTGTTTCATTGGCTAACCACCAATGCCTGCTGGGAGTTGTTAAATAAAATTAAAACTAAAGGTTTACCTGTGGATGACACCAGTGAGATTTCTACAAGCGACGTGTAAACATCAACGTGATACCATGGAGAAAGTGGATGCTGCCGATAAAGCGATTGGAAAGTTCTTTGTATGTAAAAAGAAACTAGACAGTTTTACCAAAGAAGAATTATTGGCTCTTCCAAAATCATTCATTTATTATGTCGCAGCAAATGCAGTGAAAGAAATCTGGCAACATGTACCAAAATCATAGACTCAAGACCCTGTGTTAAGTGAATTGCAACCATGTACGGATTATGATCACCATAAGCAAGTGGCTATGGCAAAAATACCCTCTATACGACAGTGTGCTACTTGCCAGCTGGTCAAACTGTATCACGGTCATAAAAGTCAGTGTAAAGACTTTGTTTCCTCATACCATGGGTGTGATGAAGAAACAAGCAGCAACAACAAACATCATCCACAGAGGAGGAGGAAGATCAAACCTTTTTACCATCGATGGAAAAGGATATGCCAGACCTGTACTGGCAATGGCGTCATTGATAACGTAATTCAATACTTAACTTTCGAAATCTACCTACCTGGTTATTATTTGTGTAGTCCTGGAACTTGTCTTGAAGAACCTTTGCAGCGTGGTGATATACCTATTAATCTTTTGGATCAAGCATGCACCTTTCTTATCACCACAGTCATCCTGCATTAGGACGTGTAGTGGATAAAGTATCGTTGAAAAGCTAAACAACGTTTGACATCCTGCGATGTCTCAGTGGGGAGAGGTTGGCAGCTCTCATTGTGATTAGTGCTATAAAAGGAAAGTTAATGATGAGTGGACATGAACATTGAAAAGGATTGAGGAATTGGTATTTCTTTTGTATTCTATTTTTGTAAAGCTCTATTTGTTGTGAAATAAAACAATGTTTACAAGATCACAATGTCTTTTAATTTTAAAAATGTTGATAGCCATTTCTTCATTTTCATTTTTCCTTACATGAATATTTACAATTTCCATTTCCCTTTTTTCATTCCCCTTGTTTAGTTCACACATTCTGTACATTTTTTGTTGTTGTCAAATAGAAAATAAGGTTCACTAGATCACTATATCTCTTATATCTCTTAATTCTAAAAATGGTGATAGCCATTTCATCATTTTATTTTTTCACACATGAATATTTTCAATTTCCACTTTACATTTTTTACATTCCCCTTGTTTAGCTCACACATTCTGTACATTTTTTGTTGTGAAATAAAAACAAGATGTTCAGTAAAGAACATATAGCCTACTTTCTCATAAATGCATGGGTATTGTTATAACTCTTTGTCCTTTTCAAGGAATATGATTGAATATTGGTTGTAGTAGCTTGTTGAAATACAACGTGCTATAGGGATATTAAACATGAATATGAGGTGCCCTTTGCTAGTGCTACCTCTGTACCAAATTTCGTTCAATTCGGTTTCACCGTGTTTGAATTGATAGGGGGAATCGATTTGCACACATACTTGGCCACCATCTGCAAACTATTGGGCTGATGTTCTTGCAGTTTGGTCAGAATATGTTTCCCACATAAAGATATGGTGTTGCAAAATTTGGTAGAGACTAGATTATTAGGTTGGTCGTAATTACATTTTTGCTTTTAAAACTTGGGTGGCCGCGATTACGTTTCCGTCAAGATAGCGGTGATATAAAACATGACACTGAGGTGCCCTTTGCTAGTGCTACCTGTGTACCAACTTTCGTTCCATTCGGTTCCACCGTGTTCGAATTAATAGGGGGAATCAATTTTGACATAAAGGTGGCCGCCATCCACAAACTATTAGGCTAATAACCTATTAGATTGGTCAAAGGATGCTCCCTCCATAAAGGTATGTTGTTGCAAAGTTTGGTAGAGATCGGATGGTTATGTTAGTCGTAATTTAACTTAAGCTTTGAACATTTGTGTGGCCGCCATTACGTTTCCGTCAAGATGGCGGCGATATAAAACATGACACTGAGGTGCCCTTTGCTAGTGCTACCTCTGTACCAAATTTCTTTCATTCGGTTCCACCTTGTTCGAATTAATAGGGGGAATCAAATTTGACATAAAGATGGCCGCCATCCGCAAACTATTAGACTAATGACCTATTAGATTGGTCAAAGGATGCTCCCTCCATAAAGGTATGTTGTTGCAAAGTTTGGTAGAGATCGGATGGTTATGTTAGTCGTAATTTGATCTAAGCTTTAAATATTCGTATGGCCGCCATTACGTTTCTGTCAATATGGCGGCGATATTAATCAAGACACTGAGATGCCCTTTGCTAGTTCTATCTCTTTACCAAATTTCGTTCCATTCGGTTTCACCGTGTTTGAATTAATAGGGGGAATCGATTCTGACACAAAGATGGCCGCCATCCGCAAATTATTAGGCGAATGACCTATTAGATTGGTCAAAGGATGCTCCCTCCATAAAGGTATGTAGTTGCAAAATTTGGTAGAGATCGGATGATTAGATTAATCGTAATTTGATTTAAGCTTTGAACATTCGTGTGGCCGCCATTACGTTTCAGTCAAGATGGCAGCGATATAAAACATGACACTGAGGTGCCCTTTGCTAGTGCTACCTCTGTACCAAATTTCGTTCCATTCGGTTCCACCGTGATCGAATTAATAGGGGGAATCAATTTTGACATAAAGATGGCCGCCATCCGCAAACTATTAGGCTAATAACCTACTAGATTTGTCAAAAGATGCTCCCTCCATAAAGGTATGTTGTTGCAAAGTTTGGTAGAGATCGGATGGTTATGTCAGTCGTAATATAACTTAAGCTTTGAACATTTGTGTGGCCGCCATTACGTTCCTGTCAATATGGCGGCGATATAATACATGACACTGCGATGCCCTTTGCTAGTGCTACCTCTGTACCAAACTTCGTTCCATTCGGTTTCACCGTGTTTGAATTAATAGGGGGAATTGATTTTCACACAAAGATGGCCGCCATCCGCAAAGTATTAGGCTAATGACCTATTCATTTGGTCAAAGGATGCTTCCTCTATAAGGGTATGTTGTTGCAAAATATGGTAGAGACCGGATGATTCGGTTAATCGTAATTTGATTTAAGCTTTGAACATGTGTGTGGCCGCCATTACGTTTCCGTCAAGATGGCGGCGATATAAAACATGACACTGAGGTGCCGTTTGTTTGTACTACCTCTGTACCAAATTTCGTTCCATTCGGTTGCACCGTGTTCGAATTAATAGGGGTAATCGATTTTCACACAAAGATGGCCGCCATCAGCAAACTATTACGCTCATGACCTATTAGTTTGGTCAAAGGATGCTCCCCCCATAAAGGTATGTTGTTGCAGAATTTGGTAGAGATCGGATGATTAGGTTAGTCGTAATTTGATTTAAGCTTTGAACATTTGTGTGGCCGCCATTACGTTTCCGTCAAGATGGCGGCGATATAAAACATGACAGTGAGGTGCCTTTTGTTAGTACTTCCTCTGTACCAAATTTCGTTCCATTCGGTTGCACCGTGTTCGAATTAATAGGGGGGATCGATTTTCACACAAAGATGGCCGCCATCCGCAAACTATTACGCTGATGACCTATTAGATTGGTCAAAGGATGCTCCCTCCAAAAAGGTATGTAGTTGCAAAATTTGGTAGAGATCGGATGATCAGGTTAATCGTAATTTGATTTAAGCTTTGAACATTCGTGTGGCCGCCATTACGTTTCAGTCAAGATGGCGTTGATATAAAACATGACACTGAGGTGCCCTTTGCTAGTGCTACCCCTGTACCAAATTTCGTTCCATTCGGTTCCACCGTGTTCGAATTAATAGGGGGAATCAATTTTGACATAAAGGAGGCCGCCATCCACAAACTATTAGGCTAATAACCCATTAGATTGGTCAAAGGATGCTCCCTCAATAAAGGTATGTTTTTGCAAAGTTTGGTAGAGATCGGATGGTTATGTTAGTCGTAATTTAACTTAAGCTTTGAACATTTGTGTGGCCGCCATTACGTTCCTGTCAATATGGCGGCGATATAAAACATGACACTGAGATGCCCTTTGCTAGTGCTACCTCTGTACCAAACTTCGTTCCATTCGGTTTCACCGTGTTTGAATTAATAGGGGGAATTGATTTTCACACAAAGATGGCCGCCATCCGCAAACTATTAGGCTAATGACCTATTCATTTGGTCAAAGGATGCTTCCTCTATAAGGGTATGTTGTTGCAAAATTTGGTAGAGTCCGGATGATTCGGTTAATCGTAATTTGATTTAAGCTTTGAACATGTGTGTGGCCGCCATTACGTTTCCGTCAAGATGGCGGCGATATAAAACATGACACTGAGGTGCCTTTTGTTTGTACTACCTCTGTACCAAATTTCGTTCCATTCGGTTGCACCGTGTTCGAATTAATAGGGGGAATCGATTTTCACACAAAGATGGCCGCCATCAGCAAACTATTACGCTCATGACCTATTAGTTTGGTCAAAGGATGCTCCCCCCATAAAGGTATGTTGTTGCAGAATTTGGTAGAGATCGGATGATTAGGTTAGTCGTAATTTGATTTAAGCTTTGAACATTTGTGTGGCCGCCATTACGATTCCGTCAAGATGGCGGCGATATAAAACATGACAGTGAGGTGCCTTTTGTTAGTACTTCCTCTGTACCAAATTTCGTTCCATTCGGTTGCACCGTGTTCGAATTAATAGGGTGATCGATTTTCACACAAAGATGGCCGCCATCCGCAAACTATTACGCTGATGACCTATTAGATTGGTCAAAGGATGCTCCCTCCATAAAGGTATGTAGTTGCAAAATTTGGTAGAGATCGGATGATTAGGTTAATCGTAATTTGATTTAAGCTTTGAACATTCGTGTGGCCGCCATTACGTTTCAGTCAAGATGGCGTTGATATAAAACATGACACTGAGGTGCCCTTTGCTAGTGCTACCTCTGTACCAAATTTCGTTCCATTCGGTTCCACCGTGTTCGAATTTATAGGGGGAATCAATTTTGACATAAAGGTGGCCGCCATCCACAAACTATTAAGCTAATAACCTATTAGATTGGTCAAAGGATGCTCCCTCCATAAAGGTATGTTGTTGCAATGTTTGGTAGAGATCGGATGGTTATGTTAGTCGTAATTTAACTTAAGCTTTGAACATTTGTGTGGCCGCCATTACGTTTCCGTCAAGATGGCGGCGATATAAAACATGACACTGAGGTGCCCTTTGCTAGTGCTACCTCTGTACCAAATTTCGTTCCATTCGGTTGCACCGTGTTTTAATTAATAGGGGGGATCGATTTTCACACAAAGATGGCCGCCATCCGCAAACTATTAGACTAATGACCTATTAGATTGGTCAAAGGATGCTCCCTCCATAAAGGTATGTTGTTGCAAAGTTTGGTAGGGATCGGATGGTTATGTTAGTCGTAATTTGATCTAAGCTTTAAATATTCGTGTGGCCGCCATTACGTTTGTGTCAATATGGCGGCGATATTAATCAAGACACTGAGATGCCCTTTGCTAGTGCTATCTCTTTACCAAATTTCGTTCCATTCGGTTTCACCGTGTTTGAATTAATAGGGGGAATCGATTCTGACACAAAGATGGCCGCCATCCGCAAATTATTAGGCGAATGACCTATTAGATTGGTCAAAGGATGCGCCCTCCATAAAGGTATGTAGTTGCAAAATTTGGTAGAGATCGGATGATTAGGTTAATCGTAATTTGATTTAAGCTTTGAGTAGTATAATTCGCTAGACTTTGAATATTGCGTAATCCTGACCACGTGGTCCAGGAGCGGGGCATGTGCACTGCACGTGTTAGCGTGGGAAGGGGTTGACCTTGTGGCTTGTTTATGTGATTGTGATAAAAAGTTAGCACTGCATGTGTTAGCGTGGGAAGGGGTTGACCTTTTGGCTTGTTTATGTGATTGTGATAAAAAGTTAATGGGTGTTGACGGCATGGGCGTTGTTTATTAGGATGGTAACTCGAAATTCAGACTCCTCTTCCACTCCTACAGGGGAGTTTCTTGGTTCGATTCCGTGTTTTGTTATTTAATTCCCGTGGGGGGGCAGCCTTGTGTATCATGGTTATTAAGTATTGATTGATTATTGAATTATATTTTGGTAATTTCCCAAGGAAGTGTAGAGAGTCTTGGGTGTCATAACTTTTGAATGAGAGTGTACGGTGAGGCACTCGACATAGCCGGATCGCTACCAGACATGTGGTGTGCGGCTGTTCCGTTTTTGCTCGCGCCGTGCGGCAAGCAATGAGAGCACTTAGCGTATGTAGTGCATGGTTGTCGTTAAAGTTTTTGCTCGCGCAAGCTAAATAAGTAATCATATGTTGTAATGCGACACTCTGTTTAAGTACGACATATATTACCACAACGTGGGAGTGGAGTGGTGTTACTCCTTCTCGCTATGATATGTCTGTTTAATTTAAATGATGTTAACATTTTTTGTGTTCTGGCTTGCTTCATGATCTCAATCTGGTTAAAGTGTTTTATATGCCATGTATAACTTTGAGTGTGTGAAATGAATTTCGATCTGTTTGTTTTTAGATTCACAGATGTCATTAGTCAAGTCTGCAATTTTTAATGCGAGAACGAGATTGGATGTCGGTTCCCAGAGCTTCATGTGAAATGTTTTAAAGAGGTTTTTTGGCGCTCTAACTTCTTAATATATAAATAAGAGGAGATTGCTATGGAGCAGTAGTTAGCTATCTTTATCTGCAATATCATGAGTCTGTGCGAGGGGTTGATAGAAAAGTTAGTAAAATTGCAACGCATTATGATGTTTGCGGAAAGTGCCCTGAATCAAGGGTTGCATTTCATCGTCAGTGCAACGAAAATAGAGGAGGAGGTGTGGTATAACACCTTAACACCGGGAGAAAAGGAGGTTTTAAGCGCCGAAATATTCGAGCTGATGAGGGATCAACACCACTGCCGTGAAATTATTTTCAACGGCATGACATTTCACATTGTCAATATTATTATTGACAAGTTGAGATCCATCGGCTCGATGAATTTCAACGTGTTTGAACCTACATTGGCGGAAGAGCTAATGGCCGTGTTTGAACGGCCATTAGAGGAACAGCATATGGAAGAGCATATGGAAGAAGTGCAAGAAGAAGCAGAAGAAGAAGAAGAAGAAGAAGAAGACCATCGAATGGAAGAAGAAGAAGAAGAACATCGAGCGGAAGGAGAAGAAGAAGAAGACCGACAAGAAGAAGAAGAAGAAGAAGATGATGATGATGATGATGATGATGATGATGATGATGATGATGATGATGTTCAAATCTTAAATTAAATTCAATGGACAGTGGACAGTGGATTAATATTGTGCAGTGTAAATTTTATTTTTTAAATGTATTTATTTGATCATTTGTGGTTTACATTAATTATATAATATGAATTAGTGAAAAATGATATGATCTTCGTTCTTAAAGTGGTAAGTAGTTCCTTTTCCAACAAGCTGCAGAGAGAATTGAAGATGCTGTGTTGTTTGCAGAGTGGAATATGCTGGTCTTGTGCACGGGGTAAGTAGAATCATTCTTTTCTTTCTTGCGTGTGTTGGTTTTAGCGAGCTGAAATATATATATATAGAGACACATTAATAATAATAATAATAATAATAATAATAATAATTTTTTTTATTTTTTTTTTTTTTAGGGGAAGAAATGCATTTACGCACAGAGTGTCGGGCTCCTGCTCCTGAGTAGCAGACTACCGACTAAAACTCCCCCGTTACTTCTGAACACTAGCCTGGAACCGTTTAGCACATTACTTCAGGCTAGAGTCATTTTATATTTGCCTGTAGGGCACTCTTCCGTAATGAATCATCTTCAGTGGCGATCCAGGTCCGTCTTCTTTGTTCGGAGGATATCTTCAACAAAGCTTGCTACCAGTTTCCAGTTTTCCTCATTTTGTAGCATCACTGCAACAATATTGTCCGGGGATATCTCTACATCAATGTGATCTTGAAGAGACTGCCTATTTTGGACCCACCGTCCACAAGAGAAGAAGGTGTGATTAGCATTATCTAATTCATTGATACAGTAGATGCAATCTGATGAATCCACCTTCCTCATCTTCTTAAGGTAGGAACAGAAGTACCCATGGCCAGTCAAGAACTGAGTGAGATAGTAACCAACCTCACCATGTTTCCTCTCTGTCCAAACCTGCACCTGAGGGATCATTCTCTTAGTCCATTGGCTTTGATCTCCTTGCTCCCATTTGATCTGCCAATTTTGAAAGGTTTGTACTCTTGCCGATCGTCTTGCATTTTGTAAACCCATATCAGATTTCCTCAAGTAAATGTTCTTGCGTTCTTTCGCAAGAAAAAAAATCGGAATAATCCCGGCAATAACGAGAACTGCTTCCTCAGAGACCGTGCGATATGCAGATGCCACGCGCAAAGCACCCCGCCTCTGCACTTGCGCCAGTGGCTTCCTATAAATTTCCTTATCCAGGGCATCCGCCCATATTTCCGCTCCATACAGCAGAACTGAATGGATGGCTGTCATCAATAGTCTTCTCTTACTAGATTTTGGCCCACCAACATTGGCCATGAGCCGACTGAGGGACGTTACTCCTCTGGCTGCCTTATCTGCAGTCCGTCTAATCTGTTCTCCAAAATTCATTTTACTGTCGATCATGATGCCCAGGTATTTTGCTGCTGGCTGCGTCTCTACTTGAATTTGTCCTACCTGTATTGGAAGTATTGTCTGAATTCTCTTCTTTGTTAGGATGACAATTTCCGTCTTACTAAGTGCTAGAGACAGACCATGTTCCTCCATCCATCTATTGATTTTGCGCATTACCATATTGAGTCGCAACTGTGCCTGCTCGACACTTCTTCCTGCTACAAGAGCAGCAACATCATCTGCATATCCTACTAGAATAGTTTCTTCAGGCATTTCAAGCCTCAACAAGCTGTCGTATGTAACATTCCAGAGATCAGGTCCTAGAATCGAACCCTGGGCAGCCCCAGCCGTGACTTGTACTCTACGGATCCCTTCTGTAGTATCGTAGAGCAGAGCACGATCCTTCAAGTAAGAGTCTAAGATCCGAAGGAGATACCTTGGAACATGGAATGAAAATTCTAGAGCATCCATGATATCAGTCCATTTGACAGAGTTGAAAGCGTTTTTAACATCCAGTGTAACAAAAAGAATCACCCGGCGAGAGTAATGATTATAACTCTCCGCTCCTCGTACTTTATCGGCGACTTCTTGCACTGCATCCAGTGTCGACCGGCCTACCCTGAATCCAAATTGTCTTGGTGATAAATCGCCGGCTGCGATTATTGCTTCAAGCAATCTCCGTCTTATGAGTTTCTCAAATAGTTTGCCTGTTGTGTCAAGCATACAAAGTGGGCGGTACGATGATGGTAACTCAGGGTCACCCATGCCCTTACTAATGAGCACTAAGCGACAGATCTTCCAGCGAAAGCTAAAGATTCCTGCTTTCATGCACACATTGAACATTCTCAACAATAACAACAACATATCTTGATCAACTATTATTTTCAGAACCTCATTAGGAATCCCATCCGGCCCCGGAGCCTTGTTGTTCCGTAAAGAATGCGTTGCAACCCGAAGTTCATCTTCAGTAAACAGTGGGAAATCTAGATCACATTCAAAATTCCTCTCAGGTCTTGTGGGATGAGTTGGAAAAAGGGTTTGAACAATGGTGTTCATAATATCATCCTCCATGATGCACGATGTTCTGTGACTTCCAAGTTTCTGTGTTACAATTTTGTAACCCAAACCCCATGGATCAGTGTCAATATCTTCCTGAAGCTTTCTCCAACTCTGAACCTTGCTCGTAGTTATGGCTTTCCGAAGTAGCTTCTTTGCTGCTTTATGCTCCGCTGATTTTTCATTAGCTTCTTCCCGATTTCTTGCTCTCTGGGCAAGACGGCGAAGCCTGAGGCAGTTCTTCCTTAATTCTGCTATCTCTCTGGTCCACCAGTATACAGGGCTCTTTCGGTGACGTGGTACTGAGGAGGGCATCGAAACATCACAAGCTGACGTAATAATTTTCATGGTTGCAGAAACCAGATCCTCAACCTCAAACTCTCTCCGTGCTTCAGCACTTCGAATCTGTTCTGCACCCTTCCCAATGATATCTTTGAACTTGTCCATGCTAATCCTATTTACATTCCACCGTTGACATTTCTGGGGAGGTACTTCCCGTCCCTGAACATTTGATTCAAGGTCAAAGGCGATGAATTGATGATCGCTAGCACAATAATCTTCCAACACTTTCCATCTCTTAATGAATGGCACAATTACTTCTGATGCCAGGGAGACATCCGGAATTGTTCCTTCACATCCTGGACGTCGGAAAGTTGGAACTCTACCAATATTTAATATTAGAAGGCCTATCCTGGATGCCATCTCTAGAATGTACTTACCCCGGGAATCTGTACTTGGCATACCCCATTCCACTGCTTTGGCGTTAAAGTCTCCAGCCACTATGACACTATCTGTGGCGTTTAGAATTGCATCTTCCAAAGAATTTACTTTGCGGCGGAAGTGCTCAATTGCCTCATTAGGAGTTAGGTAAACACTAAAATAGGTGACCCTTCTGGTCTTCACCCAAACATAACCATCAGAACTTCCATGATCCTTTATAATAACTTTTCTAGAATCCAACACCCAGATTGCCGAAGTGCCAAGTGTGTCACTGAACCAAAGAGATGACTCTTTATCTTTATACTGTTCGCTGATTAGCAAGAGATCGCTTTGCTTCTCTGTGACTAGCTGATATAGCAGATCATTGGCTGTCTTACTTCTATGTAGATTGGCTTGAAGTATACGAATCATTTGAACCTCAGTGCCTTTTCTTTGTCCAAAGCTTCTCTGAAGACCTTACACTGGCCAGATCCCATAGCATGTGCTAAATCTTTGATAAAACCTCGTTCTTCACAAATAACACATTTCTTTGAGGCCGTACATCCTCTAGCTTTGTGACCTGTCCCGCCGCAATTGTAGCAAAGTTTACTTCTATCTGTGCCTTTGCAGTTGCTAGCAACATGTCCATAGTCCAGACATCTATAACAACGAGATACCATGATCCTCCGTCTAATCCTGCAATTGACCCATCCTATGGTGATATGATCTTGCCTCAAGAGCACATCTGCATCACTAGTTGTTAATGTGACAACAGCCATCTTCACTTCCCTCGTATTCGTCCTCGTCAGCAGCACCTTGGTATCTGGAGAGAGTTCTGGGATAGTTCTCTGGATAGCTTCCAAGACCTCTTCGGAAGTAGTTAGAGCATCAAGGTCTCTGATTTCAACAGTTGCCTTCGCTTCAAGCCTACGAACTGTAGCATTGGACCCCAGAACATTTCGCAGAGAATTACCAAAAGCTGCTTTATCCCTGGAACTTGCTCCCAACTCGACAAGGACGTCTCCCGCTTTAGTTTGTCGAATGGACCGGACTTCAGTTCCTGTATCATTAGGGTTTGCTTTTTGGCGAATCTCCTTCAGAATATCGGCATATGATTTACCTTCAGCTGGTCTGATCAGTAAGGCTGCTCGCCTTGGCCTACTAGGTCTCTTCTGTCTGTTTGGGGTTGCTTGGTGGGTAGATATGTCAACATTATCAGCAAAATCCTCCTGCCTATTCTCAGCATTTTCTCTAACCTTTACCAATCTTCTGTCTCTCCTCGATGTAACAGGAGTCCATATTTCTGACGACTCTGTCTCATTCTTCTTATCCCCCTCCTGAGCAGCTACAGTTCCCGAAGTAACTTCGTTCCTGCTGCTAGAATTGGGGGTCATGTCCTTCGGTAGATCATTCAATACTACCTTGTGAGCTTCGTCTTGTGCCGCATGTGAAGTACGATCACAATAGGCTATAGAATCAATGGCCTCTTCTAGTTCCACTATGCCATTCTTCACATCGTTGGATATATTACGCTGCCTGTCAGTTGCAAGTTTCATCTTATTGAGAATGTTTCGACACCGTTGCAAAAGATCCTCCATACTCGGTCGAAGATTCCCAATGCTCTCTTGTTTTGACTGGTCCTCAATAACATAAACTCTCTCCAAGCGCTTCGCTTTGGTAAGTCACTTCACAATACAATAATAATAATTTAAATGTTTTTGCGCAACTGTAACACTTTAGCCTTATTCCGTCTGCATGAGGCGTCTAGTTCATTTTCCTGACTGAAAGTCTTTACACATTGCTAGCATGTACCTTTGCTCGCTCCGTGTGGTGTGAAATGTTTGTGCGCACCTGCTACACTTGAGCCTTGTGTTGCCAGTATGGACTACCCAGAGTTTACTCTTTCGGTGGGCGATCCGTGACTCTGCTAACTTAACCTCACTTATCGGGCTAGCACGCCAATGGATTTGTCATGAGACTTTTTAACTATGTACCCTGGTATATGTTTGTAATTGATTAGTACCTTCGTAGTACGCCTCTTTCTGTAACACTTGCACTTCATTTCAGCTTACCTCCTAGGCTTAGCTTCTTTCTAATTCACTTTACACTCCGCACTGAACACTCCCGTGGCCACTCCTAACAGTCATTATATTAATAATAATAATAATAATAATAATAATAATAATAATAATAATAATAATAATAATAATAATAATAATAATAATAATAATAATAATATCTTTGTGAGGAATAAAAAATAAAAATAAAAATAAAAAAACTTACACTGTTCTAATTATAAGATATTTTTGTTGGGGATCCAAGAGTTGTGAGTTGAATCGAATCCAAGCCAAGATACGAAGGCTCGGGTTCCTTTTCTACGTAGTACTTTGTTGACTAAGTAAATATTAGGATGTTTTGTTCGTTGTAACTCTGCTTCGTAGAACGCACCAAATATTGGAGTATTTTTATTATCTTTTAAAAGATATGTTCGTGGATTAGTATTTTGAACTTTATAAATTGTAAATAATTCTGTTGTCCAATTACCTTCGTA
Organism: Meconema thalassinum; assembly: GCA_946902985.2. Lineage (NCBI taxonomy): Eukaryota > Metazoa > Arthropoda > Insecta > Orthoptera > Tettigoniidae > Meconema > Meconema thalassinum. Next base: position 578,074,578 of record OX336388.2, on the reverse strand, counting down.
CCCTTTACTGAAGTGTTTCTTGATTTTTGATATCCTTACAATATCGCCGATTTTATATTTTGGTTTTCTTAAAGTTTCATTATATTGTGTTGGCAAGCGGGGTGGATTGTTTCTTTTCACATCATTAGGTTTCATGCCAATGCTGCGATGTATTTTGTGATTATACTTTACTAGTAACTCAGGCAAAATATGTACCCATCGGTAAGAACCTCGTGTTGTGAATTCTTTCCACATCGATTCCTTAAGAGTTCGATTGAATCTTTCTATCACACTCGCTTTAATGGAGCTGCCAGTGGAATAATGCTTTAGATTTTGTTTCTGAGACCATGTTTTGAATTCACTGTTATAAAATTCCGTTCCTCGATCGGTGTGAAAATAATTGGGCAATCTTTTACTTTGAGAATAAACAAATTTTAAGCTGTTCACAATCTCACTTCCTTTTTTGGTTTTAAGAGGAATTGCCCATGCATATTTCGAGTAAACGTCAATAATGGTTAATAAATATTTAAATCCATTATTCCATTTTGCAAGTTTGCACATGTCCACAAGGTCAGCTTCATGGAGGTCATCGATTCCTTTGCTAATAACACGTCGTCTTTTAAACTTTTTTCTAAGCGGTGCGTGAAGTTCTTTTGCAATTTCTCGTCTGATTTCGTTCATAGTTATTTTCCAAACAATGTTTTATAACATACTGTGCATTGTTTTACAAACGTTGGAATTTTTATTCAATATATCCAGCATTTCTTAGTTCTTCTTCTATTGCAAAGATTTCGCTGTCTAGTCCTGTGTGACCTGCAGCTTTCGATGCAATTAATGTTTTAAGTCTTGATACCAATTTGTTTGGTTCATTCCAGTGAACGAATTCAATATTGTTTCCGCCTTCAAATTTCCAAATGGCTTGTGGCGCGATGTGTTTTTTTTGACCATATCCAGTATGCATTGTAGTATTTGCTTCTTCATTTTCATCTGCTGTTTTTATAATTCCATCTATGTCTTCAGTGAGAAGGGGTTCAATTATATGTCTATACTTATAAGATTGCGTTCCTCTTGGAGCTGCATTGCTTGTATAATTTCTTTTGTGCACGTTTGAAACATTTAATAATTTCAAATATGAACTTAAATCACTCCTATCTATTAGAGTGGGGTCTGGTACTTTCCTTTGAATCAATTCAAGTAGACCTTCTGTAATAGGAAATTTTTCACCGCCAACTTTTATCCACTTTTTATCGAAGAAAACTCGTTCGCGTCCCAAGTATTGTTTATCATTTCTTATCGTTATACCAAATGTTCTATCCACGTTTTGTTTAATGAATGGATCAAAGTAGCGGGTAAGTAGTGAAATTATTTTGATGCTATCTCCATCTTCTTCGTCTGAAGTAGCAGTGGATTCAGAATCGTTATATTTTCCTTTTCTTTTTCGATTTTCTTTATTTTGAGTCGACGTATTAGCAATAGCTACAAGTTGATTTAATGAACTTGTTACTGGTTTAAAGTTAGTCTCTATATCTAATTCTTTTCGTCTAACATCATCTTGAAGTGAAAGATACTTGTCTTTAACATCTTTTTTTAAGCGAGAAAGTTTATCCTTTACACGACTTTCAGCTTTAATCTTTGAGCTCTTCTCCATGACTAAACGGAAATTGTGGTTGTTTTACTTATTTATAGTATATTCAAAATCGATTTGAAGAGGAAGATCATCAGTTTTATGTTTTTTCGGGTCTCTAAGTCGAAACTGAATTTCATCTTGCTCTTCAACGACAATATCACTACCATCCAGTTCAATCTCTTGACGTATATTTAAAATTGCATACACAATTGGAGATCTTGGTGAAACAAAAATTGGTTTTAATACGCCTTTGTAGGGAAGTTGGTACTGTATGTTATGATTATGAAGCGTGTATACTGGTGAATGGATTGATGGTGTGTTGGAGAATTTCAGAATAAATTTCGATAAGTTCTTTTTCTTTACTTCATCTTTTAATATACCATATTCTTCTTTGGATGCAGTAAAACTTTCGAGTGGTTCTTTGTTAACCATTTGCTCAATTTTTCCCAGTTCAGTTTTTAACTTGTTATATTCTTCTTTGGATTCAGCAGCATAACTTTCAAGATCTTCTTTTTTAACAATATTGAGATTGTTAGCAACACCCTCAATACGAGTTTGTAAATTGCTTAAAATTTCTTTTAGTTGATTAACTTCAGTTCGTGACGCAGCATAGTGTTCTACAAACCGTTTATTTGTCACGTCTTGGTCGTTAACAGGGAACTCAACATTTGTTTGTTTTTGATGTTGTAGATTGGTTACAGTTTGTTTCAATTGATCAAATTCACGTTGGGAAGCGGCATATTGCTCAACAAACGTCTTATTTGCAACATCGTTATCGTATATGGGGTTGTTTACGTGAGTAATTCGTCCACTCATCATATTTAAAGTTCCACCATCGTCTACGTTTAAAACGTTTTGTTTATTAAATTTAGCGATTAAGTCTTCTAGATCTTTTCGAGAGGCAGCAAAGTTTTCTAAGTAATATTTGTTTATTGCATCTAACGAATCGATTGGTTGAGATATGTTTGTTATTCTTCTATTTAACATATCTACAGTTTCATCATCTCTGTTTATATTCAAAAGAGATTTTTTAATTTCATCGAGTTCATTTGTTACATGAGTTTTAAGAAAAGAATACGTTACCGCATCTTGATTTTGAATTGGATCTTTAACATTTCTTATTCTTTTGTTACCCAAGTCGAGAGTATCTTGATCATACGGAAAGTGATCTTCTGAAAATTCTCGCACTAAACCATGAATGAATTCTACTCGTTGTAACACTTCGGTTATTCGGGTCTCAAGATATTTTTTTATATTCGATGTATGTTGCTGCATTGCAATAAGGTTTACTGCATCATTTGCAGATGATGGTAAAGCTAAGCCCGCGAGACGTTTGTTTTGAAAGTCAAGTTCTTTTTTCTCTATTTTACAAATTGAAAAAATTAAACCTTTAAGCTCGTTAAAGTTTCGTTGTATGTCTTCTTTAGACTCGATTTTATTTAGCTCATTTAATAACTTCACTACATAACCTTTGTTGCATGCATCTTCAACATGTATTGGCATTCCAACATTTTTTAACCGTTTGCCGTTAATACTTAGATGTCCGTCGCTTGTTGTTGTTGTTAGTTGATTTTCATATTGCACTAGCTTATCATCAACATATGATTTAGTTGCAATATCATGTCGTGAAGTCGGTCGTCCGATAGACACATTATTGGTTTTGTTAAACGATGTCATAGTTAAGTTGTTAACCACGCAAAAGCTATAACACGAATGGCCATTTACCTCTTTTTGAAGTCATATTTATAACTGAAAATAAACATCAAAACCATTGCGATATCGACCATTTTGTAAATCGCTATCTTTATCGATAACCAAAAAACCAAACTTAGAGTTTTGCCAACAATACGAACAAATATCAAAGAACTGTTCATAGCTCATATCTGTATTTACATGATCGTTATATACGTGACGCAAGTTTGTTCCGTCTTGTTTAAAAAGAATTAAAAAATTAGCGTTATCTCTAATTAGATGTTTAGGTATACAAGAATATGTTTGACAAAGATAAAATACGTCAACGTCGTGATGACGACCTCTACTGAAATAATCTTTCATGTGTTGTTGTTTATTGCTGGCTACATCATCAAAAACAAATATAGAGTTTTTTCTAGCCATTTCTGGAGGCATTACTTCATCATTATCGGAAAAAAAATCACTTTTTATTTCTTTTATGGAGTCCAAAAACTTTTTTAATTCAACATATTTACTTTGAGCAAGTGATTTAGAATAAATATAAACGTTTTCAAAACGAACTCCATTTTTGTGGCATAATAAATTTAGCATTACGTTTGTTTTGCCACAGTTCGATGGACCGCAAATGATACATCGAATTGTGTTCGGTAGTAAAACACCATGCTTTCTTTTTTCACTTTTACTCTGGTTTTCAGCATTAGTAAATGAAATTACTGGTAGAGTGTTTGACTGCTTAACAAACTTCAACATGTCTACGTTTACGTCTGAGAATGCACACTGCACAAAAAATCACATCACATCAACATATATTGCTTCCACATGTATCATAACTTGTATTATGTGGAATAATAGTAGGATTTTCAGGATTTAAATCAACGTTGCCGACGTAAAACCCTCTTATATATGGACAATATGGCGCCCATTTTTCATGATCATTTAAAGGATTATCGTTTTCCCTCCAATTTTCAATTTCAATCTTACAGAATATACATTTCACCTTATCACCATGTCCAGTATAATAAAACCCTGCTGGTGCTAAACAAAATTCGTTTGGACAGGGAAGAGGCCAATTTTGAAAAGTTTTAAGTCTTTCATATTCGCATTTCAATTCTATGCTAGGAGAAATATTGTTTACGTAGGGGCAAGAAAAAGCCCATTTCTTATGTTCTTCAAACGGATCATCATCTTCTTCCCAATAACTAAGTTGCAGATTACAGAAAGCACACCTAACCATATCCTTATATCCAAAATAGAAAAATCCTGCGGCTGCTAACCATGCAGTGTTCGTAAAACTGTCTGAAGACCAGGTCTTAAATGTTTTTAGCCGATCTCTTTCAGATTTTAAATTCATTTCTTTTTGACTCAATATCATTTGCATTAACTGTTTTTTGGAATACTTTACACAATTAAAATACTTCATGATGCTGGTTTACTTCACAAAGAAAAGATGTTCACCACACAAAGCTAAATGCGAACTGACATGAATCAACAAAACACGTTGGCTAATATGCACGTGTTGGGTTGGCCGAGCGGTCTAAGGCGTTAGACTTAAGATCTAATTTTCAGAAATTGAAAGCGAGGGTTCGAATCCCTCACCTGACAATATTATTATTATTATTATTATTATTATTATTATTATTTTATTTACATGTAGAGTGAGGAGGTAATTGATCATTAATAGGAACTTTCATATGAAATGGTACAAAAGACATTTTTTTTTTCTTCTTTATTCATTTAGAATTACAATTAATACAATTTTATTTCTCTTGAAGTAATCTCATTCTTTTTTTAGTTGTCCAGATGAGTGTGGCTGTGTTGAGATGATCTTCTTCTTTTTAGTTGTCCAGATGATTATTTTCTGTAGACAAAAAAAAAAAAAGATACACTGTGTTAAAAAGCGAACTAAAAACAAAATATGTATAGCTGTCAACTACAGTAGTAGATCTAAATTATTCACCTTTTATAGATAGCGATTACAGTTGTCACATTTGCAGCGAAGATGAAACAGTTGAAATTTCCTCTTTAGATGATCTGGTAGATGTTCCCACTCTAGACGAATTCGTTGTGGTTCATATATAGTCAGCACGTTTATAGGAAAGTAGTTCCAATCAAACTTATTAAAACCTCGAAGTCCACTGTTTCGAAACTTGTTTATTATCGAACACACGATTTTCATGATGCCATCAGAAGAATTTAACCAATGTTGAACAGCATTGACGTTGAATTTAGCACAACTATTGCTTCCCATTGCTAGAGATGGTAAATGTTTTGGACAATCTGTAGGTAAACGATGGCTATGCCTCAACATTAGGTCTGACATTCCATCAATCGTATTAAGATCGAATAATGAGTCTGGGGAAAGTGCTTTTAGTGCAAACAAAGAAAATTCCTGTGGCAAATTATATACAACTAAATAATCATATTTATTCTTAATAGACTCAAAAAAAGAAGAAAGAGTTTTTTCACAATATGCTGCAACCCATGTGATCACGGGGCTGAATGAAGGTATATTGCCGTTATTTAACATACAGTAAGCAAGTTCCAAACTGCCGTTTGGTAGCTTGCGAATGTCTGCAACTATTGGTTGCTTTCTTATTCCACGTGCCAGCATCAGTAGAAGGAGAGTTTGTTGTTGTCAATTCCATGATTGCAACTAAAGTGAGAATACTTGTTTACTTGCTTGCTTATAACTTAGCAAATATTGGTTTAGATAATTACTTCATTCGTTAATGGTCTGTAAGATATTTGACGATCATGAATAAGAACACAATAAAGAGTTGTATCTTCAGGTATATTCTCACTTGTCTCGATTTCAATTCGCACATCGACTGAAGATGTCTTCACTGCTTCCACTTGTTCGAGACAATTAATTACAATAATCGGACAAAGAGACTTAAATTCATCTCGTGAAACCAGAGTCTCTGAACGAACATCATCGATCTGATAATATACATTACGAAATTTAACAAACATGTCATACAACTCGCTGTAGTCATTTATGGCAATTTCAGAAGTTGGCATTTCATAGGGATAAAAAATTGAATTTAAAAAAACTCTTATAGATTTAATGTTACAATGGTCGAAATAGGAAGAGCATGTGTTTAGTAAATTTCTTCTAGTTTGAAAACCTAATAAAAATTGACGTGGTTTTTGAGTTTCAGAAGTTGTCATTACAGTCCAACTATATTTAGTTGTTCTAGGAAGAGAAGGCAAGACGTGAACATCCCACGATCGATAACCAACCTGAATGGGAATATTTTTCTGCATTAGTTTTAATCTTTTAATTTGTTCTTCGTCCGATAATAATAAAACGGGAATTTTTAGATAAACTTTAAATAACCTGACCTTAGAAAGATCGTTTTCGGTTGTCGATTGCAACGCACGTGCGTCACTTGACGATCGGAGAAGTATTACCTCATGCTTGCAGTTTAAAATCGGCTTTCTGTAATCCTCTGCTATTCCTAACAGGTTGCTTAAAGGAAGTATTATATGAAAACGTTTTGTGTTACTATCAACAATATTTGCTTCACTTGCTGGCGTTGTTAAAGAGGGAAAATAACCGGCATTTTGTAAAGCTGTATATTCGTTTTTTGAATATGATGCAAAGGTTTTTATAGAACTTGTTATACCTAGATGGCGTGTACGATCAATTTCTTTACCATTTAACGTGATGCGAATTTCGCTAAAAAGATTAGCCCCAAAATTTTGGTCAGGATGCGCTGTAGTAGAAGCAGCTGGATTTATGTTAGAAGTAATAATTTGACCTTCTAAGTGAAGAACACCTTCTGATAATAAAACTATGTTTTCTTCATTTTGAATCGGTATTCGAATTTCATCATTATTTTCGAATTTATTAGCTGAATAAGGTTGATAAACTCTTTCTTCTCGTCGCACAACTCTGTTGTCAACCTCTCTTTTATCTGTTATGTTAAACATGTTAACAGCTTCAACTATAGATAGAAACTAAATAAGATTAACAATTGCATATATATTTATATTGAAATTAAAGTACGCGATAGCCTAAAGACTGTAAGAATTGTTTGTTGTTACTCGATAACTGTTTCTTAGATTTCAAGGTGCGATGTCGTTGTTTGTTTTTTTTTTTACAAATTTTAGCTGATTGATTTATATTATTTTTTCGAATCAGAGTCGACTTCTTTTTTTTCAAACTTTGAGTATTATATAGTATAGCCATATTTGTGATTGTTTTCTAGTATGCTTACTCAAGTAGAATGAAAACATAACAGTATTTCATTACTTTATATAGCAAGATATCGTGCTGGACGAATAATTAATTCTACAGTTAAATCTTCATCTTGCAAATCAATGAGCTGTTGAAGATGATCTTCAAGTTGCACAGATACATGTTGAATAAGCTTGGTGTTCATGGGCAAAAAATTAATCGTTGTTGGTTGTACAACAATCGGGTAACCAGCAGGAACATGAGCTTTAAAATTATATAAAGAGTGTGTTGGTTTATGGTTCAAATAAGAACTCGTACCAAGCACAAGGTTGCAACATACTCGAATACTATTAACAGTGTTAATTTTAATCATATATTCAGAATGATGAGTTGTGTTTGCCTTGAACTTTCTATGAGAAAAGCCTAACAAATCTGCAATAGAATCTGCAACACCAAAATCTATAGCAAACACTTTCGAATGTAGTTTACAATGATAAAAGACTTTATCATAATTAATATAAAATGATGGGAATTTGTCTTTGTCGCCTAATAAATGTTCAACTAATAAATCATCAATCTTTTCACTTAATTGTTTTAACGTATAGCTAGCATTGGGTATTATTAAAATCGCTCTATCCGCTTCGTTCAACTTTATAGCCAAAATGTTATTATTCTCGTTAATTGCAAACTTCATTATCGATTCTATTTTTCGATGAATTTCAATTTCTCTTTTATTCTCTTTAGGGTAAACTTTCTTTTCAATACCTAAAGGCCCTGCTACACTGTTGGCTACAGTGAAATCAATATTAAACGGGGAAGACAAAACGAGACGGTTGTCTCTTTTTCCATCTATATCCTCTTCCACATACAATTTTGTTTTTTCTAAATGTTCTGGTATAAGTTTCGACAATGAGTGATAACTAAGTAAATCATCAAAAGCCGAGGCTAGATCTTCAAATTCATAAATACCCGGTGGTACCACTAAATCAATTGATAAAAAATTAGTAAAATGAATGCGAAATTTATTATTTCTGTTGGTAACATTTCGAATAGAATTAGATGTATACAATCCTGCAAGTCCTATTTCAAAAAACTCTGCTCCTACAAGATGAATCGGGTTCTCCAATGTAACATCAATCTTCGAGCCTTTACCTTCAAGAGTTATCCGTCTTTCGAAAGCCATCTTTGAAATGTTTAAAGACGGTCTGTGTTTCCCTTATTTATACAATACAAGAAGACTAAACATAAATGTCCACAAATCGAAGAAGTAATCGATTGATATGAATGAAAATTATATTGTAGATAGCAATTTTTAAGATATGTTAAAATTTCAAATGGTGGTCTTAAATTACCAATACTATCAAAATAATGCACATATTTACCATGTTTACTGAAAGCTACCCAATGTGAACCGGATTTATCCATCGGTTCAAGGTTGACAATACAGTTTTCATTTTTTCGAGGATATCTTGGTAACGTATCTCGCATAAAGACTCCTCTAAAATTTGGAATCTTTAATTGATGTGCGTATTTAGCTAAATCGAAATTACTTAATGCTTTATTTGGTATTTGGTTAATTATCTTTTGTATGCAGGAGGATTTAAATAAATGCCTTGACCTCCTTTTCCTCGCATTGCTTCTATCATTCGATTGTGTCTTTTCATTTCTTTTAGTTCTTCTTGAGCAGCTTTCGCCTTGTTTATAGCAGACGCCACCCCTGCTGCTCCGCCTGCTAGACCCCCCAAGCCCGACAAGGCTGCAAATATCGGAAGTAGGGGTAAAATACCACCTTGCTTTTTCGATGTTCTTCTTCTTCTTTTTTTTAATCTTTTCTTGTTCTTTTTTTTGTTATTTAAGTTTCGCTTACCTCCTCCAATCTTAGACTTAGCTTTCATGATGCCACCCACTGTTAGTGCAGCCGCTCTCTCTCCAAATGATGCGTCACGGGATTTTACACGAGACCAAGCTTTTGAAGCTAAAATTTCATCAGCCTCTCTTCTTTTGTTTGAATCTTTATGCTTTGCGTAAGCAATGTCGTGCTCTTTGCACGCTTTATCTAATATATTTATTCCTGGATCACCACGGCTCAATCGCTTTTCTAATTTTGTTCCTGGTCCGCAATATTCATATCCCGGGATGTGTAATTCCACGGGTAAATTATCAATAGTTTTATTAAGTACACGACTGATTAATGATCCACTTCCTGTTCGTTTATATTGAGTGGTAGAGTTGCTCCTCTTACAACGCACCATTACTAAATGATATGTAATATAAAGTAATTATACATATATATTTCTGGAAAATGGGAATGGTGGGGGGAGGTGTTTTTTTTTAAATAATACACACAAAATTTGGGGTTATTATTTATTCTTTTTTTTCATAAGCAAAGGAACACACAAAAAATTAGTATTATTATTAACAGCATAAAAGTGTGTGTGTGAAAGAAATAAAGTAAGTGAGATGAAGTGCTTTAATCTCAAATTTGTTTCTAATCATTTTTTCAGAGAAAAATGACCAAACGGTAAAGTATCAATTCCGTTTTCAGTTATGTGTCTTTTATCTTCGTTTGATGAAATTGCCAACTTATTTTGCCGAACAGTAAATACAGAATGAGATTTTGAAATTATACAAACTTGAACTTTGTTGACTTTTTCTCTGTTATAAAGACACTTTCGATACTCATCAATATTCATACTTTTACTCACACTCTTCTTAATGCCTTTAGCCTTACACAAGCTATTCATTTCATCACACAATTTTATTGCATACATTTTGGGTCGTAACCCCACAAATTCTTCAACAATCCTTCCAGCATTTTCATCTTTCATTAAACCAATTTCACCTTTATTTTGTCTCACAATGCCAAAAGGATTGTTTGTTTCATAGTTTCCAGTATCAAACAAATTTGAATGCTGTTTCATGAACTCATAAATATCATCATAGAATATATACATAAAACTATCGGTGTCTGTGTATAACAACCTCACATTTGATTCAGGATTTGCTAAAATAACATTGTAATGAAAGTCATTCATTTTACATTTAGACAAATCTAATATAGATGCACCAACATATACTGGTTGATTGTGAAAAATCTTTAGTCTACTCATCTCGATGACCATACATTGTTCATCGAATATAATTCTATGTTTAAAATTAGCCTTAGCTATTAAAGACCTAGCACCACAAGCTCCATGCCATTTGGTGACCCATTTGATGTCCCTTAACTTCCTCACATTCATCAGTGAACGACCAAAAATTGCATTATTCATCAATTTATAAAAATTCTTTTCAAAATCATTTTTGGCATGTTTTCGTTTCTCGGTGTTCACATCAATATATGGTTTTAGCCATTGGCTCTGATTGAATTCAATTATTCTGTGAATACGATCTAATTTCATTCCTAGTTGAATACATTGCTTTAACAATCTATAATGCAAAACATAACGTTCTTTATTATCTAGGGTAGCCATTAGCTTTGTCAACTTTTCGGGACATAGAGGGTAATCTGAATGTTTGTCATGTAACTCTTGAGGATAAGTCAAATCTACTTCCAAAATATATCCAATTTCTGAAGTATCATCAATAGTTAAAACATCAAAGCCTTCAACATTTGCAACCCATTTAAACCCGCCCGTTGGAAGATATTCCATCATCGCATATCCATATAAATTATTAACGTCAAAGTACATTATGTAGGACTCTTGCTTTTTCTCATCATAAGTTTTCATATACTTATTATTAGCAATCGCATGTCGTGTTATACACTGAACATTTCCTCCTCGAATAGATCGTTCAAAAAAGTGTAACATATCAATATCTTGAAGCAATTCAAGTTGAACGTTGGTTATCTTTTTCATAGCACACCAAGACATAGATGGAGCAGTGTAAAAATGAGCTGCATCAATGCCATAAGTTTCCATGCCATTCGATCTAAAATTTTCAAAGACATCCGCCAAAAGAAGTGTGTCAACTTTTAAATACAAATCGGCGTATTCTCCTAATGTTTGACATGAAAACGTTTCCCACACCGATTGAGCAAACTCATACTCTTCATTCGATATTGTTTGATCATTAAGACTGCTATAAAACTTGGATATTTCAGGTAATTTAGTTTCGTTAAGTACATCCATACTCGTGACGTATTCATAGGGAAACACGCCTTTTCTCGCAGTAAGTCGAAACTGTGCATCATCATCATTAAAATAACGTCGAGTTATTTGCTTTGAATCTTCACTTAACGAAGATGAACATTGATCTAGTGAACAGGACAAGAAATTATATGTATCGAAAAATCTTAACTGAATGAATCCATTCTTAACCCGTACATACTTTGTAAACCCTTTATAACGTTCCATATTCACCGCCAACAAACTTATATTACCAGGATTATGTAACACCTCTCCATCACGTTTCTCACAAATTTCTTTAATTATAAAATGTCCATCATAGGCCGTTAGATTATGAAATGCTATAGGCAAAACCTTTGTTACTTTGTAATTTAAATTACAACTATTGTGTGCGCTTCCTCTATATTTTCCAGTTAAGTGACAATGATCGCGTACTTTGAGTTCATTAACTGCAATCGGTTTCTCGCAAATGTGACACATTTTACTTGACAAAAATAATCTTTCTTCATTTTCGGTCATCTTTAACATTGGCTTAACCGATAAGTAATATGTTTGAAGTTTATCCACAATACTATAAAGTTCCTTTACAAACAATTCAATGCAATTATTTCCCCTAAAGAGTTTGAAACTGCACAATTCACTATCGAAATTACAATGAAGGTATAAAGAAATGCTGTAAGGAATATGTTTATGTGTTAAAGTAGAGTTAGGAATGTCACTATTTGGAAAACAGGAGGAAATTGGAGACAAGACGCATTCAGTGTCTGCATATATTATAAATGGAACTGTATCTTTAACTCGGAATTCTGTAAAATTAACAAATCTTTGTTCATCAGTCGGCATTATGCTTTTTGCAACAGGAAACTGTTTACAGTCTGCAAAGTGAACATTTAACTCATCCTCAAGAAAATAATATGACAAACAACGTCTGCATATATAAATCCTTCTCTGAGTGCTAGTGACGCTTGAACGCACAAGGCGAGCAAGATTTCTAATTAAACAAAAGTGATAACTTTCACTGTTTCCAATCTGCAACATCAATAAGTCTACACTCCTTTCATATACTTTATCTGATACATACAAAGGTACAATAGTAAAAGTTTTTTTTCCTTTTACTTCGTTTGTTCCCATACATACCCAATTGTTTTCATCATATTGTGCTCCATACACATTTACAGAAATATTGTTTTGGTTTTCAAACTTGTTTAAATATTTCATTTCCATCGGAATTGGAATTCCATCTAAATTTAAAACATCTCTGTAATTAGGATAGGAAGAAAGATGATTCACGTTTCGAGTTTTTGGATACAAACCAGCAACCACACTCCACGCAAAACAAGCTTCCTTTGTATCATACAAATTTAGCACTGCATGTTTATTGACTATTACATCAGGCAATCTACTAGTATTGGACATTCCTACTCGAAATCCAACATATTTATTTATATTAATTCTCAAACTATGAATTTTTTCTAAAGCCCACCCGGAACCATTTACTTCAAATTCGCTCATTTTTGTCAATGTACCTTCAATGATATTCTTATTATAAAATTCATTTAAATCAGTATACTCGAAAACTACCTCATTTTTGATAGCAAAATATTTTGTTTCTGATATGTCGCGAAGCACGTATTGTGCACACAAAACTGAATTCACCTTTAAAGCTTGTACAGTTAACGCTTTCTTAACATACTTTGTAAACCAAATATTAGCATTCGCTAAAAATTCGCGAGGATCCAAAAACTCATTCTTAACATTTGATAATGCAAGTGTGTACACTCTAGAATTGAATGCCGTTTCAATTAACTCACAGCTCAAGAAAGATTCATCCTTTATTTGAATTGTAATTTCTTTGAAATTCACAGCTTGTTGCAATATGTGCTCACTAATAACTCTCCAACATTCAATCAACTCATCACTGTTCTCAATCAACTCGGTTTGAGTGTTTTCCCCGATTTGGTATGATACTGAAATAGCACCGTTTAGTTCACTTCGAAAATTAGAAACACTTTCAAATGCATTGTCCAATTGGTTTCTTATATTTTCACTGTTATTATGTAATACAATATCAACCTTTCTACGTTTGCTAGGAGGCGAGGTCATTGTTGCTGTTGTCTAAGCAAATGTCCAATTTGCACTAAAGTTAATACACCACCAACAGTTGGTGTACCATCACTGATGTCTAAGCATACGTCCAATTTGCACTATTGTTAATACACCACCAGCAGTTGCTGTAACATCGGTTTACCATAAACCTATAATCTTTTAAAGTATATTCAAGCCATTGTGATAAATTACTGCCTGTAATCTCCAATGAACAATGAACAGCCTCAAAAGGAAATTCATCCTGAAGTTTACCAAGCAAATTGTTTCTATACACATTCAATTTTGTTACATCGTAACACGTCATGGAAAATTCTATTTTGAAAACTTCATCAAATGTATTGTATCCGAAGAAACAAATAAAATGTTCATCTTCACATAATTCTTTCAATAGATATCTTAGAACTGTTTCTGTCACCTCTCGCTGACTATCCTCTGATTTGCTAACATTGGTAACGTAGACTGAAAATGTTGAAATTCCACTCGAAGATGTCCATTTGTTAAAACAAGCTTCTTTCTCATTACGACTCACCTCGTTATCATCTTCTTCCTCTTCTTCCGGTTGTTGAAAGCATACACGATGATACTCTATTAGCGGGTGCGATCGATGTTCAGTTCCACTCAGGAAATTAACAGTTTTCCACTTCATTATGCTGGTTGTTTTATTAGTTTATTTAGATAATCTGAAAAATTAAACAAATTAAGAAATAATTAGCAACTAAATATATCAATCGTTATATCAATCAATACATAATATATAATCCAATACTCACCAAAACATGTCGATGTGAGCGGTTCTTCAACCCAAAATACACCGTCATCAGTTTGCCCTCGAGTACTGTTTCAAAATGACTTGATGTGAGCGGTTCTTCACCCCCAAATACACCAGCATCAGTGTGCCTCCCATTGAGTTTAGTTCATCGATCTCTGATGCGCTTAATTTCGAAAATACTGCTGGTAGAAATACACTTGTTACTTCATCTTCAATGTTAATGTCCACCACTATTTTTCTTCCAAACCTCGTCTGTACGGGGCGAATAATTTGCACCACATATGGTAAATCAATGACTAGTTCTGCTAGTTTCTTATTAGAATACTCAGTACAAGATGATAAGTTATTGAACTTCGTTAGAGCTTCCATCACACAATTTGTTCCTCGTCGTTGACTTTCTTTATTTCTTTCACACACACACTCTTCGCGCAAAAGTAGAAGTTAAACTCTTCCATGCACTCGTCCATTTATATATCCTTCACCCCCACCCACACTCCAGAAACCATATGCTGCAAACATTTCTTTTTTTCCACTATTGCTTAAAGAAGTCAAAGATTACATTCTTAGCCAATGACGTTAAAGGTCAACTCTGTCTCACGCGAACACAGCAGACGAGATCAATCACACTGCTGCACATGGTCAAACTTGCACGGGTGTCAAATGACGGTTAGCATCCTAAGCAAAAACAATAACAGCTGCACACCACATGTGTGGATTGTTGATAGTGGCACACATGCTCACACTCGCATGAGTGTCAGATGACGGTTAACATCCTAATAAACAACCACATGACGTCAACACCCATTAACTTTTTATCACCATCACATAAACAAGCCAAAAGGTCAACCTCTTCCCACGCTAACACGTGCACTGCACATGCTCGCTCCTGGACCACGTGCTCGCTCTAAGGACCCATGACGTCATCCCATGACGTCATCAGGATTACGCAATATTCAAAGTCTAGCGAATTATACTACTGCTTTGAACATTCGTGTGGCCGCCATTACGTTTCAGTCAAGATGGCAGCGATATAAAACATGACACTGAGGTGCCCTTTGCTAGTGCAACCTCTGTACCAAATTTCGTTCCATTCGGTTCCAACGTGATCGAATTAATAGGGGGAATCAATTTTGACATAAAGATGGCCGCCATCCGCAAACTATTACGCTGATGACCTATTAGATTGGTCAAAGGATGCTCCCTCCAAAAAGGTATGTAGTTGCAAAATTTGGTAGAGATCGGATGATTAGATTAATCGTAATTTGATTTAAGCTTTGAACATTCGTGTGGCCGCCATTACGTTTCAGTCAAGATGGCGTTGATATAAAACATGACACTGAGGTGCCCTTTGCTAGTGCTACCTCTGTACCAAATTTCGTTCCATTCGGTTCCACCGTGTTTGAATTAATAGGGGGAATTGATTTTCACACAAAGATGGCCGCCATCCGCAAACTATTAGGCTAATGACCTATTGATTTGGTCAAAGGATGCTTCCTCTATAAGGGTATATTGTTGCAGAATTTGGTAGAGATCGGATGGTTATGTCAGTCGTAATTTAACTTAAGCTTTGAACATTTGTGTGGCCGCCATTACGTTCCTGTCAATATGGCGGCGATATAAAACATGACACTGAGATGCCCTTTGCTAGTGCTACCTCTGTACCAAACTTCGTTCCATTCGGTTTCACCGTGTTTGAATTAATAGGGGGAATTGATTTTCACACAAAGATGGCCGCCATCCGCAAACTATTAGGCTAATGACCTATTCATTTGGTCAAAGGATGCTTCTTCTATAAGGGTATGTTGTTGCAAAATTTGGTAGAGACCGGATGATTCGGTTAATCGTAATTTGATTTAAGCTTTGAACATGTGTGTGGCCGCCATTACGTTTCCGTCAAGATGGCGGCGATATAAAACATGACACTGAGGTGCCTTGTTTTTGTACTACCTCTGTACCAAATTTCGTTCCATTCGGTTGCACCGTGTTCGAATTAATAGGGGGAATCGATTTTCACACAAAGATGGCCGCCATCAGCAAACTATTACGCTGATGACCTATTAGTTTGGTCAAAGGATGCTCCCCCCATAAAGGTATGTTGTTGCAGAATTTGGTAGAGATCGGATGATTAGGTTAGTCGTAATTTGATTTAAGCTTTGAACATTTGTGTGGCCGCCATTACGTTTCCGTCAAGATGGCGGCGATATAATACATGACAGTGAGGTGCCTTTTGTTAGTACTTCCTCTGTACCAAATTTCGTTCCATTCGGTTGCACCGTGTTTTAATTAATAGGGGGGATCGATTTTCACACAAAGATGGCCGCCATCCGCAAACAATTACGCTGATGACCTATTAGATTGGTCAAAGGATGCTCCCTCCAAAAAGGTATGTAGTTGCAAAATTTGGTAGAGATCGGATGATTAGATTAATCGTAATTTGATTTAAGCTTTGAACATTCGTGTGGCCGCCATTACGTTTCAGTCAAGATGGCGTTGATATAAAACATGACACTGAGGTGCCCTTTGCTAGTGCTACCTCTGTACCAAATTTCGTTCCATTCGGTTCCACCGTGTTCGAATTAATAGGGGGAATCAATTTTGACATAAAGGTGGCCGCCATCCACAAACTATTAGGCTAATAACCTATTAGATTGGTCAAAGGATGCTCCCTCCATAAAGGTATGTTGTTGCAAAGTTTGGTAGAGATCGGATGGTTATGTTAGTCGTAATTTAACTTAAGCTTTGAAATTTGTGTGGCCGCCATTACGTTTCCGTCAAGATGGCGGCGATATAAAACATGACACTGAGGTGCCTTTTGTTAGTACTATCTCTGTACCAAATTTCGTTCCATTCGATTGCTCCGTGTTCGAATTAATAGGGGGAATCGATTTTCACACAAAGATGGCCGTCATCCGCAAACTATTACGCTGATGACCTATTGGTTTGGTCAAAGGATGCTTCCCCCATAAAGGTATGTTGTCGCCAAACTTGGTAGAGATCGGATGATTAGGTTAGTCGTAATTTGATTTAAGCTTTGAACATTTGTGTGGCTGCCATTACGTTTCCGTCAAGATGGCGGCGATATAAAACATGACACTGAGGTGTCCTTTGCTACTGCTACCTTTGTACCAAATTTCGTTCAATTCGCATTCACCGTGATCGAATTGATAGGGGGGGGACAGTCATTCAGAGTACACACATTCACACACACACAGACACACACTCACACATACACACACACACACACAGACACACACACACACATACACACACACAAACAGACACACTTTTTTCGCCCTGTGTTGATCTCATAAGTCTACTTTCATTTTTTGCAAAAATCGAAAGTAGGCTAATAAGGTTCACAAGATCACTATATCTTTTTAATTTTAAACAAGATGTTCAGTAAAGAACATATAGCCTACTTTCTCCTAAATGCATGGGTATTGTTATAACTCTTTGTCCTTTTCAAGGAGTATGATTGAAATTTGATTGTAGTAGCTTGTTGAAATACAACGTGCTATAGGGATATTAAACATGAATATGAGGTGTCCTTTGCTAGTGCTACCTCTGTATCAAATTTCGTTCAATTCGGTTTCACTGTGTTTGAATTGATAGGGGGAATCGATTTGCACACATACTTGGCCACCATCTGCAAACTATTGGGCTGATGTTCTTGCAGTATGGTCTGAATATGTTTCCCACATAAAGATATGGTGTTGCAAAATTTGGTAGAGACTAGATTATTAGGTTGGTCGAAATTACATTTTAGCTTTTAATATTTGGGTAGCCGCGATTACGTTTCCGTCAAGATAGCGGTGATATAAAACATGACACTGAGGTGCCCTTTCCTAGTGCTACCTCTGTACCAAATTTCGTTCCATTCGGTTTCACCGTGTTCGAATTGATAAGGGGAATCGATTATCACACAAAGATGGCCGCCATCCGCAAAATATTAGGCTGATGACCTATTATTTTGGTCAAAGGATGCTCCCTCCATAAAGGTATGTTGTTGCTAAATTTGCTAGAGATCGGATGATTAGGCTAATCGTATTTGATTTAAGCTTTGAACATTTGTGTGGCCGCCATTACGTTTCCGTCAAGATGGCGGCGATATAAAACATGACACTGAGGTGCCCTTTCCTAGTGCTACCTCTGTACCGAATTTCGTTCATTCGGTTCCACCGTGTTCGATTTAATAGGGGGAATCAATTTTGACATAAAGATGGCCGCCATCCGCAAACTATTAGACTAATGGCCTATTAGATTGGTCAAAAGATGCTCCCTCCATAAAGGTATGTTGTTGCAACGTTTGGTAGATATCGGAGGGTTATGTTAGTCGTAATTTCATTTAAGCTTTAAACATTTGTGTGGCCGCCATTACGTTTCTGTCAATATGGCGGCGATATAAATCATGACACTGAGATGCCCTTTGCTAGTGCTATCTCTGTACCAAATTTCGTTCCATTCGGTTTCACCGTGTTTGAATTAATAGGGGGAATCGATTTTGACACAAAGATGGCCGCCATCCGCAAACTATTAGGCGAATGACCTATTAGATTGGTCAAAGGATGCTCCCTCTATAAAGGTATGTAGTTGCAAAATTTAGTAGAGATCGAATGATTAGGTTAATCGTAATTTGATTTAAGCTTTGAACATTCGTGTGGCCGCCATTACGTTTCCGTCAAGATGGCGGCGATATAAATAATGACACTGCGATGCCCTTTGCTAGTGCTATCTCTGTACCAAATTTCGTTCCATTCGGTTCCACCGTGTTCGAATTAATAGGGGGAATCAATTTTGACATAAAGATGGCCGCCATCCGCAAACTATTAGGCTAATGACCTAGTCATTTGGTCAAAGGATGCTTCCTCTATAACGGTATGTTGTTGCAAAATTTGGTAGAGATCGGATGATTAGGTTAATCGTAATATGATTTAAGCTTTGAACATTTGTGTGGCCGCCATTACGTTTCCGTCAAGATGGCGGCGATATAAAACATGACAGTGAGGTGCCTTTTGTTAGTACTTCCTCTGTACCAAATTTCGTTCCATTCGGTTGCACCGTGTTCGAATTAATAGGGGGGATCGATTTTCACACAAAGATGGCCGCCATCCGCAAACTATTGCGCTGATGACCTATTAGATTGGTCAAAGGATGCTCCCTCCAAAAAGGTATGTAGTTGCATAATTTGGTAGAGATCGGATGATTAGGTTAATCGTAATTTGATTTAAGCTTTGAACATTCGTGTGAACGCCATTACGTTTCAGTCAAGATGGCGGCGATATAAAACATGACACTGAGGTGCCCTTTGCTAGTGCTACCTCTGTACCAAATTTCGTTCCATTCGGTTCCACCGTGTTCGAATTAATAGGGGGAATCAATTTTGACATAAAGGTGGCCGCCATCCACAAACTATTAGGCTAATAACCTATTAGATTGGTCAAAGGATGCTCCCTCCATAAAGGTATGTTGTTGCAAAGTTTGGTAGAGATCGGATGGTTATGTTAGTCGTAATTTAACTTAAGCTTTGAACATTTGTGTGGCCTCCATTACGTTTCCGTCAAGATGGCGGCGATATAAAACATGACACTGAGGTGCCCTTTGCTAGTGCTACCTCTGTACCAAATTTCTTTCATTCGGTTCCACCTTGTTCGAATTAATAGGGGGAATCAAATTTGACATAAAGATGGCCGCCATCCGCAAACTATTAGACTAATGACCTATTAGATTGGTCAAAGGATGCTCCCTCCATAAAGGTATGTTGTTGCAAAGTTTGGTAGGGATCGGATGGTTATGTTAGTCGTAATTTGATCTAAGCTTTAAATATTCGTGTGGCCGCCATTACGTTTCTGTCAATATGGCGGCGATATTAATCAAGACACTGAGATGCCCTTTGCTAGTGCTATCTCTTTACCAAATTTCGTTCCATTCGGTTTCACCGTGTTTGAATTAATAGGGGGAATCGATTCTGACACAAAGATGGCCGCCATCCGCAAATTATTAGGCGAATGACCTATTAGATTGGTCAAAGGATGCGCCCTCCATAAAGGTATGTAGTTGCAAAATTTGGTAGAGATCGGATGATTAGGTTAATCGTAATTTGATTTAAGCTTTGAACATTCGTGTGGTCGCCATTACGTTTCAGTCAAGATGGCGTTGATATAAAACATGACA
This sequence comes from Meconema thalassinum, assembly GCA_946902985.2. Taxonomy (NCBI): domain Eukaryota; kingdom Metazoa; phylum Arthropoda; class Insecta; order Orthoptera; family Tettigoniidae; genus Meconema; species Meconema thalassinum. Next base: position 578,053,921 of record OX336388.2, on the reverse strand, counting down.
CTGAGGTGCCCTTTGCTAGTGCTACCTCTGTACCAAATTTCGTTCCATTCGGTTCCACCGTGTTTGAATTAATAGGGGGAATTGATTTTCACACAAAGATGGCAGCCATCCGCAAACTATTAGGCTAATGACCTATTGATTTGGTCAAAGGATGCTTCCTCTATAAGGGTATGTTGTTGCAGAATTTGGTAGAGATCGGATGGTTATGTCAGTCGTAATTTAACTTAAGCTTTGAACATTTGTGTGGCCGCCATTACGTTCCTGTCAATATGGCGGCGATATAAAACATGACACTGAGATGCCCTTTGCTAGTGCTACCTCTGTACCAAATTTCGTTCCATTCGGTTGCACCGTGTTTGAATTAATAGGGGGAATCGATTTTCACACAAAGATGGCCGCCATCAGCAAACTATTACGCTGATGACCTATTAGTTTGGTCAAAGGATGCTCCCCCCATAAAGGTATGTTGTTGCAGAATTTGGTAGAGATCGGATGATTAGGTTAGTCGTAATTTGATTTAAGCTTTGAACATTTGTGTGGCCGCCATTACGTTTCCGTCAAGACGGCGGCGATATAAAACATGACAGTGAGGTGCCTTTTGTTAGTACTTCCTCTGTACCAAATTTCGTTCCATTCGGTTGCACCGTGTTCGAATTAATAGGGGGGATCGATTTTCACACAAAGATGGCCGCCATCCGCAAACTATTACGCTGATGACCTATTAGATTGGTCAAAGGATGCTCCCTCCAAAAAGGTATGTAGTTGCAAAATTTGGTAGAGATCGGATGATCAGGTTTATCGTAATTTGATTTAAGCTTTGAACATTCGTGTGGCCGCCATTACGTTTCAGTCAAGATGGCGTTGATATAAAACATGACACTGAGGTGCCCTTTGCTAGTGCTACCTCTGTACCAAATTTCGTTCCATTCGGTTGCACCGTGTTTGAATTAATAGGGGGAATCGATTTTCACACAAAGATGGCCGCCATCAGCAAACTATTACGCTGATGACCTATTAGTTTGGTCAAAGGATGCTCCCCCCATAAAGGTATGTTGTTGCAGAATTTGGTAGAGATCGGATGATTAGGTTAGTCGTAATTTGATTTAAGCTTTGAACATTTGTGTGGCCGCCATTACGTTTCCGTCAAGACGGCGGCGATATAAAACATGACAGTGAGGTGCCTTTTGTTAGTACTTCCTCTGTACCAAATTTCGTTCCATTCGGTTGCACCGTGTTCGAATTAATAGGGGGGATCGATTTTCACACAAAGATGGCCGCCATCCGCAAACTATTACGCTGATGACCTATTAGATTGGTCAAAGGATGCTCCCTCCAAAAAGGTATGTAGTTGCAAAATTTGGTAGAGATCGGATGATCAGGTTAATCGTAATTTGATTTAAGCTTTGAACATTCGTGTGGCCGCCATTACGTTTCAGTCAAGATGGCGTTGATATAAAACATGACACTGAGGTGCCCTTTGCTAGTGCTACCTCTGTACCAAATTTCGTTCCATTCGGTTCCACCGTGTTCGAATTAATAGGGGGAATCAATTTTGACATAAAGGTGGCCGCCATCCACAAACTATTAGGCTAATAACCTATTAGATTGGTCAAAGGATGCTCCCTCCATAAAGGTATGTTGTTGCAAAGTTTGGTAGAGATCGGATGGTTATGTTAGTCGTAATTTAACTTAAGCTTTGAACATTTGTGTGGCCGCCATTACGTTTCCGTCAAGATGGCGGCGATATAAAACATGACACTGAGGTGCCCTTTGCTAGTGCTACCTCTGTACCAAATTTCTTTCATTCGGTTCCACCTTGTTCGAATTAATAGGGGGAATCAAATTTGACATAAAGATGGCCGCCATCCGCAAACTATTAGACTAATGACCTATTAGATTGGTCAAAGGATGCTCCCTCCATAAAGGTATGTTGTTGCAAAGTTTGGTAGGGATCGGATGGTTATGTTAGTCGTAATTTGATCTAAGCTTTAAATATTCGTGTGGCCGCCATTACGTTTCTGTCAATATGGCGGCGATATTAATCAAGACCCTGAGATGCCCTTTGCTAGTGCTATCTCTTTACCAAATTTCGTTCCATTCGGTTTCACCGTGTTTGAATTAATAGGGGGAATCGATTCTGACACAAAGATGGCCGCCATCCGCAAATTATTAGGCGAATGACCTATTAGCTTGGTCAAAGGATGCGCCCTCCATAAAGGTATGTAGTTGCAAAATTTGGTAGAGATCGGATAATTAGGTTAATCGTAATTTGATGTAAGCTTTGAACATTCGTGTGGCCGCCATTACGTTTCAGTCAAGATGGCAGCGATATAAAACATGACACTGAGGTGCCCTTTGCTAGTGCAACCTCTGTACCAAATTTCGTTCCATTCGGTTCCACCGTGATCGAATTAATAGGGGGAATCAATTTTGACATAAAGATGGCCGCCATCCGCAAACTATTACGCTGATGACCTATTAGATTGGTCAAAGGATGCTCCCTCCAAAAAGGTATGTAGTTGCAAAATTTGGTAGATATCGGATGATTAGATTAATCGTAATTTGATTTAAGCTTTGAACATTCGTGTGGCCGCCATTACGTTTCAGTCAAGATGGCGTTGATATAAAACATGACACTGAGGTGCCCTTTGCTAGTGCTACCTCTGTACCAAATTTCGTTCCATTCGGTTCCACCGTGTTTGAATTAATAGGGGGAATTGATTTTCACACAAAGATGGCCGCCATCCGCAAACTATTAGGCTAATGACCTATTCATTTGGTCAAAGGATGCTTCTTCTATAAGGGTATGTTGTTGCAAAATTTGGTAGAGACCGGATGATTCGGTTAATCGTAATTTGATTTAAGCTTTGAACATGTGTGTGGCCGCCATTACGTTTCCGTCAAGATGGAGGCGATATAAAACATGACACTGAGGTGCCTTTTTTTGTACTACCTCTGTACCAAATTTCGTTCCATTCGGTTGCACCGTGTTTGAATTAATAGGGGGAATCGATTTTCACACAAAGATTGCCGCCATCAGCAAACTATTACGCTGATGACCTATTAGTTTGGTCAAATGATGCTCCCCCGATAAAGGTATGTTGTTGCAGAATTTGGTAGAGATCGGATGATTAGGTTAGTCGTAATTTGATTTAAGCTTTGAACATTTGTGTGGCCGCCATTACGTTTCCGTCAAGATGGCGGCGATATAAAACATGACAGTGAGGTGCCTTTTGTTAGTACTTCCTCTGTACCAAATTTCGTTCCATTCGGTTGCACCGTGTTCGAATTAATAGGGGGGATCGATTTTCACACAAAGATGGCCGTCATCCGCAAACTATTACGCTGATGACCTATTAGATTGGTCAAAGGATGCTCCCTCCAAAAAGGTATGTAGTTGCAAAATTTGGTAGAGATCGGATGATTAGGTTAACCGTAATTTGATTTAAGCTTTGAACATTCGTGTGGCCGCCATTACGTTTCAGTCAAGATGGCGTTGATATAAAACATGACACTGAGGTGCCCTTTGCTAGTGCTACCTCTGTACCAAATTTCGTTCCATTCGGTTCCACCGTGTTCGAATTAATAGGGGGAATCAATTTTGACATAAAGGTGGCCGCCATCCACAAACTATTAGGCTAATAACCTATTAGATTGGTCAAAGGATGCTCCCTCCATAAAGGTATGTTGTTGCAAAGTTTGGTAGAGATCGGATGGTTATGTTAGTCGTAATTTAACTTAAGCTTTGAACATTTGTGTGGCCGCCATTACGTTTCCGTCAAGATGGCGGCGATATAAAACATGACACTGAGGTGCCCTTTGCTAGTGCTACCTCTGTACCAAATTTCTTTCATTCGGTTCCACCTTGTTCGAATTAATAGGGGGAATCAAATTTGACATAAAGATGGCCGCCATCCGCAAACTATTAGACTAATGACCTATTAGATTGGTCAAAGGATGCTCCCTCCATAAAGGTATGTTGTTGCAAAGTTTGGTAGGGATCGGATGGTTATGTTAGTCGTAATTTGATCTAAGCTTTAAATATTCGTGTGGCCGCCATTACGTTTCTGTCTATATGGCGGCGATATTAATCAAGACACTGAGATGCCCTTTGCTAGTGCTATCTCTTTACCAAATTTCGTTCCATTCGGTTTCACCGTGTTTGAATTAATAGGGGGAATCGATTCTGACACAATGATGGCCGCCATCCGCAAATTATTAGGCGAATGACCTATTAGATTGGTCAAAGGATGCGCCCTCCATAAAGGTATGTAGTTGCAAAATTTGGTAGAGATCGGATGATTAGGTTAATCGTAATTTGATTTAAGCTTTGAACATTCGTGTGGCCGCCATTACGTTTCAGTCAAGATGGCAGCGATATAAAACATGACACTGAGGTGCCCTTTGCTAGTGCAACCTCTGTACCAAATTTCGTTCCATTCGGTTCCACCGTGATCGAATTAATAGGGGTAATCAATTTTGACATAAAGATGGCCGCCATCCGCAAACTATTACGCTGATGACCTATTAGATTGGTCAAAGGATGCTCCCTCCAAAAAGGTATGTAGTTGCAAAATTTGGTAGAGATCGGATGATTAGATTAATCGTAATTTGATTTAAGCTTTGAACATTCGTGTGGCCGCCATTACGTTTCAGTCAAGATGGCGTTGATATAAAACATGACACTGAGGTGCCCTTTGCTAGTGCTACCTCTGTACCAAATTTCGTTCCATTCGGTTCCACCGTGTTTGAATTAATAGGGGGAATTGATTTTCACACAAAGATGGCCGCCATCCGCAAACTATTAGGCTAATGACCTATTCATTTGGTCAAAGGTTGCTTCTTCTATAAGGGTATGTTGTTGCAAAATTTGGTAGAGACCGGATGATTCGGTTAATCGTAATTTGATTTAAGCTTTGAACATGTGTGTGGCCGCCATTACGTTTCCGTCAAGATGGCGGCGATATAAAACATGACACTGAGGTGCCTTTTTTTGTACTACCTCTGTACCAAATTTCGTTCCATTCGGTTGCACCGTGTTTGAATTAATAGGGGGAATCGATTTTCACACAAAGATGGCCGCCATCAGCAAACTATTACGCTGATGACCTATTAGTTTGGTCAAAGGATGCTCCCCCCATAAAGGTATGTTGTTGCAGAATTTGGTAGAGATCGGATGATTAGGTTAGTCGTAATTTGATTTAAGCTTTGAACATTTGTGTGGCCGCCATTACGTTTCCGTCGAGATGGCGGCGATATAAAACATGACAGTGAGGTGCCTTTTGTTAGTACTTCCTCTGTACCAAATTTCGTTCCATTCGGTTGCACCGTGTTCGAATTAATAGGGGGGATCGATTTTCACACAAAGATGGCCGCCATCCGCAAACTATTACGCTGATGACCTATTAGATTGGTCAAAGGATGCTCCCTCCAAAAAGGTATGTAGTTGCAAAATTTGGTAGAGATCGGATGATTAGATTAATCGTAATTTGATTTAAGCTTTGAACATTCGTGTGGCCGCCATTACGTTTCAGTCAAGATGGCGTTGATATAAAACATGACACTGAGGTGCCCTTTGCTAGTGCTACCTCTGTACCAAATTTCGTTCCATTCGGTTCCACCGTGTTCGAATTAATAGGGGGAATCAATTTTGACATAAAGGTGGCCGCCATCCACTAACTATTAGGCTAATAACCTATTAGATTGGTCAACGGATGCTCCCTCCATAAAGGTATGTTGTTGCAAAGTTTGGTAGAGATCGGATGGTTATGTTAGTCGTAATTTAACTTAAGCTTTGAACATTTGTGTGGCCGCCATTACGTTTCCGTCAAGATGGCGGCGATATAAAACATGACACTGAGGTGCCTTTTTTGTACTACCTCTGTACCAAATTTCGTTCCATTCGGTTGCACCGTGTTTGAATTAATAGGGGGAATCGATTTTCACACAAAGATGGCCGCCATCAGCAAACTATTACGCTGATGACCTATTAGTTTGGTCAAAGGATGCTTCCCCCATAAAGGTGTGTTGTTGCCAAACTTGGTAGAGATCGGATGATTAGGTTAGTCGTAATTTGATTTAAGCTTTGAACATTTGTGTGGCTGCCATTAAGTTTCCGTCAAGATGGCGGCGATATAAAACATGACACTGAGGTGTCCTTTGCTACTGCTACCTTTGTACCAAATTTCGTTCAATTCGCATTCACCGTGTTCGAATTGATAGGGGGGGACAGTCATTCAGAGTACACACACTCACACACACACAGACACACACTCACACATACACACACACAGACACACACACACCCATACACACACACAAACAGACACACTTTTTTCGCCCTGTGTTGATCTCATAAGTCTACTTTCATTTTTTGCAAAAATCGAAAGTAGGCTAATAAGGTTCACAAGATCACTATATCTTTTTAATTTTAAACAAGATGTTCAGTAAAGAACATATAGCCTACTTTCTCCTAAATGGATGGGTATTGTTATAACTCTTTGTCCTTTTCAAGGAGTATGATTGAAATTTGATTGTAGTAGCTTGTTGAAATACAACGTGCTATAGGGATATTAAACATGAATATGAGGTGCCCTTTGCTAGTGCTACCTCTGTATCAAATTTCGTTCAATTCGGTTTCACTGTGTTTGAATTGATAGGGGGAATCGATTTGCACACATACTTGGCCACCATCTGCAAACTATTGGGCTGATGTTCTTGCAGTATGGTCTGAATATGTTTCCCACATAAAGATATGGTGTTGCAAAATTTGGTAGAGACTAGATTATTAGGTTGGTCGAAATTACATTTTAGCTTTTAATATTTGGGTGGCCGCGATTACGTTTCCGTCAAGATAGCGGTGATATAAAACATGACACTGAGGTGCCCTTTGCTAGTGCTACCTCTGTACCAAATTTCGTTCCATTCGGTTTCACCGTGTTCGAATTGATAAGGGGAATCGATTATCACACAAAGATGGCCGCCATCCGCAAAATATTAGGCTGATGACCTATTATTTTGGTCAAAGGATGCTCCCTCCATAAAGGTATGTTGTTGCTAAATTTGCTAGAGATCGGATGATTAGGCTAATCGTATTTGATTTAAGCTTTGAACATTTGTGAGGCCGCCATTACGTTTCCGTCAAGAAGGCGGCGATATAAAACATGACACTGAGGTGCCCTTTCCTAGTGCTACCTCTGTACCAAATTTCGTTCATTCGGTTCCACCGTGTTCGATTTAATAGGGGGAACCAATTTTGACATAAAGATGGCCGCCATCCGCAAACTATTAGGCTAATGGCCTATTAGATTGGTCAAAAGATGCTCCCTCCATAAAGGTATGTTGTTGCAAGGTTTGGTAGATATCGGAGGGTTATGTTAGTCGTAATTTCATTTAAGCTTTAAACATTTGTGTGGCCGCCATTACGTTTCTGTCAATATGGCGGCGATATAAATCATGACACTGAGATGCCCTTTGCTAGTGCTATCTCTGTACCAAATTTCGTTCCATTCGGTTTCACCGTGTTTGAATTAATAGGGGGAATCGATTTTGACACAAAGATGGCCGCCATCCGCAAACTATTAGGCGAATGACCTATTAGATTGGTCAAAGGATGCTCCCTCTATAAAGGTATGTAGTTGCAAAATTTGGTAGAGATCGAATGATTAGGTTAATCGTAATTTGATTTAAGCTTTGAACATTCGTGTGGCCGCCATTACGTTTCAGTCAAGATGGCGGCGATATAAAACATGACACTGAGGTGCCCCTTGCTAGTGCTACCTCTGTACCAAATTTCGTTCCATTCGGTTCCACCGTGTTCGAATTAATAGGGGGAATCAATTTTGACATAAAGATGGCCGCCACCCGCAAACTATTACGCTAATAACCTGTTAGAATGGTCAAAGGATGCTCCCTCCATAAAGGAATGTTGTTGCAAAGTTTGGTAGAGATCGGATGGTTATGTTAGTCGTAATTTAACTTAAGCTTTGAACATTTCTGTGGCCGCCATTACGTTTCTGTCAAGATGGCGGCGATATAAAACATGACGCTGAGGTGCCCCTTGCTAGTGCTACCTCTGTACCAAATTTCGTTCATTCTGTTCCACCGTGTTCGAATTAATAGGGGGAATCAATTTTGACATAAAGATGGCCGCCATCCGCAAACTATTAGGCTAATGACCTAGTCATTTGGTCAAAGGATGCTTCCTCTATAACGGTATGTTGTTGCAAAATTTGGTAGAGATCGGATGATTAGGTTAATCGTAATATGATTTAAGCTTTGAACATTTGTGTGGCCGCCATTACGTTTCCGTCAAGATGGCGGCGATATAAAACATGACACTGAGGTGCCTTTTGTTAGTACTACCTCTGTACCAAATTTCGTTCCATTCGGTTGCACCGTGTTCGAATTAATAGGGAGAATCGATTTTCACACAAAGATGGCCGCCATCCGCAAACTATTACGCTGATGACCTATTAGTTTGGTCAAAGGATGCTCCCCCCATTAAGGTATGTCGTTGCAAAATTTGGTAGAGATCGGATGATTAGGTTAGTCGTAATTTGATTTAAGCTTTGAACATTTGTGTGGCCGCCATTACGTTTCCATCAAGATGGCGGCGATATAAGACATGACCCTGAGGTGCCTTTTGTTAGTACTACCTCTGTACCAAATTTCGTTCCATTCGGTTGCACCGTGTTTGAATTAATAGGGGGAATCGATTTTCACACAAAGATGGCCGCCATCCGCAAACTATTACGCTGATGGCCTATTGGTTTGGTCAAAAGATGCTCCCCCCATAGAGGTATGTTGTTGCAAAATTTGGTAGAGATCGGATGATTAGGTTAGTCGTCATTTGATTTAAGCTTTGAACATTTGTGTGGCCGCCATTACGTTTCCGTCAAGATGGCGGCGATATAAAACATGACACTGAGGTGTCCTTTGCTAGTGCTACCTTTGTACCAAATTTCGTTCAATTCGCATTCACCGTGTTCGAATTGATAGGGGGGGACAGACATTCAGAGTACACACACTCACACACACACAGACACACACACACACACACAGACTCACACACACACATATACACACACACAGACTCACACACACACATACACACACACAGACAGACACACTTTTTTCGCCCTGTGTTGATCTCATAAGTCTACTTTCATTTTTTGCAAAAATCGAAAGTAGGCTAAAAATGGTGATAGCCATTTCATTTTTTCACACATGGATATTTACAACTTCCACTTTACATTTTTTACACTTTCCTTGTTTAGTTCACACATTCTGTAGATTTTTAAAAATCTTCTTCGTAATATACAAAAGCAAACATTTTACACTAAAATGTGTTACTTATCTTATTTTTACTAAACTACAGTAGCCTAACATTATACATTCTACTTACTGTTTTTACAAAAAAATATTACAATATAAAACTCACTACAAATATTACAATATAGTGATCATTAGACTTAAGTAAAGTAATAGTCGTCAATGCGACTGTTTCCCCAAGCAAGAGTATCAAATGTGTTGGGTATAATGAATCGTTTGCTGTCTTCATTACATAAAGCAACTTTGTTCAGCAAATTGGTATGTAGTTGATGATTTTTACTTCTAAATACACACATTTTCCTATATAATACAGGTGGGTTACTAACTATACAGTTTTTATAATCACTTATATCTAACTCTTTACTAACAACATTCTTTTTCACTCCTTTTAATTTTTTAGCCTATTTTCAATTTTGAAAAAATAGGCTTATGAGATCACCTTTTGTCCGTGTGTGTGTGCGTGTGTGTGTGTGTGTGTGTGTGTGATTCGTGTGTGTGTCCCCCCCTAATAAAATCTAAACGACAGGAGCGATTTCAATGAAACTCGGAAAGTTCATAGCACTATTCCCGGTGACCTCGACCGTGCCCTTCAAATTTTTTTACGTCTCACCAATCCAACATGGCGGCTGTGCGAAATATTTCACCAGCATTCAATATCTCCGAAACTATTACCGATATTACCCTGACATTTTCTATGGTGATAGAGGGAACTACTATAAGTTCACTTATGTGACTTTTGAAAACTTGTTAACTACAAAACCAACATGGAGGCCAAGCGAATTTGCGACTTTTAAATAGACGTTTCTCGTGATTTGACCAACCAAACGCAATGAAACTTGGTACAGTATATGTTTATATACATTGTAATGCACCGACATCTAACTTCGTTCAATTGTTTACATAATCACAAGATGGCGGATGTGCGAAATATTTCACCGGTATTCTATATCTCTGAAACTATTAGCGGTATCTCCCTAAAATTTTGTACGGAGATAAAGGGCACTACTGGAAGTCCATCTATAAGAATTTCAAAAACCTGTTAACTACAAAACGAACATGGCGGCCAAGCGAATTTGAAAATTTTAAATAGACCTTTCTCGCGATTTAATGCTCCAAGCGCACTGAAACCTGGTACAGGAAATATTTATACACAATGTAATCCACTGGTATCTAATTTAGTTCAATTGTTTACATAACCTCAAGATGGCGGCAGTGTGAATTTTAAAATTAAGTTTTTATTTCTTGTGATGTAGTCATGCGATCGAAGTGAAAGTTTGAATAATGAACCTACGCAATAATTTTCCTTTAATGCTACATGACTCTATGGCCTATACATTTAACAATCCAACATGGCGACCATCCGAAATATTTAGACGATACTGAATTTCTACGAATCTATTTTAGCAATCAAACTGCATTTTTTAATGTTCATAGGGGCTATGAACTTAAGTTCACCTATAGGGCTTTAAATAACCTGGTGATCAAAAATCCAACATGGCGGTGACGCGAATTATAAATATTCACATGGACGTTTCTCGCAATTTAACCATCCGAGTGCAGTGAAACTTGGTACAGTAAATCCTTATACGAATGTTAATCCACTGGCATCTAATTTATTTCAGTTGTTTCTATAACCGCAAGATGGCAGCTGTGAAAAATTTTGAAATTTCCTTGTTTTTTCTTGTGTCCTAATTATGCGATTGAAGTTTGAATACTACACGTTCACAATAATCTGCATGTAACAGTGCATAAATCTAGGACCTACATATACAATATCCAACATGGCGACCATCCGAAATATTTAGTCGGTTCTTAATATCTCCGAATCTATTACAGCAATCAAACAGAAATTGTGTATGTTGATAGTGGCAATTAACATAAGTAGGATATATGAAAATAGGCTGTATAGTTCTTCACGGAACTACTTGTTTACTACTACATCATCAATTGTCATATAGCTGTATGATTTAGATTTTGTGCCTACAAAGGTGTCTATAATAACACCAGCACATTCATACTTAAATTTCCCAAGAACCTTTTTGTTTACTAGAGGTAAATGGTAAATATTATCCTTGGGATAGTCACTTGTATCAAACCTATTTAGCTCAGTTTTGATATCCTCATAAAAATCATCAGTTTTAAACTCATAAATAAAAGAATCTGTGTCTGTGTAGAGTAATTTAGCATTAACAAGGTAGTTTTTCTTTACATAATCATAGTGAAATTCATACATAAGTGTTTTTGACTATTCCAGAATGGTGTAACCCACATATATGGGTTTGTTGTAAGTTACTTTAAGACGATTCATTTGTATTACAACTAAATCCTCATGAATAATTGAACAGCTATGGAAGTTAGGCTTGCTTATTAAGTTGCTCGCACCATACCTTTTACCATCATTCTCCCACTTTGTTATCAGCTTTACATCAACTCGTTTATCAACATTCTCCATAGTCTTGCCAAAAACACTATTATTCATGAGTTTATAAAAATCTTTTTCAAACGCGTTTGTTGACTGTGTTCTTAAATTATTGTTTAGATCAATATACGGTTTGAGCCATGCTGACTGATGAAATTGCAATACGCGATGAATTTTAGTTAACTTCAATCCATGCTGTAGACACTGTTTCAAGTTTTGATAATGTATTACATATTTACATTTATCATTTACATTAGCAATTAACATTTTTGTTCGTGATGTGATGTATGGAGATTTCTTATACTCAGGACAAAATGGTAAATCATTATGATGATCATGTAACTCTTTAGGGTACTCAAGATTTACCTCTAAAATATATCCTTTATCATCGTTATCAATAAGAGGGTCAACATTTAAGACATGAATTTCAGGTTGTGTCAGCCAGCGAAAATCTTTCAGTGGTAGATATTGACTCATAGCCCAACCATATTGGTTATTTGCATCGAGGTAGACAATATACTTTGACTCTTCACAAGGGTTGTAGCTAGGCATGTATTTATTATTTGCTTTAGAGTACCGTCCACTACATTGGCTTAATCCACCTCGAATTGATGATTTTATAAAATTAATCATGTCTATATCAGTCATTAATTCTAAATTTACTTTCTTTTTTTTTTCAATATTGATCTGAAACTTAACCCAGGAGCAGTGAAATACTGACAAGGATCAAGGTCATAAGTTTTCATACAAACATTCCGAAAATTTTCAAAAACATCTGTTAATAATAACACATCTGTCTTCAAATATATGTCTGAAAATTCACCTAAAGTTTGAATGTCAAACTGCGTCCATACACGTTGTGCATGTAAATATTCCTGATCACTGATATGACTTGTGTTTAAGGAACTGTAAAATGCATCTTTCGGTGGTAAAGAACACTCCTCATGACGTTCCACACAGTTAATATATTCATAAGGGAATATACCCTTTTGACGAATCAAATTAAAATCATCTTCTTTAGGAAAGACACGTTGAATTTCTTGAAACTGATCTGATTTTAAATTACTAGCAAGCTTATCAAGACTACTCGGCATAAAGCGGAATGAATCTAAAAATCGCAATTTTATCGTTTTCTTATTGTCAGTTTTAATATATTTTGTGAACGATATGTATTGTTCCTTATTATTTGCAATCACATCAATTTTCACATCTAAAGCTCCAAATTCTTTAACGATAAAGTGGTTATCGTATTTGCTACCGTTATGTAGAATGACCGGAATGAATTTACTTACTCTATAATTTAAATTACATTCTTGGTGAGCAGCACCACGATATTTTCCTGTTAAATGGTCATGATCGCGAGCCCTGTCTGTATATAAACATTCACCACATATAAAACAATTAGTTTCAGTTTCAAAATTCATTTGCTCTGAGGAAGTTAGTGGCTCCATTGGAATGATCGTATTTAAAATAGAGGATATACGAATGGCATCTTTCTCAAACCTTTCCATAAAAACTTTAGGTGCATCAGGTCCTCTATAGAGCTCAAACTTATTTAAAGAGTCATCATAACTACATTTAATATAATATGCAATGCTAAAAGGTTCATGAATGTGAGTAGTGTTGGTGAAAGGTTGGGCTGGATTCGATGAACATGTATTAAATGGTTTTAGCAAAGCCTCGAAGTCAGCATATATAACAAATGGTACTCGAAGCTGTTTCTCATAATCCTTAAATTTTAGAATGTTATTTTTAGGAGTCGGTAATACCGTACACACATGATTACATCCCCATTTTTGATGTTGAGTTAGTAGATCCTCCTTTCTGAAATGTAGCAAACAGCCATCACACAACCACTTTTTACCATCGCGTTTTGTTATCTGACTACTGACAAGTCTACTTAAATGTTTTATCCAACAATAGTGGGCGTTTTCACCTTTAGTTATGTACAATAAATTTACATGAGCATCCTTTTTTTCCTGAGTATAATATAGAGGGCCTACTATACTCTTATTTTCAATTCCATAAACAATAATACTTACATTGTTCAGCTCTTCAAAACGTTGAATGTCTTTTATCGCCATAGGAAATTCCATTTCTTTTAAATCTAACACTGAGGAATAGTGAGGATAAGATGATGTTCTATACCGATGATCCACTGCTGGATGGAGAGCTGAGGTTACAGCCCCCGCAAAACATGCATGGTCACTATTCATAACGTTTACACAAGCTTTCTTACGTTTGATCCAAACTGGTAAATCAATGTATGATGATGCTCGAAGGGGGTTATATTTATTCATGTTGGTTTCTAAATAACGTACTTCAACCAACGCCCAGCCTGACTCCCTTTCCTGGAACTCTTCACTCTTCACAATGATAGCACTTGAAATATTTTGGTATATAACGCTAATATTAGTTGATTCGCTAACAAATATGTTTTTTGTATTAAAAGATTTGATATCCGTAATTTCACCTTCACTCCCAGTTTTTACATAGAGTCCAAAAAGTTCAAATTTCATTTTAAATGTTTTAAGCTCTACTAAAACATTTTCTACCAAGCCAAACACACTAGGTTGAACATTTCTTAAAAATGATTCAATACTTTGAGTTTTTTCTTCACTATGAAGTCTATAACTAGCAATTCGACTTTTAAACGCACTACCAATTTGTTGAATATTTCCAGAATTTCTTTCATGGCAAGCGTTATTTTTATGGTGAATACTGCGTAAATGTCCATGAATGATTGAAGAAGGTATATCAATATTATATACATCACAATGTGTTATCGAAGGTTCACCATTCTTCTCTCTTTCTGTTGCACAACTATTTTCACAATCTTGAGAACGTTAACGCTTTTGAGCATCACATTTGTTTAAAGGTTCCGTGCTAGTTGATGGTTTTACAGATTTCAATTCTTGTTGTTCCCCATGCACTTGAACCATGTGGGATTGATATCGCTTTACAGCAGAAAAACCAAGATCACAAACTGAACATGAAAAAAGTGATGAACTGACATGCTTTAAATTTACATGCCGTCCAAGACTATCCTGTCTGTTAAATGTGGTAGCACAATAACTGCACACAAACATTTTAATGTCATGTTTAGCATTTGCGTGTCGTTGAAGGTTGTCAGGTCTTGAGAACTGTTTCTTACAGTCACCACACTTGAACATTATGATCACTTTCGAAATTACCTATAAAAGAAAGAAATCATAAATGTTAATAAATGATAAAACAAAGTACAAATATAAATAGTTTAATTATATTCCAGTCAATGGTTATAGCAGGGTATTTAAATCGATCATCTGTGAACTCCTAGCAAGTCTAACTTCATGAAGTTCTAACTGGGGGTTACTATATACCACTGTCACTGACACCTAGCAGTGAACATTGGAACTTGATAGAGTGGTAGAAACCAGCGATCGCCAGTTAAGTGAGCTAAGTGTGACGTCATAGCCAGTCTTAAAACAAGTCTAAACTTGTAGAACATATCACGTAATAGAAACCAGCAGCCACCAGTTAAGTGAGCTAAGTGTGACGTCATAGTCAGTCATAAAGCAAGTCTAAACTTGTAAAACATGTCACGTGACAAGGTTAAGTTAGGTAAAGTTAGGTTATGTTAGGTGAAGTGAGGTTAAGTCTTTAATTATTCCCTATGTCACTGACACCTAGCAATGAACATTCAGACTTAACAGAGTGGTAATCAAAATCTAACCTACAAAATTACCTTTACACACCATGGTCAAGTAGTTCCAACTTTTGACTGCCAAATATACCATTTTCACTGACATGTAGTGGTGAACATTGGAAAATATCACTCTAACTGATTAAAAAAGTTATTAGAGGGGCACTTACCTTTTTATAAATTATCAACTGCTGCCACTGAATGAACAGATTGTAGGAATCTGGTAACCTACAGGTACCCAATTATCTGTAAACAAATCAATCAATCAATCAATAAATACATTCCAATCAATAACTTCAACATCAATTAGTAATAAAAGACTACAATCCATTAATAATTAGTACTTACCCTGCAAAATAATGTAATGATTTTCTACCAAAAAGGCTTTCTTACAACTCTTGAGCAGTAATAGAGCACTGTTCACTCAAAGCGAGTAATAAAGACTGACAGTAGGGCAATATATGACACCTCTCTTATATAAACTCTCATCGCTCGTGTCAGCAGTTTTTGCAGATCATTGCAATTCCTTTCCCAATACAGCTGAGAGTCCAAAGTACACTAGGAACACCTGTGTGGTATCCAATGACTGCTGACTTTGCATGATCATCACCCGTTGTCTTGATCAACACCTGGGGTTTCAAATTACTGTAGCGTCAGTCATAGCAACAGCAGTGTGCGCTCTCTGCCATGTCAGCAACATGACACCGGAAGGGACACCTGTGTAATATCCAATAACTGCTAACTTTGCATGATCATCACCCATTGTCTTCATGAACACTTGAAAATGAAAATCCACAGCCTGCTTCCAGTCTCCGACCGGGTCAGGAATGGAATGAATGAAGCCCCCAACTAGCGGCGAGGGTATGAACTGTGCCGGCTGCCGAGGCCTGACGCACTCCTCTGGGGCAATGATTAAATGAATGACAGATGAAATGAAATGATAGTGGAGAGTGTTGCTGGAATGAAATGTTGACAGGGAAAACCGGAGTACCCGGAGAAAAACCTGTCTGCCTCCGTTTTGTCCAGCACAGATCTCACATGGAGTGACCGGGATTTGAACCACGGACCCAGCGGTGAGAGGCCGGCGTGCTGCCGCCTAAGCCACGGAGGCTCTTCTTCATGAACACTTGCGGTTTCAAATTACTGCAGCGTTAGTAATAACAACAGATCTCCGCGCTCTCTGCCATGTCTGTAATATGACACAGGAAATAGCAAGACGTTTTACTGCACGTACCATCCCCCCAGTTTTAATATCTTAAGAACATGTATTATTCTCTTTCAACTACAAATGACTCGTTAGAACACATCCGTCCACCAAGTTAGATCCCTTGTATGTTCACACGTATTTCATAACTTTCCTTTCATATCGTTATCCCATTATAGTAGTAGGGTGCTGGAGAACAACGTCAGTTCAACACACACAAATGTAGTTAGGCCCTTTGACATAATTTAAATAAAATCATGAGCCAGTCCATAGGGACCATTCCATAGGGACCAGTCCAAAGGGGCCGGTCCAAAGGGCCTCATCAACAAGGACTCGTCCACAAAGACTTGACAACAAGGACTCGTCCACAAGGCCCTGTTCACAAGGACCTGTCAACAAGGACTCGTCAACAATGACCTGTCAACAAAGACCTGTCCACAAGGACTTGTCCACAAGGACTTGTCCACAAGGACTCGTCCACAAGGACCTGTCAACAATAACCCATCAACAGGGGCCCGACAGCAGGGGCTCGTCAACAATAACAGGGGCTCTCACCTCAAGGCCTAACATGCCCCTCTTTGATTATTGGTTTGCGGAACATCGTTTCATTCCATATTGGCATTCAAACTCTCACACGTTGCAATTGGAAAGAGAGATTCTAAAAAAAAATTACATTTTCACCCCCTAGTAGGAGTAGGGTTTCTTTTGGAGTGGAAATATGTTGTCCATTGGAAAGGGGGTATCAGCCCGAGTTCAATGACACCTCATTCGTCAAAATCCGACCATGCGTTCGTGAGATATCGCGCCGCCGCCATCTTGTGTGGAGGGTGTGGAGGTGGAGGGCCGTGAACTATCCAAAACACACTACTCACTAGCAATGCACACCTCAGTGTCATGATTTATATCGCCGCCATCTTGACGGAAACGTAATGGCGGCCACACAAATGTTCAAAGCTTAAATCAAATTACGAATAACCTAATCATCCGATCTCCACCAAATTTTGCAACAACATACTTTTATGGGGGGAGCATCCTTTGACCAAACTAATGGGTCATCAGCCTAATAGTTTGCGGATGGCGGCCATCTTTGTGTGAAAATCGATTCCCCCTATTAATTCGAACACGGTGAGACCGAATGGAACAAAATTTGGTACAGAGGTAGCACTAGCAAAGAGCACCTCAGTGTCAGGTTTTATATCGCCGCCATCTTGACGGAAACGTAATGGCGGCCACACAAATGTTCAAAGCTTAAATCAAATTACGACTAACCTAATCATCCGATCTCTACCTAATTTTGCAACAACATACCTTTATCGAGGGAGCATCATTTGAACAAACTAATAGGTCATTAGCCTAATATTTTGTGGATGGCGGCCATCTTTGTGTGAAAATCGATTCCCCCTATCAATTCAAACACGGTGAAACCGAATGGAACGAAATTTGGTACAGAGGTAGCACTAGCAAAGGGCACCTCAATGTCATGTTTTATATCACCGCCATCTAGACGGAAACGTAATCGCGGCCACCCAAATATTAAAAGCTAAAATGTAATTACGACCAACCTAATAATCTAGTCTCTACCAAATTTTGCAACAACATATCTTTATGTGGGAAGCTTATTCTGACCAAACTGCATGATCATCAGCCCAATAGTTTGCAGATGGTGGCCATGTATGTGTGCAAATCGATTCCCCCTATCAATTCAAACGCGGTGAAACTGAATTGAACGAAATTTGGTACAGAGGTAGCACTAGTAAAGGGCACCTCAGTGTCATGTTTTATATCGCCGCCATCTTGACGGAAACGGAATGACGGACACCCAAATGTTAAATGCTTAAATCAAATTACGACCATCCTAATAATATGATCTCTACCAGATTTTGCAACTACATGCCTTTTTGTGGAAAGCATCTTATGACTGACTACAAGGTCATCAGCCCAATAGTTTGCAAATAGCGGCCATGTATGTGTGCAAATCCATTCCCCATATCAATTCAAACACTGTGAAACCGAATTGAATGAAATTTTCTACAGAGGTAGCACTAGCAAAGGGCACCTCATATTCATGTTTAATATCCCTATAGCACGTTGTATTTCAACAAGCTACTACAACCAACATTCAATTATACTCATTGAAAAGGACAAAGAGTTATAACAATACCCATGCATTTAGGAGAAAGTAGGCTATATGTTCTTTACTGAACATTTTGTTTTTGATTTGGAATTCAATTTTTTACTCCACATTTTTTATAATTGCAGTAGTTCGTTTTAATTGATATTAGGATATACAGGATGGCCTGTTTGCCATCTCTTGATGAATGCAGTACATTTGCATTGGTCTGCTGGCACAGGCTAGAGTAAAATGTGGCTTTTCACCGATGTCTCAGTCTCACTCATGGCTGTGATTATATGGAAACTACTCAGGTATGGCTGGTGCTGAGTAATGACATTCAGGACACAGTCAGTGCCTTTGGATGCTGTGTAAGGTACTGCTGTTCTGACTCAGTGAGGAAAGCAATGACAAACTACCTCACTCCTCTTCTTGCCTAGTACGCCTCAATATAGCGCTGCCTTAGGGTGTTGTGGGTATCTACCCACATAAATTAACGGCGGTACTTTTTGAGGATCCAACCAGCCTTCGGCTTGACTACCTAACAGACACAGGATATACCTTACTTAGGAATCGAACTCTAAACTTTAAGTTATCAATGTTTGTATTTTTTGTCTGTTATTATATATGAATTGCAGCCGATGACCATAGCAGAGTATTTTAATTGAACGTTGACTCCAAACAAAATCAATTTCAAGTAGTTCCAACATTGGCTAGCAGATGCTACTGTCACTTACACCTAGCAGCGTTGATAGAGTGTTTCTAACCCGTCAAAGATAACCTACAAATTTTGCTACACACTACCAACTCTAGTGGTAAGTTCTTTTACGTGCCATATATCTATGACACGGGCCGCCGGCTTTTCTTCCCCTCCGAAGGAAGGCATACGGAAGGATTTTAACGCTGTTTATATCTGTGTTATGTTGGGCAGTTGACCTTACTGTTTCTCCCCTTAAAACAACACCAATCATTATCGTATTGGGTGTCGGCTTTCAGAGTTACCTTAGTAATCGAGATGTAATGCTTTTCAGTCTGTCAACATGATATGGGTTTCCCTAAACCTGAAAATAATTACATGACATTAGTGAATTCACCAGTAACCGATAGTCCAGGATCTATAAACGGATCATGAAGGGGAGCCGGGATGTCTTATGCTGCATGATGTTTCAACTTCTTATTTATAATTTTCTCAAAAACTGTTAACAGGAAATAATTGATTTTTTTCTGGATTGTTTCTTGATGCTCGCGCCTTTCTCTAACAAAGACTTTTTGAAAATAAGGACATTTCTGATTGTTTGTGCATTTTTCAAAAATGGCGTAATTTTAACAGCTATTTCATGAACATTTCCATCAGGCAAAATTAAACTAAAGTGAATTTTGAAAAACGGCTGTGTTGAAATCTAACATATGAGGAGAAATTACTTCTAAGACTTTCAGCTTTGCATGTTGAAAAGTTGCGAGAGAAAGGGAAATTTTATATTAAGGAACAAGCAACCCGCTCCGGCTTCGCCCGGTATCTTTAACGTTTTACCGAGCGTAAGCCTAAAAGATGCACGGACGGAAGTTTCCAGACGCAATTAAGAAAAGCCGAGGTGAACAGAGAAACTCCAATCACATTTTATTCTTCTCTGAAGTCATAATTCGTCACGAGTCGGCAGTTTGAAGCTGGCCAAAATCGGGGCGATAGGCTCGCTCACTTGCTCGTAAACTCACTCTCGGAGCTAGTAATTTAAATGTCCACTGATTGGAGGTTGTTGGAAGAATTGAAAACGTAAAAACACTTATAGTGGGCGATGTATTAAAGATAGAGATTTTTATGATGTCGTGGACTTTTTTTGTAAAATTTTCATGCTGAACAATTCTTACACTCATAGGATATAATATTTTTGGCGCATTACCCAGCGTAAGCTTAAAAGGCGCACGGACTGCAGGTTTCTCTTGCACTTGATTCACTGAAATCGTTACAATTCGACTTCATGAATGTTTTTACATAAATCTTCCTCGGAAAATCCTTTGCAGAATGGTGTAAACCACATCAAAATCTACCAATGGTTCTGGACATTACCCGTTACATCCAAGAATCGGGGATTTTGTTTTATACTATGTAAAGATGTATTTTAGCAAGAAACTGGAATTGAAGATTATTGCTGAGGAAACGGCGACAGTTTTCATTTAAGGACGAGACATGCTCCGAGACCGCAACACCCGGCTTTGCTTTCTAAAAAGTTTTATTTTGAGCCTATTGTCTAATATACAGAAAACTAAGAATCTATAAAGATATCTAATGAAAAATAGGGAGAAAAATACCTCTGTAAAAAAATCATTCAATTCGGTTTCACCGTGTTTGAATTGATATGGGGAATCGATTTGCACACATGCATGGCCGATATCTGCAAACTATTGGGCTGATTACCTCTTAGTTCAGGCAAAGGATGCTTCCCACAAAAGGGTATGTTGTTGCAAAATTTGATAGAGATCAAATGATTATGTTGGTCGTAATTTGAATTAAGCTGTTAACATTTGGGTGGCCACCATTCCGTTTCCGTCATCATGGCGGCGATATAAAACATAACACTGAGGTGCCCTTTGCCAGTGCTACCTCTGTACCAAATTTCGTTACATTCGGTTCTACCGTGTTTGAATTGATAGGGGGAATCCATTTGCACACATACATGGTCGCCATATGCAAACTATTGGACTGATGACCTTGTAGCTCAGTCAAAGAACGCTTCTCGCAAAAAGGGATGTTGCTGCAAAATTTGTAGAGGTTAGATTATTATGTTGGTCGTAATTTGAATGGAGCTTTTAACATTTGTGTGACCGCCATTCCGTTTCCGTCAAGATGGCGGCAATATAGAACATAACACTGAGGTGTCCTTTGCTAGTGCAACCTCTGTACCAAATTTCGTTCAATTCGGTTTCACCGTATTTGAATTGATAGGGGGAGTCAATTTGCACATATACATGGCCACCATCTGCAAACTATTGGGCTGATGATCTTGTCGTTTAGTCAGAAGACGCTCGCTGTATCAATATATGTTGTTGCAAAATTTAGTAGAGATAGGATGATTAGGTTAGTCGTAATTTGATTTAAGCTTTGAACATTTGGGTGGCCGTCATTACGTTTCCGTCAAGATGGCGGTGATATGAAACATGACACTGAGGTACCCATTGCTAGTTATACCTCTGTACCAAATTTCATTCAATTCGGTTTCACCGTGTTCGAATTGATAGGGGTGACAGACATTCAGAGTACGCAAACTCACACACACACATACACACACAGACTCACACTCAGACAGACACGCAATTTTGGCCCTGTGTAGATTTCGTAAGTCTACTTTCATTTTTTGCAAAAATCGAAAGTAGGCTAAAAATGTACATTGTGTGTTCACCATCAAGACGCAAAGGTGTGGAAAGTACGGGGAAAATGTAAGGAAAGTAGTTCTGAACAAGATGTTCAGGAAAGAACATATAGCCTACTTTCTTCTAAATGTATGGGTATAGTTATAACTCATTGTCCTTATCTAATCCTATTTTTTTCCTATTCGATTTACAAAATGGCACACTACAGTATGACATGCTGGATGTGAGCAACGGCGTTCACACCATAGTTTCAACCCCAGCCGTTTTCATTTTCATCAGCAAACACTCCTAACAATGTAGTAATACGGTATATTAACACCGACTGCTTACAATTATTGAAATTGAAACAAAACTTCGTTGCTCTAAACGTACCACTGGGAGAAACATATTTAATAAACCTATTGCACAGCTAATTTTTAACAGCGTCTATCCTTGGGTGTGGGTGTGCTCTATCGGCAACAAGAGGAAATTTATCAATTACACCGTATGCATGGGTTCACTAACTGGGAATGTCAAGGACGGTACAGAGCGTAGCTCGCATCTAGTAGGCCGTAGTTAGCACACTCATAGTTCGACTGGTAGCTAGTAGATGTCACTCGTGCAGATCCAGTGGCGAACTTTGTTTTAATTGAATATATATTTTCCATTGCAAAATGCACAACGTATAACGTATCAGTACTAAAAAACAATAAATATAAAAAATCAAGCAAAAAAATACAACTCTGATGGGTGTTGAACCCCAGCCGACTGGGTGAAAGACCAAAGCTCTAACCTCAGAGCTAAACGTGCCACTCTGGTCAAACGTTATCAATCGATTTACATACAACTTTTAGCAAATAATGACTTGAACTAAACGATTTCTTAACTGGAGTATATCTTATATATAAAAGTGAAAGTCTGTATGTATGTGGGTGAGTGGGTGGGTAGGTTGGTTCCGTATACAAATCTACACCGTTCCACCAATCTCAACCAAATTTTGCATACACATAGTTTAGGACCCAGAAGGAACCGCTGGCTACATGAATTCTCCATAGTCTTTCTCATTCTTCTGATTTCGGCCCTTTTGCACTCACGCGCAGGCTAATCAAATCATAAAAAAAATCCTCTCGGCACGCCGGAAGGCGGAGGTAGATTTCACCGGGGAAACTAGGGGATAGGCTACAATAGGCAAAATAAGCAGGTTTTCGTAGGAGGATCAGACCTCATTTATTGCGAGAAAGTATTTTACAATTGGAGGTTAGTTAACATTTTTTCGTCTTTCTATGCATATTATAAACATTTTACTGTCTTATGGGGATGGTAACCTTCTTGTCATTTGGGGTTCATTTTTATACTTGTGATCACACTGTCCTTATGCAAGGTTTGGATCTAATGTGTAACTATCTAACAGTCTGTTACTTCTTCACGCAAAATTTTATCTCCCGCAGAGATGTTGGTTGGTTCCTCCGTTTAGGGGCTGCGACAAGGTGGTCATGTAACCCCGTGTACATTGGGTGAGTGTAGAATCTGTCTGATAAACGGTGTTATTTGTGATGACTGTATTAGTCTGTAATTCAGGTAAGGACTGCAGACGGTCAATTTTAAGTAGTAGTACCTAATTTTGTACCAAATACTAACGTCAACGACACCTAGCTGTGAACTTGGCTGATAGATGCCACCACAACCAGCAACTTGCAACGAACGTTGTAACTTCCCCTCCGAAGGAAAGCATGCTGACGGATTTTTAGCGCTCTTAGAAAATCCGGCGACTTTGGCCGGCTTTGAACCAGTGACCTTGGGCACAGTGTGCCCGTTTAGACCGGAGTCCGCACGACCACACATGCATTTTACCAATAATCAGTCAGCACGAGAGTCAAAATATCCCGGAGCGCCAGATGGGTTAAAGCAAATCGCAAAAAACGACATCAAATAAAAAAAAGCTTTGCTGATTTTTGGCTCAATGCAACAATAAGGATAGATGGAGATTTAATTGGGAGTAACACATCCCGTAAAATTATCTCAGTTTATTTTGAAGTTAAAATTGACTGCAAAGATGCTCAAAGCAGCATCACTCACGTGTGGCGATCCACACTCCTATTTACACAATATACAGAAATTTTCCAAACACATTTGACAATTATTTTTTTGGAAACACAAGTCTGATTGTTAGTCCTGTAGACTGTGTTCCAAAATTATTTATAATTAATTCCAGTTCAAATTTAATTGTCTCTACTGGAAATATCGTAGTTCACTGTTTGAAAATGTTTACATAATATTAACACTCGTAGAATAAATGTTCATAGAATTTTTAAACTTTCACTTATTTTTCCAGTTTCAAAAATACATTGTCGAAAAATATTGTTATCATTGAAGCAACACAAATTATTTACCTATATTAATAACATCTGAAAAGTATTTGACCATTGAGCATAGCATCGAAGAACTGTGCGAAGCACAACAACAATTAATTGTTCTTCTGACATTAAACATTCGAGAAGTGACTCGATTATGAACTTCAAGTTCCTAACAAAATATATGATTTCTGAATCATCAACTTGATCAATAAATGGTTGAACCATTCAATTATTCAATTTTCCACTTGGAATCATTATTATAAAAATATTTATATTCATGGCCATTTTTAGCAATTTTCACAACTTGAAATTCTTCGACAGAATGCGGAAATAAGAATTGTAATTTTATAATGAATTCATTTAGTTCATGGCACTAGGATTGAAAATATCCTTCAAATTATTCGTGGTTAAAGAATTATTTTTAATTGGCAGTGGCCCATTCTATTATTTGTGTAAGAACACAATATTACAACAACAACGACAAAGGTCTTCCTCTGAAGAAAAATAAACTACTATCATGACAAATCCGGGTTCTAGCAAAATCAAAGTCTAAATGGAATCCGTAAACAAGGTTGAAATAAGAACTGATGGTTTTAAAGAAATAACCTTCGGGTCATTCATACGACGAAATGTGTAGTTCCAATACTCCTACTATAAACCTGAGCCATCGAACCTGCTATTTGATTGGTGCTCGAAAAAACCTCTTCATTCCTGCGACTTAAACATGCGCACCTGGGAATGGCATTTCAACTACTCCACACACATAAATTTTCTTCCCAAAATTTATACAATAAATCAAGCCTCTGCTTGTTATCAACACAGGAAGATTAATAAACTTACAAGTTTATTTTATTTTACCATTCAGTTCAACCCGTGAATTTACCATACTTATGAAAATCTTTACTTCACTATCGAGTGTATTTACGTCATGATTTTATATAAATACAAAAATATCCTATTTGATACAAATATCAATTGCTTCCCGTTTCATGCCTCTCCGTGTTATCTGAAAAATGTACTTTGCTCATTGCAAATATCAACTGTTCAACCAGAACTGAAATGTTGGTTGAATGCGGGCTTGCGTTAACCACTCTCCTTCGGAAAATCTCCTGTTCCAGACTAGAAATGATTAAACTACTTCATAGGCTCTCTCTCAATACATATGATTATTAGAAAATATAATATCCAAGAATTATTTAGAAAAATTATAAAAATTATTATTATTATTATTATTAGTGGATTATTATTATTATTATTATTATTTGTTATATTATTTTAAATATGTTTAATTATCATCTCATTATGTGAGAATCCACATGTTCGAACCTTCGAATATGGAAAAAATATCCATTCCTTAACAAAAATAAATTTAACTTTTACAGTTACATCGGTTGTTTTCCGTGGTTTCCAAAAAATATGAAATATTCAAATAAATGCTCGAAATGCTCGGTCATCGATCCTAAACTGTTCTGAGTGCTGAAAATACTCAGAATAACTCTAATATGTCTTGCGTAAATCATTGCAAGATTTAAATACGACGAAAAAAAATGTGTTGGTCATCTGCAGAAAAATAGTTTGTTCCAATTAGCTAGGCATAATATAATTCAAATGTGGCTTACATTTCTTGATGGTCTTGAAGCGTAGTAAACCTGGTCTGTACCAGATTTATCCATAGACATGCCCTAGCGGACAAGCATGTAAAATCCTTGTATCGGCCGCCATTATATACCCACAATCCGTCTAGTCAGACATAGTGGTAGTATCTCTTGACGTTTGAATTAACTGTTGTTCCATTTTAATATGGGCTTCTATCAAAGCCATAACAGTTTGTTTAAATGGGGTCAGATCTAAGTGATCTATTCTTAGATATGTCAGTTGTAACATAACTCACGGTAATCTTATCAGTACAAGAAAAACACTGACAGTCTAACCAATCAACGGCTGTTCTGAAGATCGTTCCCTGGGCATGGTTTATTATATCACCATCTACCATGCGCTAAGCAACTTGTAGTTTCCCTTGCGTAGACTAATGAACGCCACCGTTATAGACTAGTCTTCAGTGTACTGACAGATCGAAGTGGTTAACTAGTTACAAATATGAAAACTGACTTGAAATGGACTTAAATATCCAAGTATTATGTTACTACTGGACTGTGACAAAGTATTAATTCTAGACAAAGTCTAGCATATGTCCATGTGAAAATATAAATATTTCCACCAATGTCTGTAGAAAAATCAATCACCTCAGTGATTCTCCTCGCCGTAAACTTACTAAGTTCCACCTCGTAGCGCAGCACTTTCGTGACTATCACGACTTTGAAAAGAACTTCTGCGTAGATCCGGCAACCATGTGCCTTGGCTCAGCGTCGTAGCAACTTGCTCGGCAAATGCTTGTGTTGAAAATGAGCTAACCATGCCTGCTCCAGCCGGCTTTTATTCAAAACTGCCAGGGTCACGCGTCATGACGTTGTAATCTAGAAATCCTCATATCTCTGGTATCCCTGGTTCGATTTACTTTATACTAATTGCGTTCTCTTTTATTTGGCCGTGCCAGTAATCTGATCCCAGTCTCAAGTCTCTACTCCATGGTTAACTATTTAATCAATAAATAGCCTCGTCCTCTGCTATTACTCGCTACGTCACTTGACATGCAAGTATCGGTAAATTCCTTCCAAATGCTTCGAGAAGCAATGTAGCGCGATATTCAAATATCTCAACTTTCAAAAGCGGCTACAGCCTTTCCCTTGATATCTAGGTGTCTGAAACTTGGAATACCCATTCCTAGAGTTGGGCACAATAGAAGTTCAGCATGCAACCAGTTAGCCGCTTCCCTCATAGTCTGATGGAACAAGAAGTTCCGCGACGAACTAAAGAGCCTACTTTTCTTAAAATTAAGATTCATGCCATAGATTAATCTACAGTATATGAACCTATCTACAAACTTATATATAACTAGCAGTAGTACCCGGCTTCGGCCGGTGGAATGATGATAATGTTTTAAGGTCTCCTTAGAAATATAATGGACTTAAAATCTAAGTCATTTGCCCCCATAGACAATGACGGAGTAATATCTAGGTCATTTGCCCTTTTGATAAGGATGATAATAAAAACTACTGTTGAATTGACACGTCAAACTTACAAACTACCGTAATAGAAATACATATTTCAAAATTCACAGGCGAGGAAGACATTGTGTGTGGTGATTAATGGTGTAATGGGCGTAACATCTACTGTAGGTCATTTGCTCTTATGATTAGGATGATAAGGGAAACTACTACCGGTATTGAATTGACACTTCAACGTATAATGTACACAATGTACTGTAATAAAAATAACTATATGGCGACTTCGGTGGCGTATTTGGTAGCATGCTGAGCTTCTATGCCCAAGATAGCGGGTTCAAACCCGGCCGAAGCCGTCGGATATTTTAAGAGCGTTAAAAATCCGTCAGTATGCCTTTCTTCGGAGGGGAAGTAAAGCCGGCGGTCCCATGTCAGATTTATGGCATGTTATTGAACCTTCCACTAATAACACCTGTGTGAAGCTAAATTGGATAGGTAAACAACGCTCATAGATGTCTACGTCCGTTGCCAAGAGCCGACTGCAGTGGCGTCTAGTAGCTAAGTTCCGAACTTGGCCTAGTAGTCGTTGACGGTGGCGCTTGGCGGCAAAAGTACGAACTATTTGAAGAATTCTAAGTTGCAGTTTGTACTTAAATTAAAAAACAGATAACACACACTAATACAGTCATCACAATTAACACCGGTTATCAGACAGATTCTACACACACCCAAAGTACAAGGGGCTACATGACCGCGTTGTCGCAGCCCCTAAACTTAAGAACCAACCAACCAAAAATAAATATTTTAAAAATCACAGTCGAGAAAGACTTTATGCGGCGGTGATTATTGGTAAGATGCACGTAACATGTAGGTCATTTGCACTTATGATGATAATAATAAGGTAATGAAAAAATGACTACTAAACGAACATGGTGTTATTTTAAAACTGATATAGGTAATTCAGGTGTCTAGCTTCGATGTCTTCCAAAGTCTCAACCTTATTTTCTGGCTTAGGCCTGTACTGGATGCGTCTAGTGAAAGAGCGTACTGCTCGGTAAAAACAAAGAATATAGGTCCAAGCTGCACGAACCTGAGATGATCGCAGATGATGACGAAATATGATGACACACGTTCGGGGTTCCCCGTCCTATACAGATTGACCGGGAATCACTCACTGTTTCGCAACGGCCCTGTGCTGGCATCAGCATAGACAGCAGGAGATAACACGGTGGGCTCTGGAAAGTACTCTCAAGTCACCTCACGATGAATCAGCAAGCTATTCTCACAACTGACCCCCCCCCAGGGTCTCACAACTTGTGGGACGTGGGTTGGCGACCTCGGAACCCCAGCTGAGTCTGGCATCGCTTCTACTTCCTGGTGCCGGGCTCATTTCAGTTCTCTTTCCTGTCGGCCTCCCTTGGTCAACTCTTGTTCTTTTCCGACCCAGACTGTATTAGGGTATCCGAGGGCTAGGGAGTCTTTCAATTTCCCGCCTTAATTGGCTTTGTCTCATCTTTCCTGATACCCTCATTCTTCGAGGGGTCTGCCTTCTTTTCCTTTTCATAATATCTCCTGTCTTCTGCTCAAGGCCCTCAAAGAGGCAGGGTTTGTGTAGACCCACCACTTCTGGTACACCCTCAAGGGCTCATGACTGGTGAGTTAGGAAGCGGGCAACCCCGAGGAATTCCTGAGCTACATGCAGGGAATGGAGTGGTATGTCAGAAATTTCAAGTGGACAGTGTTACGCATCGGGTTCCAAAGGGTAAGTATACAGACTTTGTTTTCGATCGGTGAACGATGTAGATTTGCACCAAAGGGCCTTAATGCGGGAAATGGAGTGGTCTGTCCGAAATATCGAGTGGACAGTGTAACTCGTCGAGTTCCAAACGGTAATTATGTAAAATCTGGTTGAGATCGGTGAAACGGTGTAGTTTTGTGCCAAGGGCCAAAATGCAGGGAATGGAGTGGCCTGTCCAAATTTTAAAGTGGACAGTGTTACTCATCGGGTTCCAAAGAGTAAGTATACACATTTTGTTTTCGATCGGTGAACGATGTAGATTTGTGCCAAAGGGCCTAAATGCGTGGAATGGAGTGGTCTGTCCGAAATTTCGAGTGGACAGTGTTACTCGTCGAGTTCCAAAGGGTAATTATGTAAAATCTGGTTGAGATCGGTGAAACGGTGTAGTTTTCTGCCAAAGGGCCAAAGAGCAGGGAATAGTGTGGTCTGTCCGAAATTTAAAGTGAACAGTGTTACTTGTCGGGTTCTACGGGTAAGTATATAAAATTGGGGTCAGATCGGTGAAACGGTGTATATTTGTGCCAAACAGCCTAAATGCAAGGGATGGAGTGGCCTCACCGCAATTTCAAGCAGACAGTGTTAGTCGCAGTGTTCCAAAGGGTAAATATACAAATTTTGGTTGAGATCGGTGAAACGGTGTAGATTTGGGACAAAGGGCCTAAATGCAGGAAATGGAGTGGTCTGTCCGCAATTTCAAGCAGACAGTGTTACTCGCTGGGTACCAAAGGGTAAGTTTACGAATATTGGTTCTGATCGGTGAAACGGTGTAGATTTGTGCCAAAGTGCCTAAATGCAGGGAATGGGGTGGTCTGTCCGAAATTTTAAGTGGACAGTGTTACTCGCAGGGTTCCAAAGGCTAAGTATACAAAGTTTGGTTCAGATTGGTGAAACGGTGTAGATTTGTGCCAAAGGGCCTAAATGCATGGGATGGAGTAGCCTCTCCGCAATTTCAAGCAGACAGTGTTAGTCGCAGTGTTCCAAAGTGTAAATATACAAATTTTGGTTGAGATCGGTGGAACGGTGTGGATTTGGGCCAAAGGGCCTAAATGCAGGGAATGGAGTGGTCTGTCCGCAATTTCAAGCAGACAGTGTTACTCGCAGGGTTCCAAAGGGTAAGTATACACATTTTGGTTCAGATCGGTGAAACGGTGTAGATTTGTGCAAAAAGGGCCTAAATGCAGGGAATGGCGTGGTCTGTCCGAAATTTCAAGCAGACAGTGTTAGTCGCAGTGTTCCATAGGGTAAATATACAAATTTTGGTTGAGATCGGTGAAACGGTATAGATTTGGGCCAAAGGGCCTAAATGCAGGGAATGGAGTGGTCTGTCCGCAATTTCAAGCAGACAGTGTTACTCGCAGGGCACCAAAGGGTAAGAATACGAATTTTGGTTCTGATCGGTGAAACAGTGTAGATTTGGACCAAAGGGCCTAAATGCAGGGAATGGGGTGGTCTGTCCACAATTTTAAGTGGTCAGTGATACTCGCAGGGTTCCAAAGGGTAAATATACAAATTTTGGTTGAGATCGGTGAAACGGTGTGGATTTGGACCAAAGGGCCTAAATGCAGGGAATGGGGTGGTCTGTTCGAAATCTCAAGTGGACAGTGTTACTCGCAGGGTTCCAAAGGTTAAATATACAACTTTTGGTTCAGATCGGTGAAACGGTGTAGATTTGTGCAAAAGGGCCTAAATGCAGGGCATGGGGTGGTCTGTCCGAAATTTAATGTTGACGGGGTTACCCGCAGGGTTCCAAAGGGTAAGTATACAAATTTTGGTTCAGATCGGTGAAACGGTGTAGATTTGTATACATAACAGACAGACAGACAGACAGACAGACAGACAAACTTTGTGCTTTATATGTATAGACAAGTAGTTCCGTGAAGAATTATACAGCTTATTTTCATATATCCTACTCATGTTAATTGCCCCTTATCTACATACAACATTTCGGTTTGATTGTTGTGATAGATTTGTAGATATTGAGAACCGTCTAAATATTTCAAATGGTCGGTAGGTTGGATTTTTATTTATGTACTATTACTTGAAGGTTATTGTGTACGTGTGATATTCAAACTTCAATCGCATGATTAGGACACAAGAAGTAAAAACGATATTTTAAAATTTCGCACAGCTGCCATCTTGTGGTTATGAAAACAATTGAAATAAATTAGATGCCAGTGGATTAACATTTGTATAAGCATTTAACGTGCAAAGTTTCACTGCACTCGGATGGTTAAATCGCGAGAAAAGTCCATTTAAATATTTGTAATTCGCATCGCCACCATGTTGGATTTGTGCTCACCAGGTTACTGAAAGTCCTATAGGTGAACTTATGTTCACAGCCTCTATGAACATAAAAAATATTAGTTTGATTGCTGTAAAAGATTCGTAGATATTGAGAACCGTCAAAATATTTCGGATGCTCGCCATTTTGGATTGTTATATGTATAGGCCATAGAGGACGCGAACAAATGAAGGTAAGACATAAGGTAACATAAACCTACATTTAAGGCATTTTTTTAATATATATAGATCACCGTGGAATATATCGGCACTCGGTGACTTTAAATCCGTTACCGAGGTAAGCCCGACAATACTAGATTAAGATAGGAATAATCAAAGTGGAATATATCGGCACTCGGTGACTTTAAATCCGTTACCGAGGTAAGCCCGACAATACTAGATTAAGATAGGAATAATCAAAGTGGAATATATCGGCACTCGGTGACTTTAAATCCGTTACCGAGGTAAGCCCGACAATACTAGATTAAGATAGGAATAATCAAAGTGGAATATATCGGCACCCGGTAACCACAATTCCGCTACCGGGGTAAGACCAACTATATATTATTTACGGCATTACGGCACCGTATAGGGTAAGCCCGGCCTTGCAGCTAAGTAACATTAATCATGTTTTTTTTTCAGTAAAAGACCAGCTTCAACCAGTACTAATATGTTTTTTTTCTAAACCTCGCCATTTTTTTTTCACAGGCATCGTCACCAGATACAGAAAATTGGTGACAGGAATTTCACTGCCATATAGCAGTGGCATATTATTTACAGCATGCCATGATGTGTACTATTTTTTTTTATTTTTTTCAACTTGCACTAATCCCGACACACTCGCAAACACTCACCACATTTTTCTTTTTCAGCTACACACTCTAAAATGAATCTGCACAGCAGGACTGGTGCCTGTGGGGTACCAGGCTTACTGGCAGATCAACTCAATTAAAACACATAAAGCGTCAAAATGTGACGCAGATTACGACAATGAGGGCGCAACCGGTTTGTGGCAGTGACTCTCATTGTCAAGTGTGAAAGCATTCACCCACAGAGGATGCTTCACAGGTTAGGTATTAAGCACACATACAAGCGGTACGACCACTATACCGTACCAAGAAGTGGCCGTACAGAATCAGCCGTGAGACGGCAAGAGTACGTACAGACGGGTAGCGTGCACGCGAGGTACCTCATGAAAACTATAATTATAAGGGATTAGCGCGATTAAGTAGACATAAGGTCATTGTAAATTATAATTTTTCAGGATAAACTGTATACCATTATTCCACTAGACATAAGGTCATTGTAATTTATAAGTTTTTCAGGATAAGCTTTATACAACTATACACTATATATTTTTTTGTTTGTTCACCAAAATGCCAATGTCCATCATGTGTATGATTTGTTTTCTTTCATTTTTCCTTCTTCTAACTTCCCCATTTGTCAGGGTGTTCCGTTTTTCCCACACAAATAAATACTTTTGAATATTTCCCTTAAATTATACCCTGGAACACCCATTTTTCTATTTTCTTCTACCTTTCTTATTGCAGGGATCATTTTTTCCCTAAGATGGGGCGGACGACGCAATCATCCGTTCGGCCCTGGGTTTTTCCTCCCTGCACAAATATGTAACACATAACCATCAGAAACCATGTTTTTTTTTTAAACTAGCAATATGCCAGCAAATGCAAGGGCAATTTTTTTTTTACATATCGAATTTATTTTAATGTTCAATTTCTCTCAAAATGTCAATTTTTTCCCAATGTTAATCAAATCTTTCGCAAATGTCAATTTTTTTTGTTTGTTTTTTTTTCACAATGTCAATGTATACATATATATGTAAATCCCATAACCCTCCCCTCTGAACACGGGCTCACCTCACACCCACACTTCGATACGACGCCACCAGGAGATACGAGAGGGTTTTCCAGGACCACTACGTCAACATCCCAACTTCCAGTTCCGTTCCCGTTCGCGAGGACGCGAACAAATGAAGGAAGACTCTTGTACAGCATCCCAGGGGTATGCACCCCTTGGAGACCATCCCCCCAACATCTGGCTAAATCCCCTAAAAAGGCAACCCTTGGAAAGCCGGGGCAACATCCATTAATACTGTAAGGACAGCTTGCTACTCCATAAAGCAGCTCAAGCCTTACGTAATCATTACACTCAGCGACATAGTACTAACTGGGCCAATACATTGCTGACAGGAGGGCGTCAGAAGGTATAAGAGGACGTCCTAATGAGGTCAAACTCTCTCTCCATTGTCAGTGCTCCATCAAGACGGCCGAAGCTACGCTGGTGTCAACCGAGGTGAGTCAGTCAATCGTGTTCAGAGTTCCTATTTATGTAACCTGCAACCCACAACTTGTATCACATTATAAACATAATTTCATTCCCTACAAGGGACTCACACAAAGAATATCACAGACCAATAAAACACTTGGTCCACACTCTACACTAGCATTACTGTTATACGCCTCTTTACATCCCAACGCCCTTCCTTATTCCCGTCACGTAAAGACGTGACAGACGGTAAGCCATTAGCGCTAACTCAGGTATCTTTGTGTTTCTCGAGCCGGCTGCCAGCAAGCAGCGCGTGCCACCCGGCTGATACGAGCAGAGTCGATTACATAACAAGCAGTCAGCTGAGCGACTAGTACAGCGACCCTTTGCAGTGGGTCCCATCCCCTCAAACACTACCACATTATTTATAGGAACGCCCCCTAGTTCCTAGCACACCACAACACACTACACTGGTCAGCTTGCCCTGTCAAGGGAAGCTACCCTTCTTTAGGCACCACCTCATAAATTAGTACAGCAACTCTCCCTTTTAGATCCACCCCCAAATAAGGGATCTAAAACACCAGGTTACTGAAAGTCCTATAGGTGAACTTATGTTCACAGCCTCTATGAACATAAAAAATATTAGTTTGATTGCTGTAAAAGATTCGTAGATATTGAGAACCGTCAAAATATTTCGGATGCTCGCCATTTTGGATTGTTATATGTATAGGCCATAGAGTTATATACCATTAAGGGAAAATTATTACCCTTATAGAGGAAGCATCCTTTGACCAAATGAATAGGTCATTAGCCTAATAGTTTGCGGATGGCGACCATCTTTGTGTGAAAATCAATTCCCCCTATTAATTCAAACACGGTGAAACCGAATGGAAAGAAATTTGGTACAGAGGTAGCACTAGAAAAGGCCACCTCAGTGTCATGTTTTATATCGCCGCCATCTTGACGGAAACGGAATGACGGCCACCCAAATGTTAAAAGCTTAAATCAAATTTCGACCATCCTAATAATTTGATCTCTACC
The DNA here is from genome assembly GCA_946902985.2 of Meconema thalassinum. Taxonomy (NCBI): domain Eukaryota; kingdom Metazoa; phylum Arthropoda; class Insecta; order Orthoptera; family Tettigoniidae; genus Meconema; species Meconema thalassinum. The sequence goes on along the minus strand of OX336388.2, from coordinate 578,019,004 downwards.
AGATTTTGCAACAACATGCCTTTTTGTGGAAGGCATCTTATGACTGACTACAAGGTCATCAGCCCAATAGTTTGCAAATAGCGGCCATGTATGTGTGCAAATCCATTCCCCTTATCAATTCAAACACGGTGAAACCTAATTGAATGATTTTTTTTACAGAGTTAGCACTAGCAAAGGGCACCTCATAATCATGTTTAATATCCCTATAGCACGTTGTATTTCAACAAGCTACTACCACCAACATTCAATTATTGGCCTACTCCTTGGAAAGGACAAAGCGTTATAACAATACCCATGCATTTAGGAGAAAGTAGGCTATATGTTCTTTACTGAACATCTTGTTTTTTAATAAAATGAAAATAGGTTAAAAATGGAAACGTATATCAGTCCGTGATTAATGGACTCCGACACCATTAATCCGATTGGATTGAAATTTTGTAGAGTTGTAGTGCACACCCCAAGGAAGGGTTTTGGAAACAATAATTTTAGATAGCACTCTCCATTCCTTTTATTTATGCCCTTTGGCACAAATTTTCACCGATTTCCTTGGCTCAAATCTACACCGTTTTACCCATCTGAACCGAATTTTTCGTACTTACCATTTGGAACAAGACGATTTACGCTATCTGCTTGAAAATTCGGACAGCCCTCTCTATTCCCTTCTTTTAGGCCGTTTGGCACAAATACTGAATTTCCATGCCCCACAAACTTCATAATTTTATTTAAGGGCGTCATCACGAGGATGAGGACTTACAGAATTGGAGAGGTTTCGTTATTTTACAGTATCAGCGGGAAAAATGTTAATTTCCTTGCTTCTATGCATGCTTTAATTGATTTTCTCTGTTTTGCCGACAGAATCCATACCATCTTTTAGGGTCTCTTTTATACACGTGGTGAGTTCGCACGGAAGTTGTCGACACTGGCGTCTATCTATTTAACAGTCTGTTATTCTTTCATGCAAATATTATCTCTTACAGAGACAGAATGAAAGCAGAATGGGACCTCGAAGTATGGCGTTGACATGGTAACATTCACCAATTTCGCAGACCGGGAATAGTTTTCTGGCAATATCTCGGAAACCGTTTGCTTTAGGGCCTTAAAACGTGGGGTTCAACATTGAACCTCGCATTAGCCATGCGTAAAAGGAGCCATGTCAGATCTTTCTACGATTAAATCGCCGAGTCTCATCCAATTTCTATGCACAAGATCGCGCGTTCAAACCCGGCCGAAGTCGTCGGATTTTTTAAGAACGTTAAAAATCCCTTAGTATGCCTACCTTCGGAGGTGAAGTTAAGCGGGCGGTCCCATGTCATATATTTATGGTATGTTAAAGAACCTTCCACTAATTACAACTTTGTGAAGCTAAATTATATATAGGTAAAACATTTTAACTAACGTTCTTAGGATCCTACGTTCGTCGTCAAGAGACGACTGCGGTGGCATCTGGTAACTATGTTTTGAACTAGTTGGGGTTGACGGTGGCGTTTGGTGGCAAAAGTAGGAACTACTTGAAAAAATTGAATGTCTGCAGTCCTTACTTGAATTAAAAACAGATACACACACTAATACAGTCATCACAATTAACACCGGTTATCAGACAGATTCTACACACACTCAAAGTACACGGGGCTACATGACCACGTTGTCGCAGCCCCTAAACTAAGGATCAACCAACCAACCTCTTCTTCTTAATATAAACATGGAAATTTATATCTGTCCGAAATTAATGGACTCCGACACCGTTAAACCGATTGCATTGAAATTTTGTAGGGTTCTAGCCCTCACCATTCCGTTTATTTATGCCCTTTGGCGCAAATTTACACGGTTTTCCTTGGCTCAAATCCACACCGTTTTACCGATCTGAACGAATTTTACGTACTTACCATTTGGATCAAGAGGAGTAATACTATCTGCTTGAAAATTCGGACAGCTCTCTCCATTCCCTTCATTTAGGCCATTTGGCACAAATACGTAATTTCCATGCCCCACAAGCTTTATAATTCTATTTAAGGGTGTCATCACGAGGATGGGATCTTACAGCACTGGCGAGGAATCGTTATTTTACAGTGTCAGCGGAAAACATTTCATTTTTCTTGCTTCAATGCATACTTGATTTAATTTTCTCTGTTTTGCCGACAGAATTCAGGATCTTTTTTCATACAGGTGGTGACACTGCTCGCACGGAAGTTCTCGACACTGGCGTCTATCTATTTAACAGTCTGTTATTCCTTCATGCAAAATATTATCTCTTACGGAGACAGAATGAAAGCATAATGGGACCTCGAGGTATGGCGTTGCCTGGTAACGTTCATTAATTTCGCAGACCGGGAATAGTTTTCTGGCAATATCTCGGAAACCGTTCGCTTTAGGGCCTTAAAACGTGGGGAACCTTTATCCTCGCTTTAGCCATGCGTAAAATGAGCCACGTCCCATTTTTATATGAGCAAATCGATGAGTCTCATCCAATCCCTACCGGGTGAGTTAGCCGTGGTGGTTACGGCATGACTGATGGCAGTCGCTCACATCCGGGAGGCGAGGAGGTTCGAATCCCCCCGCCGGCAACCTTGAAGATGGTCTTCTGTGGTTTCCCATCTTCCTTCCAGGCAAATGCCGGGGTTGGTCCCTAACTATAGGCCACAGCCACTACCTTCCAACTCCTCGTCCTTACATTCCAACTTCCCTCCTTCCCTCCCCAACGGTACTTGTAGCTCACCCATTGGCTGTCCGTCTTGAAGCAGCTACAAAACTGGCGAGCCGAACATGTCCTCGGACACTCCCGGCACTAAAAGCCATACGCTAAAAAAATCCAATCCCTATCTTCCTCTTATATATAAACAAGTAGTTCCGTGGAGAACTAAAGCCTATTTTCATATATCCTACTTACAGTATGCTAATTGCCACTATCAACAAACAAAATTTCGGTTTGATTGCTGTAATAGATTCTTAGATATTGAAAACCGACAAAATATTTCGGATGGTCGCCATGTTGGATTTTTATATATGTAGGTCTTACAGTTATGTAGACTACAGTTACATGAAGATTATTTTGTACGTGTAGTATTCAAACTTCAATCGCCTGATTAGGACACAAGAAGTAAAAACTAGATTTTTAAATTTCGCACAGCTGCCATCTTGTGGTTATGGAAACAATTGAAAAAATTAGATTCCAGTGGATTAACATTTGTATAAAGATTTACTGTACCAAGTTTCACTGCACTCGGATGGTTAAATTGCGAGAAACTTCCATGTGAATATTTTTATTTCGAGTCGCCGCCTTGTTGAATTTGTGATCACCGGGTTATTGAAATCCCTATAGGTGAACTTATGTTCATAGCCCCTATGAACATAATAAAATTTAGTTTAATTGCTGTAATAGATTCGTAGATATTGAGAACCGTCTAAATATTTCGGATGCTCGTCATGTTGGATTGTCATATGTATAGGCCATAGAGCCATGTACCATTAAAGGAAAATTATTGCTCAGGTTCATCATTCAAACTTTCACTTCGATTGCATGATTTCGACACAAGAAATAAAAACTAAATTTTAACATTCGCACAGCCGCCATCTTGAGGTTATAAAAAAATTGAACTAAATTAGATACCAGTACATTACAGTGTACATAAATATTTGCTGTATCAAGTTTCATTGCGTTTGGATCATTAAATCGCGAGTAAAGGCTATTTAAACTTTAAACTCGCATGGCCACCATGTTCGTTTTGAAGTTAACCGTTTTCTGAAAGTCTCATAGATGAACTTCCAGTAGTGCCCTTTATCTCCGTACAACATTTCAGTGTGATATCGGTAATAGTTTCGGAAATATTGAATGCTGATGAAATATTTCGCACAGCCGCCATCTCGAGGTTATGTAAACAATTGAATGAAGTTAGATGTCGGCGCATTACAATGTGTATATACATATACTGTACCAAGTGTCATTGCGTTTGGTTGGTTAAATCGCAAGAAACGTCTATTTAAATGTCACGATTTTTCTTGGCCGCCATGTTGGTTTTGTAGTTAACAGGTTTTCAAAATACACATAGATGAATTTCTAGTTGTGCTCTTTATCAACGTACAAAATTCCAGGGTGATATCGGTATTAGTTTCGGAGATATTGAATGCTGGTGAAATATTTAGCAAAGCCGCCATGTTAGATTGGTGAGACGTAACAAAATTTAAAGGGCACGGTCGGGGTCGTCGGAATAGTGCTATGAACTTACCGAGTTTCATTGAAATTGCTCCAGCTGTTTAGATTATATTAGGGACACACACACACGAATCACAAACACACGCACACGACCAACTAATCATCGGATGTATACAATATTTAGGAAAATCATACCCTCATATGGGACACGTCTCATAAGCCTTTTTTTTTTTCATAATTGAAAATAGGCTAAAAATGGAAATGTCTATCTGTCCGAGATTAATGGACGTAAAAATATAATAAAGGTATTTTTTACGTCTTTGTAATGTCGGAAACCAACATAATATTTTGATGTAGTGTATTATTTATAGAGGTGGATTGTGGGGTCTGAAACGAGGCGTGATTTTGAGTCTAATTTTATAGTCTTTGCGCTGCTTATTGTATGTGAGTATTTGGATCTTTACGACGGTTTACCAAGGTATGATCATTTCTAATTTGCACGGTATCCTTTCTTACTGTTTATAGATTTATTTTTGTTACTTGACCGTGTTGCACACAATACGTCACAGCGAGCAAAGCTACGATATCCTGATATCCAATTGTGATCCCGAGCAACGCCGGGCTTAAGAGCCAGTTATAATAAAAACTTTTAATTTCGAACGGACCACGTCCTTAAGAACAGTTTAAACAGTTTGGATAATCGGATCTGGTGGGTCGCAAGTTATGCATTATAAAGCTTGCATAATTCACACGGCCACCATCCTAAATTGTACGACTAATGACCTTGTACTTTGAGCACAAGACGTGTCCCATATGAGGGTATGTTTTTCCTAAATATTGTAAAGATCCGATGATTAGTTTGGTCGTAATTTAATTTTAACTTTTGACCATTTTAGTGGCCGCCATTAAGTTTTGGTAAAGATAGGGGCAATATAAAACATGACACTGAAGTGCTCTTTGATAGTGCTACCTCTGTTTCAAATTTCATTCAATTCGGTTTCGTCGAGTTTGAATTGATAGGGGAGGGTAGGAGGTGACGGGACAGATACAGGGTACATACTCACAGACAGACAGACAGACAGACAGACAGACAGATTACCAACTTTTGGCCCGTGTAGATCTCATAAGTCTACTTTCATTTTTTGGAAAAATAGAAAATAGGCTAAAATGAGCCACAAAGATAGTAGATGCACTGTAAGAAAGCTAAGGGTCCGTAGCTTAATATGACGGAGCCCCTTAAGTGCAAAATATCTGATGATCGCTTGACGATCGAAACCGATTAAACAAGTGAATTTATTAAAATACCATGTATTTTTCCGGGTTAATGGAAACACCCTTTACTATTTGATACAATTATGTTGACCGACAGTAAAGCATTAAATATTGACGACAACAGCAACCATCATCTTAGGAGCAGATTACCTTGCTATTCCGCTCCTTGAAACAGAAACAATACAACAATCTTCATTTTGCCATGCTTTGCTAGTAGAGTGCTTTAGTGTTAAGAGTCTGTATTACGAGTACGTGAGCCGATAAAGGCCACTCGGCTCAACTCGACACAGCGTTGGCGGTCGAGACGCTTTCACAGTTAGCCTACATTATGACTGTATTTAATATTCATTAGTAATATGCATACGAAAGAAACGTTTTACCATTTGTGATGCGTCGTTTATTCTTTAGGCGCAGTCCTTTAACTAGAGACAGCATTTATGATAACCGAGCCGTCACAACTAGATGGCGGTCCACACAGATTAATGGAACACGCTTAATGAGTTTTCTAAGACAATTAAGTTAGATTGTGACCTAAACTCTGTTATAACTCATTATTTGTCTATATTAGTGGTTAATGTGAATTGATGGACAATTGTAAAAGGAATACCATGTATCATTGCAAGCGAAATTTATATTTTGAGACGGCACCGATATTTACAGAAAATCAGTAAGATTTGTGCAAAAATAAATTACAGTGTGCGGGTACATTTCCGGGCGCAGTGGCTAGCATTCTTGGCTGTCACCCCTGTGGCCCACGTTTGATTCCCGGTTCTCCCAAGGAATTTAATTCTGCTTTTTGAGGCAAACCTGAGAAGGATTGGGTTCGATTCTCACCTCAGCCATCATGCTCTATAAGCTCATTAAGTGGTTGGTTATCTTTTGTTTGCCATTTCTCCTCCAGGCAAATGGTTCCTAACTGAAGGCCGCGGCCTCTTTCTTCCCAATCCTCACCTGAATTACAAACACACGCACAGCACTACAGATATTACAATAACACAGGTTATTAGACAATTTCTTCACATGCCCAAGTTGATGGGGCTAAATATGACCACGATGACCAAGACTCTCAAACGAAACATCATCAACAACAACATGTACTAGTGTGCTTATTTAGAATTTGGGCCTAGGATTGGGGAGACGACGATTGTGGATTTAATTAAAGTGCCATCCCGGCACTTGCCTGGGGTAGAGAAACAATGGGAATTCAATTGAAGGATAGCTGAGGTGCGAATCGAACACACATCTTCTCAGTTCTGATATTGGAGGCTGAGTGTACCCCGTTGTAGCCCTCATTAAATTTCTAGACAAGAGTTGAGAATCAAACCCGGACCTCTGCTGTGCCAGCTAATAATGCTAGTCACTATTCCACGAGGCCTAAATAGATTAATGTATATATCATGGATATATGACATTGTTACTGTTGCTTCGATTGGGATGTCTATATCATTTACGACATCGCGATTATGTATCCTCATGTACTTGGGTGTGTATGAAACCTGTCTGATAACCTGTGCCCCTGTGATGGCTGTAAAATTGTGAACGGCCCCCTGGCTCAGTGGCTAGTATTCTTGGCTGTCACCCCTTAGGCCTGGGTTCGATTTACAGCTCTGCCACGAAATTTAATTCTGGTCAGAGCCTCGTGAGGAAAACCTGAGAAGGGCTGGATTCGATTTCCACCTCAGCCATCCTGTTCTATAAGTGGTTGGTTTTCAGTGGTTTCCCATGTTTACTCCAGGCAAACGACAAAACGGTTCCTAACTGAAGGCCATCGCCAGTTCCTTCCCAATACTCACCTGTATTTCAAATGCACACACTAATAAAGACATTAAAATAACACAGGTTACCAGACAAATTCTAAACACAATCAAGTACACGGGACTAAATGACCACGACGTCCAAGCCCCTCAAAAGAAACAACAACAACATGTACTAGTGTGTTTATTTAGAATTTTGGCCTAGGATGGGGGAGGAGGTGGTTGTGGGTTTACAATAATTTAGGTACCATCCCGGCATTTGCCTGATGGTAGAGAAACCATGAGAAATCAATTGAAGGATAGCTAAGGTGGGAATCGAACCCACATCTTCTCAGTTCTGTCTTTCGAGGCTGAGTGTACCCCATTCCAGCCCTCATTTAATTTCTTTACAGAGCCTGGAATCAAACCCGTACCTCTGTATTGACAGCTAATCATGCTAGTCACTATGCCTCGAAGCCAATGAAAATTATTGTTTGTCTCACATATAGAGGAAACTGTTATTGCTGCTGCTGCTGCTGCTTCTGCTGCTGCTTTTTCACTTGGAATGTTTGTGTTCACTAGACCCATGCATTTGTGTGAGTGGGGTGTCTGATATCTAGTGTTATTGTGGTGACTGTAGTAGGGTTTGCAACTGCAATTATTTTGGCTTAGATTTGGGGTTGGAGCCCTGGTATTTCGCATAGGATACTATCTAGGCATTTGCTTAGAGTGAGTATGGAGAAGCCCTACAGAGAGAGAGAAACACTTAAATATATAGACTACAGATCTCCTCTTATTGGTCAAAGAGACAATCCAAAATTTGACATGTCTTCAAGTTTGACGTGACGCACAAGATATCGATGCGGAGTTAAGTCTCTGTAACTGCCATCTAATACATTCTCCTCCTGTGACCACTTCTATATCATCTTGTGGTTGGCCTAGATCGAACAGTGTTACCAAACTGTTGTCTTTTATCAAAACTTCATTTGGCAACGCTCACCATCGGCATAAGGAGAACTGACGTTGTACAGAGTATGAAATAGTTCGGTAACGTCATTGGACTAAATTCATTACTTTAATGTGATTGATTCCTGAACATGTAACCGGTTAGGTGCTGTAGTTGTGCGTTTAACTGTCGTAGTTTAATCCTTCATTTAAGCAACAGTTGTCGTCCAGGATGGCCATCGTCAGTGCTGGAATTCACACCTAAGAAATCCCAACATTACTGTTGGACAGAACGTTACAGTAAATTGGACTCAAGACGCTCCACTCCCGGTTATTATTTCCTCGAGACGCTTGCTACATAATGATCAGCAGCCCTGTTTACTTGTGTTGTTGTTGATTTATTTAGGGGCTTTGCGATATCATGGCCATATAGCCCCGTGTACTTGGGTATGTGTAGAATCTGTCTGATAACCATGTCATTGTGATGGATGTACTAGTGCGTATATTTGCAATTGAGGCTAGGATTTGGAGGTAAATGGCTGCGGTCTTAAGTTAGAAACCATCTCTGCATTTTACTGGAGTATAAATGGGAAACCATCGAACACCACTTCCAAGACAGCTAAGGTGGGAATCTATCCTATCTGTTCTCAGGTTTGACTCACAAGGCTGAGTGTATCCACATTCAAACCTCAGATTAGAATTTAACGTCCTTGGATAGGTCAGCTGATAAAGCTGTGAATAGTGGTGTGTACTCATGTGTGCAATATATCTGATAACCTCTGTTAATATGGGTTCTGCATTAGTATAAGGTGCGATCAAAAAGTAACGAGCCGGAGGCTGGAATGCGCAAACCGGTGACGACATCGGCTAATCGTGTCGTGTGTAACGAGGTGTGGTTTCCGACCAGAGCGTGGAAGGTCACAGCCCGTCGCTAGAGGGCACGCGTGCACGTCACGTGACGATACAAAGCAAGCAGCAGGAAGCATCAATAGTCCAACGCTGCCAGTCGTATTGCAAACAGTGACATGGAGGCGTCAACCGAAGAGCAAAGAGGAGTTGTTCGGTTTCTGACAGCGGAAGGAGTAGGGGGAACGGACATTCATCGCCGAATGTCACAAGTGTACGGCAAACACTGCATGTCCTTTGCAAGGGTCAAGGCGTGGCACAAGCGCTTCAGGGAAGGACGGGTGTCGTTAGCCGATGATGCCCGGTCTGGGGCAGCCCCCCCCCCCCCCGTGCATTACCGATGACAACGTCGGCCAGCTGGTTGATGCACTCATTACCCAGGACGGTCGAGTGACAGTGAAGGCCATAGCCGCCGTGGTCGCACCACGACAATGCACGACCTCATACGGCCCACACAGTCCCAGCACTCCTGCATAAATTCAACTGGGAGTTTCTGGGCCACCTTCCATACAGCCCAGACCTCTCTCCCTGTGTTTACGCCATGTTTGGGCCAACGATTCACCTCGGACTTCGACGTCCAGCTGTACGTGCGGAACTGGTTCACATCGCAGCCCAGGGAATTTTATGAGACAGCCATTCACCGCCTCGTGTCACAGTGGGACAAGTGCCTCAACAGCCAGGGCCAATACTTCTAACATACAGGTACTGGTTTCTGTAATTATGCCTCCGGCTCGTTACTTTTTGAACGCACCTTATATGAGTATTTCGTGTCTTGGGTATCATCTCGGAATTTTAAAATATTTCGTAAGGTAAATGATGTGGGAATCGAATCCAACTCGACTCAGTTCTTCCCTTGACAGTTAGTGAACCCGTGATTCATACCCGTGACCATAGAGATGGTAGCTAAGAACGCTAACCAATTATTCACCCGTCCCACTTCACGCTATTGTGAATGTCCACTTTTGTCATGCTATGTTATTGGGCTAAACGAGTCTGTTAACACACATTATAATTATAAATCTATTTATAGCCCTCATTTAGAGCCCTCATTTCCCTAACATAGAACCATTAACGTGTAACATTAGATTATGGTAGTGTAATGTCGTTTAATGACGCACTTGCTACTTACAATGGCAAGAACAGATTTATGCTATTCATGACGTAGCAGTTACATAGCTATTATAGTTACTCATAGTTACTTAACTCCATCAAGACAAACTTTACGACAGCTATAAAGCTGCATTGCCCTACAGGAAGTTTAAATAATTTAATGGAGGTTTATTGTGTCAGCAAGAAGCCTGAGAACAGCTGTCATGTCTGGGTTTAATATACTGTACACTCACGCTTATCTCACCTGCAAAGCTCTGCGGGACAGAGTATGACAAAAGTGTCCCTGGAGCTCAGTGGATTTCTTTTACCAACTGCACTATCATGAACGTGAATCTTTCAATGAAACTTGCAAAGAAATATCGCGAGCTATAATCTTACAATGTATGTTGAACTTTGTTTAAAGTTTCGGCTAGGTCACATGAAAAACTGTTGCTGTTTCATTTAAAGAGCTTGGACCTCCTGGCCAAATAGACCCGTCTACTTGAGTGTGTGTAGAATTTCTCTGATAACTTGTCTTATTGTGATGTGAATTAAATTGTTACTGAGACCAGGATTGGAGGAATATGGCCTTAAGTCAGAAACCATAAAACCACCTTAGGATTTTCCTGCTATAGAAGTGGTGAAACCTCAGAAATGACTTATAAGTTGGTAGGATTCTAACCCACTACTTCTAAATTCTGCTTCTCGAGTCTGAGTACACCCCGTTCCATTCCTCATATCAGAGTCGGGAATTGAACTCGGATGAATTGAACCAACCGTTTTATGGAAAGGGAGAAACATGATTCAAGGCTACCTCTTAACTCCTTTATTCCAGAGAAGTCAAGTATCAAAGAGTGTCATATCCACAAGGGATGTAGGCGATCCGATTAGAGCCTCTGGCTGTGTTAAGACATCACTAACCAGGCGTACTGAACCAGAGTTACGTGTGGTAGGGTGGTCAGTTCCTTTCCACTCCCCCTCCTGCCGCTGCACTCGGAAGGTTCGCATTTAGTTATCAAGAGGCTGGGAGAACCCGTACTAGACCATACCGAGACTTTTAAACTCTTGGTAGAGTTAAGAATGAAACCCAGGATCTCTGGGATGGCAGTCAACAATGCTAGCCACTGCGCCACGCGAAGGTATCCAGAGTATTATACAAGTGAATTGTAACTTGATTTGCTTCCAAAGATACTTTCCACATAAATGTCAACATTCATGGCATTAGCACTAATTGTTTTGACAATAACTCACAACAAATACACTGACAGGCAAACAATAAGGCGAATATTGACCTGTTGGATGGTTGGTTCCTAGTTTAGGAGTTGCGATAACGCGGTCATGTAGCCCTGTTTACTTGGGTGTGTGTAGAATTTGTCTGATAACCGGTGTTAATAATTGTGATGGCTGTATTAGTGTGTGTTATCTGTGATTCAGATAGAAGGACTGCAGACGATTAATTCTTCAAGTAGTTCCTACTTTTGCTACCAAATGCTTCCGTCCACGACACCTAGCTGCGTACATGGCTACTAGATGCCATCGCAGCCTGCACTTAGTGGCGAACGTTGGAACTAATATAGCGTTATCAAACTAACCTACAAATTTTGGCTTCCACAAGTGTAGTTGTGATAGGTTCTTTTTCAAGTCATAAATCTATGACATGGGACCGCCGGCTTTGCCTCCCCAACGAAGGAAGGCATACTGAGGGATTTTGAACGCTCTTAAAAAATCCGACGACTTCGGCCTGTTTTGAACCCACGATCTTGGTCATGGAAGCTCAGCATGCTACCAACTCCGCTACCAAAGCTGCCAACATTGAACTGTGAGCATATTTTGTAGTTGTACACCTAGTCCGAATAAATTTGATGTTGTATCATAGAATTCAAAGCGTACCGACAGGAAACTTACTTTACGTATACAGGCTAGCAACCCACCCCGGCTTCACCCAGTATCTTTAAGGATAGCGTAAGATAAAAAGGCGCACGGACGGCAGGTTCCAGCCGCTATTCAGAAAAGCAGAAACAGAAACAGCGAAACTCCAAAAATATATTCTCTTCTCTGAAGTCTTAACTCGATACGACTCAACAGTTTATGCTGGCCGAAGGTGAGGTGATAAGCTCGTTCGCTAGCTCGGAAACTCGCTCCGAAGCTAGTAATTTAAATTTTCACTGAATGGAGTTTGTTGAAAGAAATGAAAACGTAAAATCACTTTTAGTGGGCGATGTATTAAAGATAGTGATATGCTGTCACGGACGTTTTGTAGAACTTCTCATGCTGAACAATTGTTATATTCATAGTTTATAGATATTTTAACGGTTTACCCAGCGTTCTGTAAGCTTAAAAGACGCATGGACGGCAGGTATTTCTTCGACACGATTCACTGATATATAAGGTGCGTTTAAAAAGAAACGATCCGGAGACTGGAATGCGCAAACCAGTGACTACATCGGCTAATCGTGGCGTGTGTAACGAGGTGAGGTTCCGACCAGAGCGTGGAAGGTCACATCCCATCGCTATAGGGCACACTTGCACGTCACGTGACGATACAAAGCGAGCAGCAGTATGCATCAATCGTCCAACGCTGCCAGTCGCATTGCAAACAGTGACATGGAGGCGTCAACCGAAGAGCAAAGAGGTGTCGTTCGGTGTCTGACAGCGGAAGGAGTAGGGGGAACGGTCATTCATCGCCGAATGTCACAAGTGCACGGCGAACACTGCATGTCCCTTGCAAGGGTCAAGGCGTGGCACAAGCGCTTCAGGGAAGGACGGGTGTCGTTAGCCGATGATGCCCGGTCTGGGGCACCCCCCTGCATTACCAATGACAACGTCCAGCTGGTTGATTCACCCATTACCCAGGACCGCCGAGTGACAGTGAACGCCATAGCCGCCGTGGTCGCTCCACGACAATGCACGACCTCATACTCCAACACAGTCACGGCACCCCCGCAGAAATTCAAATGGGAGGTTCTCGGCCACCCTCCATAGAGTCCAGACCTCTCTTCCTGTGATTACGCCATGTTTGGTCCCCTGAAAAGGGCTCTGCGGGGCCAACGATTCACCTCGGACGCCGACGTCAAGCTGTACGTGCGGAACTGGTTCACACCGCAGCCCAGGGAATTTTATGAGACAGCCATTCACCGCCTCGTGTCACAGTGGGACAAGTCCTCAACAGCCAGGGCCAATACTTCTAACATACAGGTACTGGTTTCTGTAATTATGCCTCTGGCTCGTTACTTTTTGAACGCACCTTATAGTTACTGCTCGGCTTTCATTGGTTTTAAATGAATGTTTTTCTACAGAAACCTTCCTCGAGGAATTCTTCACAGAATGGTGAAACCCACATCAAAATCCATCCAATGGTTCTCGAGATTACCCGTTGCATCAAAGAATCTGGGACTTCGTTTGATACTATGTAGGCCTATAGATTGAAGCTGTGATTTTTGCGGTGCAGTGGAAAAAGACTGGAGACGTCAAACGAAGAAAACAAGCGGAGTATCCCTCCCTATATTATCCCATTCCAGTTTTGTACCGAAAATAAGGACCCATTAACATCAACCTACACATATGGGGTACCTACAGGTTTCAGCATAACCCAATGCGTAAGCGAAACGCACTCACGTACTCTTTAAATGCCTCATAATTAAATAAATACCTTAAAACATGTATATTTACAATTAAATAATGAAAGAATGCAACACGGTAACCATGGTAACGGAATCTCACAGGTCCATCTATTTCTGTAAGACGCAATGCAATTCCAATTATTACATTACTCTGAAAGTATCCAGACGGTTATAAGGTTATCAATGAACCAAATTAAGCTGTAAAATTCATCAATACATACAGTATAATGCGCTTAAGGGGATGAAGGGGCACTCTAGATTTTTAACGCAATTTTCACGTGTGTGTGTGGTACGAAAGGTCTTTTTCACCCGACCATAAAGGGTCTCCGAAAACCACAATTAAAGGCCCTTAAATTAACAGTGTCAGTGATATTCCCAGAAAACTAACTTCGCTCTGATATACTGTGCCCAATTAGACACGGCAGACTGGCATCGAACTCGGATCATATCAAAGAAGACCAGGCTCATGATTCTGCCCAGAATCGAATCATTGATCTCTGAAGGGGAACAGCTACAGGGAACCCGAAGAGCAATGAGTTATATCTGCATATAATCATAATAGCAGGATTTCACAGCTAGAATGGGAATATCATAGCTTTTAAGGTGGATCTTTGCAAGAAAATACAAAGCCCATGAACGTTTTAGAAGCCTGAATGCTAGAAAGCAAACCAGCTTGACAGTTGACTAATCATAGTTAGCGAAGGGGCGTTTTTAAGTGACGCCAAGGAACTAATTTTCGTCTGGACCGCAGGAACAGCTCAAGATTAATGACTCTGGGATCCACCGGCTTACAAGGCATAAGAGTAGAGAGGGGGCAGTCGTCCATAGAAATTAATTGATTACAGCCAGTTGGAGCACTGAAATGAAATAAAACTTACACCCAGGTGAATATATTCTAGGAAAGATAATTTAGAAGTGTTCTCACGCCTAAATTAAAGCCTACATATACAAACGAGCCTCTGAACCGACTGATTCCGCTCGGGAGGAAGGTTTTGGAGATCAGCAGAGGGGGAATTACCAGGATAGCGTCATGACGCCATGGTAGAAGGCAATTAATTGTAATTAATTGGCCGAAGCGATCGCTTATACGCGAGTGATTTTGGGACCTCCACACTTAGACAAACGAGAGTTATACTTCACTTTGTCTGGAAATGTATTATTTCAAGAAGGGAGTCGGTCCTGAATGTCCAGTGAACTATGTTTTACAAGAAAGCCATATATAGGAGAAGCTTCGCAGGGAAGTTAGTTCGTCTTCAGTTCGTCTTCAGTTCGTCTTCACTCAACACGTGAACTAACACGCTACCAGATCACGCAAGAAAGTGCGCGAATTTATAAAGTATCGACGCTCAAATGTATTTGGAGAACAATGGAAGCGCATCATGTAGCTTCACAACAGTAATTATGCATCGTGTAAGATTTAGTCTACAGCAGACGTTTAACCAATAACATACGCGAGTATAAATTCAGTACAGCGTAGGATGTTAGGATGTTTAGAGACAACGAGCATACCAGGAGGTGTTGTCATAGTTAACAAGAAGTTCCGTGAAGAACTATACAGCCTACTTTTCATGCCAATGATTATTCTACAGTATATGAACCTATCTAGAATAATGACGAAATTAAGTTGGTAATATCGAAATATCTAATTAGTTCAAAATATACCTGGTATAATGTAGCCTAATAGAGCACTATAGTCGGCAGCCCTGGTGACTGAATATATTCTTAGTTCCACCTCTTAAGGCACAGAATAAAAATCTGGTTGAAGTCCAATGGACGTTACATGCAGTTAGACACTGGACCTATCAGCGCGCGTAAAAGCATGTTGCCAACAATACCATGCGTGTGCTGGTCAGAAATAATCTGAATTATTATGATATCTTGTTGTGCCAATTTTGTATGAAATCAATACGTTAGTATAGAAGTTACATGTATTTTAAATTGGACATATTGAGACCGTTAGTCGAGTCAACAACCACGATGACTTTCCTAACATCCCATAAGTCGAATAAAATGACCGTGAGGATCAGGTGAACTTCCTAATAGGCTAAGCGGCACGAGACACTGTAGTCCACGGGGATCGTGGTACATGGTGACGATGGTCATAGACTGCCTAAGGAAAGGTTCACCTCAAAACTAGACTGAGAAATTAAACATCCAGACTTAAGTAAAACACCGTGAAAATTTATTAAAATTCACAAGCCCCTAGCCTAGTTCGGAGGGTTATAATCGGCTAGTCCGCAAACTAATAAACAAAAGAAAATAAAGAGCAGGTCCCTACCTGAGAAGTTACTGAAAACCCTCGCGAAAGATCTATCTCACAATAATAAAGCAACAACAGCAACACTAGGAAAATGGTACGACGCAAGTCCCTAGTTCAAGTTACAAGATTAAGCTAATATCAGAATTTACATTTAACAGGGTAGCAAAACAAATCTAAGTTAGGATGATACCATTTCCACATTTACATTTAACGGTAATCACCTAGCTAAGTCCTAACAGTTAATAACAAAATTTACGGCGATGACGTCCGTAACAGAAAACAATTACAACAAATCTAAGTGTACAGCCATGAAAAACATTTAATTATTCTTAATAACTACGTGCTATCAGCACACAGTAAGGTAACATGTAGGATTTACACACTTATACATCATAAATAAGTAATGAAATAGACACAAATCTTTATTAAATTCCTGCCTACACCTTGATTTACTCTTTGTAAGCCATAGTCATCTAATGTGTGTAATTACGGTGACGAATGCGTAGTTGAGACCACGTCTGACATCGCATGGCCTGAGCTCCACAAGCTACGAACTCAAGGTTCGCGCATGCTTCAGGTCGCTACAAAAGTGTCAACTGTCCTAGTCATTTCCACACAAGGAAATTATCTTCAACTGCACGGCTATGTCAACAGTTCCAAAATGCAAGAGAACAAAGTTAGATAGAAAGAATTCATTAGTTAGCTTTTGTTTTACCAAAGTTATGCGTTTTATTATTCAGTTGTCGGTTTAGGTTTATCGTTGGTTTATGGCGAATAATACTGACAATAGCTCGGGCACGGAGTGTCTACACTGAGATCATTCTCCACCAAAAAGCCTCGACTCAACAGTCGGAATAAGATCAACGAGCAATAACAACTCGGACACACAATAACACGGGTTACCAGCGGCGCAAAGCTCGCATTCAATAACTCTGGGATAGGCCTGTCCACAACAGTCACCTTCCAATAACATCTAGTTAACGGGAACCCTCCCGGACAAGGTAATCACAAGTACCTTCATACAATAAATTCCTGCATTTAACAGGGTCGCCTGCAACTCACTATAGAAAACCTGACCTAATTGTACACGTCAAAACGGTACATGCAAGAAGTGCGCTCAACTAACAAAAAGCAATCTATAAAACATGTGATCTGAGACAGGGTTGAAAACTGGGTTACATGAGCTATGTTGCAATGAAAGAAAGAGCGAATACAATCGCATTCTGTCTCTTGTCAAAGTCGTCTGTCTCACAAACAAATGAAGCGTGCTCTCAAGGGCACTGGATTACAAAACCAGTTTATGTCACCAGCAGGCTACCACATTCCTGCGTTCGGTCGACACAAAACACACATTATTCAAGGCCGGCGATTTAATCAAAATAAAACTATACATCTGGCCTGTTCATAAAAAACTTTACCATAGGTTATGAACCTCTAAAGAATCCGTGTATAAAAAACACGCAATAAATCTGAATAGAAAAATATAATTCCGTCTTTCTCCCAAAGACGTCTAAATGATATTAATCTTACTATTACTGGAGCTCTTTGCTTTAAAAATACAATTCAGTAGTTGCTAGTACAACATCAAATAAAAACGTGTCTTACATGACACAAGCAAAAATGATAATTGTGGCGCAAATTCCATACAAGGATCTGCTTAATGATACGTTAGGAACTGAGTTCGATGCTAGGCAACGAAACATTCCTTCTAATTGTTAGGTTCAAACTTGACCAAGAATAGCTTCTGAGCTTATCAAAAATGAAAATATAATGCATTTACAAAACTGGCAATTACAGTCGATTGCCTAACTGATACAACTGTTCTAACGAAAGTCAGGGGTGTATCAAAACTGGCTGCAAAGTATGCAGTTAAAGAAATAACCATGACATCTGATTGTCATAACTAAAGTCAGCAAAGACTTGAAAAATCACCCCAAACAGGGTTGGACAAAATAGCCTCGAATGACTACGGTCACATCTAGCAAAAGATAGGCTTTGACGTTCTACGACGTTCATCAAGATGCACCAGGGTTAACCAAAATGCCGGACCCAAGGGTGTCTCACTATACTGAAATAAATGACATTAAATTAAACTAGATACAATCCCTACCTAAAAAATGGCTGACACAGAGTGTGGTTGATTCACAAACTACATTAAATCTAATATACCACCAGAGCTAGAACAAGAGAAGGGATGTTCAAAAACTCACGACATGGAGAAGCTATCACTCAGCCCTCTATTCAATAACCAGGGTTGTACAAATTCCTCTCTGGATCTCTGGGACGGTATTATCCTCATCAGGATTCCCATCTGGACTCCTCCAAAGACCAGGGTTCGATTCGTCCCTGTCGACAACTCCGTGAATATGCTGGATATGCCTGGAAATGGCATCTTGGATTCCTTCCTTCTCGTCCTCGGTTCTGCAAGCTCCATCATCATGCTAGTTCTCGTAGAAACATCACCCTCATACCAGGATGGTATTAGCCCATGATGACTGATTCAACCATGGTGTGGAATAGTCTGGTCACGTTGACGGTGAAATAAATTATGAAATTCATTCTTTCACTTTCCAAAAATATAATGTTCCTCGTAAATGTTGTAGGCTTTGATAGTAATTGATAACACAGCCTTAATTCCGTGGATGTGAACAGATACACGAGCTAGCACTGTTCTATGCTTCTGCACGTGCTAATGACGCGACTTTTCTATCATGCAGCATCGGTAAAATGTACGTCGTTTTGGAAATAAAAACTTCACTCTGGCAATCCAAATATGTTACACAATTATAATCACACTTATTTGAAGTAGTTGCAACACATTTACCTGTATATTTTCCACAAGGCATTTGGCCCTCCACAAACACGTGGGTACTAAAATGTGGTGTTCCGGTAAAATTATATAATTCACTAATACTTGCCAATAATTATCTTCAATATGTTTCTGTGGCTCACTGTGCATAAATACCAGTATTTTAAAATATGCCAGTGCACGATGGCACCTGATAACCAATTCAACGCTAACAAGCGGATATTCTTCTATGTCTTACAGGACAAAAACGATTACACGCCTATACTGGGCGGATTCTCCAGACGTAGTGCAAGGCACTGGGTATCTCAAGGAAGTAGGTCGTCAAACCGAAGTCGTTGAGCGACTACTTACGTTCCTATTTGCGTATCTGCAAGGGTATTACCTTACCTTAA
The DNA here is from genome assembly GCA_946902985.2 of Meconema thalassinum. Taxonomy (NCBI): domain Eukaryota; kingdom Metazoa; phylum Arthropoda; class Insecta; order Orthoptera; family Tettigoniidae; genus Meconema; species Meconema thalassinum. Next base: position 577,999,831 of record OX336388.2, on the reverse strand, counting down.
GCTAAAATAACATTCTCAAAAATGTTTTAATAATGCAGCATGACGAAATGGAATATTCTGAGTCTTGAGAAAGAATACAAATAATTAATAAGGTCTCTGATAAATAATTAGCAGTTTTCACCAAAGTCAAAAGTGCGATCCAACGCTACTTCAAAGAGTATCGCTTGAGCTCTCAGCTCCACGTGGCTTCCTGGGTGTGTTTAAAGGTACAACATCCCATCATAAATGTTCTGTCATAAGAAAATATCACAAGAACCATAGCTCAGCGGGTTCAATACCTGCAGGCATAGAATCATGTTGGCAGCACTGCCTTGTATCAATTACTCCAAATTAATCTAGAAAGTCAGGTGCTATACTTGTGCAAGGTATAGAGCTGTTGGCTTGCATACTTTCTGATATATTGATATTAGGGTAAAAAGAATATAGACAGCATTTATTAACAGTTGGCAGCTCTGATTGCTCTTAACAATACTTATAGTCATATATGTTATGGTACACATAGCACATACGAAATTTGGTTGAAATCGAACTGATAGTATAGAAGTTACATGTATTTAAAAATTGGTACTATCAGCAGGCTTAGAATCATGTTGGTAGAACTGACGTATATAAGTTACTCCAAATTAATCTAAAATGTCAGAATATACGTGTGCATAGTTTAATGCTGTTGGCTTGAATAATTTCTGATATATTGGTATTTTGATTTAAAAAAATAGAGAGAGCAATTATTAACATTTGGCAGCCCTGGTGGCTTTTAAAAATACGCTCAGTCATATCTGTTTATGTACAGATATTACATACAAACTTTGGTTGAAATCCAATTGATAGTGTAGAAGTTATATGCATTTAAACATTGGACCTATCAGAAGGCTTCAAATTATTTTGGCAACACTGTCGTGGTTGGCCTCCTGGAAATTAAACTGAAATAGTATTATCTACATGTGTGCCAAATTTGGAATAGCTCCCATACATACCTTGCAAGATATCCAACATGGAGCTCAAATTTCTAGTGCGTTTTTTCAGCAGTTGGTAGCACTGACATCATTTTCAAATATGGACTTGAGCTATTCCGGTGCTCATCTTTACTCATACTAAATTTGGTTTTGATTGCTGCAGCCGTTTAGGAGTTGATAGGGGGGACACACACGCAGCCAGACAGACAGAAGGACAGACAGACAGACAGACACACATTTTCCGGATCGATCTCATAAGTCTACTTTTTCCTCATTTTTGCAAAATGTGAAAAGTAGGCTAAACATGACATATTATTGTCAGGATCACTACAGTTACGGGAGCCTGGAAGGCGTCACAAATAGTCGTGACAGAGGACTGAACAGAATTGCAGTAGAGGTGATATAAACTGTAGGTGACGGGAATCGAACGCACGCACACGCAAGACAGACTTTCATGGAAACCAGCGGTTGTCAGGAGTTAGCTGCATCGCATCTCTGAGGTCAGGCGATAGTTGGAGTCCAATCAAGGATCCATGTGTGAAATAGTGCGGGAATTGTATATAAAGTTAAATTACAGTCATTTTTTTTAAGTGTTTATGTATGTGGTAAAATAGTATGCATTGTGTCAAAGTGAGAAAAGCCAGTGATGGAAAATATGATTATCATATGTGAAGTGTATACCATGTGTCGTGTGATAGATATCATGATGGCTTAAGCTAAGCATCATGGTAGGCTCGTGGCTGGCATGCTGGATTAACCCAGCAAAAATGAAAGTGAGTACAAATTTAATATGTTGATATGATTAAATAGCTCACCATACAACGAAGCATCACTCTGAGACTACGAATTAACATTCATTTATGTACGAGCTCACATCCCTCGTATTTTGGTAAAATATGGCTTGGAGGATGATTTGTTTACGGCCAGTTCGGCGTAAGACAATGATGAAAGTAACGGTAACGTTAAATAATAATAATAATCTGGGGTCGGTAACAGTAATGAATAAAATAATGGGCATGTCAGGCCTAGAGTACGTGCAAAGAGTGTCATGTCTAACGTAAGAGTACTGTGGTATCGCATCTCTGAGGTCAGGCGATAGTTGGAGTCCAATCAAGGATCCATGTGTGAAATAGTGCGGGAATTGTATATAAAGTTAAATTACATGACATATTATTGTCAGGATCACTACAGTTCCTTCTAGAAACGTAAAATATCGAGATAATGAGACTTTTTCAGTGTCATTGAATTGTTGAATGAATGTTTATTATGGTAAATTCTACAGGGTTGTATTTGAGAACCATTAAGATAGTTAATGTAAGCCAGTAAATTTATACTTGTTTTGGGAGCTACATAAAGCTTTGGCTTAAGAGTAATTGCAGAGAGGACGTGAGTGCTTTAATAATTGAGTCATTTATAAGAAGTATTGTTTGAGCCGCGTACAGCGAGCAAGTAACGTAGAATCAAGAGATTTACGTCAAAAAGTTGCGGGGATCATCCAAACATAGCTTGCGCGTTAGGCGAATCTAGTCGGCTAATCTTCGATATCTACGAGATTGTATCGCCTTGGAGCATACTTGTATTATTCGCAGCGAAGTGGGACAGAGACTGTCTGTATCCACCGTTTGCAGAATTGTTGCCACTAGGGATAACTATTAGAGACCCTGTGTGAGCCCATGTATTAATTGATCTGCCCTTGGAGGTAAGACTAATGGTTCTTCGTATAGGAAACGCCGATTTCCTCTTGTTATAGGCAGCTGCACCAGTGAGATAACTTTGATACTCACTTGAGTAGCGCGCCAGAGCCGCTAATGTCGCCACAGAACGGCAAGGCTATCCGTGATCCATCCCCTGCCATGAATATTAATTAGGAGCCGAGTTGAGCCCAATATACTCTAAATGAAGGTGTTAAATAATTAGAATGACTCAATACTAGGGACACAACCCACTCAGGGTACCTCCAGTGTAACTGCACCAGTAAATAAACTTGACCTTGCAAGGAGCCAGATAGGGTGGCAGGAAGGCCACTAGACCGGCGGCCATCTTTCTCAGGCAGCCGAAACTAATTTATTGTCCGCTTGGAAAGGAGGTCTGTTGACCTGATCCTTTTATTTTGAAAGCGTAGTGGGACACTGAAGAATCTCGATATTTAGAAAAGTAATTAAGATATGATTGTTGTAATGATTCCAATTGAATTAAATGCTTTATTTCCACACACATACCATGTTGGATCGCTGTGATCGGATAATATTTGGCCCAGTTGTTCTCTGAAGAGGAATACTGCACCAAGTAAATATAGGCATCTTTGTAAAGTGTATTTGCCCAGTTTACACTAATTTATTCATACGGGTAGCGTAATTTCACTGACATGACACGTTTGTAACGATAATGTTTTGACCAGACCCAGAAAATCGTTGTATGGTGAAGCTACAAAACATCTCTATCAATGTGTATTTTGGAAGGGAAAGTGTACTACTTCAGCGTTTCAAATTGATGGAAAAAGGAATACGAGTTGCGCGACACAACACTTGTTAATTAAGGCATAAAATAATGAATTAATGTTACTGAAAGTAAATGCCCCGTGTAAAACGGATAAATGTATAATAATTGCAGATTTAATGCCATTTAAAGATAATTGTGTTTATTGTGTTGTGATATTCCAGTTTGTGTTAAATTGTGCCACGTGAAGAACACTATGGACACTCGCAAATGTCAGAGAGTATCAATAATAGGATGTTTGGAATAGACTTGAGTGCGGTGAAGCACTAATTTTAAGGAGAGACTCACTGATAACTTTGATTATTGTTGTGGGAAGTAAATGTAAAGTATCTTTTGTTTGTGTTTTATGTTGTATAGCCACGATTTTCTATCATTAAATGTTATATTTAGTAATATGTTGTTTCTTTCAAGTAGAGTAGTCACCTGACAGACTCAAATCCTGAGCATGTGATCGAATGGTGGGCATGAATGTCCCATACCTCGAAAGACCGTGAGTTAGCTGGGATACGAACACATGTTCCATATGATGACGTTTGGGTACAATACATACCTATGAAGGAATGACAAAGCCCTAACCACTGCACCAGTAGCTGAATTGATAAAGTCTGATCATTCATACCAAGGATAAATCAGTCATAGCATTCATGATTGAGATTTTGCTAAGTGTACTCTTTACAACTAGAATATTCGCGGGCGAAGCTGCGACGGGTTATGCTAGTTATAAATAAAAGGATTGTTTTTGTTGCACATTCACCGCCAATAAATACCCTTGAATATAAGATCAAAAGAGAATAATTTCAGGCCGTGTGTTAATTTCGTTAAATTATACTGTAAACATAAACAAAACGATGTTTTCTGTTTTAAACTGGACATAACATGTCTTAGCTGAAGACCAGTTTATATTTGGGCTGACTCGAGCAAAACATGAAATTACGCAATTGAATATAAAACATCCTCACTGGCAGCGGTGGCCGAGAGTGCTAAGGCGCACTGTCCGTGGGTGAAGCCGAGCCGGAAGGATATACTATTTTAAAATAATGAAAAAATTATAAAACAACCTCAGAAGCACTAAATGAAAGGTGCCTAGTAAATCTCTGAGTATACTGTACATAACATTTTCTCATTCTTCTTAGCATCTAAAAGTAAGCTACAAAAATCTGAAAACACTAGACAGAGCTCAAGCCAGATATGTAAAAGGAGTTCCCTGCTTCTCAAAGTTTGCTTCCCCCTGACTTGCTTACCAAACTGGCAGAAACAACATCGTTCACAGAAGACATGATGGACATTCACAACCTGGTACCTACGCCAACCTCCAGAAGGTTTCTAGAGGAAAAATTGCCGAAAACAGCCTAAATAAATCCAGAATGCTACCAAACCCCAGCCATAACTAACGAGGACAGGAAAACAGCGAATTTCGAATTACGTCACGTCTACACAAGGGTGGCAATACACGGGTTTCACTACCGTATTTATAATAGAAAATGATTTCATGAATATCCCGCGACTGTGTGTGTAGAATCTGTGGCCTATGCTGTTCTTTGTGGCACCTGTTTGAGTGTCAATTGGGGCTGTTCTTACCCTTTAGGCAACAATAACTAACTGAGTGCCAACTATGAACACTACCACTTTCCAACTATGCGAAAGACTAACATTTTATACTGAGTTGAACTATTCAATTGGTTTACATATTCTGTTTATTGAAGTTTCTTATTAATAGTAAAGTTTAGATCAACAGCCCTTAAAATGTACAGTATAAGTAAAATGTTTCTCCGAAGTATTTCACTGGTGTATATTTAGCCTAATTTCATTTATGAAAAAAAGAAGTATTTTGAGACAACCTTTTGTCCCTGTGTGTGAGTGTGTGTCCGCCTAATAAAATCTAAACGGCCATACAATTTCAGTGAAACTCGGCAAGTACATACTACTACCTTGTACGACCTCGACGGCGCCTTTCAAATTTAAATACGTTTCACCAATCTAACATGCCGGTCACGCGAAATATTTTGTTTGCTTTCTCTATCTCCGCAGCAGTCACTGATATCACACTCACAGTTTGTACTATGGTAAAGGGTAACAACTAGACGTTCACCAATGTGGCATTGAAAATCCTAACAAGTACAAATATAACATGGCGGCCAAGCGTAGTTAAACAATTTGAATGGAATGTTGTTGCAATTTAATCATCTGAGTGCAGAGAAACTTGGTACGGTAAATGTTTATACAAAATTCAATCTACTGGCGTCTAATTTAATTCAATTCTTTTCATAATCTCAAGAAAGTGGCTATGTGAAATTTTAAAATTAAGTTTTCATTTCTTGTGTTCTAGTCATGCGATCGAAGTAAACGGTTGATAATTAACCTACGCAATAATCGTCATCTAATGGTACATAACTCCATGTCCTACATATAGAACAATCCAACATGGTGACCATCCGAAATATATCTACGAATCTATTACAGCAATTAGACATATTTTGCATATTGATAAGGGGTATTAATACAGGGTCTTTCACTAGGCCGCACGTCCTGCGCAGCGCTGCAGGTAGAAGGTCGAGCCGAAGGTCAGACGAGCACATGGAAACACGGAGCTCAGACAGTTGCGACCCACGATTTGCCGAGTAAAGTTGACTTCTTTACTTCGTTTATAGCCTATTTTAAGTTACAAGAGTTATGAGTTTATAACGTGTGTACGTGGTTATTGTTTAGTTGTTATTATGTTTCAAATGTTATAACGTGTTATTTATAAGTGTTAAGTCCTGTTGCTTCAATTTTTATTGATGAAAAAAATTGAAAAACAAGGTTTATGCAACAAACCCTCACTCTCAAGATGAACTCAAACAAAATATCATGAGAGAAATTGAGTCTATCTCGGTAGATCAACTAATGCATGTGAATGAAAATTTCCTTACACGATGCCACTAATGTGCAGACGTAGATGGAGGACATTTTCTACCTTCTGTGACAAGTTAAGTAATGATTTTACAATGATTATGTGCTATGTGTGCTTGTTATTTGCATGCGATTCGTACTGGCGCTCTCCTGACCCCAAACTCAGCGAGTTCCCATGTGCTCGTCCGACTCTCCACGCACCGCGGAGGCCCACTTTGAGTGAAAGACCCTGTATAAGTTCAACTATGGGACTTTCAATAACCTAATAAACACAAAAGCAACATGGCAGCCAATTGATTTTCAAATATTTCAAAGATTTTTCTAGTTATCTAATCACCCGAGAGCAGTAATGCTAAGTACAGCGAATCTTTATTCAGGGTGGGTGGAGGTTAAATGGACAGCCGGGAACATATTATTCCCTAGGTCAGGACGCGCCGAAAGACGTGAAAAAGTCATAGTGAAAGATGCATGGTTTAGCGGGAAAAATGGTTTAGCGACATATTTTAAACATGTCTAGCAGGTGAATTATTGGTGCTTTAACTTTGGGATTGCAAGAAACCGAAGAAATAATGTCCAGGGTGGATCTGCATACGGTGAGTGGTTCTCAAACAATTCCATGTTACGACAATCGCTTTCGGGAAGGCTATTTGCAATGTCCAGGCTGTACATGTCTTATCTTAGAGGGGAAGGGAAGCGTATTCGGAACTCTGCTGTTCCTAGTCTGTTGGAACTGGTTGGACAAGTTACCTCCCCTCCGTGGAACTGAACCTCACTTATCAGTTGTCTGCGGGAACTACCCTGGTGAATACCGGCTGTTCTGTCAGTCCAGTGGCACTTTCTCTATCCGGTATTGTACACAGTAGTAAGCAGTGTTGCCAATATTGACGTACTTTTGCTCCTGATATCTCCTAAACCAAGCCCCTTTTACTATACGCCCTTCACGCCTACGGTGCTTCCTGACCTGGGAAATCGTATGTTCTCGGATAATGGATGAGGCTCCACCCACCCTGTAGAGACATCTCATGTTCAATTGTTCAAGATAGCATCAGTTCGAACTTTGAAAATATTTTCTTTATATTTCTCGACTTTTATTCAAGCGATTGAAGTGAAGATTCGTATGATGGGATATAATGATAATCATAATATAATGGCACTAAATAATGTTGCTTACTTTTCGTAAATCATATAAGCAGTGCATTTGACTTTTCTTAAATTAAACTCCCGTGATGCGTTACAGAAACATGCCATATCGCGAAAGGAGTCTTAATCACCGATACTGAAAGTTATAATTAGGATATATGAAAATAGGCTATTTAGTTCTTCACGGAACTTCTTGTTATTAATGCTTTCGACGCACTGAACATTTCACTGTTACAGAAATTAGTGGTGAACAGCATCATTTACCTACGTAGATCGAGGAATGATGCATACCTCGGGGAGTATCCATTAGCCCGGTTAAGTTCTCTGAGTGGTGCATTGAAGGGTCGTCAATGAGAACTATTGGAGTGTTATTCAATCCGCCATAAGCAGATAAGCTCCATATTCAAACACGACATTAATTTCCAGCATACATTACCTTTAGACAACACTTGTGTGAAATCAAAGAGAAGTTGAAGAGCTGTGGTACAAGGTTCATATAAAGGATCTTAGAGAGGTTGGCACTGAGTGTCTAGAGAAGGGATTCAAACCGAAGAATGCAAGGAGTAGCACTTGATTTATATCAATCCTCGCCCACACTGGTAAAAGACACTGTTAAAAATCCGACAACTTCGGCTGGGTTTGAACCCGCGATCTTGGGCATATCGGTTCGGCATGCTACCAACAACGCCACGGAATCCGTAACCATACTAATATGCTACGATTGAGTACAAAGCATAGCTACACAATGTCAAATCAAAATTTGCTCCTTTCAATCAAAGTTCTCCGATTATTTTGTCAGCACACTGTATATTGAGGCTGTTCATTTCCCCGGGACTCACACGGATCGGCTCCAGCTTCCAGTCGTTCTGTCCCAGGCCCACGAAACGTTCCCACGAAGGATGCATCCTGGAAACCAGATTCCTCGCACGAGATGCCATATTGCAAATCAAGGGGGGGGGGGGGGGGGGGCTCGAGAAAACTGATCTCGGAATAATACTGGGAAAGTGGACACAAAACCAATTTTAACACTAACACTTCCATGTGTTATTACAATGAATACAACATCAAAACAAAGGTTACAGACTCCTACCATTCCGAATTATGTGTTCCACCATTTTATTCTTTGAACATTGTTATTCGGTTCAAGTATATACCACGATACCTACGTTTCTAGGGAAATATTCAGTGTAGACGATGACGTGAGGACGTTGATGTTCGTTTGATGGTGTGGCTTAAATTACCACCTTGATTCTCAACAAAAATGTATTCATATTAATGATAAACATAAACAAACATAAAAAAAGTAATTCCGTGAAGAACTAAAGCCTATTTTCATATATCTTTCTTATGTTAATTGCCTCTATCAACATACAAAATTTCAGTTTGGTTGCTGTAATAGATTCGTAGATATTGAGAACCGTATAATATTACGGATGGTCGCCATGTTGGATTTTTATATATGTAGGTCGTAAAGTATGTACTATTACATGAAGATTATTGTGTACGATTAGTATTCAAACTTCAATCGCACGATTAGGACACAAGAAGTAAAAACGAGGTTTTAAAAATTTCGCACAGCTGCCATCTTGCGGTTAAGAAGACAGTTGAAATAAATTAGATGCCAGTGGATTAGCATTGGTATAAGCATTTACCGTACCAAGTTTCACTGCACTCGGATGGTTAAATCGCGAGAAACGTCCATTTAAATATTTATATTTCGCGTCACCACCATGTTGGATGTGTGCTCACTAGGTTATTGAAAGTCCTATAGGTGAACTTATGTCCATAACCTCTATGATCATTAAACAATTCAGTTTGATTGCTTTAGAATATTCGTAGATATTCATATCCGTCTAAATATATCGGATAGTCGCCATTTTTGATTGTTATATATATAGGCTGGTGTATTATTTGAATACACGGTACCTGAGATATAATTTTTATTGCTCTTTGCATGTTCATTTCTTCCTTCCTCTTTGTCAGACACCAACAGTGATCATCTGTTTTCTCCTTGTTGGGCATATCTCTTATGTCTTCATAAGTCTGTTCTAGATATATAACTTCTGTGACCCACCTAGCGTCGTCTAGCAGCGAATCTCTGAAGCTACTCAATTCTTCCTGGCGCTAGAGGACTTACTTATCCATTTGGCCACCAGATCCTGTTACCATCGCCAGCTATTTTCTCTTGGAGCAAGAGGACTACGTCTACTTCTTTACTCACCATGCTGCGCTAGTATCATCTGTTGTCAACTCTTTGAAGACCGGCTCAGCAAGAGATCAATTTTTTGTTTTAAAGTTGGCAATGCTTATATGTTCTCCTTTTGTCTCCTACCCCCCACTCTTTCCCCCTTCCTTGACCCTCCGTGCTCCGTTGAGCAGCTCTCACTACTAAGTCGGCAGTTGATTCGATCAGTCAGGGCTCAACTCAAGCCAGTCTCCTCAAACCAAGAGACACTTTCTTCACTCCACGCCATGTTGGAACTCTAGGCATCCGTCAAGGGGATCTTCCCTATCAACATTTAACCAAGATAAGTACAGCTTCAAGTTTTAACCTCATCTTCATGATTTTAAAGATTACATGCTTTTAATGATATTTTATAGACAGTGTGAAAGTATTTATTTTGGGGCAAAAAACATTCTTCGCGGGATTTGCCATTTTGAGCTTTTGCTTGTATAAGCCAACCTTACTAAAAAAGAGCTTTTCTTAAGCTATTCAAATGAGAAATCCTCTCGCTACGTGGGATATTATCTAATACCCGCTGTCTATAATTATAAAGCTAGTTCCTCCGTTGGATTTTCTCAACCCCATTTTCTGCTAAGGTCGTTCTGGAACCTTCGAGATCTTGTACTCTATCTGCGAGTCTTGCCGTCAAGTATTGTTCACGCACTTGTGAAAATACTAGTAAAAATGAGGAATCTTCCTTAAATTACTGCAATAGCGAACTTTCTTCCCCCGTTGGAACATTCTATGGCGCATTTAATTGTAAATCACAACTTTTTCAAGAAATAGTCTCTCACCTATATAGTGCAATCAGTTATTTCCATAATTGCAATAACTTTCTTTCTCATGAACTTTCGAGTTTCTACAGTGAACTTTGCATCAATCTTTACAGACTATAGTGATAATCAGTGCTTGCTCCAAGTTTCTACCGCGTCGCGATCGTCCGGTTATATTAAATACGGCCATGAACATTGATCCTATATCCCAATGATCTTTCCTCAACCTTCTACTAACCACCGTTATTAATAAAAGTGTAACTTTCTATAAGGTGTCACTCACGAGGTGCCCTTCCAACTTTGCTAGTTTAACATTAATTAAATTCTGCATAATTGCTTGTGTGATACAAGTTTCAAATCACATTGTTCCTTTCCTATAATTAGGGAAAACAATTCTTTCAACTCTTGAGTGAGTTATTTTTAGGTCTCACGAAATGTAAACTGCCCCATTTGGCTCGTGATTTCTAATTAAACATAGGAAGTCTAGAACCTTCTTTTTGATTACCTCTTCAGGTTTCACAGTAAGTGACCTGCCCTCTTTTGTATAATTCTCATAAAGTAATTCTGTTTAAATATAAGAAGTTGTAGGAACTTCTATTTTATGCTTTATGTTTTCCTTGTTGTTATTTTCGAATTTGTTATTCTCTCTAGAATGTTCTTTCAGAAATTTCTTATAGTACACTCCTTGTACTCAATTTAATGTTTAAACTTTAATCATTTCATTGCCTTTTTAAAAATCTTATCAAGGTTTTAGTACTAGGTTTAAAACCTTAAGAATTGTTATTTGCCTAGAGCAATTTCTGAATGTTGTTGGAGGTCTGCGACCCCAAATTGTTAACAAGATTGCAAAATATTTAATTGTCAAAAATATTAACTTCTTTAAATTGTTAAATAAATTAAATATTTGTTTTTGGATTCATCATTTCTCTGATACTACAGTTAGGCAGGATCCTGGCTTTCCTAGCTCTTCCTAGGTTTATGCCCTCGTTCATACTCAATAAAGCTTTTACTATCTGTCTGGCCAGACAATCACCCTTCCCTATAGTACTTTTATTCGTGCTTGGGAGGAAATACGCTAAAGCCTTTCTCTGGCAAACTGCCCAAGTCTTAGCTGCGGTTCCCGTCAGCTTCGACCAAGCTCGTACCCACTTTAGGTATCCGAGCACGGATTTGCGGTGGCAACCGCTTCTAAATGTATTGAAAGTCAAATTCATAACTTTTGTGGGACTCTCCTCCTATTTTTCTATCCTTTTTCTCCAATCCAGAATCTACTTCCTTCTCTTAATCATCTTCCCTTGGTGGGTGGGTTATTCCTCAGCCTATAATCTACCCAATAATTTGGTACCAGAAACCCGGGAGAGTCCATTTTTCATTTCTATTGTTTGTCAAGTGTCATTTGACAATACTTGGCAAATTATTAATATCTGCTTTGGATTTTTCAGCTATAACTACATCATGCAAAGCCTGTGAACGGGAAAGAGGCCGCTCCTGTCTCCTTTGGGGTGTCCTGTTCTTTCTACCCATTCGCTGCTGCAAACTTGACAGCATCTTCAAGGTTCTTCAGTTTCGTGAGTTGTATTTCAATTTATTCTCTTTGTCATGGCCCCTACTGAAAAAGATGAAACTCTCATTGCCAGACGTTCTTCCTATAAAGGGCAACTCACTAGATTCAGAAATTTTATCAACAAGTTAAATCCCGCCGAGTGTGATTTAGACATCTTGACACATCGCCTTAAGTTGTACGAACGGTCTTATGATTATTATGATCAAATTCAAACCGAGATTGAATCCGCTTGCCCAGAACTTCAATCGGATCGGGACGAGGTCGAACCCTTGTACTTTGAAGGGATTGCAAAGGCCCACCAACTGATCCGCAATATCTCAGAACCGGACACTAGGGTCATCAATCCGGCCCAGTTCGCACCCGCTTCAGTTCACGAGAACAAACCGAAACCGTTACTTCCCAAGATAAGCCTGCCGCACTTCTCAGGCAAGGAAGGTGAATGGTATTCTTTTTATGAACTTTACTGCTCCCAATTCATGAAAATACCGAGATCCCTGACATACATAAATTTTATTTCCTTCGTGTGTCTTTGGAAGGTGAGGCCTTAGCCTTAGTGGAGTCACTGCCTTTAAGCGCAGACAACTACCACATCGCCTTTAATCTCCTTAAAGAGAGATATGGCAATTTACGTTTGAGTGTAGCTCGCCACATACGTTGTCTCTTCAACCTACCAGCCGTCAAACCTAATGACGTCAACTCTTTAAGAGACCTCTTAGATTCTATACAGTTGAATGTCAGAGCATTATACCAACTCAAGCAGCCTGTCCAAACATGGGACACCATACTCATTCATCTGGCTACATCATGATTCGATTTTTCAACTTTAAAGGCTTGGGAAATTGAACTCGCTCGCAAGGAAGAATTTTCCTTCGAACACTTAATCTCGTTTCTTAACAGCCGATGCCAAGTCCTAACAGCACTCGCATTTCAGTGCGAAAAGGTCGAAACGAATCCTCAGTGTCAAATTTTTGAAAAAAAACTTGCTTCTTCAAAGGGACATCAGCCCCCATCTGTCGAGAACAAGCAAACCCGTTCTTCTTTCAATCATGCAAGATAAGATATCAGGCCGCTTAACAAATCGTTAAAATGCACGCTCTGTAAAAAGCTTCACACATTGTATTTGTGCAAATCCTTTAAAGAATTGTCTGTCGAAGATCGAAGGAAGTTTGTCTTGAATAGCAAACATTGTTTCAATTGCTTGTCACCTAAGCATTCTTCTTCAAACTGCTCGTCATCTAATCTCTGTTTTCATTGCAAAAAACCGCATCATTCTTTATTGCACGTTCATGACAAATCGAGGTCATCAGCACCCGCCTCTTCAAGCTCCATGCAGAGCAGCTCCGAACAAACTAATGCTTCTTCCTGCATTTCCAACGCCGAAACTTTTCATAGTGCGCAAACCCTTTTGACCACTGTACAATTCGAAATCCAAGATAAATTTGGAAATTGGTTTAGAACCCGTGGTCTTCTTGATTCCGCTTCAACTCATAACTTTGTTTCGCAATCGTTGATTAAAAAACTAGGTCTTTCGTCATCGCCTACTTCTATCAATGTGACCGGCATTGACAATTTGAAAACTCAAGTCTTGCAGTCTTCAAAATTGAAAATCAGAGACGTTTGCCAAAGAAACACCAATCTTAATTTAAACTGTCTCATTCTTACCAGTATTGGCAAGGACACTCCAAGTCACTCTATCAATACTTCCGGTTTAAACATTCCCTCGCACTTAAGGTTAGCCGATCCTCAGTTTAATGCTCAAGGTCCCATTGATGTACTTTTCAGTGCCAATGTTTTTTGGAAGTGCCTTCGCAAACAAACACGCAAGTTATCTTCAACCGTGGTCGCCAGAGACACCGATTTTGGTTGGGTTATTACTGGTGAAATTCAGCATCCCAGTGTTCAAACCAAAGCGCAATGTCATTTCGTTACAGCTGACATAAATCCCATTTCTGAAAAAGAGAACGCTCATGTGTCAGATCTCAATATTTTTGAAAAACACTTGCCGAAACGATGTCTCATCGTGAACAACTGCGCTACCTCTGTAAGTTGTTTAAATGGTTTTTCCTTCTTCCCGCACAAGATGGCCATTCAAGTTCGCCTTGTTTTGTGTTACTTCGTCTACCTTCTTATGTCATTTTTTATAGTAGGTAATTGCTTAAACTCTTTCTCGAAAACTATCTTCCCCTTGTGTAAAACTATGGCTATCAGTCACCATCACTTTGCTGTAAGCCATGTTTCACTTCTTTCGCTATGTAGAAGGATGGCCACGGCCGGCTCCTCCCTCCTTCCTCACAATTGGAAGTCGCTTTTGAAATCGCTTGAAAATCTGAGTTCCCAAACATCAAGAATAACTATTCTTATGCATAACCTTCTTCTCAATGTCCCAGCTTTTCTTCTCTGTTCGGAAGAATTAAGCTTCTTTCTGTTGAAAATTGTCCGATTTCGTGATCCTCTCAATTATGCGAAATTGATTTCCTACTCTATTTCATATAGCTTTAAATTGCTTTTTCACGTCCAAGTTACGATTGACCGCATGTCGTCCAACCCGAATATCTGCTTTAAGTTACAGCTGATTCAACAAGTGTTTGTTTATTCCGAACTGCTTGTTTTTCAAACTTGTTTGTATACAAGCCTGAGGAAGGTCAAGTCACTGTTTATTTCCTGTACGCTTGACACAGTTCAAAGCAAGTTTCTCTTATCTCAACTTTGGCTGATTGCCAAGCATTGTCTAGTGAGCCGCTCCTGCAAGTACAGAAGCCGTTCACCTACTTCCCAAAATAAACTTGTTCCAGTTAAGGACTCTTTCAGCTATTTATATGTCTTATCTCGTTGTACTATGTGGGTCAAGGCCGCACTTGCCTGCGTCTTTCACTTACTCATGCTCGTATTCTATAACTGCTTCGTTCCTTGTTTCAAAACTTCGTTGCGTATTTCTCACGCGCTCATGTATTTCACTTTGCTTACATATTTTGCGATCTTAATGTTCATTGATGAACAAACTTACTTTTTCTCGTCGTCACATTCGATGTGTTTTTGCATTCATACTTGTTATGTCACGTTTCTCGCTGACTTAAGTATTTTTCTGAGTAACCCCTTTGATACTCATTATAACTTGAGGTCATTGTTTATGGCTACTTGGTTGTTACCTATGGCGTTCTTGCTTTCTACTCGCATAGTTTCTTTGTTTACTTGGTATATTCTTATCCTGAATAGATGTACTTGTCTCTATACGCTTTGTTTAAACTTGTTAATTCTCCTTTTGCATTGTATCGCAATCTTTACTAGTGCTTTATTTCCCTCAGCTTCTAGTTATTTTGTGATTGAAGGTGTTGTTAACTCTCGCCCCTTAACTCCGCTTTCCAATGACCCTGATGACCTCCTTCCACTTACACCTGGTCGCTTCCTTACACGCACTTCTCTCTCTGCCCATCCTCCCCTTCCTAATTCTTTCAGGGATTCTGATCTACCTATTGTTTGGCGTAAACTTGAAGCCCTCCGTAATTCATTTTGGAAGAGATGGAACTTGGAATATTTAACTTCCTTGCAACGGAGGCAGAAGTGGTTTCTTTCCAGCCCCGACATTAAAGTGGGGGACTTGGTCTTGGTTAGGGATGTTTCTCCCCCTCTAGTCTGGACTTCCGGTAGAGTGACCAAGTGTTACCCTGGAAGAGATGGGAGAGTCAGGGTGGTCAGAGTCTTGACCATTAACGGTTCGATTACAAGACCCCTGTCTTTGATCGCTTCTCTTCCATTAAATGTGTAACTGCTTATTTGCTCTCTGTTGGTGCTTCCCCCCCCCCAGTATGGTGTATTCTTTGAATACACGGTACCTGAGATATAATTTTTATTGCTCTTTGCATGTTCATTTCTTCCTTCCTCTTTGTCAAACACCAACAGTGATCATCTGTTTTCTCCTTGTTGGGCATATCTCTTATGTCTTCATAAGTCTGTTCTAGATATATAACTTCTGTGACCCACCTAGCGTCGTCTAGCAGCGAATCTCTGAAGCTACTCAATTCTTCCTGGCGCTAGAGGACTTACTTATCCATTTGGCCACCAGATCCTGTTACCATCGCCAGCTATTTTCTCTTGGAGCAAGAGGACTACGTCTACTTCTTTACTCACCATGCTGCGCTAGTATCATCTGTTGTCAACTCTTTGAAGACCGGCTCAGCAAGAGATCAATTTTTTGTTTTAAAGTTGGCAATGCTTATATGTTCTCCTTTTGTCTCCTACCCCCCACTCTTTCCTCCTTCCTTGACCCTCCGTGCTCCGTTGAGCAGCTCTCACTACTAAGTCGGCAGTTGATTCGATCAGTCAGGGCTCAACTCAAGCCAGTCTCCTCAAACCAAGAGACACTTTCTTCACTCCACGCCATGTTGGAACTCTAGGCATCCGTCAAGGGGATCTTCCCTATCAACATTTAACCAAGATAAGTACAGCTTCAAGTTTTAACCTCATCTTCATGATTTTAAAGATTACATGCTTTTAATGATATTTTATAGACAGTGTGAAAGTATTTATTTTGGGGCAAAAAACATTCTTCGCGGGATTTGCCATTTTGAGCTTTTGCTTGTATAAGCCAACCTTACTAAAAAGAGCTTTTCTTAAGCTATTCAAATGAGAAATCCTCTCGCTACGTGGGATATTATCTAATACCCGCTGTCTATAATTATAAAGCTAGTTCCTCCGTTGGATTTTCTCAACCCCATTTTCTGCTAAGGTCGTTCTGGAACCTTCGAGATCTTGTACTCTATCTGCGAGTCTTGCCGTCAAGTATTGTTCACGCACTTGTGAAAATACTAGTAAAAATGAGGAATCTTCCTTAAATTACTGCAATAGCGAACTTTCTTCCCCCGTTGGAACATTCTATGGCGCATTTAATTGTAAATCACAACATTTTCAAGAAATAGACTCTCACCTATATAGTGCAATCAGTTATTTCCATAATTGCAATAACTTTCTTTCTCATGAACTTTCGAGTTTCTACAGTGAACTTTGCATCAATCTTTACAGACTATAGTGATAATCAGTGCTTGCTCCAAGTTTCTACCGCGTCGCGATCGTCCGGTTATATTAAATACGGCCATGAACATTGATCCTATATCCCAATGATCTTTCCTCAACCTTCTACTAACCACCGTTATTAATAAAAGTGTAACTTTCTATAAGGTGTCACTCACGAGGTGCCCTTCCAACTTTGCTAGTTTAACATTAATTAAATTCTGCATAATTGCTTGTGTGATACAAGTTTCAAATCACATTGTTCCTTTCCTATAATTAGGGAAAACAATTCTTTCAACTCTTGAGTGAGTTATTTTTAGGTCTCACGAAATGTAAACTGCCCCATTTGGCTCGTGATTTCTAATTAAACATAGGAAGTCTAGAACCTTCTTTTTGATTACCTCTTCAGGTTTCACAGTAAGTGACCTGCCCTCTTTTGTATAATTCTCATAAAGTAATTCTGTTTAAATATAAGAAGTTGTAGGAACTTCTATTTTATGCTTTATGTTTTCCTTGTTGTTATTTTCGAATTTGTTATTCTCTCTAGAATGTTCTTTCAGAAATTTCTTATAGTACACTCCTTGTACTCAATTTAATGTTTAAACTTTAATCATTTCATTGCCTTTTTAAAAATCTTATCAAGGTTTTAGTACTAGGTTTAAAACCTTAAGAATTGTTATTTGCCTAGAGCAATTTCTGAATGTTGTTGGAGGTCTGCGACCCCAAATTGTTAACAAGATTGCAAAATATTTAATTGTCAAAAATATTAACTTCTTTAAATTGTTAAATAAATTAAATATTTGTTTTTGGATTCATCATTTCTCTGATACTACAGTTAGGCAGGATCCTGGCTTTCCTAGCTCTTCCTAGGTTTATGCCCTCGTTCATACTCAATAAAGCTTTTACTATCTGTCTGGCCAGACCATCACCCTTCCCTATAGTACTTTTATTCGTGCTTGGGAGGAAATACGCTAAAGCCTTTCTCTGGCAAACTGCCCAAGTCTTAGCTGCGGTTCCCGTCAGCTTCGACCAAGCTCGTACCCACTTTAGGTATCCGAGCACGGATTTGCGGTGGCAACCGCTTCTAAATGTATTGAAAGTCAAATTCATAACTTTTGTGGGACTCTCCTCCTATTTTTCTATCCTTTTTCTCCAATCCAAAATCTACTTCCTTCTCTTAATCATCTTCCCTTGGTGGGTGGGTTATTCCTCAGCCTATAATCTACCCAATAATTTGGTACCAGAAACCCGGGAGAGTCCATTTTTCATTTCTATTGTTTGTCAAGTGTCATTTGACAATACTTGGCAAATTATTAATATCTGCTTTGGATTTTTCAGCTATAACTACATCATGCAAAGCCTGTGAACGGGAAAGAGGCCGCTCCTGTCTCCTTTGGGGTGTCCTGTTCTTTCTACCCATTCGCTGCTGCAAACTTGACAGCATCTTCAAGGTTCTTCAGTTTCGTGAGTTGTATTTCAATTTATTCTCTTTGTCATGGCCCCTACTGAAAAAGATGAAACTCTCATTGCCAGACGTTCTTCCTATAAAGGGCAACTCACTAGATTCAGAAATTTTATCAACAAGTTAAATCCCGCCGAGTGTGATTTAGACATCTTGACACATCGCCTTAAGTTGTACGAACGGTCTTATGATTATTATGATCAAATTCAAACCGAGATTGAATCCGCTTGCCCAGAACTTCAATCGGATCGGGACGAGGTCAAACCCTTGTACTTTGAAGGGATTGCAAAGGCCCACCAACTGATCCGCAATATCTCAGAACCGGACACTAGGGTCATCAATCCGGCCCAGTTCGCACCCGCTTCAGTTCACGAGAACAAACCGAAACCGTTACTTCCCAAGATAAGCCTGCCGCACTTCTCAGGCAAGGAAGGTGAATGGTATTCTTTTTATGAACTTTACTGCTCCCAATTCATGAAAATACCGAGATCCCTGACATACATAAATTTTATTTCCTTCGTGTGTCTTTGGAAGGTGAGGCCTTAGCCTTAGTGGAGTCACTGCCTTTAAGCGCAGACAACTACCACATCGCCTTTAATCTTCTTAAAGAGAGATATGGCAATTTACGTTTGAGTGTAGCTCGCCACATACGTTGTCTCTTCAACCTACCAGCCGTCAAACCTAATGACGTCACCTCTTTAAGAGACCTCTTAGATTCTATACAGTTGAATGTCAGAGCATTATACCAACTCAAGCAGCCTGTCCAAACATGGGACACCATACTCATTCATCTGGCTACATCAAGATTCGATTTTTCAACTTTAAAGGCTTGGGAAATTGAACTCGCTCGCAAGGAAGAATTTTCCTTCGAACACTTAATCTCGTTTCTTAACAGCCGATGCCAAGTCCTAACAGCACTCGCATTTCAGTGCGAAAAGGTCGAAACGAATCCTCAGTGTCAAATTTTTGAAAAAAAACTTGCTTCTTCAAAGGGACATCAGCCCCCATCTGTCGAGAACAAGCATACCCGTTCTTCTTTCAATCATGCAAGATAAGATATCAGGCCGCTTAACAAATCGTTAAAATGCACGCTCTGTAAAAAGCTTCACACATTGTATTTGTGCAAATCCTTTAAAGAATTGTCTGTCGAAGATCGAAGGAAGTTTGTCTTGAATAGCAAACATTGTTTCAATTGCTTGTCACCTAAGCATTCTTCTTCAAACTGCTCGTCATCTAATCTCTGTTTTCATTGCAAAAAACCGCATCATTCTTTATTGCACGTTCATGACAAATCGAGGTCATCAGCACCCGCCTCTTCAAGCTCCATGCAGAGCAGCTCCGAACAAACTAATGCTTCTTCCTGCATTTCCAACGCCGAAACTTTTCATAGTGCGCAAACCCTTTTGACCACTGTACAATTCGAAATCCAAGATAAATTTGGAAATTGGTTTAGAACCCGTGGTCTTCTCGATTCCGCTTCAACTCATAACTTTGTTTCGCAATCGTTGATTAAAAAACTCGGTCTTTCGTCATCGCCTACTTCTATCAATGTGACCGGCATTGACAATTTGAAAACTCAAGTCTTGCAGTCTTCAAAATTGAAAATCAGAGACGTTTGCCAAAGAAACACCAATCTTAATTTAAACTGTCTCATTCTTACCAGTATTGGCAAGGACACTCCAAGTCACTCTATCAATACTTCCGGTTTAAACATTCCCTCGCACTTAAGGTTAGCCGATCCTCAGTTTAATGCTCAAGGTCCCATTGATGTACTTTTCAGTGCCAATGTTTTTTGGAAGTGCCTTCGCAAACAAACACGCAAGTTATCTTCAACCGTGGTCGCCAGAGACACCGATTTTGGTTGGGTTATTACTGGTGAAATTCAGCATCCCGGTGTTCAAACCAAAGCGCAATGTCATTTCGTTACAGCTGACATAAATCCCATTTCTGAAAAAGAGAACGCTCATGTGTCAGATCTCAATATTTTTGAAAAACACTTGCCGAAACGATGTCTCATCGTGAATAACTGCGCTACCTCTGTAAGTTGTTTAAATGGTTTTTCCTTCTTCCCGCACAAGATGGCCATTCAAGTTCGCCTTGTTTTGTGTTACTTCGTCTACCTTCTTATGTCATTTTTATAGTAGGTAATTGCTTAAACTCTTTCTCGAAAACTATCTTCCCCTTGTGTAAAACTATGGCTATCAGTCACCATCACTTTGCTGTAAGCCATGTTTCACTTCTTTCGCTATGTAGAAGGATGGCCACGGCCGGCTCCTCCCTCCTTCCTCACAATTGGAAGTCGCTTTTGAAACCGCTTGAAAATCTGAGTTCCCAAACATCAAGAATAACTATTCTTATGCATAACCTTCTTCTCAATGTCCCAGCTTTTCTTCTCTGTTCGGAAGAATTAAGCTTCTTTCTGTTGAAAATTGTCCGATTTCGTGATCCTCTCAATTATGCGAAATTGATTTCCTACTCTATTTCATATAGCTTTAAATTGCTTTTTCACGTCCAAGTTACGATTGACCGCATGTCGTCCAACCCGAATATCTGCTTTAAGTTACAGCTGATTCAACAAGTGTTTGTTTATTCCGAACTGCTTGTTTTTCAAACTTGTTTGTATACAAGCCTGAGGAAGGTCAAGTCACTGTTTATTTCCTGTACGCTTGACACAGTTCAAAGCAAGTTTCTCTTATCCAACTTTGGCTGATTGCCAAGCATTGTCTAGTGAGCCGCTCCTGCAAGTACAGAAGCCGTTCACCTACTTCCCAAAATAAACTTGTTCCAGTTAAGGACTCTTTCAGCTATTTATATGTCTTATCTCGTTGTACTATGTGGGTCAAGGCCGCACTTGCCTGCGTCTTTCACTTACTCATGCTCGTATTCTATAACTGCTTCGTTCCTTGTTTCAAAACTTCGTTGCGTATTTCTCACGCGCTCATGTATTTCACTTTGCTTACATATTTTGCGATCTTAATGTTCATTGATGAACAAACTTACTTTTTCTCGTCGTCACATTCGATGTGTTTTTGCATTCATACTTGTTATGTCACGTTTCTCGCTGACTTAAGTATTTTTCTGAGTAACCCCTTTGATACTCATTATAACTTGAGGTCATTGTTTATGGCTACTAGGTTGTTACCTATGGCGTTCTTGCTTTCTACTCGCATAGTTTCTTTGTTTACTTGGTATATTCTTATCCTGAATAGATGTACTTGTCTCTATACGCTTTGTTTAAACTTGTTAATTCTCCTTTTGCATTGTATCGCAATCTTTACTAGTGCTTTATTTCCCTCAGCTTCTAGTTATTTTGTGATTGAAGGTGTTGTTAACTCTCGCCCCTTAACTCCGCTTTCCAATGACCCTGATGACCTCCTTCCACTTACACCTGGTCGCTTCCTTACACGCACTTCTCTCTCTGCCCATCCTCCCCTTCCTAATTCTTTCAGGGATTCTGATCTACCTATTGTTTGGCGTAAACTTGAAGCCCTCCGTAATTCTTTTTGGAAGAGATGGAACTTGGAATATTTAACTTCCTTGCAACGGAGGCAGAAGTGGTTTCTTTCCAGCCCCGACATTAAAGTGGGGGACTTGGTCTTGGTTAGGGATGTTTCTCCCCCTCTAGTCTGGACTTCCGGTAGAGTGACCAAGTGTTACCCTGGAAGAGATGGGAGAGTCAGGGTGGTCAGAGTCTTGACCATTAACGGTTCGATTACAAGACCCCTTTCTTTGATCGCTCCTCTTCCATTAAATGTGTAACTGCTTATTTGCTCTCTGTTGGTGTTTCCCCCCCCCAGTATGGTGTATTCTTTGAATACACGGTACCTGAGATATAATTTTTATTGCTCTTTGCATGTTCATTTCTTCCTTCCTCTTTGTCAAACACCAACAGTGATCATCTGTTTTCTCCTTGTTGGGCATATCTCTTATGTCTTCATAAGTCTGTTCTAGATATATAACTTCTGTGACCCACCTAGCGTCGTCTAGCAGCGAATCTCTGAAGCTACTCAATTCTTCCTGGCGCTAGAGGACTTACTTATCCATTTGGCCACCAGATCCTGTTACCATCGCCAGCTATTTTCTCTTGGAGCAAGAGGACTACGTCTACTTCTTTACTCACCATGCTGCGCTAGTATCATCTGTTGTCAACTCTTTGAAGACCGGCTCAGCAAGAGATCAATTTTTTGTTTTAAAGTTGGCAATGCTTATATGTTCTCCTTTTGTCTCCTACCCCCCACTCTTTCCTCCTTCCTTGACCCTCCGTGCTCCGTTGAGCAGCTCTCACTACTAAGTCGGCAGTTGATTCGATCAGTCAGGGCTCAACTCAAGCCAGTCTCCTCAAACCAAGAGACACTTTCTTCACTCCACGCCATGTTGGAACTCTAGGCATCCGTCAAGGGGATCTTCCCTATCAACATTTAACCAAGATAAGTACAGCTTCAAGTTTTAACCTCATCTTCATGATTTTAAAGATTACATGCTTTTAATGATATTTTATAGACAGTGTGAAAGTATTTATTTTGGGGCAAAAAACATTCTTCGCGGGATTTGCCATTTTGAGCTTTTGCTTGTATAAGCCAACCTTACTAAAAAGAGCTTTTCTTAAGCTATTCAAATGAGAAATCCTCTCGCTACGTGGGATATTATCTAATACCCGCTGTCTATAATTATAAAGCTAGTTCCTCCGTTGGATTTTCTCAACCCCATTTTCTGCTAAGGTCGTTCTGGAACCTTCGAGATCTTGTACTCTATCTGCGAGTCTTGCCGTCAAGTATTGTTCACGCACTTGTGAAAATACTAGTAAAAATGAGGAATCTTCCTTAAATTACTGCAATAGCGAACTTTCTTCCCCCGTTGGAACATTCTATGGCGCATTTAATTGTAAATCACAACATTTTCAAGAAATAGACTCTCACCTATATAGTGCAATCAGTTATTTCCATAATTGCAATAACTTTCTTTCTCATGAACTTTCGAGTTTCTACAGTGAACTTTGCATCAATCTTTACAGACTATAGTGATAATCAGTGCTTGCTCCAAGTTTCTACCGCGTCGCGATCGTCCGGTTATATTAAATACGGCCATGAACATTGATCCTATATCCCAATGATCTTTCCTCAACCTTCTACTAACCACCGTTATTAATAAAAGTGTAACTTTCTATAAGGTGTCACTCACGAGGTGCCCTTCCAACTTTGCTAGTTTAACATTAATTAAATTCTGCATAATTGCTTGTGTGATACAAGTTTCAAATCACATTGTTCCTTTCCTATAATTAGGGAAAACAATTCTTTCAACTCTTGAGTGAGTTATTTTTAGGTCTCACGAAATGTAAACTGCCCCATTTGGCTCGTGATTTCTAATTAAACATAGGAAGTCTAGAACCTTCTTTTTGATTACCTCTTCAGGTTTCACAGTAAGTGACCTGCCCTCTTTTGTATAATTCTCATAAAGTAATTCTGTTTAAATATAAGAAGTTGTAGGAACTTCTATTTTATGCTTTATGTTTTCCTTGTTGTTATTTTCGAATTTGTTATTCTCTCTAGAATGTTCTTTCAGAAATTTCTTATAGTACACTCCTTGTACTCAATTTAATGTTTAAACTTTAATCATTTCATTGCCTTTTTAAAAATCTTATCAAGGTTTTAGTACTAGGTTTAAAACCTTAAGAATTGTTATTTGCCTAGAGCAATTTCTGAATGTTGTTGGAGGTCTGCGACCCCAAATTGTTAACAAGATTGCAAAATATTTAATTGTCAAAAATATTAACTTCTTTAAATTGTTAAATAAATTAAATATTTGTTTTTGGATTCATCATTTCTCTGATACTACAGTTAGGCAGGATCCTGGCTTTCCTAGCTCTTCCTAGGTTTATGCCCTCGTTCATACTCAATAAAGCTTTTACTATCTGTCTGGCCAGACCATCACCCTTCCCTATAGTACTTTTATTCGTGCTTGGGAGGAAATACGCTAAAGCCTTTCTCTGGCAAACTGCCCAAGTCTTAGCTGCGGTTCCCGTCAGCTTCGACCAAGCTCGTACCCACTTTAGGTATCCGAGCACGGATTTGCGGTGGCAACCGCTTCTAAATGTATTGAAAGTCAAATTCATAACTTTTGTGGGACTCTCCTCCTATTTTTCTATCCTTTTTCTCCAATCCAAAATCTACTTCCTTCTCTTAATCATCTTCCCTTGGTGGGTGGGTTATTCCTCAGCCTATAATCTACCCAATAATTTGGTACCAGAAACCCGGGAGAGTCCATTTTTCATTTCTATTGTTTGTCAAGTGTCATTTGACAATACTTGGCAAATTATTAATATCTGCTTTGGATTTTTCAGCTATAACTACATCATGCAAAGCCTGTGAACGGGAAAGAGGCCGCTCCTGTCTCCTTTGGGGTGTCCTGTTCTTTCTACCCATTCGCTGCTGCAAACTTGACAGCATCTTCAAGGTTCTTCAGTTTCGTGAGTTGTATTTCAATTTATTCTCTTTGTCATGGCCCCTACTGAAAAAGATGAAACTCTCATTGCCAGACGTTCTTCCTATAAAGGGCAACTCACTAGATTCAGAAATTTTATCAACAAGTTAAATCCCGCCGAGTGTGATTTAGACATCTTGACACATCGCCTTAAGTTGTACGAACGGTCTTATGATTATTATGATCAAATTCAAACCGAGATTGAATCCGCTTGCCCAGAACTTCAATCGGATCGGGACGAGGTCGAACCCTTGTACTTTGAAGGGATTGCAAAGGCCCACCAACTGATCCGCAATATCTCAGAACCGGACACTAGGGTCATCAATCCGGCCCAGTTCGCACCCGCTTCAGTTCACGAGAACAAACCGAAACCGTTACTTCCCAAGATAAGCCTGCCGCACTTCTCAGGCAAGGAAGGTGAATGGTATTCTTTTTATGAACTTTACTGCTCCCAATTCATGAAAATACCGAGATCCCTGACATACATAAATTTATTTCCTTCGTGTGTCTTTGGAAGGTGAGGCCTTAGCCTTAGTGGAGTCACTGCCTTTAAGCGCAGACAACTACCACATCGCCTTTAATCTCTTTAAAGAGAGATATGGCAATTTACGTTTGAGTGTAGCTCGCCACATACGTTGTCTCTTCAACCTACCAGCCGTCAAACCTAATGACGTCACCTCTTTAAGAGACCTCTTAGATTCTATACAGTTGAATGTCAGAGCATTATACCAACTCAAGCAGCCTGTCCAAACATGGGACACCATACTCATTCATCTGGCTACATCAAGATTCGATTTTTCAACTTTAAAGGCTTGGGAAATTGAACTCGCTCGCAAGGAAGAATTTTCCTTCGAACACTTAATCTCGTTTCTTAACAGCCGATGCCAAGTCCTAACAGCACTCGCATTTCAGTGCGAAAAGGTCGAAACGAATCCTCAGTGTCAAATTTTTGAAAAAAAACTTGCTTCTTCAAAGGGACATCAGCCCCCATCTGTCGAGAACAAGCAAACCCGTTCTTCTTTCAATCATGCAAGATAAGATGTCAGGCCGCTTAACAAATCGTTAAAATGCACGCTCTGTAAAAAGCTTCACACATTGTATTTGTGCAAATCCTTTAAAGAATTGTCTGTCGAAGATCGAAGGAAGTTTGTCTTGAATAGCAAACATTGTTTCAATTGCTTGTCACCTAAGCATTCTTCTTCAAACTGCTCGTCATCTAATCTCTGTTTTCATTGCAAAAAACCGCATCATTCTTTATTGGACGTTCATGACAAATCGAGGTCATCAGCACCCGCCTCTTCAAGCTCCATGCAGAGCAGCTCCGAACAAACTAATGCTTCTTCCTGCATTTCCAACGCCGAAACTTTTCATAGTGCGCAAACCCTTTTGACCACTGTACAATTCGAAATCCAAGATAAATTTGGAAATTGGTTTAGAACCCGTGGTCTTCTCGATTCCGCTTCAACTCATAACTTTGTTTCGCAATCGTTGATTAAAAAACTAGGTCTTTCGTCATCGCCTACTTCTATCAATGTGACCGGCATTGACAATTTGAAAACTCAAGTCTTGCAGTCTTCAAAATTGAAAATCAGAGACGTTTGCCAAAGAAACACCAATCTTAATTTAAACTGTCTCATTCTTACCAGTATTGGCAAGGACACTCCAAGTCACTCTATCAATACTTCCGGTTTAAACATTCCCTCGCACTTAAGGTTAGCCGATCCTCAGTTTAATGCTCAAGGTCCCATTGATGTACTTTTCAGTGCCAATGTTTTTTGGAAGTGCCTTCGCAAACAAACACGCAAGTTATCTTCAACCGTGGTCGCTAGAGACACCGATTTTGGTTGGGTTATTACTGGTGAAATTCAGCATCCCAGTGTTCAAACCAAAGCGCAATGTCATTTCGTTACAGCTGACATAAATCCCATTTCTGAAAAAGAGAACGCTCATGTGTCAGATCTCAATATTTTTGAAAAACACCTGCCGAAACGATGTCTCATCGTGAACAACTGCGCTACCTCTGTAAGTTGTTTAAATGGTTTTTCCTTCTTCCCGCACAAGATGGCCATTCAAGTTCGCCTTGTTTTGTGTTACTTCGTCTACCTTCTTATGTCATTTTTTATAGTAGGTAATTGCTTAAACTCTTTCTCGAAAACTATCTTCCCCTTGTGTAAAACTATGGCTATCAGTCACCATCACTTTGCTGTAAGCCATGTTTCACTTCTTTCGCTATGTAGAAGGATGGCCACGGCCGGCTCCTCCCTCCTTCCTCACAATTGGAAGTCGCTTTTGAAACCGCTCGAAAATCTGAGTTCCCAAACATCAAGAATAACTATTCTTATGCATAACCTTCTTCTCAATGTCCCAGCTTTTCTTCTCTGTTCGGAAGAATTAAGCTTCTTTCTGTTGAAAATTGTCCGATTTCGTGATCCTCTCAATTATGCGAAATTGATTTCCTACTCTATTTCATATAGCTTTAAATTGCTTTTTCACGTCCAAGTTACGATTGACCGCATGTCGTCCAACCCGAATATCTGCTTTAAGTTACAGCTGATTCAACAAGTGTTTGTTTATTCCGAACTGCTTGTTTTTCAAACTTGTTTGTATACAAGCCTGAGGAAGGTCAAGTCACTGTTTATTTCCTGTACGCTTGACACAGTTCAAAGCAAGTTTCTCTTATCTCAACTTTGGCTGATTGCCAAGCATTGTCTAGTGAGCCGCTCCTGCAAGTACAGAAGCCGTTCACCTACTTCCCAAAATAAACTTGTTCCAGTTAAGGACTCTTTCAGCTATTTATATGTCTTATCTCGTTGTACTATGTGGGTCAAGGCCGCACTTGCCTGCGTCTTTCACTTACTCATGCTCGTATTCTATAACTGCTTCGTTCCTTGTTTCAAAACTTCGTTGCGTATTTCTCACGCGCTCATGTATTTCACTTTGCTTACATATTTTGCGATCTTAATGTTCATTGATGAACAAACTTACTTTTTCTCGTCGTCACATTCGATGTGTTTTTGTATTCATACTTGTTATGTCACGTTTCTCGCTGACTTAAGTATTTTTCTGAGTAACCACTTTGATACTCATTATAACTTGAGGTCATTGTTTATGGCTACTAGGTTGTTACCTATGGCGTTCTTGCTTTCTACTCGCATAGTTTCTTTGTTTACTTGGTATATTCTTATCCTGAATAGATGTACTTGTCTCTATACGCTTTGTTTAAACTTGTTAATTCTCCTTTTGCATTGTATCGCAATCTTTACTAGTGCTTTATTTCCCTCAGCTTCTAGTTATTTTGTGATTGAAGGTGTTGTTAACTCTCGCCCCTTAACTCCGCTTTCCAATGACCCTGATGACCTCCTTCCACTTACACCTGGTCGCTTCCTTACACGCACTTCTCTCTCTGCCCATCCTCCCCTTCCTAATTCTTTCAGGGATTCTGATCTACCTATTGTTTGGCGTAAACTTGAAGCCCTCCGTAATTCTTTTTGGAAGAGATGGAACTTGGAATATTTAACTTCCTTGCAACGGAGGCAGAAGTGGTTTTTTTTCCAGCCCCGACATTAAAGTGGGGGACTTGGTCTTGGTTAGGGATGTTTCTCCCCCTCTAGTCTGGACTTCCGGTAGAGTGACCAAGTGTTACCCTGGAAGAGATGGGAGAGTCAGGGTGGTCAGAGTCTTGACCATTAACGGTTCGATTACAAGACCCCTTTCTTTGATCGCTCCTCTTCCATTAAATGTGTAACTGCTTATTTGCTGTCTGTTGGTGTTTCCCCCCCCCCCCCCCCAGTATGGTGTATTCTTTGAATACACGGTACCTGAGATATAATTTTTATTGCTCTTTGCATGTTCATTTCTTCCTTCCTCTTTGTCAAACACCAACAGTGATCATCTGTTTTCTCCTTGTTGGGCATATCTCTTATGTCTTCATAAGTCTGTTCTAGATATATAACTTCTGTGACCCACCTAGCGTCGTCTAGCAGCGAATCTCTGAAGCTACTCAATTCTTCCTGGCGCTAGAGGACTTACTTATCCATTTGGCCACCAGATCCTGTTACCATCGCCAGCTATTTTCTCTTGGAGCAAGAGGACTACGTCTACTTCTTTACTCACCATGCTGCGCTAGTATCATCTGTTGTCAACTCTTTGAAGACCGGCTCAGCAAGAGATCAATTTTTTGTTTTAAAGTTGGCAATGCTTATATGTTCTCCTTTTGTCTCCTACCCCCCACTCTTTCCCCCTTCCTTGACCCTCCGTGCTCCGTTGAGCAGCTCTCACTACTAAGTCGGCAGTTGATTCGATCAGTCAGGGCTCAACTCAAGCCAGTCTCCTCAAACCAAGAGACACTTTCTTCACTCCACGCCATGTTGGAACTCTAGGCATCCGTCAAGGGGATCTTCCCTATCAACATTTAACCAAGATAAGTACAGCTTCAAGTTTTAACCTCATCTTCATGATTTTAAAGATTACATGCTTTTAATGATATTTTATAGACAGTGTGAAAGTATTTATTTTGGGGCAAAAAACATTCTTCGCGGGATTTGCCATTTTGAGCTTTTGCTTGTATAAGCCAACCTTACTAAAAAAGAGCTTTTCTTAAGCTATTCAAATGAGAAATCCTCTCGCTACGTGGGATATTATCTAATACCCGCTGTCTATAATTATAAAGCTAGTTCCTCCGTTGGATTTTCTCAACCCCATTTTCTGCTAAGGTCGTTCTGGAACCTTCGAGATCTTGTACTCTATCTGCGAGTCTTGCCGTCAAGTATTGTTCACGCACTTGTGAAAATACTAGTAAAAATGAGGAATCTTCCTTAAATTACTGCAATAGCGAACTTTCTTCCCCCGTTGGAACATTCTATGGCGCATTTAATTGTAAATCACAACATTTTCAAGAAATAGACTCTCACCTATATAGTGCAATCAGTTATTTCCATAATTGCAATAACTTTCTTTCTCATGAACTTTCGAGTTTCTACAGTGAACTTTGCATCAATCTTTACAGACTATAGTGATAATCAGTGCTTGCTCCAAGTTTCTACCGCGTCGCGATCGTCCGGTTATATTAAATACGGCCATGAACATTGATCCTATATCCCAATGATCTTTCCTCAACCTTCTACTAACCACCGTTATTAATAAAAGTGTAACTTTCTATAAGGTGTCACTCACGAGGTGCCCTTCCAACTTTGCTAGTTTAACATTAATTAAATTCTGCATAATTGCTTGTGTGATACAAGTTTCAAATCACATTGTTCCTTTCCTATAATTAGGGAAAACAATTCTTTCAACTCTTGAGTGAGTTATTTTTAGGTCTCACGAAATGTAAACTGCCCCATTTGGCTCGTGATTTCTAATTAAACATAGGAAGTCTAGAACCTTCTTTTTGATTACCTCTTCAGGTTTCACAGTAAGTGACCTGCCCTCTTTTGTATAATTCTCATAAAGTAATTCTGTTTAAATATAAGAAGTTGTAGGAACTTCTATTTTATGCTTTATGTTTTCCTTGTTGTTATTTTCGAATTTGTTATTCTCTCTAGAATGTTCTTTCAGAAATTTCTTATAGTACACTCCTTGTACTCAATTTAATGTTTAAACTTTAATCATTTCATTGCCTTTTTAAAAATCTTATCAAGGTTTTAGTACTAGGTTTAAAACCTTAAGAATTGTTATTTGCCTAGAGCAATTTCTGAATGTTGTTGGAGGTCTGCGACCCCAAATTGTTAACAAGATTGAAAAATATTTAATTGTCAAAAATATTAACTTCTTTAAATTGTTAAATAAATTAAATATTTGTTTTTGGATTCATCATTTCTCTGATACTACAGTTAGGCAGGATCCTGGCTTTCCTAGCTCTTCCTAGGTTTATGCCCTCGTTCATACTCAATAAAGCTTTTACTATCTGTCTGGCCAGACCATCACCCTTCCCTATAGTACTTTTATTCGTGCTTGGGAGGAAATACGCTAAAGCCTTTCTCTGGCAAACTGCCCAAGTCTTAGCTGCGGTTCCCGTCAGCTTCGACCAAGCTCGTACCCACTTTAGGTATCCGAGCACGGATTTGCGGTGGCAACCGCTTCTAAATGTATTGAAAGTCAAATTCATAACTTTTGTGGGACTCTCCTCCTATTTTTCTATCCTTTTTCTCCAATCCAAAATCTACTTCCTTCTCTTAATCATCTTCCCTTGGTGGGTGGGTTATTCCTCAGCCTATAATCTACCCAATAATTTGGTACCAGAAACCCGGGAGAGTCCATTTTTCATTTCTATTGTTTGTCAAGTGTCATTTGACAATACTTGGCAAATTATTAATATCTGCTTTGGATTTTTCAGCTATAACTACATCATGCAAAGCCTGTGAACGGGAAAGAGGCCGCTCCTGTCTCCTTTGGGGTGTCCTGTTCTTTCTACCCATTCGCTGCTGCAAACTTGACAGCATCTTCAAGGTTCTTCAGTTTCGTGAGTTGTATTTCAATTTATTCTCTTTGTCATGGCCCCTACTGAAAAAGATGAAACTCTCATTGCCAGACGTTCTTCCTATAAAGGGCAACTCACTAGATTCAGAAATTTTATCAACAAGTTAAATCCCGCCGAGTGTGATTTAGACATCTTGACACATCGCCTTAAGTTGTACGAACGGTCTTATGATTATTATGATCAAATTCAAACCGAGATTGAATCCGCTTGCCCAGAACTTCAATCGGATCGGGACGAGGTCGAACCCTTGTACTTTGAAGGGATTGCAAAGGCCCACCAACTGATCCGCAATATCTCAGAACCGGACACTAGGGTCATCAATCCGGCCCAGTTCGCACCCGCTTCAGTTCACGAGAACAAACCGAAACCGTTACTTCCCAAGATAAGCCTGCCGCACTTCTCAGGCAAGGAAGGTGAATGGTATTCTTTTTATGAACTTTACTGCTCCCAATTCATGAAAATACCGAGATCCCTGACATACATAAATTTTATTTCCTTCGTGTGTCTTTGGAAGGTGAGGCCTTAGCCTTAGTGGAGTCACTGCCTTTAAGCGCAGACAACTACCACATCGCCTTTAATCTCCTTAAAGAGAGATATGGCAATTTACGTTTGAGTGTAGCTCGCCACATACGTTGTCTCTTCAACCTACCAGCCGTCAAACCTAATGACGTCACCTCTTTAAGAGACCTCTTAGATTCTATACAGTTGAATGTCAGAGCATTATACCAACTCAAGCAGCCTGTCCAAACATGGGACACCATACTCATTCATCTGGCTACATCAAGATTCGATTTTTCAACTTTAAAGGCTTGGGAAATTGAACTCGCTCGCAAGGAAGAATTTTCCTTCGAACACTTAATCTCGTTTCTTAACAGCCGATGCCAAGTCCTAACAGCACTCGCATTTCAGTGCGAAAAGGTCGAAACGAATCCTCAGTGTCAAATTTTTGAAAAAAAACTTGCTTCTTCAAAGGGACATCAGCCCCCATCTGTCGAGAACAAGCAAACCCGTTCTTCTTTCAATCATGCAAGATAAGATATCAGGCCGCTTAACAAATCGTTAAAATGCACGCTCTGTAAAAAGCTTCACACATTGTATTTGTGCAAATCCTTTAAAGAATTGTCTGTCGAAGATCGAAGGAAGTTTGTCTTGAATAGCAAACATTGTTTCAATTGCTTGTCACCTAAGCATTCTTCTTCAAACTGCTCGTCATCTAATCTCTGTTTTCATTGCAAAAAACCGCATCATTCTTTATTGCACGTTCATGACAAATCGAGGTCATCAGCACCCGCCTCTTCAAGCTCCATGCAGAGCAGCTCCGAACAAACTAATGCTTCTTCCTGCATTTCCAACGCCGAAACTTTTCATAGTGCGCAAACCCTTTTGACCACTGTACAATTCGAAATCCAAGATAAATTTGGAAATTGGTTTAGAACCCGTGGTCTTCTCGATTCCGCTTCAACTCATAACTTTGTTTCGCAATCGTTGATTAAAAAACTAGGTCTTTCGTCATCGCCTACTTCTATCAATGTGACCGGCATTGACAATTTGAAAACTCAAGTCTTGCAGTCTTCAAAATTGAAAATCAGAGACGTTTGCCAAAGAAACACCAATCTTAATTTAAACTGTCTCATTCTTACCAGTATTGGCAAGGACACTCCAAGTCACTCTATCAATACTTCCGGTTTAAACATTCCCTCGCACTTAAGGTTAGCCGATCCTCAGTTTAATGCTCAAGGTCCCATTGATGTACTTTTCAGTGCCAATGTTTTTTGGAAGTGCCTTCGCAAACAAACACGCAAGTTATCTTCAACCGTGGTCGCCAGAGACACCGATTTTGGTTGGGTTATTACTGGTGAAATTCAGCATCCCGGTGTTCAAACCAAAGCGCAATGTCATTTCGTTACAGCTGACATAAATCCCATTTCTGAAAAAGAGAACGCTCATGTGTCAGATCTCAATATTTTTGAAAAACACTTGCCGAAACGATGTCTCATCGTGAACAACTGCGCTACCTCTGTAAGTTGTTTAAATGGTTTTTCCTTCTTCCCGCACAAGATGGCCATTCAAGTTCGCCTTGTTTTGTGTTACTTCGTCTACCTTCTTATGTCATTTTTATAGTAGGTAATTGCTTAAACTCTTTCTCGAAAACTATCTTCCCCTTGTGTAAAACTATGGCTATCAGTCACCATCACTTTGCTGTAAGCCAAGTTTCACTTCTTTCGCTATGTAGAAGGATGGCCACGGCCGGCTCCTCCCTCCTTCCTCACAATTGGAAGTCGCTTTTGAAACCGCTTGATAATCTGAGTTCCCAAACATCAAGAATAACTATTCTTATGCATAACCTTCTTCTCAATGTCCCAGCTTTTCTTCTCTGTTCGGAAGAATTAAGCTTCTTTCTGTTGAAAATTGTCCGATTTCGTGATCCTCTCAATTATGCGAAATTGATTTCCTACTCTATTTCATATAGCTTTAAATTGCTTTTTCACGTCCAAGTTACGATTGACCGCATGTCGTCCAACCCGAATATCTGCTTTAAGTTACAGCTGATTCAACAAGTGTTTGTTTATTCCGAACTGCTTGTTTTTCAAACTTGTTTGTATACAAGCCTGAGGAAGGTCAAGTCACTGTTTATTTCCTGTACGCTTGACACAGTTCAAAGCAAGTTTCTCTTATCCAACTTTGGCTGATTGCCAAGCATTGTCTAGTGAGCCGCTCCTGCAAGTACAGAAGCCGTTCACCTACTTCCCAAAATAAACTTGTTCCAGTTAAGGACTCTTTCAGCTATTTATATGTCTTATCTCGTTGTACTATGTGGGTCAAGGCCGCACTTGCCTGCGTCTTTCACTTACTCATGCTCGTATTCTATAACTGCTTCGTTCCTTGTTTCAAAACTTCGTTGCGTATTTCTCACGCGCTCATGTATTTCACTTTGCTTACATATTTTGCGATCTTAATGTTCATTGATGAACAAACTTACTTTTTCTCGTCGTCACATTCGATGTGTTTTTGCATTCATACTTGTTATGTCACGTTTCTCGCTGACTTAAGTATTTTTCTGAGTAACCCCTTTGATACTCATTATAACTTGAGGTCATTGTTTATGGCTACTAGGTTGTTACCTATGGCGTTCTTGCTTTCTACTCGCATAGTTTCTTTGTTTACTTGGTATATTCTTATCCTGAATAGATGTACTTGTCTCTATACGCTTTGTTTAAACTTGTTAATTCTCCTTTTGCATTGTATCGCAATCTTTACTAGTGCTTTATTTCCCTCAGCTTCTAGTTATTTTGTGATTGAAGGTGTTGTTAACTCTCGCCCCTTAACTCCGCTTTCCAATGACCCTGATGACCTCCTTCCACTTACACCTGGTCGCTTCCTTACACGCACTTCTCTCTCTGCCCATCCTCCCCTTCCTAATTCTTTCAGGGATTCTGATCTACCTATTGTTTGGCGTAAACTTGAAGCCCTCCGTAATTCTTTTTGGAAGAGATGGAACTTGGAATATTTAACTTCCTTGCAACGGAGGCAGAAGTGGTTTCTTTCCAGCCCCGACATTAAAGTGGGGGACTTGGTCTTGGTTAGGGATGTTTCTCCCCCTCTAGTCTGGACTTCCGGTAGAGTGACCAAGTGTTACCCTGGAAGAGATGGGAGAGTCAGGGTGGTCAGAGTCTTGACCATTAACGGTTCGATTACAAGACCCCTTTCTTTGATCGCTCCTCTTCCATTAAATGTGTAACTGCTTATTTGCTGTCTGTTGGTGTTTCCCCCCCCCCCCCCCCCCAGTATGGTGTATTCTTTGAATACACGGTACCTGAGATATAATTTTTATTGCTCTTTGCATGTTCATTTCTTCCTTCCTCTTTGTCAAACACCAACAGTGATCATCTGTTTTCTCCTTGTTGGGCATATCTCTTATGTCTTCATAAGTCTGTTCTAGATATATAACTTCTGTGACCCACCTAGCGTCGTCTAGCAGCGAATCTCTGAAGCTACTCAATTCTTCCTGGCGCTAGAGGACTTACTTATCCATTTGGCCACCAGATCCTGTTACCATCGCCAGCTATTTTCTCTTGGAGCAAGAGGACTACGTCTACTTCCTTACTCACCATGCTGCGCTAGTATCATCTGTTGTCAACTCTTTGAAGACCGGCTCAGCAAGAGATCAATTTTTTGTTTTAAAGTTGGCAATGCTTATATGTTCTCCTTTTGTCTCCTACCCCCCACTCTTTCCTCCTTCCTTGACCCTCCGTGCTCCGTTGAGCAGCTCTCACTACTAAGTCGGCAGTTGATTCGATCAGTCAGGGCTCAACTCAAGCCAGTCTCCTCAAACCAAGAGACACTTTCTTCACTCCACGCCATGTTGGAACTCTAGGCATCCGTCAAGGGGATCTTCCCTATCAACATTTAACCAAGATAAGTACAGCTTCAAGTTTTAACCTCATCTTCATGATTTTAAAGATTACATGCTTTTAATGATATTTTATAGACAGTGTGAAAGTATTTATTTTGGGGCAAAAAACATTCTTCGCGGGATTTGCCATTTTGAGCTTTTGCTTGTATAAGCCAACCTTACTAAAAAAGAGCTTTTCTTAAGCTATTCAAATGAGAAATCCTCTCGCTACGTGGGATATTATCTAATACCCGCTGTCTATAATTATAAAGCTAGTTCCTCCGTTGGATTTTCTCAACCCCATTTTCTGCTAAGGTCGTTCTGGAACCTTCGAGATCTTGTACTCTATCTGCGAGTCTTGCCGTCAAGTATTGTTCACGCACTTGTGAAAATACTAGTAAAAATGAGGAATCTTCCTTAAATTACTGCAATAGCGAAGTTTCTTCCCCCGTTGGAACATTCTATGGCGCATTTAATTGTAAATCACAACTTTTTCAAGAAATAGACTCTCACCTATATAGTGCAATCAGTTATTTCCATAATTGCAATAACTTTCTTTCCCATGAACTTTCGAGTTTCTACAGTGAACTTTGCATCAATCTTTACAGACTATAGTGATAATCAGTGCTTGCTCCAAGTTTCTACCGCGTCGCGATCGTCCGGTTATATTAAATACGGCCATGAACATTGATCCTATATCCCAATGATCTTTCCTCAACCTTCTACTAACCACCGTTATTAATAAAAGTGTAACTTTCTATAAGGTGTCACTCACGAGGTGCCCTTCCAACTTTGCTAGTTTAACATTAATTAAATTCTGCATAATTGCTTGTGTGATACAAGTTTCAAATCACATTGTTCCTTTCCTATAATTAGGGAAAACAATTCTTTCAACTCTTGAGTGAGTTATTTTTAGGTCTCACGAAATGTAAACTGCCCCATTTGGCTCGTGATTTCTAATTAAACATAGGAAGTCTAGAACCTTCTTTTTGATTACCTCTTCAGGTTTCACAGTAAGTGACCTGCCCTCTTTTGTATAATTCTCATAAAGTAATTCTGTTTAAATATAAGAAGTTGTAGGAACTTCTATTTTATGCTTTATGTTTTCCTTGTTGTTATTTTCGAATTTGTTATTCTCTCTAGAATGTTCTTTCAGAAATTTCTTATAGTACACTCCTTGTACTCAATTTAATGTTTAAACTTTAATCATTTCATTGCCTTTTTAAAAATCTTATCAAGGTTTTAGTACTAGGTTTAAAACCTTAAGAATTGTTATTTGCCTAGAGCAATTTCTGAATGTTGTTGGAGGTCTGCGACCCCAAATTGTTAACAAGATTGCAAAATATTTAATTGTCAAAAATATTAACTTCTTTAAATTGTTAAATAAATTAAATATTTGTTTTTGGATTCATCATTTCTCTGATACTACAGTTAGGCAGGATCCTGGCTTTCCTAGCTCTTCCTAGGTTTATGCCCTCGTTCATACTCAATAAAGCTTTTACTATCTGTCTGGCCAGACCATCACCCTTCCCTATAGTACTTTTATTCGTGCTTGGGAGGAAATACGCTAAAGCCTTTCTCTGGCAAACTGCCCAAGTCTTAGCTGCGGTTCCCGTCAGCTTCGACCAAGCTCGTACCCACTTTAGGTATCCGAGCACGGATTTGCTGTGGCAACCGCTTCTAAATGTATTGAAAGTCAAATTCATAACTTTTGTGGGACTCTCCTCCTATTTTTCTATCCTTTTTCTCCAATCCAAAATCTACTTCCTTCTCTTAATCATCTTCCCTTGGTGGGTGGGTTATTCCTCAGCCTATAATCTACCCATAGGCCACACAGTTATGTACCAATAAATGAAAATTATTGCGTAGGCTCATTACTCAAACGTTCACTTCGATCGCATGATTAATACACAAGAAATAGAAACTTAATTTTAAAATTTCGCACAGCCGCCATCTTGAGGTTATGTAAACAATTGAACTAAGTTAGATGCCAGTGCATTACAATATGTATAATCATATAATATTCATATATCATACCAAATTTCACTACGCTCTGATGGTTAAATCGTGAGATATGTCTATTAAAATGTTTCAAATTCGCTTGGCCACCATGTTCGTTTTGTACTTTACAGGTTTTTGAAAGTAACATACGTAAACTTGTAGTAGTGCCCTTTATCGCCATACAACATTTCAGAGTGATATCAATAATAGTTTCTGAGATATAGAATGCTGATGAAATATTTCGCACAGCCGCCATCTTGAGGTTATGTAAACATTGAACTAAATTAGATGCCAGAGCATTACAATGTGTACAGACTTTTCCTGTACCAAGTGGCATTGCGTTTGGATGGTTACATCGCGAGAAAAGTCTATTAAAATGCTTCAACTTTGGTTGGTTCTTAAGTTTAGGGGCTGCGACAACGCTGTCATGTAGCCCCGTGTACTTTGGGTGTGTGTAGAATCTGTCTGATAACCGGTGTTAATTGTGATGACTGTATTAGTGCGTGTTATCTGTTTTAGGTAGATTTCATTAGAAAGCTAACTATTGCAATGGGTCCCATGTTTCGACTTCCGGAAAATTTCGGCATATCTTCGCGTTTCACATCCCCCAGACCCCAAAACCACCGTCAGTTCAAAAGTTTATATATAATTTATGTATGTGTATATATATATATATGTATATCAGTTTCTTGTGGACACGATAACTGCCGTAATTTTGCACCAATCACTTTGAATTTTTTACATAATATGTATCCCCTTGAAATCTCGGTTGAGTTCGTTAATGGGCAAAATCGGTCAAAGGGGGTGAAAACGGGAGGCTTTTTTCGAAAAAGTGAAATATCGCTATAACTCTCTTAATATCTGAAATATTGAATCCATTCAAAGTTCATACTATGTGTCGGACAAGGCCCTAAAATTTATGTTTGAAAAGTTTTTTGATAGCACCAACCATTGAGCAAAGGAGTGGGAAAAAGTGGGTTTTTCGGGAAACATTAATCATATCTCTGTTAATAGGCACAAATCAAAACCGTACAAAATGGACAATATTCCTCCAATAATTACCTAAAACTTTTGTCTGAAAGAATTTTTGATATGACCCACCATTAAGCCACGGGGTGAGCAAAATGATTTAAATTATAAGAAAATGCCAAGTGCCAAGAGAGGTTGCCATGACAACTTTACTTTTAATTGATAAGGGATGAGCCATCAGCAGTTGCTATGACAACGCCACTGCACGTGATCACATTCAGTTTTCCATCTGGCCGTGGGAAGCGACT
This sequence comes from Meconema thalassinum, assembly GCA_946902985.2. Taxonomy (NCBI): domain Eukaryota; kingdom Metazoa; phylum Arthropoda; class Insecta; order Orthoptera; family Tettigoniidae; genus Meconema; species Meconema thalassinum. The sequence goes on along the minus strand of OX336388.2, from coordinate 577,960,703 downwards.
TCGGTATCGGAACTGGTAGCATGCTGAACTTCTATGCCCAAGGTCGCGGGTTCAAACCCGGCTGAAGTCGTCGGATTTATTAAGAGCGCTAAAAAACCCTGAGTTTGCTTTCCTTCGGAGGGGAAGTTCAAACGTTCGTTGCGAGTTGATGGTTCCGGTGGCATCTAGTAGGCAAGTTCACAGCTAGGTGTCGTTGATGGTAGTATTTTAGGTAGATTTCATTAGAAAGCTAACTATTGCAATGGGTACCATGTTTCGATTTCCGGAAAATTTCGACATATCTTCGCGTTTCATATCCCCCAGACCCCAAAACCACCATCAGTTCAAAAGTTTATATATAATTAATGTATATATATATATATATATTGCCCATTTAACATGAAATATGCAAATCACAGTATGCCAGCAATGCTCAAATCGGGATTTTCAGGGTTATGGTATGTTCTCCCACTCTGTGACTTACACATTTTGGATTAAATAGAGGATACACTTCCAAAATAAAAACAAAATCAACTCCTACTATAAAACATTTAATTCCACAATATATGGCGCTACAACAAATTAAACAAATAAAATACTGACCCATTCTAACTTGTTCAAAGTAAACAAGGAATACAATATAAAAACAAATGTTAAATCATAAATAAATGGTTTCTCATAAACCAACAAATATATCTCTATTCTCACTTCCATATAGTGTCCTTTTTATAATTCCATACAATTCAGAGCTCCAATAGGCTCTATACTTTCCAATATAAACTGTGTTATCACCTTACTGCACATCACTTCCTATTATATGAGTATTTTATAGTTAAACAATATATAATTCTTATTAAAGTACTTTTACAAGAGGATTGAAAGCCAGATAGAAACGGAGTTGGGTGAAGACCAGTTTGGTTTCAGGAGAAATGTAGGAACAAGGGAAGCTGTACTAAGTCTTAGGCTGATTTTAGAAGGTAGAATAAGGAAAGATAAGAGAACGTTCATGGCTTTTGTAAACTTAGAAAAGGCTTTTGATAACGTTGATTGGACTAAATTGTTTGACATTTTGAAATCAATTGGAATAAAGTACAGGGATAGGAGGGTGATATACAATCTGTAAAGAAACCAGACAGCAGTCATTCGAGTTGAAGGACATGCGAGAGAAGCTGGTATTCAGAAAGGTGTAAGGCAAGGCTGCAACTTATCACCCATACTTTTCAATCTTTACAATGAACAAGCAATGAAGGAAATTAGGGAAAAATTTAAAGTGGGGGTGAAGATTCAAGGAGAAATAATTTCAACTCTGAGATTTGCTGATGACATAGTCATCTTGGCCGACAAGCCTGAGGGTTTGAATGAGTTTTTGAATGGTATGGACTCCGTCTTACAGAAAGAATTCATGATGAAAATTAATAAATGTAAAACAAAAATACTGGAATGCAGCCGAAATAAATCAGAAACCTCTATGGAGATCAAATTGGCAGGTGAAAAGCTGAAGGAAGTAGGATACTTCTGTTACTTAGGAAGCAGAATAACCAGTGATGGACGAAGCAAAGAGGATATTAAAAGTAGGTTGGCTCAGGCAAAGAAAGCATTTCTACAAAAAAGGAATCTGCTGACATCGAATATAGATTTAGGTATTAGGAAGTCATTTTTGAAAGCCTTTGTCTGGAGCGTGGCGCTCTATGGAAGTGAAACTTGGACTATTGGTGCAGCAGAAAAGAGGAGAATTGAAGCATTTGAAATGTGGTGTTACAGGAGAATGATGAAGATCAGATGGGTAGATAGGGTTACAAACAAAGAGGTATTAAGACGAGTGGGAGAGGAGAGATGTTTCTGGCGACTGCTAATGAAGAGAAGAGATAGGTTGGTAGGACACATACTAAGACACCCAGGAATAGCAAGCTTAGTTATGGAAGGAAGGGTCGAGGACAAAAACTGTAGGGGTAGACCAAGGTTAGAATATGTTAAACAGATTGCCTCCGATGTAGGGTGTCGGAGCTATGTAGAGATGAAACGATTAGCTCAGGACAGGGAGGCATGGAGGGCTGCATCAAACCAGTCAAAAGACTGAAGACTCAAACAACAACAATGTTCACAATGTTCACAATGTTCTCAGTTACCATCTCTCTCCAATCAACAATTCACTACAGTGATTGGGAAAACATTTGCGCACTTCCGAGTTTCTGAAGACTACTTGAACATTGTCAAAAATTAAGATCACTCCCGAAATCTAATTGTCCTCACTGAACTCGTGAATCATTACATCATACTTATAACATTATATTAGGAATTTATTATTATCTGTCTTAAAAGACCATTATCTCATAAGAAAGCAACGATCTGAACTTTCAGGCGGTAATCTTCATCTACAAGAACCTCGGTTCGAAGACCGGGTCGTTAAACAAACTCTAAACAAGCTAGCGTACTATAACTTCAAAACAGACGGATCCCCGACCGACCGCAACATCAATGACAAGGGGTCTAGCCTGGACACTTAGCGTGAGATATTGTAGGGAGGGAGACTTCACGGCCATCGCCCCCACGGGACGAGCTACTCCTAGTTTCAACACAGCTGTTTCTTAAATGCAGTTCTTTGAACAGGCCTGGCTTCTCATTCACTTACTTTACAACATTATTATTTTCATTAGACCATTCTCGTAGCCTTGGCATTTATTAATTATGAAGTATCCTCATTGGTGGGTAAGAGTAATTCACATACAACAACGAATATTTAGGGGCTTCAACAACTAGACGAGTCTGGGTTCGACTCTCTCAACTGCCTCGGGAACCAATCCCATACTGGAGGACTTATATAAATGCGACTTAGGGCGGCCTCGGCCTTTAACCTGCGCTCATAATACAATAAATTCGCACCCTATTATAACACAACAACACACATGGCCTCGTGATCCACAACACTATATAGAGGACTTACTATAGCTTAATTACCACGACCAACTGCCCCTCATAATTAAATTTACCAAGTATATCAGTTGGCAGTCAAAGTGAAAGGACGTGTTTTTCCCGAGCTCTCAGGTGTGCTGAAATGGGTTGTTCTCTGGAGTGTTATCGGGCGAGGATCGGACTGTGGTATGCGAAGGGTAGTTGCGATTTCCGGTGTTTGTGTGCGCGTACGGGACCTAGCAACTTGTGGTTCATAGCCCTAGTGATAGCTGCATTGCTAGTTATTGGTGGAGTGGAAGTGAATCCAGGGCCTGTTACTCCAAATGTGAATCAGGCAAATGATCCAGTGGCAGCTTTGAAGTGTTCGACGTGCAGTAAAACATTGAAGAATGTAGTTCAGTGTGGACTATGTGAGAAATGGTTTCACTTCGGCTGTATTAAGGTCAAGAAGGAGGATTGTGATGTCGGAAATTGGTTTTGTAAAGTATGTGATACGCCGGACTGTCTGAGGGTGCAAATCAAAGCAAGGGATCAAATAATACAGGAACTTAGAGCAAAGCTTCGTGAATCAGAAGAAACGGTGAAGGATGTGACTGAACGGCTTTCTACTGGGATCAGTGTGGAAGAGGGCGTGCAGGAGCAAACTGAGGATGACGTTATCATAATGGGTGATTCTATGATACGATGGAGTGCGAATATCTCGAGGAAATCAGGTGCGAAATTGCGGTGTTATCCGGGCATTAAAATTGACCAGCTTGCCCAAAAAGTGGAAGAAGCAAATGTAGAAGACTGTGACAAAGTTAAAGTGTTGTTGCTCCATGTTGGGACGAACGATTTGAAGAAGAGGGCTACAGCTGATTACATCATGGGGGAGCTCTACGAATTAGGCAGAAAAGCTAAAAGCAAGTTTAGAAATGCAAAAATTATAATGAGTGGCATTGTTCGGCGGGGAGATGTTCCGTTAAGGCGAGTTAAGACTGTAAATGATCGCATGGACTGGGTATGTGCACAACTGGGATTAGTGTACGTAGAAGCTGACTGCTGGATTGGTGGCCGTGACTTCGCCCGAGACGGGCTGCATCTAAATCGACGGGGCGCTTTCAACTTAGGGAGCCTACATGACAGGGTCATCGGTTCTTGCCGGCTTTTGTGAGGAGGAGCAGGTCCAGAGGTTGCCAGCCGATGGGAACAGGAGCTATTTCAAGATATTTGCTGCGGAGGTTAATTGTCAGAGTTTAGGAAATAAATTAATTGAATTTTGGAATCTTGTAGAGACATATTCTCCGGACATTGTCATTGCAACTGAATCTTGCTTATATGAGGACATAAATAGTAGCGAAATTATTCGAGGGACCTACGAAATGTACAGAAGGGATCGGGGGAAGCGAGGTGGTGGGCTAATTATTTGTGTGCGCAAAAATACAGCTAGTTTCTTTAAGTGGGCTGATATGGATCATGAAACGTTATGTGTACAAATTTCGGATAAAGGAAATAAATTCCCTCTTCAGGTGATAGGGGCGTATAGAGCACCGAAAGATAACTTTTCTCTCCTCGAAATACTGTATGATAAAACTTGTACGGGTAATGCTATGAAAAAGAGCATAATAATTGCTGGAGATTTAAACCTCCCCAAAGTAGACTGGTCTGGTGAGTCAACTAGCTGTGGTCAAGCTCAGAGCGCTGCAAATAAATTCTTAAGCGAGGGGGGATTTTCCCAAGTAGTTGACTTCCCAACTAGAGACAATAATACCTTAGATGTTTATCTCGTAAGGCCTGTAGAGCTGTATATTAACTGTCTGAAAGTACCAGGAATTAGTGACCATTCTGGCGTTGAATTAAATATTAGATATGGTGACATTACAAAATTAGACTCTGATGTAGCAAAAACGATCATATTCCAGTATCGCAGGGCGGATCAGGGCAAGTTTCAGGGGTATTTGAATGAGCTATTTGTAGGATGGGCATCGGAAGGAAGTCACATTAATATCCTTTGGACTAACTTTTTGAAAATTTTAAATAGCGCTGTAGATAAATTTGTCCCATTTAAATTGCTGAAACAAAACCCAGATCCTGAGTATTACACACGAGAAATTAGGAGTATAAAACGGAAAATTAGGAAATTATACAATAAAAGACATGATAGTGACAAGTATATGTTGAAATTTAAGTCCTTATCAAGAGAGCTCGTCTTAAAAAAGAGGGCTGCTCATGACAGTTATATGCAAGGTTTACTTGGTTCGGGAGGTGATGGGTGGAAAAAAATTACAGTTATGTTAGGAGAAGAAAGGGAAATTCAAATAATTTGTCGATGATAATGTCCGGTGACGGTAAACTAATTACTGAGAAACAGGCCATTGCTAATGAATTAAATGTCTTTTACGGTAGTGTGTTCAATAAATCCAATAGCTGTGTGTTGGACCTTAACGACGAATCAGGGGCTCCCCTGTTCCAAATAAACCAGTCAGCAATTGTAAAGCTAATACAAAAATTACGTTTCAATGTATCAAAGGGTCCTGATAATATTGTTAGTGAAGTACTTAAACTAGGAGGTAGGGCCGTGGCACGATACTTGGAAGTGATGTTTAATGTGTCCATAAACAATACGCAAATCCCAGATGACTGGAAGAGAGCTACGGTAGTCCCAATATTTAAGGGAGGGAGCAGACTTGAATTGGGCAACTACAGGCCGGTTAGCCTTACGTCCATCGTTTGTAAACAGATGGAGCATCTCATTTGCGACTACTTGAGGGAACAGTGGGAAACATTATCATGGTTTAATGATAGGCAACATGGATTTCGGAAAGGTTACTCATGCGAGAGTCAGATGCTATCACTTTTTCAAGACATTAGCGAATCGTTAGACCTTGGAGTTTCAGTCGACGCCGTGGTTATAGATTTTGCGAAGGCATTTGATGTCGTGCCGCATGACATGCTACTCCATAAATTAGCTTCGACGAAGATTGATAGAAGAGTAATTTTATGGATCCAAGAATTTTTGACGGGTCGTTCCCAGAAAGTGAAAGTCGAAGGCATATTCTCGGATGAAATCACCGTAACGTCGGGTATCCCTCAGGGCAGCGTAATCGGAACTTTGTTATTTTTGGCGTTTATAAATGACTTACCAAATGGGATTCGCAGTGACTGTCGATTGTTTGCGGATGATTGTGTAATATATCGAAATATACATGACTCACAAGACAATGCAGTGCTTCAAGAGGACCTGAACCAGGTCTATAAGTGGGTGATTGTAAATAAAATGAAAATAAACATAAGAAAATGTAGTTTCTTAAAAATAGGGAAAGTGCGAAGGCAGGATTTTCAATATAACATTGGCTCGGAAATACTTGTAGAAGAAGATTCTTGCAAATATTTGGGCGTTCACGTAAGGAATGATATGAAATGGAGTAGTCATGTAGGATGTGTAGTTTCAAAAGCTTACAAATCTCTGCACTTTGTAATGAGGGTATTAAAAGGAAGTAGTACCTCTGCTAAAGAATTAGGCTATTTGTCATTTGTAAGACCTATTCTGGAATATGCGTCGGCGGTTTGGGATCCATATCAAGTAGGGCTCATCAATGAGTTGGAAATGGTACAAAGAAAGGCCGCTAGATTTGTGCTCAGTGACTTTAATCCCACGAGCAGTGTGAGCCGTATGTTAAAGAAACTTGGGTGGGAATCACTGGAGGCTAGGAGGATGAAATCTAGACTCTTCCGCTATGTACAACACGTATACAAATCAACCAGCATTGGGTGAGCTTAGCAAAAGATTGGGAAAGCCCACTTACATGGGTAGGATAGATCATCCTTTCAAAGGTAAGGGCCGACCACAGCGAACAAATTATGGTAAATATTCTTTTGTAAACCGTGCCATTGATAACTGGAACTCTCTACCTGCCGCAGTCTTAGAGCCTTTTCCCAAACATATAGGTGTGTTTAAGAAAAGACTGACTATTTGTGTAAATACTCCAGTTTAATTGTTGTATAATTGTTATTGAATTGTTATGTATAATTATTTATTTGTTATGTATATCCAATTTGCCACCGGGGGACACACCCCCCATTGCAAATAAATGAATGAATGAATGAATGAATATTTAGGTTCAACGCCTTCCTATCGTGACAAATTTACTTCAATGCGGTACTTTACGCTTATCCTTTATTTCCAAATTGCCTTCAAAGAACTGATAAATTCAAAATCACATTTGATCTCTATCTCAATTTTATATTAATCCTCTCCCGTACAATAATCGCTTTACCTTAAGAACATGTGTTCACAACATGTATTTATTCCTTTAAAGGAGCTCAAAAGCTACTACTTTCATATAATTCATCATAATCTTCATTTATCTAATTGTGATTATTATTATTATTACGCTTGCTTTCATATAATTAAATCATTTATCAAATCCACTGATATATTATTTCAAACATTTCCCATAAGGGATTTATTCAATTCACAGAATCATTTTATACTTTCTCAATTTTAGTTGTTCAGATCGCGCTATTATTCTGTTATTTGTTATACAAATACATCCCTATTTCTCATTCTCAGGTGGATTGCACGCAAACATTTCCCAATACATGACATAATGAAATGGTTACTCACATGATAAGACGGTCCTCGACCGTATTTTCCAACGATGTTTCATGTCGCCCACTTGAATGTGTTTCAGCCATCTTCCCTAATTCCATTTCATACACTGACATTTTTTGACACACATATAACTTATATACCTTATACACTGGTAACATTTTGAATACGATTTTGTATTCTTTTATAATACACAAATGAATTCACTGCAAAATTATTACACTAACACAAATTTCCTATATTTACAAAACACTGCTTTTTATCACTGAGGCTTTGATTTTAACCTTACACACGTGATTTCTCTCTTCCCCGTCTCCAAGGGTGAAACTAGTAGATGTCGGCTCCCTATCTGACCAGAATATGAAAGTCTCGAACACTCTACCCCTCCCTGGAATGGTACTTCTTCAAATCCGGTTTCCTGACGATCGGCTATTATTATTATTAGCTCGAAATTATTTCTTTCTAGACACTATTTAATTTGTCTAGCGAAAGTCTGTCTTGTTCACGGTCTCCCAAATACTCTATCGGTGACCTATTATTATCTAGCATCTAATGTTCCTCCTTCAATACGTAACTTAGTGCTTTTTATAGTTCGTTTGTTTCCTTGAAACAACGTCTCAAATTAAATTCTCACTTCTGATTATTCTGTTCTCTAATTCCTATCTTTTCAGAATACTATGCGGCCCTTATTTTGTCCGACCCTGGTCGGGTTCTTTAACATTGATAGAATGTTGTGGTGTTTGAAGCCATATTGATTGATTGATTGATTGATAGAATGTTTGTTTCGCTATTATGGTACTTCAAAACGTTACGATACTTTCGGTCGTTTAAATGAACTGTTATTTGAAGACCTATCGCCTGTTCTTTAAGTTCGCAGCCTACTTTGACTGCAATACTGAACTTTTCACTATAAGACTGATACTGGCGGAACTAAATCCTGTATTAGGATTTTCCTAAGTCTTCACACGGCGATTCTTTGATGATACTTCTCGTACTCTGATGCTTCATCGTGCAGCGCCTCGGCGCTCACGGAACTGGATGATTGGTGAAACAGTACGACCCGCCTCAGCGGTCGTTCAAGACTGAATATGGTGATGCTCCAACGTCACGCCCCCCTGGGCTGACTGATACTGCATTCGATGTGATGTAGCCTGACGCCCCCTCGGGCTGTCCGAAACTGCATATACGATGTGATGCAGCACCTCTGCATGAGGTCTGTTCTTAACTGCATATGTGACACAGTGACGCCCCTCGGGCTGTCTGAAAACTGCATGATTCGCTTGGCTCTGCCAAGGCTTTTATACAAATCGGCGACAAAAAGATAAATTCCACGTCTTTTTCATAACCAACTTTTGAAGTAATGGTCGCACACTATTTAAAATTATATCTCTGGAAAGCTCGTTTTCTAAACGTAAACTGATTTCTTTGCACATGAAAATCGATCATACAATTTTGAGATATTAAATAAAATATGGTCTTCAGATATGTGGGTGTTACAGTTGATTTTTAATCCCCACCTCCTCGAGTCTCGGGGAACTTTTTATGACGTATGGCCACGTCGGCACTTCTTTTCTAGGCAAAATTTATAACATCTTTCTCCACACAAAAATCTCTATTCCGAAATGATTCACAATGATGTATTTCTTTAGTTAATTTTATTCTTGCAAATGGGTTAAATCTAATTATTCTTCTTCTTGCACAACTGCGACGATGCCATTTTCCTGCAACGTAAGAGCAATTTCCGAAACAGCTCGCAGTCACTACGACGGAAAGTTCCATTCGTTCTAATTATAGCCATGATTCGCTCTTATCGGTGCGTCATGCGTGATATCATTTCCTGGCCACCTGGGCTCTCCTTTCTTGCACAACGTTATGCTCGCCCTCTCGTATAAAATCTTTCTATGTTCCACTGAAGACTGTATATTTCCTTCCTTCTTTTTACCATAATACATGGATTCGACCCTTTGAACCAATGGTACATGTGTTCAATATATATATCAGTTTCTTGTGGACACGATAACTGCCGTAATTTTGCACCAATCACTTTGAATCTTTTACAGAATATGTATACCCATAAAATCTCAGTCGAGTTCGTTACTGGGCTAAATCGGTCGAAGGGGATGAAAATGGGGGACTTTTTTCGAAAAAATGTAATATTGCCATAACTCTCTTAATATGTGAAATATCGAATCCGTTCAAAGTTCATACTATGTGTCGGATAAAGCTCAAAAATTTATGTTTGAAGAGTTTTTTATAGCACCAACCATTGACCAAAGGGGTGGGAAAAAGTGGGGTTTTCGGGAAACGTTAATCATATCTCTCTTAATAGGCACAATATCAAAACCGTACAAAATGGACAATATTCCCCTAATAATTACCTAAAACGTTTGTCTGAAAGAATTTTTGATATGACCCATCATTACGCCAAGGGATGAGAAAATGATTTCTGAATTATAAGAAAATGCCAAGAGCTATCTGTGGTTGCCATGGCAACACTACTAAATAGATGAGGGATGAGCCATCAGACGTTGCCAAGACAACGCACTTGCGCGAGATCAGATCCAGATTTCCATCTGACTAAGTGTGAAGCGGCTTCGGTTACGTAACTGGTAGCATGCTGAACTTCTATGCCCAATGTCGCGGGTTCAAAGCCGGCCAAAGTCGTCGGATTTTCTAAGACCGCTAAAAATCCCTCCGTATGCTTTCCTTTGGAAGGGAGGTTCCAACATTCGTTGCGAGTTGCTGATTGCGGTGGCATCTAGTAGCCAAGTTCACAGCTAGGTGTCGTTGACGGTAGTATCTGGTAGCAACATTAGGAACTTCTGCTTGAAATTGAGCGTCTGCATTCCTTACCTGAATTACAGACTAATACAGCCTTCACAATTCACACCGTTTATCAGACAGATTCTACACTCACCCAAAGTACACCGGGTTACATGACCGCGTTGTCGCAGCCCCTAAACTGAGGAACCAACCAACATCTCTGCGGGAGACATAATTTTGCGTGAAGAAGTAACAGACCGTTGCATAGTTACACATCAGTGTCGAAACCTTCCATAAGGACAGTGTGACCACAAGTATAACAAGATGTTCAATAAAGAACATATAGCCTACTTTGTCCTAAATGCATGGGTATTGTTATAACTCTTTATCCTTTTCAAGGAGTATGATTGAATGTTGGTTGTAGTAGCTTGTTGAAATACAACGTGCTATAGGGATATTAAACATGAATATGAGGTGCCCTTTGCTAGTGCTACCTCTGTACCAAATTTCGTTCAATTCGGTTTCACCGTGTTTGAATTGATAGGGGGAATCGATTTGCACACATACTTGGCCACCATCTGTAAACTATTGGGCTGATGTTCTTGCAGTTTGGTCTGAATATGTTTCCCACATAAAGATATGGTGTTGCAAAATTTGGTAGAGACTAGATTATTAGGTTGGTTTTAATTACATTTTAGCTTTTAACATTTGGGTGGCCGCGATTACGTTTCCGTCATGATAGCGGTGATATAAAACATGACACTGAGGTGCCCTTTGCTAGTGCTACCTCTGTACCAAATTTCGTTCCATTCGGTTTCACCGTGTTCGAATTGATAAGGGGAATCGATTTTCACACAAAGATGGCCGCCATCCGCAAAATATTAGGCTGATGACCTATTAGTTTGGTCAAAGGATGCTCCCTCCATAAAGGTATGTTGTTGCTAAATTTGCTATAGATCGGATGATTAGGCTAATCGTAATTTGATTTAAGCTTTGAACATTTGTGTGGCCACCATTACGTTTCCGTCAAGATGGTGGCGATATAAAACATGACACTGAGGTGCCCTTTGCTAGTGCTATCTCTGTACCAAATTTCGTTCCATTCGGATTCACCGTGTTTCAATTAATAGGGGGAATCGATTTTGACATAAAGATGGCCGCCATCCGCAAACTATTAGGCGAATGACCAATTAGATTGGTCAAAGGATGCTCCCTCCATAAAGGTATGTAGTTGCAAAATTTGGTAGAGATCGGATGATTAGGTTAATCGTAATTTGATTTAAGCTTTAAACATTTGTGTGGCCGCCATTACGTTTCTGTCAATATGGCGGCGATATAAATCATGACACTGATATGCCATTTGCTAGTGCTATCTCTGTACCAAATTTCGTTCCATTCGGTTCCACCGTGTTCGAATTAATAGGGGAAATCAATTTTGACATAAAGATGGCCGCCAACCGCAAACTATTAGGTTAATAACCTATTAGATTGGTCAAAGGATGCTCCCTCCATAAAGGAATGTTGTTGCAAAGTTTGGTAGAGATCGGAAGGTTATGTTAGTCGTAATTTAACTTAAGCTTTGAACATTTGTGTGGCCGCCATTACGTTTCTGTCAAGATGGCGGCGATATAAAACATGACACTGAGGTGCCCTTTGCCAGTGCTACCTCTGTACAAAATTTCGTTCATTCGGTTCCACCGTGTTCTAATTAATAGGGGGAATCAATTTTGACATAAAGATGGCCGCCATCCGCAAACTATTAGGCTAATAACCTATTAGATTGGTCAAAGGATGCTCCCTTCATAAAGGAATGTTGTAGCAAAGTTTGATAGAGATAGGATGGTTATGTTAGTCGTAATTTAACTTAAGCTTTGAACATTTGTGTGGCCGCCATTACGTTTCTGTCAATACGGCGGCGATATAAAACATGACACTGAGATGCCCTTTGCTAGTGCTACCTCTGTACCAAATTTCGTTCCATTCGGTTTCATCGTGTTTGAATTAATATGGGGAATTGATTTTCACACAAAGATGGCCGCCATCCGCAATCTATTAGGCTGATGACCTATTAGTTTGGTCAAAGGATGCTCCCCCCATAAAGGTATGTTGTTGCACAATTTGGTAGAGATCGGATGATTAGGTTAATTGTAATTTGATTTAAGCTTTGAACACTTGTGAGGCCGCCATTACGTTTCCGTCAAGATGGCGGCGATATAAAACATGACACTGAGGTGCCTTTTGTTAGTACTACCTCTGTACCAAATTTCGTTCCATTCGGTTGCACCGTGTTCGAAATAATAGGGGGAATCGATTTTCACACAAAGATGGCCGCCATCCGCAAACTATTACGCTGATGGCCAATTGGTTGGGTCAAAAGATGCTGCCCCCATAACGATATGTTTTTCCAAAATTTGGTAGAGATCGGATGATTAGGTTAGTCGTAATTTGATTTAAGCTTTGAACATTTGTGTGGCCGCCATTACGTTTCCTTCAAGATGGCGGCGATATAAAACATGACACTGAGGTGTCCTTTGCTTGTGCTACCTTTGTACCAAATTTCGTTCAATTCGCATTCACCGTGTTCGAATTGATAGGGGGGGACAGACATTCAGAGTACACACACTCACACACACACACACACACGCGCTCACACACACACATACACACACACACACACACAGAGACTCACACACACACATACACACACACAGACAGACACACTTTTTTCGCCCTGTGTTGATCTCATAATTCTACTTTCATTTTTTGCAAAAATCGAAAGTAGGCTAAAAATGGACTCCAAATGACAAGAAGGTTACCGTCATCATAAGACAATAAAATGTTTAAAATATGCATAAAATGACGAAAAACAAAGTTAATCAATCTCCAATTATAAAATACTTTCAGGCAATAAATGAGGTCTGATCCTTCTACGAAAACCTTCATATTCTGCCTATTTTCGCCTATCCCCAAGTTTGTCCGGTGAAATCTACCTCCGCCTTCCGGCGTGCCGAGAGGACTTTTTATATAATAGATATATTTATGTATATATGTATATCAGTTTCTTGTGGACAAGATAACTGCCGTAAATTTGCACCAATCACTTTGAATTTTTTACCGAATATGTATACCCAGAAAATCTCGATCGAGTTCGTTACTGGGCTAAATCGGTCGAAGGGGGTGAAAATGGGGGGCTTTTTTTTTCGAAAAAGTGAAATATTGCTATAACTCTTTAATATGTGAAATATCGAATCCGTTCAAAGTTCATACTATGTATCGGATAAAGCCCAAAAATGTATGTATGAAGAGTTTTTTATAGCACCAACCATTGACCAAAGGGGAGGGAGAAAGTGGGTTTTTGGGGAAACATTAATCATATCTCTCTTAATAGGCACAATATCAAAACCGTACAAAATGGACAATATTCCCCTAATAATTACCTAAAACTTTTGTCTGAAAGAATTTTTGATATGACCCACCATTACGCCAAGGGATGAGAAAAGTGATTTCGGAATTATAAGAAAAGGCCAAGAGCTATCAGAGGTTCCCATGGCAACACTACTAAATTGACGAGGGATGAGCCATCAGAGATCAGATTCAGATTTCCATCTGACTAAGTGTTGGTTGGTTCTTAAGTTTAGGGGCTGCGACAACGCGGTCATGTAGCCCCGTGTACTTGGGGTATGTGTAGAATCAGTCTGATAACCGGTGATAATTGTGATGACTGTATTAGTGTGTGTTATCTGTTTTTTAATTTAAGTACTGCAAGTTAGAATTTTTCAAATAGTTCCTACTTTTGCCGCCAAGCGCCACCGTCAACGACTACTTGGCCAAGTTCAGAACTTAGCTTCTAGACCCCACCGCAGTCGGTTCTTGGCAACGAACGTAGAAACCTAAGAGCGTTGTTTGCATTCCTACCAACATAGAGTCCTTTACCAACATAGAGTCGGACCTTAAAATAATCCATCACGAATCGAAAGGCAGAGCTCTTGACATAAAGGAAGCAATCGAGATACACCTAGCCAAACGAAACAATCCCAACAATCTAAATGAACACACGTTCATGGAGAGCTCACCCCTCTTCACGCTACTAAAAAACACACCCTGTCGGAAACAAAACACAATTTAGCGACACAGCCAAGCTAGATAAAAAAAGGGGGGAAATTAGGGGTTTTTTAATAGGTAAATGTTATCTGGATCAGGTGTACGATGTACTTTGCTTCTGCAATAAACCAAGGCCCATATTCGCGGCAGTATTAAAGGTGCCGGGACGTCCTCATAAGACCGTCAACGCTTAGTTCGAATGGGTTATGCTCCACGCGTGGCGAGGGCCAATCCACGGTCTTTAATAGTTGTGGACCCACCTCATTCAATAACATACATCTTATCTAGGTTGGCAACACCTCACATAAACACATCGCTATCACTCCCCACAGCACGTAGGGACAGGGGGAGGAGGCAGGGGAAAAACCAGTCGTTAAGATAACCACCGCAGTCGACCGCACGAAAACTGCGAGTAGCTGTAATACGGAAGACAATCAGATAAGTAGTTAGCCAAAAATTTTATAGTTTAACCATAGTTTACAACCATATAATCTCTCTAAAGTACAATCTCCGGATAGCTATCACCATTTAGCATTTCACCTAACATATATACTGCATTTAGCATACACTGACAGTTGCAGTACCAATACTGCAACTAAATAATTGTACATATTGTAAATATTTTCACCTGTATTTCAAACATAGATTTTATAGCCTAAGTGTATTGGATCTGATGATGATCGCTTGACGATCGAAACTGGTCATCCTAGTGTTTTATTAATCTCATGTAATTTATTTCAGGATTAGGGCATAACCCATCTCTTTTGGGTACATTCGTGTTGACCGACTGAAAAGCACTACACTCATGCCATAAATCTATGACATGGGACCGCTGGCTTTACTTCCCCTCCGAATGAAGGCATACTGAGGGATTTTAACGATCTTAAAAAATCCGACGGCTTCGGCCGGCATTGAATTAGCTTCAACTTTGCTTGCCCACCATGTTCGTCTTGTAGTTAACAGGTTTTTAAAAATAATAAATAAGAAAATAAATAGGTGAAATTGTAGTAGTGCCCTTTATCGCCTACAAAATTTCGGGGTGATATCGGTAATAGTTTCGGAGATATAGAATGCCGAAGAAATATTTCGCACGGCCACCATGTTGTATTGGTGAGATGTAATAAAATATGAAGGGCACGGTCGGGGTCGGTCAGAATGGTGCTATGACCTCACCGAGTGTCGAAGAAATCACTCCATCCGTTTAGATTGTACACACACATACGGACAAAAGGTGATCTCATAAGCCTATTATTTTACTGTATTAATGAAAACAGGCTAACAATGAGCTATTTAGTTCTTCGTGGAATTACTTATTTACAATGTATTTCAAATGGTATGTTGCGTGGAATTTTGATAATGGTAGTCTTATATTGGCAACTAGAATAATTATAATATTTATATAACAATGCTTAATATGAAACAACAATGATATAATCTGGCCCACCCTAAAAATATAGTCAGGTTCCGCCCCTGATCTGAACATGTTTCCTGGATCAGCCTTGTGGGAGTATGCCTGGCGCTGAGCTGTGAAACTCCATCAACTGTCTCTGCCTTCTATCTACGAGAATGGCTGTGAATGGTTAGAAAATATTAATACTCTAAATGAACCTTCATTATCTATAATTGATGGAAAAGAAATAATTACATCTTAAAAAAGTAAGTATTTGGCATCCACTTTCATTAAAGAACATTAATTAATAACATTGCGGTCAAAACTCGCATATGTAAGACAATCATGGTAATATGAATTAACGAAAAGCCAAGTGTTGCTAGGTCAAAAATCACTCAAACACACAAAAATTCTCGTACATTCGCTGTCAAGCAGCCGAGCAATCAAAAGCCACAGAACCGAGCTCCGTCTGATCTTTCTTTAAATCGATGCAAATGATGGTCCACTGCCTTCCAGCCGTTATCCATCGCTGCCGCCAAGCTAACCCTATCCAATAATCCTCCCCCCACCCCAACTCCCGAGTTCCAACAACAATCCCCTCCGCTAACCGTTACCCATTGTTGAAGCCACTTCCCTATAACCAAGCTTATAGCTCTCAACCCACCTTCCAACCATCCAAGTCAAGAAACTCCCATCACCCCGAGTAGCCGCCAAGCTTTACTCATCCCCTCTCACTTCAGCAGCCTAATTAATTAATTAATTACTTTAAACCTTCAAAGTCAGCTCGCACATTGCCACGGCCCCAACCGTTACAACGGATGACCTTGTGCGACTGGCTAATCTTCTTGGACGAGGCCAAATGCATTTTATAAGGGTCTGCCAACGGCATTTGACCCCTTTCATTCATCCCATTACCGACAGTAGTGGCTACGCGGGCTAAAGCGCAGCGTTAGGTCAAGGGGCCAAGCTCTCTGCTGACTCGGTAGACGCGTGGGTTCGAGCCCCACCGTCGGCTGTCCTTGAAATGGTTTTCCGTGGTTTCCCATTTTCAACACCAGGCAAATGCTGGGACAGTACCTTCTGACAGGCCACGGCCGCTTCCTTCCACATCCTTGCCCAGTTTCATTCATCTTCATCCATTCCATCTCTCATCCCGACGCGCAGGTCGCCCACGGGCGTCGACTAGAAAGACCTGCACTCGGCCTCTCAGGAGGCTACACGGCAAAAAAAAAAAAAAAAAAAAAAAAAATTCATCCCATTCTACACTCACAAGCACTCATGAACTCCTCACGCAGACATAACCATGAAGAGTACGATCCAGCCGACCCAGCCTGGGACACCTTCAGGGACACGCCACGTACATCTACACGCACTAACTGGATCCAAGTAATAAACACATCTGAACAGCTTTATACTACCGCACCCAAGAAACCAGTTCCACAATGGAACATTATGGTTATGATCCACCCTCCTCGCAATCTGCATCCACAGACACTCAGACAGGCCATATGCTACGCACTTGCTCCACAAGCCAAAATCATAGCATGCATTGAGGAGACTGCCCAACATTATGTTACAGTCATCCCAACGCATGACTGACATCTTGACACCCTGGGCACAGCGCTCCAGGAACACTCAGCCATTCCACCACTCGTTTACTTCAGCCCATACCCTGCAGACCTACAAAATAAGCACTCGCAAACAGAACTCCAACAGACCAGCGAGGGCCAATCTCAAACCATTCCTATCCCATCACCTATGACCAAGTACACTTGACCAAACACGCCCAAGTACACTTCACCAAACACGCCCAAACTTGTACCACAAAAACGCTACATGAACTTGCACAAACAGTCCCTGACATCGCCGAGAGATGGTCGCAAACCTCTCTAGCACATATCAGACCCAAACGCAAACATAAAAACACACAAATTACCAGCCCAATAAATCATACTAACACAAACACTCAAACAGACTCCAAGCCAAACGAAAAAGAACATGAAGGTTCCCAAACAATTCAAAACTCAGCTCCCTCACAAGCAATCGCTTCTTCCTCAAAGGACGACTCTACACCTGACCCCCAGCCCCTCTCTCCCCAATATACACCTGAAAAACACTGGCATCGCGACACTCTCCTCCGAGACCACATCTAACACTCATTATCCAATGCTTCAATTGTCAACGCTTGCACCATACAAGAAGGAAGCCAGATGCAATCGCTGTGGCGGTCCGCACCGTCATACTGTTTGCACGGTGCCTAAGGACTCCCACACATGTGTAAATTGTGGAGGGAGTCACACGGCTTCTTTTCCAGGGTGCAAGTACTTAAAAATCGCCATAAAACACCGGCAATTGAAGTACAAACAACAGACAAGCATATACCATCCTTACTCTCCCTACAGCTAACATCCCATCATGCACCGCACGCCACTGCACTTACACAGCTGCTGAATTTGCTCCAGCCACTCTCAACCATTACCATGTAGGTACACCCAACTCCACGTGGCTCACTCAATAACCCAAGACCCTGGCCCCGTGGTTTAGTCTGCCTGGGGGGTAAAGGCTATGCCAACCCAGCCGGGGTGACGAACCACGGACCAGGAAACCCAAATTACTCCAAACTTCACAGGAACCATAGTAAACTCGAACCCAGTACACAAAAGGAAGTTCGGTCGAGCGCGGTAAGCCTCTGATGACTGACCTGCGTTTCAGCCGGTCTATAGACCAATAATTACACTCTGCTCGCACCAAAAATCAATGAAACACATCTAAACCAGACCAAATTAACAATAATCACTCATAAAACAATAACTTTTCCACTCTCAAATACATTTAAAACACATTCAAATCAGCCAGGCACTGCCAGACTCTGATTGACTGCTCCAGACTTGAGCGGCCAATCAGAGCAGAGCACTTCAAATTCAAACTCCCTGTTACAGAATCGCACTTTACACATCAATTACACTGTCCCACAATGCATGACATTATTGTTTTTACTCGTCCCGCGGCCACTCTGGGTGCCAGCCCGTGAGGTTGACCACGGCCGACTTATTCGGGAAGGGTCGTGGGTTCGATTGAACTACCACTCATTCACTACACACAGGCAATCCATTTCATAACTATATACTCCAAATTAAAGCAAGGCTTACTAAAAATCAACTAATATTTCAAATCAGACACCTACTATAGGTCTATTATTCCTTCATACTTCAAAAATCAACCCACTAGAGGTCTCTCTTACTTCCATTTATTAACTTAAGACTTAAGCAGATTCATTCCTCATTTTATTATTATTATTAAGCTGAAGCTGCCGCTGTAAGCGACTACTAAACCATCCAAACCATGGTGAGCGGGGATGATAAGTAGCTATGCTCCATCTAGCATAATAAGCGAACATCATCCCAAACTGTCGGTGAGCGAACTGGGCAGTCAATAACTAAGTCAATTCACGAAATTATACATCCCTCTCCAGTTGAGTCTCATTCGCAAGCTAGCGGCCGTGCATGAAGCAGCTCCCGAACCCAGCTCCAAACCACGATCAGCGAATACTCCGAGAATCGATGTAAACGATGATCCATCTTCCTCCGAGGCTCTGACTCATCGATACCTTCCACCATACCCAGTCATTTTCAATTTCCCTTTCCGCCCTACATTATCCAAGCAACAATACCCAGTCTAAACCGTTACCCATTGTTGTCAACTATCAAGCTTAAACCCACCCTCAGACCACTCCAAATCGAGCAAATCCCATCTACCAGAGTTGCCGCCAAGCCTAACTCATCCCCTCTCTCCCTTCAGCAGTCAATAATTAATTAATTAATCAATTAATTAATTGTTATAAAACTTCGAAGTCTGCGCGCACATTGCCACGGCTCCAACCGTTGAAACTGGATAACCTTGTGCGACAGACTACCACTCCAGCTCTTCTTGGACGAGGCATAATTTTCCCCATCTAATATTATACTACGGCCTGCCATCAGCATTTGACCCATTTTCTCTCTCTCTCTCTCTCTCTCTCTCTACCACTCTCCGTACCTACTCAAACCATCCACACATTTAGATACAATATCACAAACATGGCTCCTGGTTCCCTGATACCAGAATCACTACAACAGACACTTAGGGAACTGGCACCGAACCCTGAGTACCTCAGGAACTCATCTCCACCACCTACACCGGCCCATGGAACTTTTCCGGACTTTGATTACGGAGAAGCTCTGTGGTACGAATCTCCTACACGTCGCTCACCTAAAAGTACGCTAATTGTCGTGCGCCCTGCGGGCGTAAGACAATTGCCCGCCACTCGCGAGGCCATAATTAGCGTGCTTACACCCATTGGTCCATTCATTACAAACATCGAGGAACTGGTTAACCATCACATTACTATCACTCCAACCAGGGACTACCGCATCAACACTATTGCGAAGGCCCTACTGAGCCATCCATACATCCCTTCCCACATCCTCATCCCTTTCAAACCATCAGAAACGCAGGAAAACTCTGAATCTGACCTGACGTCTCAGCCATCCAAAAACACAGTAAAAACAGGCTCCAAATCAACTCAGACGATTCCCATTCCTCCTCCCATGCCAACCTTCACCTCAGTAAAACATGCTCAAACGTGCACTACTGAAATGCTGCATGAGCATACACAAACAGTCCCAGATACAGTCGAAACATGGTCCCAAACGTCATACGCACACATTCGACCCAAGCGCAAACATAAAATCACTCAATTTACCAGCACAATAACACAAGCTATCACTAACACTCTACCTGAAACGTCACAAATTACTCAGCCAAACACAGCCCCTTCGCAAACAGACGCCTCTTCCTCAAAGGACGACGCTACACCTATCCATCGGCCTCCCCCTCCCCAAACTAAACCCTCAAAAACACTGGCGCCGCGGCGCCCGCCTCCCAGACCACATGCGACACTAATTATCCAATGTTTTCATTGCCAGCGCCTGAACCATACAGCAAGAGATTGCACGAAGGAAGCCCGGTGCAACCTCTGCGGCGGCAGCCACAAGCATACCGAATGCAAAGTGCCAAAGGACTCGCCTATTTGTGTAAATTGCGAGGGAAAACACGCGGCTTCTTTCCAGGGTTGCAGGTACATAAAGAACGCAATTAAACACAGGCAACTGAAAAACAAACAACAGACCAAACTCATTCCATCTCTACTCTCCCTACCGAAAACTCCCCCTCACGCTCACGCTCCGCCAGCCACTGCACTTACACAACTACTGAGCCTGCTTCAGCAGCTCTCAGTTATCACAGTGTAGGTACACCTAAATGCGCGTGGCTTCTCACCTAACCACAAATTGCATTGTTGCCGCTCGATCCGCGGCCTCGCGGGATACCTGCCCGTGGGTATGGCCACGGCCGACCCCTTCGGGATGGTGCCTTGCGGGACGTGGGTTCGGGCGGGCTCCATGCTCTTTGCACACACAGCAAATTCATTTCTTTTCACAATTATCCCCCTAATCAAAGCGAGGCTATTAAACTATTATTATTATTACTTCAAAACCTACTATAGGTCTATCCTCTCTTTTCATAATGAAAGTCAACCCACTAGTGGTCTCTCTTACTTCCTAATTAACAAATTAATTATTTAAAACCAAAGGATTCAGATCCTTCCTTTTCATTATTATACTATTATTATTAAGCTGAAGCTGCTGCTGTACACGATTGTAAAACCATCCACACCATGGCGAGCAGGGATGATAAGTAGTTTTGCTCCATTTAGCAAAAATATGCGAACATCATTCCTTAATCTGCAGTAAACAAGAAAACAAAATTCGAGTCAATAACTAAGTCAAATCCCTTAAATATTATATCACATAAGTCAAATGCGGACCATAAGTCACATCCCCTTGCCAAACCCCATAACTAAGATATATACACATTTCATATATTTCAAACGTCAACAAATTCAATCTTTAACCATCGCAAAATTATTTAAAACCCAAACATTCTTTAGCCCAATCAAAATTCAAATCCAGGCAGAGGAGCGCTCGCCGCACCGGTACCTGGCGCATAACACAGCCGCGGTCGCTCGCTTCGCGAGCCGACCGCGACTATGTCATTACAGACTAGACTACATCCCTCTAAGTCATTATGCGAACATTAATTCAAATCCCCCATTGTCAAACCCCTCAATCAAATCAATTTAAATAGTAACGATAACTTCAATGTATTAATCACTTTATAGAAAAATGTATTAATCTAAAAATCAGTTCATCCCCAAATTACATTCAAATCCAGGCAGAGGAACGCTTGCCGTACCGGTACCTGGCGACTATGTAATTTTAGACTTGTCCGGTTGTTAGGTCATGGTTATAACAATTTTTGGAATGCCCTCGCACGGATTCGTTGCACATTGTTATTATGCTTCGAATTGCAAGGCGAATACTCAAAGGATGGGAACTTGTGCAATAACTTACGTTTTGCGAAGGCAAACAACTCCTGTGCATTTTTTCGGCACATTCGGATTGTGGCGGCATCGCTCGGGATTCCTAGAGCAGCAAAGAACAACGGACAAGTTCTGTAACATACATACATGCATCCCGAGGAATCAAACATGGAGGGTTGTTGATTGAGGATAACATTTGCTGTTGATTCTTATTATTATCGCAAAATAGTCATGAAGCTTGCTTTAAGTAAAGTTAAAAATATAAGGCCTAAAATGAATGCATTCTAATCGATATTTGAGATCTAACAGATATCATTCGACATTCAGCCATACGGGTTAAGATGGACCAACAATAACCTCGCAATGTATTGTTTACCGTAGATAAAGTGTACCAGTGTTATCGAGCCTGCTCAGTAACCTAAAGGACTCGGGTTCAACTATTTTTCTTTCATATGGGATAAATGTAAATTAAGTTCCCCTATGTTCGGCGTGGAGCCTTCGTCATTTTTGGTTGATATCGTATTGGCTCAAAATCATGACCTTTCAATAAGCATGCGCAAGTTACTACAGAACTTGATTGAATGTGGATTTTATCGTGTCTGTTGCTCTTTGTTGCTCTAGGACTCCCGAGCGATGCCGAAACATTCCGACTGTGCACGAAAAATGCACAGCAGTTTGTGCTCGCGAGACGAAGTTTGTGCAATATAAGTTACTGGGGCCGCCACCATAAAAATCAGTGAAATTTTCCTTAGGATTAGATAATGTGACTAAGATACATTTTTAAATCTTAGAGGGCATCTTTACGGCAGTGCCAACATTATTGTTTAGCGCTGGTTTTATCGCTAAGTTCGAAACATGGAATTGCAGTGGAGAACGCGGAATAAACCTAACATAGGGCATACGTCCCCAGTAGGGGGGTAGTGACGATTCTACTTCACTTGACGCCGCTGTGCCCAACAAACCAACATGGCCGCCGCGCGAAGTTGAAACATTTAAATAGACTTTTCCCTCGAACCCATGGTCGGAGTTTCACGAATGAGGTGTCGTAGGACTTGAGGTAACGCCTTCTTTGCTATGGACCACTCATTTCAACCCCTAAATAAAACCTACCCCTACTAGGGGGTGAAATTGTAATTTTTTAGTGAAAGTCTCTTTTCAAATGCGACATGTATAAGGTGCGCTGCTAAAATGAATTAAAACGTTGTTGCTCATATAGCGCATGCGTTTTGTTGGATGCCGCTATGGACCAACATTTTTGTTTTTGTTTTGTACGCATGCGCACTTGGGATTTTTGTATAAGGACGAGCGAGCTCTTTGAAAAAAAATGATTGATAAGAAGGGGTTTTGGTGGTGAGGAGAGAGCCAGATAGTCGCCTACTTTCCTACGAAGTTTGCCGATATCTCTCGAACGCAAGGTCGGATTTGGACGTGTGACGTGTCAAATCGCTTGTCTCGAAGCCCTATATATGTCATTAATAGGTTAAAGTTTTGAGAATGAGGGAAACAGGCTTTTTGGGGGTAAAACCATGATTTTAGACTAGTAGGTATAATAGGCCGAAGCTGGCGCAGGGGCTAATGTGCAAGATGGCCGCCGCGCGCAACCAGCCCTATGTTATTCTTATGGAGGGAGAGCCATAGCTGGCGCAGTGGCTAATGTGCAAGATGGCCGCCACAGTCTGAGACCGTGGATGACGTCACAGGGAGAGTTCGGCCGTGTAGTTGCTAAATGGAATATTTATTATTATTATTTTATTATTATTATTATTAGGTAATTATTGATTGATCATGTACAATCAAGACCAGTCGTATATTGTCCACTTTGTGGTGAAGTGGTTAGCATTTTAGCTGTTTCCCCCAAAGGTCTGGGTTTGATCCCGCATTAACTAAGAAGTTTAATTCTGGGCTGAGAGCTGGAATAGAGTACACTCAGCCTCATGAGATGAAAGTGTGAAAATGTGGGTTTAGCTGAGCCACGGGCTAGTGGGCAAAATGGCCGGCACACTCTGAGACCGTGAATAATGTCACAGGGAGAGTTCGACCGTGTAGTTGCTAAATGGAATATTTATTATTATTATTATTATTATTATTATTATTATTATTATTATTATTATTATTATTATTATTAGGTAATGGATAGCCTCCGTGGCTTAGGCGGCAGCATGCCGGCCTCTCACCGCTGGGTCCGTGATTCAAATCCCGGTCACTCCATGTGAGATCTGTGCTGGACAAAACGGAGGCAGACAGGTTTTTCTCCGGGTACTCCGGTTTTCCCTGTCACAATTTCATTCCAGCAACACTCTCCACTATCATTTCATTTCATCTGTCATTCATTTAATCATTGCCCCAGAGGAGTGCGTCAGGCCTCGGCAGCCGGCACAGTTCATATCCTCGCCGCTAGATGGGGGCTTCATTCATTCCATTCCTGACCCGGTCGGTGACTGGAAACAGGCTGTGGATTTTCATTATTAGGTAATGGGATGGATATATGGTAGGGTAAGGGAGAGAGCAATGGTAACTCGCTGTTTCCGTTGTTTGTCATATGGACATCTTGCAAGGAATTGTAATGGCCCTGATAGGAGCAAACTCTGTTACAAGTGTGGAGATGCCAGACATAAAGCATCAGACTGTAAAGGTGAAGCACGATGTGTGCTATGCACGGAGAAGGAGGTTCATGACACCAAACGGAACCATGTTCCTGGTTCAGGCGCCTGCTTCACCTTTACAGTCTGATGCTTTATGTCTGGCATCTCCACACTTGTAACAGAGTTTGCTCCTATCAGGGCCATTACAATTCCTTGCAAGATGTCCATATGACAAACAACGGAAACAGCGAGTTACCATTGCTCTCTCCCTTACCCTACCATATATCCATCCCATTACCTAATAATAATAATAATAATAATAATAATAATAATAATAATAAATATTCCATTTAACATTTACACGGTCGAACTCTCCCTGTGACATTATTCACGGTCTCAGAGTGTGGCGGCCATTTTGCCCACTAGCCCGTGGCTCAGCTAAACCCACATTTTCACACTTTCATATAGGTAAGAAACGGGGCACGCTACGCTTTCAACTACACTAGTTTCAACTACTTTTCAAGGTCACTCTCCTGAACATTGCCGGAGACTGCCGAAGGTTAACCATTAGATTACGAGTGTGAGGCGGGTAACAAGAAACACAAGCGATACCCATGCAATTGTTTTATTAATTAAATATATCTACAATTTTTACATATAATACACTCTTTTCTTTATTTTAGTTTTAATAACAGTCATTTTTTATTTTTCTACATTTTAACTTAAATTTTTGCTTAAATGTCTTAGGTCCCTTTTGTATGCATTAGTTTAAGACGAACAGGGCAGCCCAAATTCTTGATTTGTCATGCATAATTACACACAGAACACAACTCTTTCCATATTTTTGCTAGGTGTAGTTTTAATAGCGTCTAGCTTAAATTTAATCCGATAATTTAAATCTATATCTGAACCTTCCAGTTCCTTTTCCAGCCAGTAATTGGATATAAACAAAGAGTCAATATTCTCCATTTCCAACACATATCTAACTTTATGTATATATACTATTGGTTTTATTCCCTTAATAATTAGTTCTGTTCCTTTTTCCAATCTTTCTAACCGGGAGCACTTTCGGATTTTTATTTGGCCTTTGATTTCCTGCATAGTAATGTTATTAAGCAGATCGACGTCACCTTGCGTATACGATGTCGACTCTACTCTATAGTCTGTTTGAATGCTTGTGAACAAATTAAAATTCTCGATTTTAGCAAACGAATGACCATTAAATGTAGTCATTCCATTGGTGTTGAATGCTGCAAACGGTTTTTCAGTTTCCAGATGTACAATGTCCAATCCACCACATCGAGTTACAATAAATCCATCCTTTTTAAGCAAGTCTAAATTACCATGACTCTTTAAAAACATAGATTTTAAATATCCTCTTAAGTAGCACACATGTTTACATTTTTCACTTTCTACAAGCACTCCAACGCGTGGATAAGTTCCTTTGTAATTAACAGTAAATGTCGAGAGTTTGTATTTCCCACTCACATCTAGATTTTGCCAGGGACTTAGTTTAAAGTAAACTGTAAACCTGTTTCTTGCATCCACAATCGCCTGTTCTTTCTGCAACACTGCTTCGTACTCTTCCTATAGGGCAGTAGTCTCTGCAACATACTCCACTTTCATTTTTAGCCTACTTTCGATTTTTGCAAAAAATGAAAGTACACTTATGAGATCACTACAGGGCGAAAAAAGTGTGTCTGTCTGTGTGTGTGTATGTGTGTGAGTCTGTGTGTGTGTGTGTGTGAGAGTGTGTACTCTGAATGTCTGTCCCCCCCCCCTATCAATTCGAACACGGTTAAACCGAATTGAACGAAATTTGGTACAGAGGTAGCACTGGCAAAGGGCACCTCAGTGTCATGTTTTATATTGCCGCCATCTTTACCAAAAGGTAATGGCGGCCAATCGAATGGTCAAAACTTAATAATGCATTACGACCAAACTAATCATCGGATCTTTACCAAATTTGGTAACAACTTACCTTCATATGGGACGCGTCTTGTGCCCAAACTACAAGGTCATCAAACGTACCATTTCAGGATGGCGGCCGTGTGAATTATGCAAAATTTATAATCCATAACATGGGACCCACCAGTTCCGATTATCGAACCAAGAATCGTTTAATCTGTTCTAAGCGACGTGGTTCGTTCGAAATTAAAAGTTTATATTGCAATATTATAATCTAGAAGTGACTTTAAAAATCTGAATCGTCTCGGCTATTTGACAAGATGGCAGCTGATCTCTCGTTCTGACCTATATTTTACTAATTTCAGTATGTTGCATGCAATATAACCGACTGATAAAAATTATATGAACTTAATATGAAATGAACTCGGTTTGAAATATACTCCAGTGAAGAAATCTTCAGTCCAAGTGATTATTTGCTAATACAGTACGTTATATGTATTTAATCGATGACGCGTGAGTTATGAGTGTACGATTGGCTGTGTGGTTAGAGCTCCCGTCTCTCGTGGCTGGCCGGGGTTCAAATCCTATCAGAGTAGAACTTTTTTGCTTGATTTTTTTTATATTTATTGTTTCTTGAGTACTGAGACGTTATAAAATAAAGCGTTATATGGTGCGTTTTGCAATGGAAATTATATATTAAAAAAACGACATTCTCCACCTGAGTGACATCTACCAGCGTTCAGTTGTACTATGCAGAAACTATAGATTCGAGCAGCGCTCTATACCGGCCAGTTAGTGAACCCAGTCTTAACGACTGCTAGGAGTAATAATACAGTAACATTCGTTTATTCCTTGTGCACAGAGGCGTTGTTGATAACCTCAAAACTTGCAATATGGATGATTTGGAGATGGATTATTTTGTTATACCGTATATTTAAGATTAGCCTATAAATTAACGGGTTGCGAAGTTACTTCACTTAGTCCTATATCATTCGTATACGACACAGAACAACAACGTGACGTCAGTTTCTGATCTGCTCTGATTGGCTATTAAATTGCTGCAGTCGGGTAGTTGGCAGTCAAGGATAAAATTCGCGACTGCCAACTGCCAGCTACCAACTGCAACTTCATGTTGTGTATGGTGCCTATAGTATACACGGAGTCGATCGCGACTGCCGACCGAGGACTACCAACTACGGACTGCCGACTGCGCATTGTAGATGGACCTTATTAGAGCAACGAAGTTTCAATTATTGTAAGTAGTCGGTGTTTGGAGTGTTTGCTGATGAAATTGCAAAATGCTGGGGTAAATTATAAACTATGGTTTGAACGCCACTGTTCAAATCCTGTGTGCCAATTTGCACTTCAAATAGGAAGAAATTAGGAGATGATAAGGACAGAGAGTAATAACTATACTCATACATTTAGGAGAAAGTAGGCTATATGTTCTTTCCCGAACATCTTGTTTTGATCTCAATTTCCTCTAACTCCAATTTTCGTTTCCTTACACATAGCACATTAACTGTACTCAATGGGGTAATTTCCTTAAGAGGGTATGTTTTAAGTCTGTTAGTTTTATTGGTTCTTTTTCTCAACACCTGGGGAAGAATATTATTTGTAGGAGTCAATCCTAATTCGCTAATGTTTATGTTTGCGGGAATTGTGGAAAACAATGTCCTGGATTGGGAAAAGAATGTTTCCCCAGCTTTAAGATAGCATTTCTGTATAATGCGAACATTGTTGTTTCCAGAATCATCGTTAACAATTTCTACAAAGTTTACAGGTAAGTAATTATAACTATAGGCAGAGAGAGCATAGTTTATCATCTTTTCCCGATCTTGTCCATCGCGCAGTTCGATTTGCACACCAGTCAATTTCCGAGTATTTTTATTACCCCAATACACAAATTGCAAAACTTTGTTAAACACCACACAGCAACTATTTCGTAGGTTATCCGATAGTTTGGTCCACATGGACGCGATCGGCACCGAGTACAGGGGCGCTTCTTTTAAGTAATGTTTGTTGGCGTTTAATACACTTACACAATCTTCGAGTGGGTCAATTACACCATCCATTTTGTAGTTGTAAATTGTTGCCTCTAGTCTTGTAATACCATGTTCTTTAGCTAAGGAAGACGTAAACGTTTCCCTTAAACGGGAGTCTGGACATCGGATAAAGTCTATAATATAGTTTCCAATGACTTTGTTTACACCAGGACTTGTAATTTGACATATAAATTTGTAATATATCTTTATTCTAGAATTAGAGTTCATCCATGTTATACAGTCTATACCAACCGTTTTATCATTGTTCACAATCACATTACACTTTTCTCGATACTCTCCTTGCACACAAAAGTTGTGATTCGATGTTAGATAATCACACATCTCTGCCTTGTTAAAAACACCAGCCAAATCTTGGGTTATGTCAAAATCCATAAGATAAAACTCCTCAGCACGAAGCTGTTGCAATATCTCTGGAAGTTCGGCTAACAGAACATCTAATTTAACATCAGCTAGCTCCACTTTGTATGGTATAGCCACAGGATTTTTATACTTTTCCATAATGTTAACCATTCCTTTCTCCCCAAGCTGTGTCCTGAGTCCCCGTGCTATTGCACACTCGTTATTGAGTAGAGGAAATGGTAGCTTTGCCTTGACACCGTGTTTAGCAGAGATGAACTTGGAGAATTTACCACGTAAATAGAGGTTGAAAGCACCACACACCTCTTTCTTTAGCAGCACAGACTTACTATTTTCCAATTGATCTTGGCAGTCCACTTGGTCACATATCCTAACCACCATAATGTTATCACAAAACGGCTCCGTAATCGGTGTAAGTAGATTAACATTTTTATCACTTAGGAGCGTCTCGTTTTCTGTGTAGTTTATATTACCAATGTCTGTAACCAGATTGTCCAGGTTTTCCAACAACAACAACCACAACCCAAACCGCTCCTTGGTAGGCTTTATTCTGTTCCCCATAAGTTGGGGGACACTAAACACTTTAGAGAGAGACATCTTCACACTTTCAACTACCACGAAGCACTGATCAAATACATCTGTAGCGTCTCTTATATATACCATTAATCAATTCTATTTTTAGATTATGACGTAACTGACAACGCTTGTCGGTAGAAATCAGTACACATATAAATACAAAATCTCTCGAGCATTGCCGGAGACTGCCGAAGGTTAACGATTGGAACTCAAACAAGATTTAACTTGTCGCATGACGTAACAAAAAGTTAAATGATTTAATTGCATGGGAATGTTGCTTTACCTAAAATGTAATACTATGCAAGTGTTTAACATTTTACAATCAGCTTGTGTATTGGCTTTTTATGTTGGCTTTTTTGTTGGCTTTTGTTGGCTTTTGTTGGCTTTTGTTGGCTTGTGTTGGCTTTTTTGTTGGCTTTTGTTGGCTTTTGTATTAGCTTTCTCATATTTGCTCTTGCTTGTTGGGGCTTATTTGGTCTTGGAAAGTTTGTTTGTCCTTTTTATGGCTGCATAATGCTTACAGCCATGTTCGTAAGCAGCAACAACAACAACAACAACACACAAAATTAAAAAAAAAAATCCAAAGTACTCTAAGGTTTATCAATGACTCTCAACTCTTACACTTGCCTCTATCCCATGCCTAGTCAAAAAAATAGTGTACTTTTCAAATTTTCCAAAACATATTTCCGAAATGGGTTATATTTCCAAAATTAAAAAAGTTTACAAAAATGTTTGTTTGACATAAATGAATGGCCTTTGCCCCCTCTACCGCCGTACCAAGTCCCAGGTCTCTAGGACAATAAAAATTAAAATTTTCAAAATGGGCTTATATTTCCAAAATTAGGAATTTTACAAAAAAGGTTGTCTGACGTAAATCAATGGTCTTTACCCCTCTATTCCCATACCATGTCTCAGGTCTCTAGGTCAACAAAAATAAAATTTTGAAAAAATGGTCACTATTTTGGAAACTAGGAATTCTACAAAAAAGGTTGTTGAACATAAATGAAAGGTCTCTATCCCCTCTACCTGTTAACCACGTTCCAGGTCTGTATGACCAAAAATGAAAGAAGTTCAACTGGGAAAGTAGGCGATTTTTCATAAAACCAAACATTCTAAAAAGTGTTCTATGGGCTTAAAAGAATGGCCTCTATGTCCTTTATTTTTATAGTAAAACTTTTTTATTTTTTTCAGTTTTTTGAAAAAAGTTCAATTTTGAAATTTTTATATCTTGGAAACTAAAGAGTTTACAAAAAAATTTGTTTGACATAAATGACTGGCCCTGACCCCATCTACCGCCAAAATAAATTTCAATTCGCTAGGACAACAAATAACAGTAGTGGCGTGGTGGTGCTTCTGCTTCCCCCCACCAACTCTCCATCTGACGTCACATTTCGGAAACTCGATTTTGGGTTAAACACGTGTTTTTTGTGATTTTTTGCCGATATCTTACGAACCAATAAGCCTAGAGACGTGTACGAGGTGTCCTAGGACCCGGGATCACGCCCCCTTTCGAATGTGGTAGATATTTTTTCCAAAACATAATTCACAAAGGGCCTAACGCCATACATGTTGAATTTTTTTCTTTACCTGTTTATAATGTTCATAAAGCGTGGTGGTTGAGACAGACGATACTGCTGGGTGTGTGTGTGTTTCAACGAACCTGTCGCTAACCACAATGACCATGCTTAATAGAACAATCGCTTTTTCGGCGGGTTGGTTTATAACAGAGCGAGGGTGCGTTTTTCTAATCTTTCCTATGGCAGATGGATGGAGGCTAATATTTGAAAATGTGTGAAGCCTGCTAATATTTTTTACCCCCGAAGGGGATCTTTAACATGTAAACAATGATGTGAACTTGGTTCTATGTTGGTCGAAGCGAGTACAGAAAACAAACTTGCAGAGGAGCAGACGAGCAGGAGGCGAATGTCATTTGAGCTTATTGGAATGCGCTGATCTGACTTGACAACAGGTGCAATGGAAAATGACAAAGACGCGGATGACGCTTCAAGGTTAAATAATCTGACCATCGTGGTGGCAGGGAAGAGCAAAATGCATGTGAACACATGTGAAACCACATGAGGGCTAAACAAGTTACATCCTGTTTGCTTCGTACGTGACAAAATGCAAGTTCATGTGAAATTTGATCTGACACAGGTGTTCACCTTGGGTGTTAGCTGTCCACGTGACCGATAACAGAATGTTCAAAGCGTGGGAAAAAATGATTAGGCTATACATGCAACGTAACATATATAAAGACATGTCGTTATCATTTCCACTCTCACTCAGGTGACTACCTTTGAATATATTGCGTTCGTGAAACCCCTGGTCTTGTTTAACAGTTTTGGAGTTGGTGGAAAATACTTATCCTTGTTGTGAGGTAGGTATATATTTATTCATTTATACATTTATTGATTTATATATAATTACAAGCAATTATTTATTGATTAGGTAATTATTGATTTTTTAATTTATTTGTTTGCAGATAACTGTTATACCTTACATGTCTGAGAGAGAAGAAACCATTGCACTTTTGAGCCCACTAGAAGGAAACAGCAACAAGCCACTGCAAGTGAAGGTGGGATTATTTTTTTTAAACTAACTTGTTTCATTTTACTTTATGAAATGCATGAACTAACCTGAATTTAGGTATTTATAACGGTTTATTTTATTTATTTTTAGAAACTTGGAAATAAAAGCCTTACCGCCGTAGCAATCGCTGAAAACCCGAGACGCAGTAAAGTGCAACCATTGTTTCCAGGCAGTGAACTATTTAAAACTCAGGTAAGTCAAACATAAAATGCTATTCCATTTTACCACTACTGAAAACTCGTAGACAAAAAAAATCGTTACCTGTACATGACTTGGACGATGATTGCTTTCTTGATTAATGACTATGTATTGGCAACCGGTACAAGACCATATTGGTTGTTTACCGGGAAAGTACAAGGCCATATTGGATTTTGTAAAGAACAACATTTTTAATTTAACTGATAGGTCGTTCCCTATAATAATAATAATAATAATAATAATAATAATAATAATAATAATAATAATAATAATAATAATAATAATAATAATGCCAGCGGTGGCATGCTGTGCTGTACAGTCCTTGTTTTGAGCTCCTCACATTTCCGCTTTTTAAGTAAGTTTTACACGTTTATATGGTTAATTTACGATTTCTATGGTGATTTTTATGGACTCTTGTCGAAAACAAGTGTGTGTTATAGTGCTTGTGGATCTATCAACGTCATAATCTTCAAAATACAGCTGCGAAATGTTTGTTTACATTCATGTCATGGTTGCTACATCGTTAGTTACAGTGCCATATAACCCCAAATGCCTTCTCGAAATGGGTTATGTACGGTGTTTTGTGTGTAATTGGGATGTTTCAAGCCCATTTATTACATACTTCATATAATGTGTGGAGGTAATCGGACTGTTTTCGTGTTAATATTACGAATGGTAAAGTTTACATCTGCTTAACCTACAAAATTAGGTTACACGTATTTGCTACATATATTCCTTCTCTGCTGGTCGTTTGCACTTAAATGACGTCTACTATTGTAATATAAACACTATCTCTGCAAGATAATTATACCGTATATCTAATGTGTGTTGTGAGAAATCTGTAATGACAAGGTATGTGCAAACCAGGAATGACGAGATATACTAAATGGGGTAGGCAGGACTCCTGAGCCGTAGTGAAGGCAACCTGTCTAGGAGATGGAAAACTCCAAAATTAAACCTACAATGGTAGCGTCTGATCCGGAACGGGCGGCTGCCAACAGCGTCTGTATCCCATGTTAGGGACGGCTGATAACAAAACCTGGCTGTAGGTATAAAAGGCAAACCCATTTAATGCATGATGGAGAAATTAACGAGTAATGCCTCGGATGAAATGCCGCTGCCTGGGGAGCGCCAGGGCACGTTTGGAGCCGGTGCTGGACGTGACAGTATGCGAGCCTCCGGTGGTAGAGGGCTGAACAGGCGGGCCCCTACCGGGCAAGATCCCGAAATCATTACAGCCGACAAGCGTTTGCATGATGAGCCTGAGCAGAGAAGTGAATCATTATCTAGTACTTCACCTGCTGAAGGTGCTGCACAGGTAACTCAACCTGTGCTCACCCAGGCAGGACTGCCACGACAGCGTATTAAATGGACAAATGTCATGAACGAAACCATAATACGCACTTATTTTAGGGTTACTGACTTCGGACAGAATTCAGTTGGTTATAGGCAACGCTTACATTCTGAATTTCTGTTGCATTACCCTGAACTAACTGTGACCGAACAGAGAGTATCTGATCAATACAGGGCTATTCTCCGGAATAATCTTATCCCTGAAGCCAGAATGAACACCATTAAAGAAGAGGTACGGCGTGAGAAGGAAGGTGTGAATGGAGTCACTCAGAACAGTGTTCCTGAAGAACTGGAGTCGGCACAAGCTGATAGCCAGGACCTTCAAGAAGTAGATCCAGTTTCCATGCAAATTATCGATCAACACCAAATTGGAAAGTTGAAGAATGAAATGATGACTACAGTCATAGAGTTTTATGGAACTGATACAAATTGCAGGCCGAAAATACCGAAAGTCAATGGTTCAAGAAAGCTGACAATGATACTGAGTATCATGAATCGGGATGTTTTGCCGGAACATGTTGAAGCATCTGCCAATCTGGAATCCCTTCATACTATTATTTACTGTGGTGCAGTAACTGTTGTGAAAGCTATGGGTATTGGACAACATGAACGGAAAAAGCAAATGCCATCGATGCCAAACTGGGAAAGAAGACTTGTTGGAAGGATTGAACAGCTCAGGGCAGATATTGCTAGAATGACACAATATGTTCGTGGTACAAGAACAAGAAAATTACTGAGGAAAGCTGAGCATATAATGAGACAAAACACAGCCCACACACAGCGAGATGTACCGAATTCAACACCTGAAGAGTGCTTAGATACCTTGAAACAAAGGCTGTCTGTTTTATCCGCCAGACTTGCAAAGTATAGGGAGAGTATGAAGAGGAAGAAGGATAACTTCCTTTTCGCCAACTCAGAGAGAAGATTCTATCAGACTCTGGGTAAGATAAAGGTTTCTGCGGACAAAAGCTATCCGACTAAAGAAGAAGTTCAAGAATTTTGGGGAAAACATCTGTCTACACCATCTCATCACGACACTCAATCAAGTTGGGTAAGAGAAGAACAGCAAGCTTCCCAAAGATTTGAGCAAATGCAGCACGAGAAATTCACCACAAATGATATTAAGGAAGTTATCAACAACTTAGCGAATTGGAAAGCCCCTGGCCCTGACCAGATTCAGAATTTTTGGTATAAGAAGTTCTGGAGCATCCACAATCGACTAGGTGAGTTCATTAATGATTCCATCCTTCATCCTGATAGCTTACCCGAATTCATCACACGTGGCATCACATATTTGCTTCCAAAAGATCTTCAGAATACATGGGATCCTACAAAATATCGTCCCATCACATGTCTGCCCACGTTGTATAAGATCATTACATCATGCTTGGCTAACAGGATATATGCACACTGTGAAAGAAACAATATAATTGCCGTGCAACAGAAAGGTTGTAAAAAGGGTTCAAAAGGGTGCAAAGAACAACTAATAATTGACTCAGTTGTGTGTGGCCAGGCACACTTAAATCACCGAAACCTTCATATGGCGTACATCGATTATAAGAAGGCCTTTGATTCTGTCCCCCATGACTGGCTAGTAGCAGTGCTGCGATTGTATAGGATCAATGAGGTATTTGTCAGTTTCTTGGAAAGGGTTATGTCAGCATGGCAAACTAGACTGTGTCTCAGTACGCCAAGCGGAGATATACGAACAGATGAGATATCGATTCGGAGAGGCATCTTTCAAGGAGACTCCCTTAGCCCCTTATGGTTTGTCCTGGCAATGAATCCTTTATCTACCCAGCTTAACTCTACTCACTACGGCTTTTCTATCAAGATTGGAAAGAGAATTGGTACTCGGCTAAATCATCTGCTATACATGGACGACCTTAAACTCTATGCCGAAACAGAGTCGCATCTGGAAAACTTGTTGAGAATAGTTGAAGCATTCTCACGAGACATACAAATGGGATTTGGTTTGGACAAGTGTCGGACACTAAAGGTGGTGAGAGGAAAAGTACAGAAGTCCGGGTATGAGCTGGAAGATGGACAGCATATTAGGGCTATGTTGGCAGAAGACACCTACAGATACTTAGGAGTAAAACAAGCTAAGCATATTGACCATGTGTCAATAAAGAAAGATCTGTCCTGTGAATTTGTCAAAAGATTAAAACAAATTATAAAAACGCACTTGAACAGCAAAAACTTAGTGAAAGCTGTTAACACGTATGCTGTACCTGTGCTGAGCTACTCCTTTGGCATAATCAAATGGTGCAAAACGGACATCGAAGGACTTGAACGAAAAATGAGAACGATGCTCACAAAAGGAAGGAAACACCACCCACGATCTTCAATAGAACGAATGACTCTACCCAGAAGCCTAGGTGGACGTGGGTTCGTTGACATTGATAATCAGATGAAACGGCAGATAGTCAGCCTTAGGGAGTACTTCTATGCAGAAGCGAGGTCATCTGTACTTCACAGAGCCATCAGTGAGGCGGACAGATCAACGCCACTGGTCTTGTGTCAGCAAGAGATTCAACACCTCCTACATACTGACCTTCAGAAGATGGAAGCATGGAAAGCAAAACCTTTGCACGGAAGACATCCAAATGAGGTGAGTCAAGCAAATGTTGATATAAATGCGTCAAACTACTGGCTCACTTCAGGACAGATCTTTCCAGAAACTGAAGGTTTTATGCTAGCAATTCAAGACCAAGTCATCCCTACAAGGAACTACCTCAAGTTCATTGTAAAAGATCCCGCTGTACCAGATGATAAGTGCCGCTACGGATGTCAACAGTCAGAAACAATACAGCATATTACATCTGCATGTAGATATTTCCTGGCAACAGAGCACAAACAAAGGCATGATGCAGTTGCTAAAATCTTGCATCAGGAGTTGGCTGATAAGTTTCAGCTTTTGAAAGGAAAGAAAGTTCCGTACCACCAATATCAGCCAGAGTGTGTTCTTGAAAACAATGAATACAAACTGTATTGGGACCGAACTATTTTGACTGATCAATCGGTATCACACAACAGGCCGGATCTGGTGGTTGTAAACAAGAAAACCAAGCAAACTACATTGATTGATGTTGCGATTCCTAACAACAAGAATCTCCAGTCAAAACACATTGAAAAGATCAGCAAATACAGCGAGTTGGTCGACCCTATCAAAAGACAATGGCATGTAGAGCGAGTGAAGACCATACCTATCATTGTCTCGAGTACGGGCGTGATCCCAAGTACCTTGCTCCAAGGCCTTAAAGAACTGGATCTGGATACTGGGCTCTACAAACTAATGCAGAAGGCAGTAGTTCTATCGACAACCAGAATCGTTCGGAAGTTCATGGGTAGCGAAATTCTAGCTTAGAAGTTGCTGTTTCCGTAGCTATATTTTGGTTCACTGAAGCCCGTATAGTTACGTTGTAATATACCAGAAATGTGATATATGTTCTGTATAAACCGAAAATAATAATATTAATATCGTATGGCCTCGGGTGCAGGGTGCAAGCTTTGTTATTTGACACACAGAGGGTAGCTTGCATGTCGAATTTAGTTATTCCTTGACTATGAAAGTCAAGGAGGTTAAATGTTAGATATCTAATTTCTTTAAACTCTATAGCGCTTTCTAGTAGAAAAATGAGGAATTTTGTACCCTATGAACTCAACGAATATTCACAGGTTTGAACATGATAATCTGAACAAAATGACATGACATTATTATTTTTTGTTTATGTATTGGTTAAAGGGGAATGTAAATGACTGCAGCTTTATAAAAAGAAAATAAGTACATGGGTTACTGTTAGTGCCGACATACAGTTTATTATAATTTTTATGGTGTTTTGATATATTAATGCCAATTAACCTTAACGTTTTATTTACAAGTATTGATTGATTGAGTGATTGGTTATTTTGTTTGCTTTTAGGTGTCGTCATGCGCCATTAACGTAATGAACAGACAGTGAACAAGCATACATTGTGCTTTAAAGTACTCTGTGCAACGTTAATAACTTACAATAAGAAAAAGTTTTATTATAACACATGGCGTTAGTATCAAATACAACAAGTGAGCAAGTTGGTTTACCACGTGGGTTAAATTTAAAATCAGAACATGACCGTTGGTTAACATTTGAATCCTGGGCTGCAGGCTTTTTGTCGACACATGAACTTGCAAAAGCCGTTTTTTTTTTACTTGAACCGAGAAGATGTGGTTGCGCTGTGTGTTTTGACGTATTGAACTTTCACACTGGGAAGAAGGGGATGATCCCTTTAGAGACCATTTGCGATGGTCTCCTTGTTGTCCTTACATGCTTGGAAAACAAGAGGGTAACATGCCCGTGTATTAATTTTACCGAACCACAAGACCATTGGCCGCTACTTACGTTGCTGAATCACAAATAAATAATAATAATGATGTATTACCAGTCAACAGCGGTAGTGTCGATATATGTGGTCCATATGCCATAGACAGTGTTGAATTGGCATGTGCTTTTGAAAAATTGGGAGTTTGCAAGACTAAAGCACTAGCACACCCAGAGTACAGCTCTTTTGAAAAACGTTTAGAATCTTATAAAAATGGTTGGCCATTAATATTAAAACACCTTGCCAAACAGCTAAGTGAATCTGGATTTTTTTTATACTGTTGAAGGGGATAAAACGATATGTATTTATTGTGGATTTGCTTTAAAGGATTGGCAAATGACTGATGACCCTTTTGTGCAACACGCTCGTTGGTTACCAAACTGTAAATACATGGTGTTGCTTAAAGGTCAGGAATTTGTGAACATTATTCGTAAAGAAAACGTGATTGCAGCACAAGACATAAAAGTGCCTTTAGAGTTAGAACACGCGGAGCAAATACATGAGGCTGAAAAAAAAAGACTTGTCACACAAACAGATACAAAAGTGTGACCAACAATTATGTAAAATTTGTTATCAAGATGAACTAGGTGTTGTATTTTTGCCTTGTGGACACATGATAGCCTGTGTCAAGTGTGCATTAGAACTCAACACTTGTGCTATATGCAGAAAAGC
Organism: Meconema thalassinum; assembly: GCA_946902985.2. Classification (NCBI taxonomy): domain Eukaryota; kingdom Metazoa; phylum Arthropoda; class Insecta; order Orthoptera; family Tettigoniidae; genus Meconema; species Meconema thalassinum. The sequence continues at coordinate 577,921,888 of OX336388.2, read as the reverse complement.
AGTATCTGCTACAGTTAGGGCATTTCTTGCATAACTAGTAAACTGTATTAGCCTTGCATAGTGCAAAATCCATAATTGCACAATATTATTAAAGCTGTTTTAGAGTGTAATAGATATGCTTTTCTTTTGTTTATAGACTACTACAATGAATGTTTTGAATGCTGTGGGTCAAGCATGTGGCTTAGAAACAAAGAAGCTCAGCGAATTGCCAACGCATATTCCATTCCGCATTATCAAGATTCGGAAATTGAAAACAGCATATGGAGATCGTGTACTTTGTGTATGTGAAAACTTTGAGACATTTCTGCCTATACGGTTTAATGATATGTCGGAGAGTGTTTTTGATGAAGTCAATAATGCTGTGCAACCTGTACGCTTAATTTATGAAGGTTTTAAAAACAATCGGTGCATGGTTCGTTTTAATTAAATAAAAAATGTGAAATAATAATGGAAAATATAAGTGATGACAATATACTGAAAAAGAAAGACAATATGTGTATAGAATAGTAATGTTATAGTGTTTAGTGTTGTCTTTAAAAATATTATGAAACAAAAAAAAACAAGAAATGTATATAAAGTTTGTAAATAAATGCAAAATGATGTTACAATGCTGTTTTATTTTATACAAAGTTAGAATATTTAATATTTCAGAGTATACATGATTATGACAATAAATGCACACTGAATACAAGCCATTCTCACTTTACAATAGTCTGTTATAGTTTTAACACAAGGCTTGTTGTAGATCATTTTATAGCAATGTCCATTCACTGTTGTTTTCGAAAAGTGGGGAGGCCGCAATGGTTGTATAGGCATAAAAACCTTATTGTTATTACTATTTAGTCACTTTGATCCTCTTGCATATCAAGAGCAGATCACCTTGTTGTTCCACTCTTTAAAACGAAAACAGCAACACTACCTCTTGCATAGCTTGTGATGTTGATGGCTCTTGCGACGTGGAAGATGGATTAAAAATAACTTTTAGAACAGGGGTTATACGTTGCTCATTAAACAATGCACTATTTTGAGTAGCAATAAGGTTTTCTTGATTTTTTGTCGACGACAACTGTGTTTCATGCTGTACACTACATTAATGATCACTGACACTTAAAACCTCACTATTTTTACTTTTAAGGTCACCACAACAATGTTTGGAACGTTGCTTTGAACAACGCCAAATAACAGTTCCATTTTTATTGGTTCGTTTCACAATATATGAATATCCTTTATAGTACGCGTAAGGCTTACCATACCTAGTCACTGATACTTCCATGTCAACTGTCAAGCATAGACTAAGCTCTAGTAAAGTCAACTTGGTAATAAGAATAATAGTTTAATGTGAGAGCAAATATGGATCCAAAGAGTTCAGGTAAAAGTGAAAGCAAATATAAGAAACAAGAGTGGGGGTAAAAGTGGTCGCAAAGTGGTAGACCCATTACAAAATAATTTCAGCATGACGAAGCTCTTGTTCAATTTCTTTGATTTCCCAATCGTGACCGGTATGCCCAGCTTGTTGCAAAGCATGCAATTGTCGAAGCCGTTGAATTAGCTTACTGGGTTTTTCCAGAATACAAATTTAACAAATGGATTTTTAGGTGTAAACAAAGTATTATCATTACATGATCATTATCATCATCATTAATATCATCATCATGATCATCAATATCATCATGACCATCATCACTATTACTACACACATCAAAAAAAGTTTTGCATCACCTCGGTTCCCAGATCTCCGGCATATAGACGTTGACTGTGTATATTGTATCAAAGATACAGTCCCTTTGACTGTTCATAGATGTCACTAAAACTGCTCAAAGATGTAAACAACCATGCATGAGCAGGGCCTATTAGACGGAGGGGGTACGACAGCCGATCAGTTCCAGTCATTCCACCAGGACGAAGGCACGCTGCTCATGTTGTCTGTAGTTCTACCATGCCTAGAAGGTCAATACCGCAGTTCGATCGCGTCCGCATTGTTACTTTGTGTCAAGAAGGGCTCTCAACAAGGGAAGTTTCCAGGCGTCTCAGAGTGAACCAAAGCGATGTTGTTCGGACATGGAGGAGGTACAGAGATACAGGAACTGTCGATGACAGGCCTCGCTCAGGCCGCCCAAGGGCTACTACTGTAGTGGATGACCGCTACTTACGGATTGCCGCTCGGAGGAACCCTGACAGCAATGCCACCATGTTGAATAATGCGTTTCGTTCAGCCACAGGACGTCGTGTTTCAACTCAAACTGTGCGCAATAGGCTGCATGATGCGCAACTTCACTCCCGACGTCCATGGCGAGGTCCAGCTTTGCAACCCCGACACCATGCAGCGCGGTACAGATGGGCCCAACAACATGCTGAATGGACCCCACAGAATTGGCATCACGTTCTCTTCACCGATGAGTGTCGCATATGCCTTCAACCAGACCATCGTCGGAGACGTGTTTGGAGGCACCCTGGTCAGGCTGAACGTCTTAGACACACTGTCCAGCGAGTGCAGCAAGGTGGTGGTTCCCTGATGTTTTGGGGTGGCATTATGTGGGGCCGACGTACGCCACTGGTGGTCATGGAAGGCTCCGAAACGGCTATACGATACCTGAATGACATCCTCCGACCCATAGTGCACCCATATCGGCAGAATATTGGAGAGGCATTTGTCTTCATGGACGACAATTCTCGACCTCATCGTGCACATCTTGTGAATGCGTTCCTTCAAGATAACGACATCGCTCGACTACAGTGGCCAGCATGTTCGCCAGACATGAACCCTATCGAACATGCCTGGGATATGTTGAAAAGGGCTGTTTATGGACGTCTTGACCCACCAACCACTCTGAGAGATTTACGCCGAATTGTCGTTGAGGAGTGGGACAATTTGGACCAACAGTGTCTTGATGAACTTGTGGATAGTATGCCACGACGAATACAGGCATGCATCAATGCAAGAGGACGTGCTACTGGGTATTAGAGGTAGTGGTGTGTACTGCAATCTGGACCACAAATGCTGAAAGTCTAGCTGTATGATGGTACAACATGCAATGTGTGGGTCTCATGAGCAATAAAACGAGCTGAAATGTTGTTTGTGTTGATCTCTATTCCCTTTGTATTTAAAGGTTCCGGAACTCTTGGAACCGAGGTGATGCAAAACTTTTTTTGATGTGTGTATATAGTCCTTCTTGATCCTCTTGCAATACCACTTCATTTATAGTCTGAGTTGATTTTGATAGTGTTAAAGGTTTCTTGGACGTTGACAACTGTCTTAACATGACGTTTTGAGGACAAGATAAGTCATTTTGAACAAACACTGTACTATCTTTAGCCGCAATATCGTTTTCTTGAACTTGCTTTTTAGCATTTTGATAATTGTTTGTAAACAGCAAGCGTGGTTCGTTTAGAGCACCACATTGATGAACACTCACACGTAAAAACTTTCCATTTTTAGCCTATTTTCAATTTTAAAAAATAGGCATATGAGATCACCTTTTGTCCGTGTGTGTGTGCGTGTGTGTGTGTGTGATTCGTGTGTGGGTCCCCCCCTAATAAAATCTAAACGGTAGGAGCGATTTCAATGAAACTCGGAAAGTTCATAGCACTATTCCCGGCGACCTCGACCGTACCCTTCAAATTTTGTTACGACTCACCAATCCAACATGGCGGCTGTGCGAAATATTTCACCAGCATTCAATATCTCCGAAACTATTACCGATATTACCCTGACATTCTCTATGGTGATAGAGGGAACTACTATAAGTTCACTTATGTGACTTTTGAAAAACTGGTAACTACAAAACCAACATGGCGGCCAAGCGAATTTGCGACTTTTAAATAGACGTTTCTCGCGATTTGACCAACCAAACGCAATGAAACTTGGTACAGTATATGTTTATATACATTGTAATGCACCGACATCTAACTTCGTTCAATTGTTTACATAATCACAAGATGGCGGATGTGCGAAATATTTCACCGGCATTCTATATCTCTGAAACTATTAGCGGTATCTCCCTGAAATTTTGTACGGAGATAAAGGGAACTACTGGAAGTCCTTCTATGAGATTTTCAAAAACCGGTTAACTACAAAACGAACATGGCGGCCAAGCGAATTTGAACATTTTAAATAGACCTTTCTCGCGATTTAATGCTCCAAGCGCACTGAAACCTGGTACAGGAAATATTTATACATATTGTAATCCACTGGTATATAATTTAGTTCAATTGTTTACATAACCTCAAGATGGCGGCAGTGCGAATTTTAAAATTAAGTTTTTATTTCATGTGATGTAGTCATGCGATCGAAGTGAAAGTTTGAATAATGAACCTACGCGATAATTTTCCTTTAATGGTACATGACTCTATGGCCTATACATTTAACAATCCAACACGGCGACCATCCGAAATATTTAGACAATACTTAATATCTACGAATCTATTTTAGCAATCAAACTGCATTTTTTAATGTTCATAGGGGCTATGAACTTAAGTTCATCTATAGGACTTTAAATAACCTGGTGATCACAAATCCAACATGGCGGTGCCGCGAATTATAAATATTCACATGGACGTTTCTCGCAATTTAACCATCCGCGTGCAGTGAAACTTAGTACAGTAAATCTTTATCAGAATGTTAATCCACTGGCATCTAATTTATTTCAATTGTTTCCATAACCTCAAGATGGCAGCTGTGAAAAAATTTAAATCTCTTGTTTTTTCTTGTGTCCTAATTATGTGATTGAAGTTTGAATACTACACGTTCACAATAATCTGCATGTAACAGTACATAACTCTAGGACCTACATATATAAAATCCAACATGGCGACCATCCGAAATATTTAGTCGGTTCTCAATATCTACGAATCTATTACAGCAATCAAACTGAAATTGTTTATGTTGATAGTGGCAATTAACATAAGTAGGATATATGAAAATAGGCTGTATAGTTCTTCACGGAACTACTTGTTACTTTTCATATTGCCTCGACATTTTGTTGACCTCTCTTTTGAGCATCGCCAGAATATTATTCCATTCACATTCTGGCGATTATAGTTATAGGAGTCGCCTTGATAGAGTGCACGTAGCCTACCTTTGTTGGTTGTAATAAGTTCCATAGTAGTAACTGACCTGTCAGTACGATGTTCACACTGCAAAGCTTACAACTGTTTTGCTGATGGAGTGACCTACCATAAGCTTATAAATTGGCTTATGTGTTGGCTTTCTGTGTTGGCTTTTTGTGTTCGCTTTTCTGTTGGCTTTTTGTGTTGGCTTTTCGTGTTGGCTTTTTGTGTTGGCTTTTTGTGTTGGCTTTTGTGTTGGCTTTTTGTGTTGGCTTTTTGTGTTGGCTTTTCGTGTTGGCTTTTCGTGTTGGCTTTTTGTGTTGACTTTTTGTGTTGTCTTTTCGTGTTGTCTTTTCGTGTTGGCTTTTTGTGTTGGCTTTTGTGTTGACTTTTTGTGTTGGCTTTTTGTGTTGGCTTTTCGTGTTGGCTTTTAGTGTTGGCTTTTTGTCATGGCTTTTTGTGTTGGCTTTAGTATTGGCTTTTGTATTGGCTTATTTGACAAGTTATTTGTGTCAATGTATTTAGTGGATTTTTTTCTTGGTGTTGGAAAGTAGTTGAAAGAGAGGGAATATTTAAAGACTTAACCTCAGCTCACTAACCTAACCTAACCTAACTTCACATAACCTAACCTAACCTTTCAACTCTCAGATGTTAATTAAATTCTGTGCATAGTCGAGCTGGAACCCAAGACCTCAGGGGTAAAAAAAACAATTATTTTCGATGGCTTATTTTGGTAACTTATTTCAATGGCTAAACTAACTTTACCTAACCTAACCTAACCGTAGCTCACTTTCGATATTACTAGTAAGTGTTTATATCCTCTGCTAGGTAGCATGCTAGTAGTACAGGTAGTGCTCATATTTACCGCTAGGTAGCGGAAACATACTTTGCATGTTACATGTGACATTTGTGAAGTTTAACCGCATGCAAGACGTGCTTGTATAAGTTCTCTATTTAAACTCAATATACAATTAACCACTAAATGTTCATAACTAACATGTATAGCCATGTTTAGTGTATATAGGAGACCCTTAGCAAGAAAGGCTGTCTAACCCACGAGTGTACAGGCTTGTCATATGCAGTAAGCACCTGTTGGCAGAAAACAACAACAACAACAATATCAATTTGAGAAAGCCAACAACATATCCATTAATGTATTTAAAGGAAACAGTTTTTATTGGCTTTCTCAAATTGTTGTTGTTGTTGTTTTCTGCCAACAGGTGCTTACTGCTTATGACAAGGATGTACACTCGTGGGTTAGACAGCCTTTCTTGCTAAGGGTCTCCTATATACCCTAAACCTGGCTATACATGTTAGTTCTTAACATTTAGTGGTTAATTGTATATTGAGTTTAAATAGAGAAGTTATACAAGCACGTCTTGCATGTGGTTAAACTTCACAAGTGTCACATGCAACATGCAAAGTATGTTTCCGCTACCTAGCGGTAAATATGAGCACTACCTGTACTACTAGCATGCTACCTAGCAGAGGATATGAACTCTTACTAGTATTATCCAAAGTGATCTAAGGTTAGGTTAGGTTAGGTAAAGTTAGGTTAGCCATTAAAATAAGTTACCAAAATAAGCCATCAAAAATAATTGTTTTTTTTTTACCCCTGGGGTCTTGGGTTCCAACTAGATTATGCACAGAATTTAATTAACATCTGAGAGTTGAAAGGTTAGGTTTGGTTAGGTGAAGTTAGGTTAGGTTAGGTTAGGTTAGGTTAGTGAGCTGAGGTTAAGTCTTTAAATATTCCCTCTCTTTCAACTACTCTCCAACACCAAGAAAAAAATCCACTAAATACATTGACACAAATAACTTGTCAAATAACCCAATACAAAAGCCAATACTAAAGCCAACACAAAAAGCCATGACAAAAAGCCAACACGAAAAGCCAACACGAAAAGCCAACAAAAAAGCCAACACAAAAAGTCAACACAAAAGCCAACACAAAAAGCCAACACGAAGAGCCAACACAAAAAGCCAACACAAAAAGTCAACACGAAAAGCCAACACAAAAAGCCAACACAAAGCCAACACAAAGCCAACACAAAAGCCAACACAAAAAGCCAACACGAAAAGCCAACACAAAAAGCCAACACAAAAGCAAACACAAAAAGCCAACACATAAGCCAATATATAAGCTTATGGTAGGTCACTCCATCAGCAAAACAGTTGTAACCTTTGTAGTGTGAACATCGTACTGACAGGTCAGTTACTACTATGGAACTTATTACAACCAACAAAGGTAGGCTACGTGCACTCTATCAAGGCTACTCCTATAACTATAATCGCCAGAATGTGAATGGAATAATATTCTGGCGATGCTCAAAAGAGAGGTCAACAAAATGTCGAGGCAATCTGAAAAGTAAAAATGGAAAGGTTTTAAGTGTGAGTGTTCATCAATGTAGTGCTCCAAACGAACCACGCTTGCTGTTTGCAAACAATTATCAAAATGCTAAAAAGCAAGTTCAAGAAAACGATATTGCGGCTAAAGATAGTACAGTGTTTGTTCAAAATGACTTATCATGTCCTCAAAACGTCATGTTAAGACAGTTGTCAACGTCCAAGAAACCTTCAACACTATCAAAATCAACTCAGACTATAAATGAAGTGGTATTGCAAGAGGATCAAAAAGGACTATATAGTAATAGTGATGATGGTCATGATGATATTGATGATCATGATGATGATGATAATAATGATGATGATAATGATCATGATAATGGTAATGCTTTGTTTACACCTAAAAATCCATTTGTTAAATTTGTATACTGGAACAAACCCAGTAAGCTAATTCAACGGCTTCGACAATTGCATGCTTTACAACAAGCTGGGCATACCGGTCACGATTGGGAAATCAAAGGAATTGAACAAGAGCTTCGTCATGCTGAAATTATTTTGTAATGGGTCTACCACTTTGCGACCACTTTTACCCCCACTCTTGTTTCTTATATTTGCTTATTTGCTTTCACTTTTACCTGAACTCTTTGGATCCATATTTGCTCTCACATTTAACTATTATTCTTATTACCAAGTTGCCTTACTAGTGCTTAGTCTATGCTTGACAGTTGACATGGAAGTATCAGTGACTAGGTATGGTAAGCCTTACGCATACTATAAAGGATATTCATATATTGTGAAACGAACCAATAAAAATGGAACTGTTATTTGGCGTTGTTCAAAGCAACGTTCCAAACATTGTCGTGGTGACCTAAAAAGTAAAAATAGTGAGGTTTTAAGTGTCAGTGATCATCAATGTAGTGTACTGCATGAAACACAGTTGTCGTCGACAAAACATCAAGAAAACCTTATTGCTACTCAAAATAGTGCATTGTTTAATGAGCAACGTATAACCCCTTTTCTAAAAGTTATTTTTAATCCATCTTCCACGTCGCAAGAGCCATCAACATCACAAACTATGCAAGAGGTAGTGTTGTTGTTTTCGTTTTAAAGAGTGGAACAACAAGGTAATCTGCTCTTGATATGCAAGTGGATCAAAGTGACTAAATAGTAATAACAATAAGGTTTTATGCCTATACAACCATTGCGGCTTCCCCACTTTTCGAAAACAACAGTGAATGGACATTGCTATAAAATTATCTACAACAAGCCTTGTGTTTAAAACTATAACAGACTACTGTAAAGTGAGAAAGGCTTGTATTCAGTGTGCATTTATTGTCATAATCATGTATACTCTGCAATGTTAAATATACTAACTGTGTATAAAATAAAACAGTATTGTAACATCATTTTGCATTTATTTACAAACTTTATATACATTTCTTGTTTTTTTGTTTCATAATATTTTTAAAGACAACACTAAACACTATAACATTACTATTCTATACACATATTGTCTTTCTTTTTCAGTATATTGTCATCACTTATATTTTCCATTATCATTTCTCATTTTTTTATTTAATTAAAACGAACCATGCACCGATTGTTTTTAAAACCTTCATAAATTAAGAGTACAGGTTGCACAGCATTATTGACTTCATCAAAAACACTCTCCGACATATCATTAAACCGTATAGGCAGAAATTTCTCAAAGTTTTCACATACACAAAGTACACGATCACCATATGCTGTTTTCAATTTCCGAATCTTGATAAGGCGGAATGGAATATGCGTTGGCAATTCGCTGAGCTTCTTTGTTTCTAAGCCACATGCTTGACCCACAGCATTCAAAACATTCATTGTAGTAGTCTATAAACAAAAGAAAAGCATATCTATTACACTCTAAAACAGCTTTAATAATATTTTTCAATTAGGGATTTTGCACTATGCATGGCTAATAAATTTTACTAGTTATGCAAGAAATGCCCTAACTGTAGCAGATACTGCTTTTCTGCATATAGCACTAGTGTTGAGTTCTAATGCACACTTGACACAGGCTATCATGTGTCCACAAGGCAAAAATACAACACCTAGTTCATCTTGATAACAAATTATACATCATTATTGTTATTTATTTGTGATTCAGCAACGTAAGTAGCGGCCAATGGTCTTGTGGTTCGGTAAAATGAATACACGGGTATGTTACCCTCTTGTTTTCCAAGCATGTAAGGACAACAAGGAGACCATCGCAAATGGTTTCTAAAGGGATCATCCCCTTCTTCCCAGTGTGAAAGTTCAATACGACAAAACACACAGCGCACCACATCTTCTCGGTTCAAGTAAAAAACCGGCTTTTGCAAGTTCATGTTTCGACAAAAAGCCTACAGCCCAGGATTCAAATGTTAACCAACGGTCATGTTCTGATTTTAAATTTAACCCACGTGGTAAACCAACTTGCTCACTTATTTTATTTGGTACTAACGCCATGTGTTATAATCAAACTTTTTCTTATTGTAAGTTATTAACGTTGCACAGAGTACTTTAAAGCATAATGTATACTTGTTCACTGTCTGTTCATTACGTTAATGGCGCATGACGACACCTAAAAGCAAACAAAATAACCAATCACTCAATCAATCAATCAATACTTGTAAATAAAACGTTAACGTTAATTGGCATTAATAAATCAAAACACCATAAAAATTATAATAAATTGTATGTCCGTACTAACAGTAACCCATGTACTTATTTTCTTTTTATAAAGCTGCAGTCATTTACATTCCCCTTTAACCAATACATTTAAAAATATGTCGTGTCATTTTGTTCCGATTATCATATTCAAACCTGTTAATATTCGTTGAGTTCATTGGGTAAAAAGTTCCTAATTTTTCTACTAGAAAGCGCTATAGAGTTTAAAGAAATTAGATATCTAACATCTAACCTCCTTGACTTTCATAGTCAAGGAACAACTAAATTCGACATGCAAGCTACCCTCTGTGTGTCAAATAACAAAGCTTGCACCCTGCACCCGAGGCCATACGATATTAATAATATTATTATTAATATTATATTATTATTATTATTATTATTATTATAGGGAACGACCTATCAGTTAAATAAAAAATTTTGTTCTTTATAAAATCCAATATGGCCTTGTACTTTCCCGGTAAACAACCAATATGGTCTTGTACCGGTTGCCAATACATAGTCATTAATCAAGAAAGCAATCATCGTCCTAGTCATGAACAGGTAATGATTTTTTTTGTCTACGAGTTTTCAGTAGTGGTAAAATGGAATAGCATTTTATGTTTGGCTTACCTGAGTTTTAAATAGTTCACTGCCTGGAAACAATGGTTGCACTTTACTGCGTCTCGGGTTTTCAGCGATTGCTACGGCGGTAAGGCTTTTCTTTCCAAGTGTCTAAAAATAAATAAAATAAACCGTTATAAATACCTAAATTCAGGTTAGTACATGCATTTCATAAAGTAAAATGAAACAAGTTAGTTTAAAAAAATAATCCCACCTTCACTTGCAGTGGCTTGTTGCTCTTTCCTTCTAGTGGGCTCAAAAGTGCAATGGTTTCTTCTCTCTCAGACATGTAAGGTATAACAGTTATCTGCAAACAAATAAATTAAAAAATCAATAATTACCTAATCAATAAATAATTGCTTGTAAATTTATATAAATCAATAAATGTATAAATGAATAAATATATACCTACCTCACAACAAGGATAAGTATTTTCCACCAACTCCAAAACTGTTTAACAAGACCAGGGGTTTCACGAACGCAATATATTCCAAGGTAGTCACGTGAGTGAGAGTGGAAATGATAACGACATATCTTTATATATGTTACGTTGCATGTATAATCATTTTTTCCCACGCTTTGAACATTCTGTTATCGGTCACGTGGACAGCTAACACCCAAGGTGAACACCTGTGCCAGGTCAAATTTCACATGAACTTGCATTTTGTCACGTACGAAGCAAACAGGATGTAACTTGTTTAGCCCTCATGTGGTTTCACATGTGTTCACATGCATTTTGCTCTTCCCTGCCACCTCGATGGTCAGATTATTTAACCTTGAAGCGTCATCCGCGTCTTTGTCATTTTCCATTGCACCTGTTGTCAAGTCAGATCAGCGCATTCCAATAAGCTCAAATGACATTCGCCTCCTGCTCGTCTGCTCCTCTGCAAGTTTGTTTTCTGTACTCGCTTCGACCAACATAGAACCAAGTTCTCATCACCGTTTACATGTTAAAGATCCCCTTCGGGCGTAAAAAAGTATTAGCATGCTTCACACATTTTCAAATATTAGCCTCCATCCATCTGCCATAGGAAAAATCATAAAAACGTACCCTCACTCTGTCATAAACCGACCCGCCGAAATAGCGATTGTTCTATTAAGCATGGCCATTGTGGTTAGCAACAGGTTCGTTGAAACACACACACACCCAGCAGTATCGTCTCTCTCAACCACCACGCTTTATGAACATTATAAACAGGTAAAGAAAAAAATTCAACATGTATGGCGTTAGGCCCTTTGTGAATTATGTTTTGGAAAAAATATCTACCACATTCGAAAGGGGGGGCGTGATTCCGAGTCCTAGGACACCTCGTACACGTTTCTAGGCTTATTGGTTCGTAAGATATCGGCAAAAATCACAAAAAACACGTGTTTACCCCAAAATCGAGTTTCCAATTTAAAAAAATATATAACGAGTGGTCCATAGCAAAGAGGACGCCACCCCGAGTCCTTGGACCTGTCGTACACGCCTCTAGCATGATTGGTTCGCGAGATATAGCAAACAGTTTAAAATCACGGTTTTACCCCAAAATATTCTGTTTTCCTCATTCTCAAAAACTTTAACCTATTACCAAAATAAATAGGGTTTCGAGACAAGCCATTTGACACGTCATAGGACCAAATCCGACCATGCATTCGAGAGATATGGGAAAAAGTTTAAAATCATGGTTTTACCCTCAAAATGGCCTGTTTCCCTCATTCTCAAAACTGTAACCTATTAATAACATATATAGGGCTTCGAGACAAGCGATTTGACACGTCACACGTCCAAATCCGACCTTGTGTTCGAGAGATATCGGGAAACTTCGTCGGAAAGTAGGCGACTATCTGGCTCTCTCCTCACCACCAAAACCCCTTCTTATCAATCATTTTTTTTAAGAGCTCGCACTCTTACAAAAATCCCAAGTGCGCATGCGTACAAAACAAAAACAAAAATGTTGGTCCATAGCGGCATCCAGCAAAACGCATGCGCTATATGAGCAACAACGTTGTAGTTCATTTTAGCAGCGCACCTTATACATGTCGCATTTGAAAAGATACTTTTACTAAAAATTACAATTTCACCCCCTAGTAGGGGTAGGTTTCATTTAGGGGTTGAAATGAGTGGTCCATAGCAAAGGAGGCGTTACCTCAAGTCCTACCACCTCATTCGTGAAACTCCGACCATGGGTTCGAGGGAAAAGTCTATTTAAATGTTTCAACTTCGCGTGGTGGCCATGTTGGTTTGTTGGGCACAGCGGCGTCAAGTGAAGTAGAATCGGCACTACCCCCCTACTGTCCCCAAACCCCCTAGCTTGTAGTACAATCAGTACGTCCAGACTGTTATCGAACCAAATAGCGACCAATGGTTTCATCCAGACAGTCGTCTAACCAAATAGCAACCAATGGTTTCATCCAGACAGTCGTCTAATCAAATAGCAACCAATGGTTTCATCCAGACAGTCGTCTATCCAAATAGCGACCAATGGTTTCGTCCATACCGCCGTCTAACCAAATAGCGACCAATGGTTTCATCCAGAACGTCATCTAACCTAGTACCGACCAATTCTTTCGTCCAGACAGTTAACTAACCTAGTACCGATCAAGTGTTTCGTCCAGACAGTCATCTAACTTACAGTACTACCGACCAATGGTTTCGTCCAGACAGTTATCTATTCTAGTACCGACCAATAGTTTCGTCCAGACAGTCGTTTACCCAAAGAGCGACTAATGGTTTCGTCCAGACGGTCATGTAACCCAGTAGCGACCAATGGTTTCGTCCAGACTGTCGTCCAACCAAATAGTACAAGAGTAACTTTCGTCCAGACAATTGTCTTATCTCTCTACAGGGGAGTGCGATGAAATGAAGTTGGCAGCAATGCATGATACAAGCCTATCCAACATAGTACGTGTTTTTAGCCTACTTTCGATTTTTGCAAAAAATGAAAGTAGACTTATGAGATCAACACAGGGCGAAAAATTGTGTGTCTGTCTGTGTGTGTGTATGTGTGTGTGTGTGTGAGTCTGTGTGTGTGTGTGTGTGTGAGTGTGTGTACTCTGAATGTCTGTCCCCCCCCCCTCTATCAATTCGAACACGGTGAAACCGAATTGAACGAAATTTGGTACAGAGGTAGCACTAGCAAAGGGCACCTCAGTGTCATACTTTATATCGCCGCCATCTTTACCAAAACAGAATGGCGGCCACTCAAACGTTCAAAACGTAAAATCAAATTACGGCTAAACTAATCATCCGATCTCTACCAAATTTGGTGACAACATACCTTTATATAGGACGCATCTTTCATCCAACTTTCAAGGTCATCGGCCGTGCTATTTCAGGATGACGGCCGTGTGAATTATTCAACCATTTTAATCAATTCCGATTATCGAGCCTAGGGTGGTTTAAGCTATCCTGTAGGTCGTGATACGTTGTTTATTATAATTTAATATTATAATATTATACCGTATGAGTGGCTTAAAAGAGCTGAGCCGTCTGTGTCTCACAACAAGATGGCAGCTGTCCTCATGTGCCTGTCTTATATTTCAATAGTTTTAGTATGTTGTATGTGATATACCCTACTGATACAATAATATAAACTTTGTATGAAATTATCTTTAATGAAGATGTACTGCTGTGAAGAAATCGTTTATTTAAAGTCATTATTTGCCAACAGGTTGTATCTAATATGTCAGTTAAGAACACCTTGATGTTAAGGATAGGATTAGCTCTGGGCTAGCGTGTTAGTCTGACACGCAGTTGACTGGGGATCGAGTACTGCTTCAGTTAACCTTTTTTTCTTGAATTCTTTTACAAATGATGTGCACGAGCTCTTTCCACAGATACTGAATAAGATGTCATTTAGCTCAAAGGAGAGGCTAATGTATACACTCGTTTATTAATAAAATCACAGCCCCAGCATCGCACATAAACAGAAGACATTAGGAAAAGGAGAATAGAAGAACTAGATACACGTTGTCATTAACCACAGCCTTCTTAATGCCTCTGTACGGTGCTGTCCTCTTGTGGGTTATGTGGGTAATATTGTTCCAAACTTACCGCTTTGTAAATACCTGGCATCCTGAAGTATGACAATTTTGTAATACTGGTAGTTCAACTATTAGCCACGATCGCGCTCCGATTACCTTTAAACACTGCCAGCTGGATCGCCTCCCTCTTGGCTACTTTAAACTGTGTACTCATTCAACACCCTTAGGCCACTACCATCGTAGTACATTACGATGGCAGTGCATAGGCGTACAACATAAAGATTAATTCACTGATAGGTCGCAGCACCAACCTACTGTGATCGGCGCGGATTTTTAAAGGGGTAGATACACAAAACGAAAGATTCTTAACTTTGCAGGCTGGCTTAATATAGAGATTGACGGACGTGAATGCATTACAATAAGTTAGTAGTTTTGTTATTCAATCATCATAAAGTATATAATATTGATTTTGTCACTTACTGGCTAATTATCGATATTAAAGAAAACAAACAATACATTGCGGTAAAGGTGATTGTGTTAGGGATGAGGACAAAGAGTCATAAATACCCATACATTTAGGAGAAAGTAGGCAATATGTTCTTTGCAGAACATCTTGTTTTTCGTCAGTTTATTACTGAAAACTGATAATGTTGATAATTTCCTAATTAAAGTGTGAATATGGTGTTTCTTAAGAGCAGTTAGCCACAATAACATGGCACTATAAGTACAAACAAGTTTCGAAGCGATACTAACACAATTGAAACGAGGCACCTTTCAATACACGAGAGCCAAATTACGTGCTTATCAGTCAGGGCTCGAAACGACTGTAGGTCCTTCGTTTCCAAAGCCCCCCAGCTGACCGACGAGTTCGCTGCACGTTCGAATCGATTGTTATTGACTGCAATTCATACGGGGAGATACCCCCAGTTATATTTAATAACTAGCAGTAGTGTCCGGCTTCACCCAGTAGATTTGTTTGATTTTTGGATGATAATGAATACTACTACAGAACTGGTACAGTTTTGCCCAACTAGATTAGGCATATAACGCTCTTCCTGAAAGAAGTTACATGTTCAGTGGAGTTTGTCATCTTGGCCGATTCCCCAGAGGATTTTAATACGTTTTTAAATGGTTTTGGCTCCATCTTGAGGAAAGAATTCATGATGAAAATCCACAAATGTAAAACCAAACTAATGGAATGCAGCCGAAATAAATCACAAACCCCTATGGACTTCAAATTGGCAGGTGAAAAACTAAATGAAGTAGCAGACTTCTTTTACTTAGGAAGAAAAATAATCAGTTATGGACGAAGCAAAGAGGATATAAAAGTAGGTTGTCTAAGGCAAGGAAAGCATTTCTACAGAAAAGGAATCTATTGATATCGAATATAGAATTAGGTATTAGGAAGGCATTTTTTAAAACCAATGTCTGGAGCGTGGCGCTCTACGAAAGTGAAACGCAGACTGTTGGCGCTCCAGAAAAGAGGAGAATAGAAGCGTTTGAAATGTGATGTTACAGGAAAATGATGAAGATCGGAGGAGTAGATAGAGTATTAGACGAATGAGAGAGGAGAGATGTTTCTGGCGACTGCTAATGAAGAGAAGAGATAGGTTGGTATTTCACATACTAAAACACCCAGGAATAGTAGTTCAGCAAATTCAACTGACCAGGTGCGATTTCTCCGAGCATGCTACGCTTATTGCGCAAGCGCAATATTTTTCTAAAGCAGGCGAGTTAATATATTACAATATGTACCGTATCTCTAATAGATCTGCGTTTTACAAATCGCATGTTGCATATATAAGGTGCGTTCAAAAAGTAACGAGCCGGAGGCTGGAATGCGCAAACCGATGACTACATCGGCTAATCGTGGCGTGTGTAACGAGGTGTGGTTCCGATCAGAGCGTGGAAGCTCACAGCCCGTCGCTAGAGGGCACGCGTGCACGTCACGTGACGATACAAAGCGAGCAGCAGCATACATCAATCGTCCAACGCTGCCAGTCGCATTGCAGACAGTGACATGGAGGCGTCAACCGAAGAGCAAAGAGGTGTTGTTCGGTTTCTGACAGCGGAAGGAGTAGGGGGAACGGACATTAATCGCCGAATGTCACAAGTGTAAGGCGAACACTGCATGTCCTTTGCAAGGGTCAAGGCGTGGCACAAGCGCTTCAGGGAAGGATGGGTGTCGTTAGCCGATGATGACCGCTCTAGGGCACCCCCCTGCATTACCGATGACAACGTCCAGCTGGTTGATGCACTCATTACCAAGGATCGCCGAGTGACAGTGAACGCCATAGCCGCCGTTGTCGCTCCACGGCAATGCACGACCTCATACGGCCAACACAGTCGCGGCACTCCTGCAGAAATTCTAATGGGAGGTTCTCGGCCACCCTCCATACAGTCCAGACCTCTCTCCCTGTGATAACGTCATGTTTGGTCCCCTAAAAATGGCTCAGCGGGGCTAACGATTTTCCTCGGACGCCGACGTCCAGCTGTACGTGCGGAACTGGTTCACATCGCAGCCCAGGGAATTTTAAGAGACAGCCATTCACCGCGTCGTGTCACTGTGGGCAAGTGCCTCAACAGCCAGGGCCAATACCTCTAACATACAGGTACTGGTTTCTGTAATTATGCCTCCGGCTCGTTACTTTTTGAACGCACCTTATATCTTGGTGAGTACAGCGAGGCTTGCTGGTGCCTTAGGAGCTTCAGCGGAGCTGTCGACACAGCGAGAAAGGTATGCGCGCGCATGCCTCTTTTCTCCAATGCCGGCTGCAAATTGTCACGTTTGTAATGTGTAGTTGGAAGCTCTGGTCTGAGAGCTACAAATCTACTGTGTTGTGTCAGTGACGAGCGTACTGTGAAAGTTACCGTTTATCTATTCTGAACGATTTAACGTGCTGCAATGGGTTCCGAATCGTGCATTTTTGACAGCTTGTTATCAATGGAAAACAGAATTTATGAAGAATAGTAGGCCCTGTCCAGCACTGCCAGATTTAAAGACACAGCACAGGGAGAACAGGTAGTTCCGTGAAGAACTACAGCATATTTTCAAATATCCTACTTATGCTAATTGTCTCTATCAACACACAAAATTTCACTTTGATTGCTGTAATAGATCCGTTGATATTGAGACCCGTCTAAATATTTCGGATGGTCGCCATGTTGGATTTTTATATAAATGTAGGTCTTAGAGTTATGTACTATTACATGAAGATTATTGTGTAGGTGTAGTATTCAAACTTCAATTGCAGGATTAGGGCACAAGAGTAGAGAGACTAGTAATTCTAGACCACAACTTTCTGAACATCCCTCGTAGTTGTGTAGAGCAAAGCATTATCCAATATGGTTAATGATTTTGCCTCGTATAACTACTAATTATGAACCAATTGATTTAACTGAACTCATGCTTTAAAACCTAATTGAAATATGTTGCAAATTGTATTTTACTGCAAATTATTATTCCGTACTTAACGCTATATACTGGACTTCCGATCAATGTTGGTAAATGAGATTTTTTTGGAATTACCACACCTCATTTGGTATGATGTTCCTCTCACTAAATGTAGGAGATAGAGAGGTGTCATGGTGAACGTATTTCGCGCCATCTATTATTGGGAATTGGTGGAGTTTGGATTGCTCGCGATAGCAGCTTCATGTCGGATAATCCATAGATTGATGGGAATGTATAATATTTTTCTCGGTTCACTGGGAGGTAGACCAATATTGATGTATCCACACACACACCCAGTGTTATTTAAAGGGAAATGAAAGATAATTACATAGTCCTCTCTATACCGAACGAATCTTGTTCAATAGTCTGGCTTGGTTCAACGGTTACGTTCTTGCCTGTTGTGACAATGGTTTCAAGATTGAATCCTGGTGCAGGCAACTGGCATTTGATGGTGCGCAAATACGAAGGAGCCGTGTAAGTAGATTTACTTGCACATTAAAGACATTCGGGATGAAATTTCGGCACACCGGCGTCTCAAAAAGCCACAGTAATTAAATAGGAAGTAACACCAATAACAATAAGCATAACGACTATACTATATGAACTAGGATAACATTAATAATATGGACATACTTATGGATAATTTCAGCATGGATCATCGCAACTCCAACAACACTGACATCTTCTAAATATTTGGAATGTTGTATTGAAGTCTTTTGAACTTTTTATTTAAAATTTATTGTAATATGGCAGAAATCTAGACATGAGAATAAGCTACCCCGGCTGTGAACGGGAAGCGTAGGATCGCCGGCCGATTTACGATGGAAGCTTGAGAGCGAGTCTCCGAACCCAGCCACAATTTATTTTGTATGTACGGCATGAGATTACATTTTTGATGACATCTGAATGATCATAATTAATTAATAGTACATTATGCAACGAGCCTATAATGGCAATAATTAAGATACGAGTGCCTTAATTACCATTATAGGCGAGTTGCATACGACTGTTTATGTTCGACGATAATTATAACTTTATTATATGTATTAACATATATATTCATAAATATATGTGGGATTCAGTAACTTCAGTTAGTGAACAGAGCGCGCTGGGTGGTTTGCTGACTGAACAGAGCGCATGCGTGGGTCAAAGAATTTCGAAAGCAGAGACCATTTACTTTGCTTGGCAATGCTATTTTTTACAGCCTGCATGATGTCTAGTGCCGATCAGAACTAGCATTCACTAATATTGTCACCGGAGTCGTTTGACAGCAATGCGCTGTGTAGAAATTGGAGTTGGGGATATTAAGGTACAGTGCTATTTCTTGTGTCATATGCGACAGTTTATTTACGCGAACATATGGGACGGTGCACTTTCCATGTCGGTAATTTATATAGAAGGATGCTGTATTGCTAACTTCGGGACGTACTGTAGATTCATAAATTTCTTGCATATGTCATAGTATTTTCTTGTTACCGTAAAGGTTCGTGCTGATTTTGTCTTTGTGTTTGGGATTGTAACTACAATGGTTGATCCGATATCCAATTTGAACTTTCAAATCATGTAATTCATGTCGGACATGTTGGATTTTGAGCGCATGCGCGAAGCTATCCTTACCTAATTGGTCAATGAATGAGCTCTGATTGGCTGGAGAAACTGTCTCATAATGAAGAATAGTATTGCACCTTTGAGAGAGTTGAACAGTTTAAACATCTGGGATCAACAGTCACCTACTCAAATGATGCCTGTTATGAAATTAAACAGAGATTAATAGCAGCCAACAGAGCCTATTTTGCTCTAACAAGGCTTCCCTCCTCAAGGCTCTTGACCCGTACCACTAAATTAACCATCTATAAAACACTTATAAGACCTGTGCTTACATATGCCTCGGAAACTTGGCCACTAACAGCAAAAGATACTGGAATGCTGGATGCCTTCGAAAGAAAGATACTTCGAAGAATCATCAGCCCAATCTGCGAAAGAGAAACATCGAGGAGGAGGTACAATCATGAATTGTACAACACTTATAAAGTTGGTTGGTTCCTTAGTTTAGGGGCTGCGACAACGCGGTCATGTAGCCCCGTGTACTTTGGGTGTGTGTAGAATCTGTCTGATAACCGGTGTTAATTGTGATGACTGTATTAGTGTATGTATCTGTTTTTTAATTCAAGTAGAGACTGCAACTTTGAATTTTCAAATAGTTCCTACTTTTGCCGCCAAACGCCACCGTCAACGACTACTAGGCCTAGTTCAGAACTAGCTACTAGACGCCACCGCAGTCGGCTCTTGGCAACGAACGTAGCAACCTAAGAGCGTTGTTTACATCCTTAACCTATCCAATTTAGTTTCACACAGGTGTAATTAGTGGAAAGATCTTTAACATGCCATAAATCTATGACATGGGACCGCCGGCTTTACTTCCCCTCCGAAGGTAGGCATACTGAGGGATTTTTAACGCTCTTAAAAAATCCGACGGCTTCGGCCGGGTTTGAACCCGCTATCTTGGGCATAGAAGAACACTTATAAAGACCCACCTGTTAGAAGAATAGTGAAATCAGCCAGATTGAGGTGGGCCGGGCATGTAGCAAGGATGAGTGATACGGAAGTACCTAAAAAGGTATTAAATGGAAACCCAGGGGGACAGAGAGGACGAGGTCGACCGAGAACCAGATGGATGGACGGACCTTTCGAAGATCTTTGGGAAATGGGCTATAGGAATTGGAAAGCTTTAGCGTTGGAACAAGATAAATGGCGGAAGGTTGGTGAAGAGGCCAAGGTTTACAATGAAATACTGTAGAGCCATATCATAAGAAGAAGAAGAAGAAGAAGAAGAAGAGGACGACGACGAAGAAGAAGAAGAAGAAGAAGAAGAAGAAAGAGTACTATAATGACCCTCATTATGATACAGTTTTTTGATATATATATTGTGCCCTTGCAGCAAGAAATATGCAAATCACAGTATGCCAGCATTGCTCAATTCGGGATTTTTCGGGGCTGCGGTAAGTTCTCCCACTCTGTGACTTACATATTTTGGATTAAATAGAGGATACACTTGCAAAAATAACAACAAAATCAACTCCTATTTTAACACATTTAATTAATCAAAAATTATGGCGCTACAAACAAATAAACACATAAATTACTGACCAATATCATTCTACTTGTCCAAAGTGAACAAGGAATAGCATAAAAATAAAACAAATATTAGATTAAAACACATGGTTTTCTTTAAAACCAACAATTCACGATTATTTTCACTTCCATAAAGTACTTATCTTAAAGTTCCAAATAACTACGAGCTTCTTTGGCTCGATACTTTCCCATAATAATGGTGTCATATTTTTGTACACCTCAAGAATTATTTTTATCTTTTCTTATCATCAAAACAAATGTATAATTACATTTAAAATTACATGTTAATTATTCACTTCAATATTTGGGCATATCACATGTTCTCCGTATTTACTATCTCTCTCAAGTTTTGCAAATTCACTACGGTGATCGGGAAAACTATTTGTGTACTCCAGAGTTATAAAGATTACTTGACAAAGTCAAAAACTATGATCACTCCCGAAACCTAGTTATCTTCACAAAACTCGTGGATTCCTATTTTCCATCCAATATTACAATAGGGATTTTATTTAATTCATTTGTCTTATAAGACCATTATCACATAAGAAAACTACGATCTGAATTGGCAAGCGATAATATCAATCTACAAGGACCTCGGTTCAACGCCTGGGTCATTAACAACTTTAAACACTCACGGTGTATTTAACACATCTTACAAGACGGTTTTTACCCACCCTCGCTCTATGAGGGTCAGGCCATTATACTCGGGCGTGATTTATGACAAGGAAAGCGACTCTCTGCCTAACCTACGGTGGCAGCTCTCTTCAATGCTTTAAAACAAACCTTCACATTATTCTCAGTTCTGTGGAGAGACCTGGCTTTTACTTCACTTATTTCCATTCAACAATATTCTTTGGCTCATAAACCACTTTCGTAACCTTGGCATTTATTAATTATGAGAGGGTCCTCATTGATTGGGAAGATTAATACACATTCTACGACGAATAATTAGGGGCTTTAACAACAAAAGGATTCTAGGTTCGAATCTCTTAACATGCCTCGGGAACATATCCACATTTGGAGGACTTATACAAGACGCGATTTAAAGTCGGCCGTGGCCTACATGACATACGCTCAATAATACCATACATTAGCTCCCTTTTAAATAATACACACATGGCCTCGTGATCTACGTCACAATTAGAGGACTTACAACATATCTCAATTCACTGCAATCAACTACCCTCCATAAGTAATTTACCAAGTACTTTAACTTTTACGCGTTCCTAGCGTGACTTTTTATTTAATTGCGTTCCATTTCGCTACACCTTACTTTACGGCCGAATGTCTTCCAAAGAACTGATAAATTTCATAGTAACAATTGATACATATCTTAATTCTTATATTAATCTTTTCCGTTGACAATAAATCGCTCCCTTTTTAAGAACACGCATTCACATCATGTCTTATACATTTGTTAAGGCTTCAACGCTCTATATTTTTATATCATTCAATTTAATCTTTATTTAGATTTCTTTACCTTGTTATTCACATCATGTTTTCATTCCTTACAAAAGCTCAAAAGCTATTTCTTTCATATAATTCAAATTTACCTTTATGTAAATATCTTTGTTATAATTATTATTATCACGCTTGCTTTTATAACATTCATTAAATACTGACATTTTATTCCATGCATTTCCTCTACAGGATTTATTATTTAACATACTTATTTATTATTTCTTAAAACTTTATTTTCGTTCAGATCGCGTTCTTATTTAGTTATTATTCATTTAAAAACATCCCTTCTACTCAAAACTCCGGTGGAATTGTACACAAAATTTTTCCCGACACCAAAACATAATGAAAATCTTTACTTACATGTTAAAGGTCGCTTTCTGACCTTTATTCTCGTTTGATGTGACATTTTGGCCCACCTTCTTGACCTACTCCATATTGTACAATCTCATCTTATGTACAGAAATTTCTTGACACATATTCACTATATTTAACACTGACAACATTTTTTTTATACACTGGTGTATCCGTTTTGAACACACATTAAAACACTAAAAATGATACTCTTGTACATATTATAACACATATCACTGTGCATAAAACGCTTTCACTTTACCTAAAACACTTAAAATGATACTCTTATTTCTTTTCTTACAATATTTACACTTCACTCCTATCACACGGGTGTATCTCAACGATTTTGACAATTTCTGTCGGCTGTTGATGATCCCTGATGTGAATCCTATCGACCTGCATTGGACGTGTGATTTTACTCGTTCAAAGTTTCTCTCTCCTACAATGGAAACTACTGGTTTCAGTCTCTCAAAAACGCTTCTATTGTCTATTACTCGGCTTTACTTTATCTGCTTTAACTAGGCGATAAATGTATTTACTTTGCCGTCACCTCTATTTATATATGGTGGTCTATCGCACCCTATAGTTTCTATATCTTGGCCTCCCTTCGAGGACCGTATACTGTCTATCGTATATTTTTGACGTTTTCTCACTAGAGTACGTTTTCCCTCTGGTTTCGAAACTAAGTTCCTAAGTTCCTTTCGCTTGAACTTCTATCTTTCGCGATCGTAATTACTGTAAAGTTCCTTTACAGGAGTTAATGTCTTTAACAATGTCTTTACTAAACGTAACGCCGTTTATTTGTTGGAGTTCTTATAACTTCGTAACTGTATCGAACAGTGTTCTTCTGGAACTCGAAGTTCCCTACTGATCGCTGTGTCTTACTTTGGCGATATTGCTTTAAAGTCCGTATATTTAATGTTCTTTATATTTTAGGACTCTTCAAAGTCTCGAACTGCTAACCCTCAGCGTAGCGTACTTATATCGTAACTGGTCTACACTCGGTGAACTTGTAGCATAGCCTCCCACAGGCTCTGGATCGATGTCTGATACAGCTTAACGTCCCCCTCACGGGCTCTTGAATACTGCGTATACGATGTGGTGCAGCACTTCCGCTCACGGAATGCTCGTAGACTGATGATTATGATGCTCCAGCGTAACGCCCCCCTGGACGGACTAATACTGCATGTACTGATACAGCGTGACGTTCCCCTCACGGGCTCTCGTAGACTGCATGTTTGGTCTGGCTCTGCCAGGAGCTTTATACCTTTCAGTCACAAAAAGATAAAATCCTAGTCCTTTTCGTGACCAACGTTTGAACTAATTGTCGCATAATTATAAAAATCGTATCTCCAGAAAGCTCGTCTTCCAAACGTAAAATAATCTTCCTGTCCATAGAAATCGATCGTGTATTTCCGAGATATTAATTAATTTCTCGTCCTCAACTGTGTGGGTGGTGCTGTTCTTTTTTTATTCTCTCACTCCTTAGGTCTCGGTGAACCCCCAATGACGTCTACTTGCGTTTGCAGTTTTCTCCTGTGCAATTTTTACAAGGTTTTTCTTTACACAAAAATCTCTAATCCAAATTGATTCACCGTACTGTATCTGTTTACTTATTTTTATACTCGTAAACGGGTTAAATTTAATTATTCCTGTTCTGACTCAGCAGCGAGGTTGCCATATTCCTGCAACGTAAGAGCAATTTCCGAGTCCAGCTTCTTCGTCTTACAGTCAAAACTTTCCACTCGTTCTAATAATATCCATGACTGGCTCCTTATAAATGTCAAGAGGCATGAGCTCATCTAAGGAACACCTGGCCCTAGCGCTTGCACCATGTTAGGCTATAATCCGGGCTTGAAATCTCTCTCCGTTCCCTTAGAGACTGTATGATTCTTTCATTCCTTTCTCAAAGTACATGGATTCGACCCTCTTTGAGGCCATGGTACATGGGTTCAATATATTCATTTCGACATCGTCGAACATAAAACATCTTTAATTGAATCTGCGTCTCTAAGTATTGTCAAATAAAGATAAAAGAAAATATCAATCGACTAACGGTTATTTATTGTAGAAAAAAAACGAGTATTACAGTACTTATTAATTACAGGTGTCAACCTTCTCATTATGTTACGTCAGAGAGGGGGAGGATCTCAGATTGCCCTTTCCATCCCACGTGATAAGGAAAAGAGTCTTCGATAGCTTGTCGCAGTGGACTGCACTTCATTCGCAGATAGTCAACGGCTGAAGCATCAAACCTATTTAGCCGAGATTCTGACATCAGATAACGTATGGAAAAGTTAAGTTCGCCAGTGAACGTGAGTTCGATTATAGACGCACGAACGGTAACTTGGTTTAATGAAAGTGATAAACTCAGTGTAAGATACACACGTCTGTAGGGGCAGCAGCTGATGTGAGTACATTTTACTACATTATTCCACCCCACATTGGACTACTATTTCAACATGATAAACGCTAACTGAACAGTACAATTCTACATATCAGCGCAGTTATGCCATGCAAAGTCATAGGTTTCTTATAAACAAAGTACACGGGGCTACATGACCGCGTTGTCGCAGCCCCTAAACTTAAGAACCAACCATCTTATAAACAGACATTTACACTATAATATTCAAAAGTGTACTCTTCAGCCCAACATTTATGAACAGAACACAATTCAATGAACCTAATACAGCACACCCAGGTTTATAAAATGTGGAACATTATGTCAGCAGTGGCGGACAATCAGATGAAATTATGGGGGCTCAGACTTTTCATTATGCAAAGTTCACACATTATTATCAACGTGGGAACACTCAAGAACATTAACTCATTAAAGATTATGATGGATTAAATTAATAAAGGGAAACTTACGAACATAGATGAATACCACGATCAGAAGACATAATTACAAAAAACCTCTCGGCACACCGGAAGGCGGAGGTAGATTTCACCGGACAAACTTGGGGATAGGCGAAAATAGGCAGAATATGCAGGTTTTCGTAGAAGGATCAGACCTCATTTATTGCGAGAAAGTATTTTATAATTGGAGATTAATTAACTTTGTTTTTCGTCATTTTATGCATATTTTAAACATTTTATTGTCTTATGATGACGGTAACTTTCTTGTCATATGGAGTCCATTTTTAACCTATTTTCAATTTTGAAAAAATAGGCTTATGAGATCACCTTTTGTCCGTGTGTGTGTGTGTGTGTGTGTGTGTGTGTGTGTGTGAGGTGTGTGTGTGTGTGTGTGTCCCTAATAAAATCCAAACGGCTGGAGCGATTACAATGAAACTCGGTAAGTTCATAGCACTATTCCGGGCGAACTCGACCATGCCCTTCAAATTTTGTTACGTCTCACCAATCCAACATGGCGGCTGTGCGAAATATTTGACCAGCATTCGAAATCTCCGAAACTATTCCCGATATCACCCTGGAATTTTTTTATGGTGATAAAAGGAACTACTAGAAGTACACCTATGTAACTTTTGAAAAACTGATAACTACAAAACCAACATGGCGGCCAAGCGAATTTGCGACTTTTAAATAGACGTTTCTCGCGATTTAACCAAACAAACGCAATAAAACGTGGTACAGTGTATGTTTATACACATAGTAATGCACCGACATCTGACATTGTTCAATTGTTTACATAACCACAAGAAGGCGGATAAGCGAAATATTTCACCGGCATTCTATATCTCTGAAACGATTAGCGTTATCACCCTGAAATTTTGTACGAAGATAAAGGGCACTACTGGAAGTTGATATATAAGACATTCAAAAACCAGTTAACTACAAACCGAACATGGCGGCCAAGCGAATTTGAAATTTTTAAATAGACCTTTCTCGCGAATTAATGTTCCAAACGCATTGAAATCTTGTACAGGAAATGTTTATACACATTTTAATGCACTGGCATCTAATTTAGTTCAATTGTTTACATAACCTCAAGATGGCGGCAGTGCGAATTTTAAAATTAAGTTTTTATTTCTTGTGTCGTAATCATGCGATCGAATTGAAAGTTTGAATAATGAACATACGCAATAATTTTCCTTTAATGGTACATGACACTATGGCCTATACATTTAACAATCCAACATGGTGACCATCCGAAATATTTAGACGGCTCTGAATATCGACGAATCTATTATAGCAATCAAACTGGTTTTTTTTATGTTCATAGGGGCTATGAACTTAAGTTCACCTATAGGACTTTAAATAACCTGGTGATCACAAATCCATCATGGCGGCGACGCGAAGTATAAATATTCACATGGTCGTTTCTCGCAATTTAACCATCCGAGTGCAGTGAAACTTGGTACAGTTAATCCTTATACGAATGTTGATCCACTGGCATCTAATTTATTTCAATTGTTTTCTTAACCACAAGATGGCAGCTGTGCGAAATGTTAAAATCTCTTTGTTACTTCTTGTGTCCTAATCATGCGATTGAAGTTTGAATACTACACGTACCCAATAATCTTCATGTAACATTACATAACTCTAGGACCTACATTTATGAAATCCAACATGGCGACCATCCGAAATATTTAGTCGGTTCTCAATATCTACGAATCTATTACAACAATCAAATTGAAATTTTGTATGTTGATTGTGGCAATTAACATAAGTAGGATATGTGAAAATAGGCTGTTTAGTTCTTCATGGAACTACTTGTTATTCTTGTGGTCACACTGTCCTTATGCAAGGTTTCGACACTGATGTGTAACTATGTAACGGTCTGTTACTTCTTCACGCAAAATTATATCTCCTGCAGAGATTTTGGTTGGTTCCTCAGTTTAGGGGCTGCGACAACGCTGTCATGTAACCCCGTGTACTTTGGGTGAGTGTATAATCTGTCTGATAAACGGTGTGAATTGTGATGGCTGTATTAGTCTGTATTTCAGGTAAGGACTGCAGACGGTCAATTTCAAGCAGTAGTTCCTAATGTTGCTACCAGATACTACCGTCAACGGCACCTAGCTGCGAACATGGCTACTAGATGCCACCGCAACTAGCAACGAACGTTGGAACTTCCCCTCCAAAGGAAAGCATTCTGAGGGATTTTTAGCACTCTTAGAAAATCTGACGACTTTGGCCGGCTTTGAACCCGCGACCTTGGGTATAGAAGTTCAGCATGCTACCAATTACGTCACCGAAGCCGCTTCACACTTATTCAGATGAAAGCTGCATGTGATCTCTTACAAGTGCGTTGTCATGGCAACGTCGGATGGCTCATCCCTCATCAATTTAGTAGTGTTGCCATGGCAACCACTGATAGCTCTTGGCATTTTCTTATAATTCCGAAATCATTAGCCTATTTTTCACATTTTGCAAAAATGAGGAAAAAGTAGACTTATGAGATCGGGCAAATGTGTGTCTGTCTGTCCTTCTGTCTGTCTGTCTGTCTGTCCTTCAGTCTGTCTGTCTGGCTGTGTGTGTGTGTCCCCCCCCCCTATCAACTCCTAAACGGCTGCAGCAATCGATACAAAATATGGCAGGAGTAAAGATCTATACCTAAATATCTCACGGCCATATTTGAAAATGATGCCATTGCTACCAACTGCTGAAAAATCGCAATTGAAATTTGATCTCCATGTTGGATATCATGGAAGGTATTTCAAAATTAGCACACGTATGGATAATAATATTGCAGTTTAATTTCCAGGAGGCCATACATGGCAGTGTTGCCAGAATGATTATAAGCCTGCTGATAGGTCCAAATTTTAAATGCATATAACTTCTACACTATAAATTGGATTTCAACCAAATTTCGTATGTGCTATGTGTACATAAACAGATATTACTGAGCGTATTCTTAAGAGCCACCAGGGCTGCCAACTGTTAATAAATGCTCTCTATTTGTTTTAACCAAATACCCATATAACAGAAAGTATGCAAGCCGACAGCTTTAAACTATGCTCATGTATAGTACCCGACATTCTAGATTAATTTGGAGTTACTAATGGACCTCAGTACTACCAACATGATTCTAAGCCTGCTGATAGGACCAATTGTAAATACGTGTAACTTCTATACTATCAATTGGATTTCAACCAAATTTCGTATGTGGTATGTGTACTATAACAGATATGACTATGCGTATTCTTAAGAACAACCAGGGCTGCCAACTGTTAATAAATGCTGTCTCAAAATTTTTACCCTAGTATCAGTATATCAGAAAGTATTCAAGCCAACAGCACTAAACTTTGCACACGTATAGTACCATACATTCTAGATTAATTTGGAGTAATTAATATACGTCAGTGCTTCCAACATGATTCTAAGCCTGCTGATTGGCCCAGTTTTAAAATACATGTAACTTCTATACAATTAAATGGATTTCATCCAAAATTGGCACAACAATAGATCATAATAGTTCAGATTATTTCTGACCAATACATGCATGACATTGTTACCAAAATGATTGTACGTGCGCTGTTAGATCCAATGTTTAACTGCATGTATCGTCCATGCTATCCATTGGACTTCAGACAAATTTTGTATTCAGTACCTTAAGAGATGGAACTAAACATATATTCAGTCACCCGGGCTGCCAACTGTAGTGCTCTATTAGGCTACATTATGCCAGTTATATTTCGAACTAATAAGAAATTTCATTATTACCAACTCAATTTCGTCATTATTCTAATTAGGTCCATATAGATTAATCATTGGATTGAATCTTACATTTCGAGAAAAGTAGGCTCTTTAGTTCTTCACGGAACTTCTTGTTTTTCTCATCCCTTGGCGTAATGGTGGGTCATATCAAAAATTCTTTCAGACAAAAGTTTTAGGTAATTATTAGGGTAATATTGCCCATTTTGTACGGTTTTGATATTGAGCCTATTAAGAGAGATATGATTAATGTTTTCCGAAAAACCCACTTTTTCCCACCCCTTTGGTCAATGGTTGGTGCTATAAAAAACTCTTTAAACATAAATTTTTGGGCTTTATCCGACACATAGTATGAACTTTGAACGGATTCGATATTTCACATAATAAGAGAGTTATAGCAATATTTCACTTTTTCGAAAATAAAAGCCCCCCATTTTCACCCCCTTCGACCGATTTAGCCCAGTAAGGAACTTGACCGAGATTTAATAGGTATACATATTCGGTAAAAAATTCAAAGTGATTGGTGCAAAATTACGGCAGTTATCGTGTCCACAAGAAACTGATATACATATATATATATATATATACATACATAAATTATATATAAACTTTTGAACTGACGGTGATTTTGGGGTCTGGGGGATGTGAAACACGAAGATATGTCGAAATTTTCCGGAAGTCGAAACATGGTACCCATTGCAATAGTTAGCTTTCTAATGAAATCTACCTAACACACAGCCAACACGTAGATGATGGCGTTGAATGAATTCATAAGATGACGGTCTAACAAATTGAAGGAGACTTTAACCACCATGGCGTCGTCAGACATCACACCATCCTTAAGGGCAGTGAGTCCAAACTACAACCATTCTACACTACGACAGCCATTACCATTAAATAATGATTGATTTTATTTTTAGGTGACTTTTATTTTATGCCTAATTTTCAAACGTAAAGAGCAATTTTAGAAGTAATACATTGCTAATTTAAGCCAATTTCACGCATATTACAACGAACTTAATAACTTACCATTTCTTTACTTGATTAGTTAATTTAAATTAATTTAATTTCATGTCAAATTATTATCTTTTTCTAGATTGAGAATATTTCCGCACACTTAACTTTTTATGCGATTCCAGATGATATTTCCAGATATTTGGCAACGATAGTTAACTAATTTAACTGTTTGAATTATTTAAAATGATGAATTAATTATGTATGATAATAATAATTGAATTATTTATGCAAAATTAATAATTATAATAATTGATTAATGATTATCATCGATCATGATTGCATTTAGCGTGGCAATTTATGTCACTCATGTGAATTATAATTGCAAATTACAGACCAGTTAATAATAATAATAATAATAATAATAATTTTTAGTTATCAATTAATGAACTGATGACATTGGAAGAATCTGGATTATTAATCTGATAGATTATCGAGCTGTAACAAGCAGTTTGGATAGTGATAGTTTTTTGAACAGCAAATATAAAGGAAACACTTGGTAATAATATTATGTTGTAGACACTTTATGTTTATAGTGGCAACATTTGGATGCGAGTGTGTGATAAAAGAATTTCACTACTAGTATTTGCGATTAGGATGATTCGCGGATGTGTGAGCGTTAACACAATCCTAATATGATAATGTGTGATGTGCGTGCTTAATAATTACTGTACGACGTTAATAATAATGATATGCTGATCATTTGATGACATTTTAAATGCTGTGAAACAGAATGCTATTGATACGAACTTTGAGAAACATTATTAATAATTTCTAGGAATCAGCTTAATCTGGTCACTTCTTCAAAGGAATGGATAATTAAATAATAGTTGATCTGTAAACAATTAAATTAACCACTAACCTTGCAATATTAACCAATTAATTAATTACGCTAATAATATTGTTTATGGAAGGAAATTATGACTATTTGTTTATAACAATAATGCATTGAAACTAAACTATGGAAATTGTGACTTATGAACAGATTGATGCAGTATGAGATTGAAATATTATTGATGATCATTCATATATGACATGAACTCGACATTATCTCAACATTGCTCTAATATAATGTCAGATAGTAATTGTAAATATTTATGGAATTTATTACTTCTTAATAATTTAAATTCGTGATTTAACCCACGATAATTAATCCTCTCATTAATTAATTTCTTACATGTGTGAAATTTTCAGTGTATTCAGATAGATTTGTTTCTGGGGAAGTGAAAAAGGAGATATGCCAAATTTAATGTATTTATTTATTTATTTATTCACAATCTGAAACAGTGAAAGAGCAGTGCAACGAAATATTTTTTTTTTATTAATTCAGCTTACCCAACGAACAATGGAACATTAACTTCAATTCACATTACCCCAAATAAATTATTATAAGACAATCAAATTGGTAGTATAGGACTTATGGATCCACGATCCCTACGTAAGCATGAACCAATTTGATTCTAGGAGTGTATTTATTTTGTGTGTTAGTCTACTCTTAAATAAGAGAGACCATTTTATCTTAGCAAAATTATTCCTGCCGATTAGTGCTTCTACCTGATTGATACGACCCTAGATACTTGATCTCTTGCCTGCCCGAGCTTGCAGTTGATTTTGTTTAGTTATTTACCGGATATATATTTCTGGGACTCATAAATTAATTTAACAACTATGTATCGTTTCTTGGACGTCACGTTTGATCTCCGTGCCGATGTGACATCTGGGAAATGGGTACAGTAAGGATATCCATTTTCTTAATATTAACTTAGCTCATGCAGTATGATGCTGAAGAAGGTATCATTGTATACAGAAACAAGTAGGTCATTTAATAAACATAATCTTTAGTGTTGACAAGGCGGATTCCAGAAAATTAATTATTTTATGATTAAACGAATCCACATGTCACCCATCATGGCTATAGGACTCGTGCGAATGAAGCCGTTTGGTACTTGTGGCGCCCCTAGCGGCGAGGAAAGGCGAAGTTAGTCGGGAGAGTAGCGAACGCACGTAGTAGGCAATCGTTAGTCTGAGCAGCATTTCCATTAATACGAGTAAGCGGATATGTGTTCAACAGGCAAAATAACTACAGTTATCTGCGTGGGGTTTGAGGTTGTGAAATGGGACCCGGCTTATTTCAGGGATTCTACCGTAAGGAAAGGACAGCAGTTGAATGACAGTCACCATATTTTTCACGTAGAAGAAAGATCGGGAGAAATACCTGGCCTGTGTTCACCGCAGACAAACATTAATAAATCACCATATGTGGTGAAGATAAAAGTAAGTTTTGTTGCATACTTCCATTTATTAATACATTGTAACTGCGTTGTAAGTTTATAAGTAATAATATGAAATATGATCACCATGTAATTCTCATGAAATTAGACCTTAATCTCCTTTCAAAACACAATAGCCTACTCTATAAAGGATATTAACTATTAACACATTTTCTGTTTACAATTTATGTTCAGGTAGACTCGGACAGATGTCTGGTATCTGGGAACTGTCAATGTAAGGCAGGCTTGTCAGAAAGGTGCAAACACATTGCTGCCTTGTGTTTATTTGTAAATAGTGAGAGAGACACTTCCAAAACTACGCGCTTGCAAGAATGGGAAAAACCAATGCGTGCTCGAGAACAGTTATATGCGAAAGGTGAAAAGATAGGGAACTTATTCGAGAATGAAGCACGCCGTAGCACCACTGAACTAGCTGCAAGGGAGATTCAAAGCAGAAGCGAAATGTATGACTTAGTAAGACATGTAGATTGTGCCTTCTACAAGATTTTAAAAGTTGAATGTGAAAGTGAAAACTACGTAATCTGCAAATCCATTACATACAGTTTAGTAGATAAGGCAGCTGATCTTAGTGAAAATGAAGCTTCATTTCAATTTCTTTCTGAGCTAGAGAGCCAAAACATTCGTGATGTATACAGGTGTTACGTAGTTCGGAGTTTATTAAATAACAAGTTAACTCTAATTCCGGTAAACTACCTCAACATGTTGCCTGAAAATGTACGAATATTCTACAACAATCATGTGAAAGTAACAACAATACAGAGACACGAGATCGTTGTTGAGACAAGACTTCAGTCAAAATGCCCCACATGGTTCCAGGGAAGAAAGTTGCACATTTCTGCAAGTCAGCAGGCACACAGGATTATGACATGGAAATCACTTGATTATGACCAACTTGCAAGATCTCTTCTCGTTGATAGAGTACTGAACACCTCAGCTGTGAGGTATGGAAGAGAGAATGAACATGTGGCTATTCGGCAATATTCCATGTTTAATAATAATTCGTCTGTGCGCCACCTGGGACTGTGTATTAAAAAGGAACAACCGTGGTTATGCTGCAGTCCAGACGGGATTGTACCTTCTTCATGTGGATACACATTATTGGAAATCAAATGTCCTTTCTCGTGCAGAGACAGAGCAATTATACAAGACGGCGAATGTGGTGTGCCTTATCTGTACGTAGCTGATCAAGGAGGAGTCGGGATTAAGGAAACGCATGTATATTACACGCAAGTACAGGTCTCCATCTACATATTAAATATAACTTCCTGTGATTTATTTATTTACTCACCAAAGGGAAGTGTCAACGTAAACATTCGTAGAAATGAAAAGTTCCTTTCTGCTATCATTCCCGCCTTAGAAAAGTTTTATTTCCTAAATTATCTGCCATTGGTGTGTGGGACTGCACATTAGCATGGGTATCTTACAGAATTCAGCCTTAAATTTGCAACAGGGATACTGAATATTGAAAGATTCTTAATTTTTTCCAGTCATGTAACATGCCTGGCCCTTACTAAAACAGCAAAATTGTAATTAAAATTAGTTTAAAAAATAGTAAAAAACTAATAAAAAACTAGTTCTTAACAATGTAATATATTATTAATTCTAATATTAATTTCAGTACAATGTGAATGTCATTAAAATTAATCATTCATCTTAATTAGTGGAGGACTAAAATTTGCTAGAACTCCGGCAATGTGTACAATTTTATCAATATGTGGTAATAAATCAACTGTAACTTTGCTACTCAATATTTTGTATAGTTTCATTCTTTGTATAGCCCTTTCTACATGAATGCGAACAGATGCTATGTTGTAAGTAGTATCCACTTCTTCCACTGTTAATTGCGGGTCAAATGCAAAAGGAGGCATCACCATTATAGCATCTTTGTTTTCAATACACTTCCTTATTTGTGGAAATCCTTTGTCACACATTACAGTATCGCCTGCCTGAATATAATCAAGTACACCAGAATTAATCTGTTGCTCTCCCACCATAACACTTTGATAGGAAACAAATAAATCCTGACGGCGTTATTGCAACAAGAAATTTCACTGTGAACGAATTTTTATAATGTGAAAACATCATAATTCTTTTCCTAACACTTTCTGGTCTTTCACACGGTATTTCACTACAGTCTAGTATGCAGGTGCATTTTTCAAAATGCTTTTTAAACGCAGGAGGCATTGTACTTTCAATACTAGACATATGGGGCCAGAATATCCAGTCCTTTGTTTTTACGTACAAATGGTGAAGTATAAACTTGAACGTTGCGGAAACTGTTGTTCTATGACACCTGAACAGGACGCCAATGGCAGCAAAACTTATTGCAAGCTTCATCTTCATTAAAAACAGAAGTAACATATTTTCTTTGCGTAATTTGCAGTTGTGATGCAAAGTCGGTAGCAGGGATAAAAGGATATGAAACACTGCAAATTTTACGCCAGCTATTTCAAGGAGATGTTGTTCATTTTCCTTCACTGTTTCATATCCAGAAAATGATTGTCCCCATTCACTGAAATCTGTTCCGGTATTTGCGTCTATTTTCAATAAATTGTCTGTCATTGTCTGATTGTTAACTGGTATTGGGAGGTTAGTTTGGATACCTACATCATTATTTTCTAATGAGCAAAACATAATATTCAAACTGTTTATCTTATTGGTCTGGGATGCAAAATTTGCCTGTGTACTTGCGTCAGTAACTGAACAGACATTCATGCCTGTGTAAGTTTCCGCTGTGTTGCCAATGCCATGCCTTAATTTTCTTCTTTTGTAACGCACAGCAATTATGTTCTCTTGTAATTCACCTTTACTGTTTGAATTTGTTGTCAGAAATAATCTAGGTACATACCCAGGGCTGTCCGGATCTCTTGAGGGCATTCCGTTTACAAAATGACGGCTGCAAATACGAGAATTGTTTGTAGGTGTCCATGGTTTTCCATTCTTCGTGTCTCGTTTCAAAGATGCTATCCATGCTTTCCTTCTGATCACATGTTGTTTGTCATTGGGAAACTTAAAAATCTTAGTTCTAGAAGGAGAGTTCCTGTACGTAAAATTACACCCTACTACGGAACAATTGTTGTTACTTTTAGAACTAGTGGAACCACAATCAGTTTCGTACATTATATTACAGAAGATAGAAGCTAACGACAACGCAAACTGCATGCAAAAACACAGCAAGCAAGCGCAGATCTCCCGATGAGGAATGCCATGCTTGCCGACAGAGCGCAGCACAGTTCATTCGCACGAGGCCTATACGATAAGATGCACAGTGTACAGGTCTCCCCTGTCGAGTCACGAAGAATGATGTGACAGATAAAAGACCCTCCTGATACCTGATTAATGGTAAATTGTAGTTTCACAATCTGTCCCGTGCCTTCAGTACTGTTGGCCTATTTTCATTTGACTGTCTCTTGTAAGTTGGGCTACATTCTCGCAAATATTTTCTGAGGGAAGATGTTTTCAGTGAGATTCGTGTCCGACCTTTTTCATTTGTCCTTTTATCATCCGGACGCTCAGTAATGTAAATCTGCTCGCTCTACTTGAAATGCAGAAGGAACATAATTTACATTAATTGAATATGGTGCAGCGGGAAGTTGAAAGTCGTGTCCATCCAAGTTATAGGATTCTGTCACAAGCCTTTACTTCCAGTCACAAACCTCATATGTCTACCTCTAGTCCCTGTAACATAAAGTGAATAGACGGATGAATGTAGTGGACGGAAAACAAATAGCATTGAAATCATCGTTTGGATGAGTACTAGTGGATCTTGGCAGCTGCATCTGAATGAGACCCCTAATTTCAAAATCCACCAAATTTGTGAATAAGGATGCTTTTGTGTTGCTTCCCCCTATTTTGTAAAGCGCTGATTTCAACTAAGCTCTTGATTTTCGTATTAAACTTCACCCTTCAACATGAAAATAAAATCATTATTTGAAGCATTTAAAATCATTTAAAATTTGATGTTTTATTTATTTATTTTATTTATTTGATTATTAAATACTCTTGGATAACCAGATTTGATCGTCAAGCGATCATCATCAGATCGATTACACTTAGGCCCTTAAATCTATGTCTTAAACTATGGGTGAAAGTATTTAATGTACACTTGTTTGGTTGCAGTAGTAGTTCAAATAATTCAACTAGTCAATATTTGGTAGTTATAGAGTATGTGATGTTTGTTAAGATACTGAAAGTGGTGATATGCTCCAAATTTGCTTGCTTATAGTGTGTATGTGACTGTTGTTAAATGGTCAGTTCAGTTTGTGTTGTACAGGCTACTTATCTAATTCAGTCGTGCGCGGTCGGGATGAGAGCAGTTTACTTCGTCACCGCCTGCTCTCAACTTTCATCACTTTATGATTAATTACTATTAGTAAACAACCATTTTATTGGTAAAGAATTCTTAAATATAGTGTTAAACATGTTAATATCACGAAACATTTTGTTATTCTAGTTATTGTCGTTTAACCCTTGAGAACTGGCGTGTATCAAGTAGTTCCGTGAAGAACTATACAGCCTATTTCCATATATCCTACTCGTGTTAATTGCCTCTATCAACATACAAAATTACAGTTTGATTGTTGTGTTAGATTCGTAGATATTGAGAAACGTCTGAATATTTCAGATTGGATTTTTATTTATGTACTACTAGCTGAAGTACCCGTGCTTCGCTACGCGTCATAAATAAATTAAAATGTGAATGTGACAGTAAAAACAGGGGATAGGCGAGGTGCTGCACAGAGGGAGATTAAGGATGGAACATTTTGTCCAACTACACCGTTCGGCGTTGACCGTATTTTATAGCACAAATTTAGGTTTTACTCGCTAACCGTTGGAGATACCTGAAAATGTAATTTTAAACCTCGTATATGCCATCAAAAGTTTGGTATTTCTTAGCGTTCACTTTTTATTTGAAATGGAAATATGAAAAATTGAAACCAAAGGTTATAGTGACGTCACTAAAATGGTCGTCATCTTAAAATAGTGCAAAGTATTGAAATCAAAAGTAGTCTATATGTTAACCAGGTAAATCAACTACTTCCATGTAAAATTCATGTAAGTCGGACCAGTGGTTCTTGCGGGATTGAGTAATACACAGACACACACCATCTCATTTTTAGGCTCGCTTCGCTCGCGTCATGGTCGTGTCATAGTGTTATTCAATGACATGCAGGTTTAACCCCCTTAACACCCCTTTAGAACCAGAATATCCAAAAATCCCTCCTTAGTAGACTTTTTCGACACACAACAAACATATCCCCTTCTTCTAACTTTAATAGTTTTGATTGGTCGAAGAGAGTGAACATCCAAAAATCCTTCCTTAGTGGACGTTTTCCTTCCAGAATTTCACCCCTCCCCATTGGATTTATGAAAAAACGAAATTTGGTACAAAGGTAGCACTAGCAAAGGACACCTCAGTGTCATATTTTATAACGCCGCCATCTTGACGGAAAGGTAATGGCGGCCACACGAATGTTCAAAGCTTAAATCAAATTACGACTAACCTAATCATCCGATCTCTACCAAATTTTGCGACAACATACCTTTATGGGGGGAGCATCCTTTGACCAAACCAATAGGTCATCAGCGTAATAGTTGGCGGATGGCGGCCATCTTTGTGTGAAAATGGATTCCCCCTATTAATTCGAACACGGTGCAACCGAATGGAACGAAATTTGGTACAGAGGTAGTACTAACAAAAGGCACCTCAGTGTCATGTTTTATATCGCCGCCATCTTGACGGAAACGTAATGGCGGCCACACAAATGTTCAAAGCTTAAATCAAATTACGATTAACCGAAACATCCGATCTCTACCAAATTTTGCAACAACATACCTTTATGGAGGGAGCATCGTTTGACCAATCTAATAGGTCATCAGCGTATTAGTTTGCGGATGGCGGCCATCTTTTGTGTGAAAATCGATTCCCCCTATTAATTCGAACACGGTGCAACCGAATGGAACGAAATTTGGTACAGAGGTAGTACTAACAAAAGGCACCTCAGTGTCATGTTTTATATCGCCGCCATCTTGAAGGAAACGTAATGGCGGCCACACAAATGTTCAAAGCTTAAATCAAATTACGACTAACCTAATCATCCGATCTCTACCAAATTTTGCAACAACATACCTTTATGAGGGGACCATCCTTTGACCAAACTAATAGGTCATCAGCGTAATAGTTTTCGGATGGCGGCCATCTTTATGTCAAAATTGATTCCCTCTATTAATTCGAACACGGTGGAACCGAATGGAACGAAATTTGGTACAGAGGTAGCACTAGCAAAGGGCACCTCAGTGTCATGTTTTATATCACCGCCATCTTGACTGAAATGTAATGGCGGCCACACGAATGTTCAAAGCTTAAATCAAATTACGATTAACCTAATCATCCGATCTCTACCAAATTTTGCAACTACATACCTTTATGGAGGGAGCATGATTTGACCAATCTAATAGGTCATTCGCCTAATAGTTTGCGGATGGCGGCCACCTTTGTGTCAGAATCGATTCCCCCTATTAATTCAAACACGGTGAAACCGAATGGAACGAAATTTGGTACAGAGATAGCACTAGCAAAGGGCATCTCAGTGTCATGATTAATATCGCCGCCATATTGACAGAAACGTAATGGCGGCCACACAAATGTTTAAAGCTTAAATCAAATTACGACTAACATAACCATCTGATCTCTACTAAACTTTGCAACAACATACCTTTATGGAGGGAGCATCCTTTGACTAATCTAATAGGTCATTAGCCTAATAGTTTGCGTATGGCGGCCATCTTTATGTCAAAATTGATTCCCCCTATTAATTCGAACACGGTGGAACCGAATGAACGAAATTTTGTACAGAGGTAGGACTAGCAAAGGGCACCTCAGTATCATGTTTTATATCACCGCTATCTTGACGGAAACGTAATCGCGGCCACCCAAATGTTAAAAGCTAAAATGTAATTACGACCAACCTAATAATCTAGTCTCTACCAAATTTTGCAACACCATATCTTTATGTGATAAACATATTCTGACCAAATTGCAAGAACATCAGCCCAATAGTTTGCAGATGGTGGCCAAGTATGTGTGCAAATCGATTCCCCCTATCAATTCAAACACGGTGAAACCGAATTGAACGAAATTTGGTACAGAGTTAGCACTAGCAAAGGGCACCTCATATTCATGTTTAATATCCCTATAGCACGTTGTATTTCAACAAGCTACCGCAACCAATATTCAATCATACTCCTTGAAAAGGACAAAGAGTTATAACAATAACCATGCATTTAGGAGAAAGTAGGCTATATGTTCTTTACTGAACATCTTGATATTCTAGTTATTGTCGTTTAAACCCTTGAGAACTGGCGTGTATCAAGTAGTTCCGTGAAGAACTATACAGCCTATTCCCATATATCCTACTCATGTTAATTGCCTCTATCAACATACAAAATTACAGTTTGATTGTTGTGTTAGATTCGTAGATATTGAGAAACGTCTGAATATTTCAGATTGGATTTTTATTTATGTACTACTAGCTGAAGTACCCGTGCTTCGCTACGCGTCATAAATAAATTAAAATGTGAATGTGACAGTAAAAACAGGGGATAGGCGAGGTGCTGCACAGAGGGAGATTAAGGATGGAACATTTTGTCCAACTACACCGTTCGGCGTTGACCGTATTTTATAGCACAAATTTAGGTTTTACTCGCTAACCGTTGGAGATACCTGAAAATGTAATTTTAAACCTCGTATATGCCATCAAAAGTTTGGTATTTCTTAGCGTTCACTTTTTATTTGAAATGGAAATATGAAAAATTGAAACCAAAGGGTATAGTGACGTCACTAAAATGGTCGTCATCTTAAAATAGTGCAAAGTATTGAAATAAAAAGTAGTCTATATGTTAACCAGGTGAATCAACTACTTCCATGTAAAATTCATGTAAGTCGGACCAGTGGTTCTTGCGGGATTGAGTAATACACAGACACACACCATCTCATTTTTAGGCTCGCTTCGCTCGCGTCATGGTCGTGTCATAGTGTTATTCAATGACATGCAGGTTTAACCCCCTTAACACCCCTTTAGAACCAGAATATCCAAAAATCCCTCCTTAGTAGACTTTTTCGACACACAACAAACATATCCCCTTCTTCTAACTTTAATAGTTTTGATTGGTCGAAGAGAGAGAACATCCAAAAATCCTTCCTTAGTGGACGTTTTCCTTCCAGAATTTCACCCCTCCCCATTGGATTTATGAAAAAACAAGATGTTCAGTAAAGAACATATAGCCTACTTTCTCCTAAATGCATGGTTATTGTTATAACTCTTTGTCCTTTTCAAGGAGTATGATTGAATGTTGGTTGCGGTAGCTTGTTGAAATACAACGTGCTATAGGGATATTAAACATGAATATGAGGTGCCCTTTGCTAGTGCTAACTCTGTACCAAATTTCGTTCAATTCGGTTTCACCGTGTTTGAATTGATAGGGGGAATCGATTTGCACACATACTTGGCCACCATCTGCAAACTATTGGGCTGATGTTCTTGCAATTTGGTCAGAATATGTTTATCACATAAAGATATGGTGTTGCAAAATTTGGTAGAGACTAGATTATTAGGTTGGTCGTAATTACATTTTAGCTTTTAACATTTGGGTGGCCGCGATTACGTTTCCGTCAAGATAGCGGTGATATAAAACATGATACTGGGGTGCCCTTTGCTAGTCCTACCTCTGTACAAAATTTCGTTCATTCGGTTCCACCGTGTTCGAATTAATAGGGGGAATCAATTTTGACATAAAGATGGCCGCCATACGCAAACTATTAGGCTAATGACCTATTAGATTAGTCAAAGGATGCTCCCTCCATAAAGGTATGTTGTTGCAAAGTTTAGTAGAGATCAGATGGTTATGTTAGTCGTAATTTGATTTAAGCTTTAACCATTTGTGTGGCCGCCATTACGTTTCTGTCAATATGGCGGCGATATTAATCATGACACTGAGATGCCCTTTGCTAGTGCTATCTCTGTACCAAATTTCGTTCCATTCGGTTTCACCGTGTTTGAATTAATAGGGGGAATCGATTCTGACACAAAGGTGGCCGCCATCCGCAAACTATTAGGCGAATGACCTATTAGATTGGTCAAAGCATGCTCCCTCCATAAAGGTATGTAGTTGCAAAATTTGGTAGAGATCGGATGATTAAGTTAATCGTAATTTGATTTAAGCTTTGAACATTCGTGTGGCCGCCATTACATTTCAGTCAAGATGGCGGTGATATAAAACATGACACTGAGGTGCCCTTTGCTAGTGCTACCTCTGTACCAAATTTCGTTCCATTCGGTTCCACCGTGTTCGAATTAATAGAGGGAATCAATTTTGACATAAAGATGGCCGCCATCCGAAAACTATTACGCTGATGACCTATTAGTTTGGTCAAAGGATGGTCCCCTCATAAAGGTATGTTGTTGCAAAATTTGGTAGAGATCGGATGATTAGGTTAGTCGTAATTTGATTTAAGCTTTGAACATTTGTGTGGCCGCCATTACGTTTCCTTCAAGATGGCGGCGATATAAAACATGACACTGAGGTGCCTTTTGTTAGTACTACCTCTGTACCAAATTTCGTTCCATTCGGTTGCACCGTGTTCGAATTAATAGGGGGAATCGATTTTCACACAAAAGATGGCCGCCATCCGCAAACTAATACACTGATGACCTATTAGATTGGTCAAACGATGCTCCCTCCATAAAGGTATGTTGTTG
The DNA here is from genome assembly GCA_946902985.2 of Meconema thalassinum. Taxonomy (NCBI): domain Eukaryota; kingdom Metazoa; phylum Arthropoda; class Insecta; order Orthoptera; family Tettigoniidae; genus Meconema; species Meconema thalassinum. The sequence continues at coordinate 577,879,142 of OX336388.2, read as the reverse complement.
CAAAATTTGGTAGAGATCGGATGATTAGGTTAATCGTAATTTGATTTAAGCTTTGAACATTTGTGTGGCCGCCATTACGTTTCCGTCAAGATGGTGGCGATATAAAACATGACACTGAGGTGCCTTTTGTTAGTACTACCTCTGTACCAAATTTCGTTCCATTAGGTTGCACCGTGTTCGAATTAATAGGGGGAATCCATTTTCACACAAAGATGGCCGCCATCCGCCAACTATTACGCTGATGACCTATTGGTTTGGTCAAAGGATGCTCCCCCCATAAAGGTATGTTGTCGCAAAATTTGGTAGAGATCGGATGATTAGGTTAGTCGTAATTTGATTTAAGCTTTGAACATTCGTGTGGCCGCCATTACCTTTCCGTCAAGATGGCGGCGTTATAAAATATGACACTGAGGTGTCCTTTGCTAGTGCTACCTTTGTACCAAATTTCGTTCAATTCGCATTCACCGTGTTCGAATTGATAGGGGGGACAGACATTCAGAGTACACACCCTCACACACACACAGACACACACACACTCACACACACACAGACTCACACACACACACACAGACTCACACACACACATACACACACACAGACAGACACACTTTTTTCGCCCTGTGTTGATCTCATAAGTCTACTTTCATTTTTTGCAAAAATCGAAAGTAGGCTAAAAACGGTCGAACACCTACTTATTTTAATTATTTATTCATTTATTTATTTTTAAGCTGATTGAAACTCGGAGAAAATCAAACTCCTCGCCTATGTCGTTTAAGAGATACACGCTCCGTTAGGACTCTTTCAACCCCCACTTTTCATCCCTTTCACCTCAAATATACACCACATCGAAAAACCATTAGACATATGTCAGCTTATTTTGAATGATTAGTATATATGCCAAGTATCACATCCCCAAATGAAACCACTCGTGAGATATTGTTATTCAATGAAATGCACGTTTATCCCCTTAACACCTCTTTAAAACCTGAATATCCAAAATTATTTCCTTAGTGGACGTTTTCCTCATACAAAGAACTTATCCCCAAAATTTCATGTTTCTAACTTCAATAATTTTGGCTGGGCGATGATGACTGAGTGAGTCAGTCAGGATAATTTCTTTCATTTATTTTTGATAATTTCACCCATCCCTATGAACCCCTTAAATTGGATTTATGAAAAAAAAAACGGTCGAACACCTATTTACTTATTTAAAGTTGTTTCCCCCCTGAGTTTGATGAGTGAGTAAGTGATTCAATCAGTTAGGACACTTTCTTTCCTGTTTTTTCCCCCGAATTTCACTCCTCCCCATGGGCTCCTTAAATTGGATTTATGAAGAAATGGTCGAACACCTATTTACTTATTTTTAAGCTGCGTTTTCCGCTGAATTTCAAACTTATCGCCTATGTTGAATAAGAGATACAGTACACGCTCCGTTAAGAATCATTAAACCCCCAATTTTCTCCCATTTCACCTCATGATATACACCATATCGATAAACCCTTTGACATATGTCTGCTTATTTTGAATGCTTAGTTTATATGCCGAATATCACATCCCCAAATGAAACAACTCGTGAGATATTGTTATTCAATGAAATGCAAGTTTAACCCCCTTAACACCCCTTCAGAACATGAATATCCAGAAATCCATCCTTAGAGGACTTTTTCGACATACAACGAACATATCCCCTAAATTTCAAGTTTCTAACTGCAATAGGTTTGCTGGGGGATGATGAGTGAATATCCAAAAATCCTTCCTTAGTGGACTTCTTTCCCCAAAATTTCATCTCTGCCCATGAGGCCCTTAAATTGGATTTATGAAAAAACGATCGAACACCTATGTACTACTTTTTCAATCTGATTTTTAGCCTACTTTCGATTTTTGCAAAAAATGAAAGTAGACTTATGAGATCAACACAGGGCGAAAAAAGTGTGTCTGTCTGTGTGTGTGCATGTGTGTGTATGTGTGTGTGTGAGTCTGTGTGTGTGACTGTGTGTGTGTGTGTCTGTGTGTGTGGGAGTGTGTGTACTCTGAATGTCTGTCCCCCCCTATCAATTCGAACACGGTGAATGCGAATTGAACGAAATTTGGTACAAAGGTAGCACTAGCAAAGGACACCTCAGTGTCATATTTTATATCGCCGCCATCTTGACGGAAACGTAATGGCGGCCACACAAATGTTCAAAGCTTAAATCAAATTACGACTAACCTAATCATCCGATCTCTACCAAATTTTGCAACAACATACCTTTATGGGGGAGCATCCTTTGACCAAACCAATAGGCTATAAGCGTAATAGTTTGCGGATGGCGGCCATCTTTGTGTGAAAATCGATTCCCCCTATTAATTCGAACATGGTGAAACCGAATGGAACGAAATTTGGTACAGAGGTAGCACTAGCAAAGGGCATCTCAGTGTCATGTTTCATATCACCGCCATATAGACAGAAACGTAATGGCGGCCACACAAATGTTCAAAGTTTAAGTTAAATTACGACTAACATAACCATCTGATCTCTACCAAACTTTGCAACAACATTCCTTTATGGAGGGAGCATGCTTTGACCAATCTAATAGGTTATTAGCCTAATAGTTTGCGGCTGGCGGCCATCTTTATGTCAAAATTGATTCCCCCTATTAATTCGAACACGGTGGACCCGAATGGAACGAAATTTGGTACAGAGGTAGCACTAGCAAAGGGCACCTCAGTGTCATGATTTATATCGCCGCCATCTTGACTGAAACGTAATGGCGGCCACACGAATGTTCAAAGCTTAAATCAAATTACGATTAACCTAATCATCCGATCTCTACCAAATTTTGCAACTACATACCTTTATGGAGGGAGCATCCTTTGAACAATCTAATAGGTCATTCGCCTAATAGTTTGCGGATGGCAGCCATCTTTGTGTGAAAATCGATTCCCCTTATCAATTCGAACATGGTGAAACCGAATGGAACGACATTTGGTACAGAGGTAGCACTAGCAAAGGGCTCCTCTGTGTCATGTTTTATATCACCGCTATCTTGACGGAAACGTAATCGTGGCCATCCAAATGTTAAAAGCTAAAATGTAATTACGACCAACCTAATAATCTAGTCTCTACCAAATTTTGCAACACCATATCTTTATGTGGGAAACATATTCAGACCAAACTGGAAGAACATCAGCCCAATAGTTTGTAGATGGTGGCCAAGTATGTGTGCAAATCGATTCCCCCTATAAATTCAAACACGGTGAAACCGAATTGAACGAAATTTGGTACAGAGGTAGCACTAGCAAAGGGCACCTCATATTCATGTTTAATATCGCTATAGCACGTTGTATTTCAACAAGTTACTACAACCAACATTCGATCATACTCCTTGAAAAGGACAAAGAGTTATAACAATACCCATGCATTTAGGAGAAAGTAGGCTATATGTTCTTTACTGAACATCTTGTTCTCCCTGAGATTCTTACTTTTTGCCTCTGTCTTTTAAGAGATACTTGCTCCGTTAAGAATCGTTCAACACTCACTTTTCACACATACACCTCATAATATACACCACACCGAAAAACCCTCAGACATGTGTGTTCTTATTCTTAATGATGAGTTTATATGCCTTGTATCCCATCCCAAAGGAAACCAATCGGTAGGTATTGTTATTCAATTAAATGCAAGTCTACGCCCTTAACACCCCTTTAGAACCTGAATATCCAAAATTCCTTCCTTAGTGGACGTTTTCGACATACAACGAACATAGCCCCTTAATGTCATGTTTCTAACTTCAGTAATTTTGGCTGGGGGATGATGAGTGTGTGAGTAAGTCAGGACATTTTCTTTCAATTATTTTTCAGAATTTCACCCCTCTCATGAACACATTAAATTGGATTTATTAAAAAAACGGTCGAACACCTATTTACTTATTAGCCTACTTTCGATTTTTGCAAAAATGAAAGTAGACTTATGAGATCAACACAGGGCGAAAAAAGTGTGTCTGTCTGTGTGTGTGTATGTGTGTGTGTGAGTCTGTGTGTGTGTCTGTGTGTGTGTGTGTCTGTGTGTGTGTGAGTGTGTGTACTCTGAATGTCTGTCCCCCCCTATCAATTCGAACACGGTGAATGCGAATTGAACGAAATTTGGTACAAAGGTAGCACTAGCAAAGGTCACCTCAGTGTCATGTTTTATATCGCCGCCGTCTTGACGGAAACGTAATGGCGGCCACACAAATGTTCAAAGCTTAAATCAAATTATGACTAACCTAATCATCCGATCTCTACCAAATTTTGCAACAACATACCTTTATGGAGGGAGCATCCTTTGACCAAACTAATAAGTCATCAGCGTAATAGTTTGCGGATGGCGGCCATCTTTGTGTGAAAATCGATTCCCCCTATTAATTCGAACACGGTGCAATCGAATGGAACGAAATTTGGTACAGAGGTAGTACTAACAAAAGGCACCTTAGTGTCATGTTTTATATCGCCGCCATCTTGACGGAAACGTAATGGCGGCCACACAAATGTTCAAAGCTTAAATCAAATTACGATTAACCTAATCATCCGATCTCTACCAAATTTTTCAACAACATACCTTTATAGAGGAAGCATCCTTTGACCAAATAACTAGGTCATTAGCCTAATAGTTTGCGGATGGCGGCCATCTTTGTGTGAAAATCAATTCCCCTGTTAATTCAAACACGGTGAAACCAAATGGAACGAAATTTGGTACAGAGGTAGCACTAGCAAAGGGCACCTCAGTGTCATGTTTTATATCGCCGCCATCTTGACAGAAACGTAATGGCGGCCACACGAATGTTCAAAGCTTAAATCAAATTACGATTAACCTAATCATCCGATCTCTACCAAATTTTGCAACTACAAACCTCTATGGAGGGAGCATCCTTTGACCAATCTAATAGGTTATTAGCCTAATAGTTTGCGGGTGGCGGCCATCTTTATGTCAAAATTGATTCCCCCTATTAATTCGAACACGGTGCAACCGAATGGAACGAAATTTGGTACAGAGGTAGCACTAGCAAAGGGCACCTCAGTGTCATGTTTTATATCGCCACCATCTTGACTGAAACGTAATGGCGGCCACATGAATGTTCAAAGCTTAAATCAAATTACGATTAACCTAATCATCCGATCTCTACCAAATTTTTCACCTACATACCTTTATGGAGGGAGCATCCTTTGACCCATCTAATAGGTCATTCGCCTAATAGTTTGCGGATGGCAGCCATCTTTGTGTCAAAATCGATTCTCCCTATTAATTCAAACACGGTGAAACCGAATGGAACGAAATTTGGTACAGAGATAACACTAGCAAAGGGCATCTCAGTGTCATGATTTATATCGCCGCCATATTAACAGAATCGTAATGGCGGCCACACAAATGTTCAAAGCTTAAATCAAATTACGATTAACCTAATCATCCGATCTCTACCAAATTTTGCAACAACATACCTTTATAGAGGAAGCATCCTTTGACCAAATAACTAGGTCATTAGCCTAATATTTTGCGGATGGCGGCCATCTTTGTGTGAAAATCGATTCCCCTTATCAATTCGAACTCGGTGAAACCGAATGGAACGAAATTTGGTACAGAGGTAGCACTATCACAGGGCACCTCAGTGTCATGTTTTATATCACCGCTATCTTGACGGAAACGTAATCACGGCCACCCAAATGTTAAAAGCTAAAATGTAATTACGACCAACCTAATAATCTAGTCTCTACCAAATTTTGCAACACCATATCTTTATGTGGGAAACATATTCAGACCAAACTGCAAGAACATCAGCCCAATAGTTTGCAGATGGTGGCCAAGTATGTGTGCAAATCGATTCCCCCTATCAATTCAAACACGGTGAAACCGAATTGAACGAAATTTGGTACAGAGGTAGCACTAGCAAAGGGCACCTCATATTCATGTTTAATATCCCTATAGCACGTTGTATTTCAACAAGCTACTACAACCAACATTCAATCATACTCCTTGAAAAGGACAAAGAGTTGTAACAATACCCATGCATTTAGGACAAAGTAGGCTATATGTTCTTTACTGAACATCTTGTTTTTGAGCTGTTCTTCCCCCTGAGTTTGATGAGTGAGTGAGTTAGGACACTTTCTTTCCTGTTTATTCCCCCAGAATTTCACCCCTCTCCAAGGGCCCCTTAAATTGGATTTATGAAAAAACGGTCGAACACCTATTTACTTATATTCTAAGCTGTCTTTTTCCGACGAATTTCAAACTTCTCGCCTATGTCGTTTATGAGATACACGCTCTGTTAAGAATCCCTCAACCCCCAATTTTCACCCCTTTCACCTCATAATATACACCACATCGATAAACCCTTAGACATTTGTCTGATTATTTTAATGATTAGTTATATACCGAATATCACATCCCCAAAGAAACAACTCATGAGATATCGTTATTCAATGAAATGCACGTTTACCCCCTTAACACCTCTTTAAAACCCGAATAACAAAAATCATTCATTAGTTGACGTTTTCGACATACAGCGAACATATTCCCAAAATTTCATGTTTCTAACTTTAATAGTTTTCGCTGGGCGTGATGAGTGAGTGAGTCAGACAGGACATTTTCTTTCAATTATTTTTACCAGAATCTCACCCATCCCCATGGGCCCCTTAAATTGGATTGATGAAAAAACGCTTGAACACCTATTAACTTATTTTTAAGCTGTCTTTTTCACCTGAGTTTGATGAGTGAGTGAGTTAGTCAGTCAGTTAGGACACTTTCTCTCCTTTCCCTCCCCCAGAATTTCACCCCGCCCCATTGGCTCCTTAAATTAATTTATGAAAAAACGGTGGAACACCGATTTACTTATTTTTTAAGCTGATTTTTTTTCGCTGAGTTTCAAATTTCTCGCCTATGTCGTTTAAGATATAGGCCTACACGCTTCGTTAGGAATCCTTCAACCCCCAATTTTCACCCCTTTCACCTCATAGTAATACACCACATCGAAAAACCCTTAGACACATGTCTGCTTATTTTTAATGATTAGTTTATATGCCGAGTACACATCCACACATGAAACCACTCGTGAGATATTGTTATTCAATGAAATGCAGGTTTAACCCCCTTAAGACCCCTTTAGAACCTGAATATTCAAAAATCCTCCCTTAGTGTATGGTTTTGACATACAACGAACATATCCCGAAAATGACATGTTTCCAACTTCAATATTTTTGGCTGGGCGATGATGGATGAGTGAGTCAGGACATTTTCTTTCATTTTTTTTCTTCAGAATTTCACCCCTCCCAATGAACCCCTTAAATTTGATTTATCAAAAAACTGTCGAACTCACTTATACTTATTTTTAAGCAGTTTTTCCCCCTGAGTTTGAAGAGCGAGTGATCAATCGGTTAGGACACTTTCTTTCCTGGTTTTTTTTACCCAGAATTTCACACCTCCCCATGGGCCCCTTAAATTGGATTTATGAAAAAACGGTCAAACACCTATTTACTTATTTTTTGCTGATTTTTTTTCCGCTGAGTTTCAAACTCCTCGCCTATATCGTTTAAGAGATACAGGTTCCGTTAAGAATCTTTCAACCCCCACTTTTCTCCCCATACACCTCATAATATCCACCACATCGAAAAACACTCAGACCCGTGTCTTCTTATTTTTAATGATGAGTTTATATGCCGAGTATCACATCCCCCAATGAAACCAATCGGGAGATATTGCTATTCAATGAAATACAGGTCTACCCCCTTAACACACCTTTAGAACCTGAATACCCAAAACTCCTTTCTTAGTGGGCGTTTGCGGTCCTTGGGGAAGCTGCATACCAAATTTCATTCCAATCCGTTGGTTTGTTTCTGAGATTTCGTGATGAATGTGTGAGTGAGTGTGTGAGTGGTATTTGACAAATATCTAGTAGATAGTGTCAAGTCTTTGTTATGCTATACGCGGTTGACAGTGCTTTGTGAGCAGTTGAGGAACTAACGGGATTTCAAGTAAAGATCCTCATTTTCTATACCGGTAGTGCAGAGCGCAAATGGCATCCAGTCGGCCGTGTCTCGACTTGAGCTATGTTGCCATGGAAACTATCTGCCTTGCCATTCCTTCATGAGTATATTTTACTAGCTGAAATACCCGTGCTTCGCTACGCGTCATAAATAAATTAAAATGTGAAGGTGACAGTTAAACCAGGGGATAGGCGAGGTACTGCGCAGAGGGAGATTAAGGATGGAATATTTTGTCCAACTACACCGTTCGGCGATGACCGTGTTTTATAGCACAAATTTAGGTTTTATTCGCTAACCGTTGGAGACAACTTTCGGATAGAAAATGTAATTTTAAACCTCGTATATGCCATCAAAATTTTGCTATTTCTTAGCGTTCACTTTTTATTTGAAATGGAAATATGAAAGTTTGAAACCAAAGGGTGTAGTGACGTCACTAAAATGGTCGCCATCTTTAAATAGTGCAAAGTATTGAAATCAAAAGTAGCCTATATGTTAACCAGGTAAATCAGCTACTTCCATGTAAAATTCATGTAAATCGGACCAGTGGTTCTTGCGTGATTGAGTAATACACAGACACACGCCATCTCATTTTTAGCCTCGCTTCGCTCGCGTCATAGTCGTGTCATATTGTTATTCAATGAAATGCATGTTTAACCCCGTTAACACCCCTTTAGAACCTGAATATCCAAAAATCCCTCCTTAGTAGAATTTTTCGACACACAACAAACATATCCCCTTCTTCTAACTTTAATAGTTTTGGTTGGTCAATGAGAGTGAACATCCAAAAATCCTTCCTTAGTGGACGTTTTTCTTCCAGAATTTCACCCCTCCCCATAGGCCCCTTAAATTGGATTTATGAAAAAACGGTCGAACACCTACTTATTTTAATTAACTTATTTATTCGTTTATTTATATTTAAGCTGATTGAAACTCGGAGAAAATCAAACTCCTCGCCTATGTCGTTTAAGAGATACACGCTCCGTTTGGAATCTTTCAACCCCCACTTTTCATCCCTTTCACCTCATAATATACACCAAATCGAAAAAGCATTAGACATGTGTCAGCTTATTCTTAATGATTAGAATATATGTCAAGTATCACATCCCCAAATGAAACCACTCGTGAGATATTGCTATTCAATGAAATGCACGTTTACCCCCCTTAACACCTCTTTAGAACCTGAATATCCAAAACTCTTTCCTTAGTGGACGTTTTCGACATACCACGAACATATCCCCAAAATTTCATGTTTCTAACTTCAATAATTTTGGCTGGGCGATGATGAATGAGTGAGTCAGTCAGGACATTTTCTTTCAATTATTTTTCAGAATTTCACCCCTCTCATGAACACATTAAATTGGATTTATTAAAAAAAACGGTCGAACACCTATTTACTTATTTTTTGCTGATTTTTTTTCCGCTGAGTTTCAAACTCCTCGCCTATATCGTTTAAGAGATACAGGTTCCGTTAAGAATCTTTCAACCCCCACTTTTCTCCCCATACACCTCATAATATCCACCACATCGAAATACACTCAGACCCGTGTCTTCTTATTTTTAATGATGAGTTTATATGCCGAGTATCACATCCCCCAATGAAACCAATCGGGAGATATTGCTATTCAATGAAATACAGGTCTACCCCCTTAACACCCCTTTAGAACCTGAATACCCAAAAATCCTTTCTTAGTGGGCGTTTGCGGTCCTTGGGGAAGCTGCATACCAAATTTCATTCCAATCCGTTGGTTTGTTTCTGAGATTTCGTGATGAATGTGTGAGTGAGTGTGTGAGTGGTATTTGACAAATATCTAGTAGATAGTGTCAAGTCTTTGTTATGCTATACGCGGTTGACAGTGCTTTGTGAGCAGTTGAGGAACTAACGGGATTTCAAGTAAAGATCCTCATTTTCTATACCGGTAGTGCAGAGCGCAAATGGCATCCAGTCGGCCGTGTCTCGACTTGAGCTATGTTGCCATGGAAACTATCTGCCTTGCCATTCCTTCATGAGTGTATTTTACTAGCTGAAATACCCGTGCTTCGCTACGCGTCATAAATAAATTAAAATGTGAAGGTGACAGTTAAACCAGGGGATAGGCGAGGTACTGCGCAGAGGGAGATTAAGGATGGAATATTTTGTCCAACTACACCGTTCGGCGATGACCGTGTTTTATAGCACAAATTTAGGTTTTATTCGCTAACCGTTGGAGACAACTTTCGGATAGAAAATGTAATTTTAAACCTCGTATATGCCATCAAAATTTTGCTATTTCTTAGCGTTCACTTTTTATTTGAAATGGAAATATGAAAGTTTGAAACCAAAGGGTGTAGTGACGTCACTAAAATGGTCGCCATCTTTAAATAGTGCAAAGTATTGAAATCAAAAGTAGCCTATATGTTAACCAGGTAAATCAGCTACTTCCATGTAAAATTCATGTAAATCGGACCAGTGGTTCTTGCGTGATTGAGTAATACACAGACACACGCCATCTCATTTTTAGCCTCGCTTCGCTCGCGTCATAGTCGTGTCATATTGTTATTCAATGAAATGCATGTTTAACCCCATTAACACCCCTTTAGAACCTGAATATCCAAAAATCCCTCCTTAGTAGAATTTTTCGACACACAACAAACATATCCCCTTCTTCTAACTTTAATAGTTTTGGTTGGTCGATGAGAGTGAACATCCAAAAATCCTTCCTTAGTGGACGTTTTTCTTCCAGAATTTCACCCCTCCCCATAGGCCCCTTAAATTGGATTTATGAAAAAACGGTCGAACACCTACTTATTTTAATTAACTTATTTATTCGTTTATTTATATTTAAGCTGATTGAAACTCGGAGAAAATCAAACTCCTCGCCTATGTCGTTTAAGAGATACACGCTCCGTTTGGAATCTTTCAACCCCCACTTTTCATCCCTTTCACCTCATAATATACACCAAATCGAAAAAGCATTAGACATGTGTCAGCTTATTCTTAATGATTAGAATATATGTCAAGTATCACATCCCCAAATGAAACCACTCGTGAGATATTGCTATTCAATGAAATGCACGTTTACCCCCTTAACACCTCTTTAGAACCTGAATATCCAAAACTCTTTCCTTAGTGGACGTTTTCGACATACCACGAACATATCCCCAAAATTTCATGTTTCTAACTTCAATAATTTTGGCTGGGCGATGATGAATGAGTGAGTCAGTCAGGACATTTTCTTTCAATTATTTTTCAGAATTTCACCCCTCTCATGAACACATTAAATTGGATTTATAAAAAAAAACGGTCGAACACCTATTTACTTATTTTTTGCTGATTTTTTTTCCGCTGAGTTTCAAACTCCTCGCCTATATCGTTTAAGAGATACAGGTTCCGTTAAGAATCTTTCAACCCCCACTTTTCTCCCCATACACCTCATAATATCCACCACATCGAAAAACACTCAGACCCGTGTCTTCTTATTTTTAATGATGAGTTTATATGCCGAGTATCACATCCCCCAATGAAACCAATCGGGAGATATTGCTATTCAATGAAATACAGGTCTTCCCCCTTAACACCCCTTTAGAACCTGAATACCCAAAAATCCTTTCTTAGTGGGCGTTTGCGGTCCTTGGGGAAGCTGCATACCAAATTTCATTCCAATCCGTTGGTTTGTTTCTGAGATTTCGTGATGAATGTGTGAGTGAGTGTGTGAGTGGTATTTGACAAATATCTAGTAGATAGTGTCAAGTCTTTGTTATGCTATACGCGGTTGACAGTGCTTTGTGAGCAGTTGAGGAACTAACGGGATTTCAAGTAAAGATCCTCATTTTCTATACCGGTAGTGCAGAGCGCAAATGGCATCCAGTCGGCCGTGTCTCGACTTGAGCTATGTTGCCATGGAAACTATCTGCCTTGCCATTCCTTCATGAGTATATTTTACTAGCTGAAATACCCGTGCTTCGCTACGCGTCATAAATAAATTAAAATGTGAAGGTGACAGTTAAACCAGGGGATAGGCGAGGTACTGCGCAGAGGGAGATTAAGGATGGAATATTTTGTCCAACTACACCGTTCAGCGATGACCGTGTTTTATAGCACAAATTTAGGTTTTATTCGCTAACCGTTGGAGACAACTTTCGGATAGAAAATGTAATTTTAAACCTCGTATATGCCATCAAAATTTTGCTATTTCTTAGCGTTCACTTTTTATTTGAAATGGAAATATGAAAGTTTGAAACCAAAGGGTGTAGTGACGTCACTAAAATGGTCGCCATCTTTAAATAGTGCAAAGTATTGAAATCAAAAGTAGCCTATATGTTAACCAGGTAAATCAGCTACTTCCATGTAAAATTCATGTAAATCGGACCAGTGGTTCTTGCGTGATTGAGTAATACACAGACACACGCCATCTCATTTTTAGCCTCGCTTCGCTCGCGTCATAGTCGTGTCATATTGTTATTCAATGAAATGCATGTTTAACCCCGTTAACACCCCTTTAGAACCTGAATATCCAAAAATCCCTCCTTAGTAGAATTTTTCGACACACAACAAACATATCCCCTTCTTCTAACTTTAATAGTTTTGGTTGGTCGATGAGAGTGAACATCCAAAAATCCTTCCTTAGTGGACGTTTTTCTTCCAGAATTTCACCCCTCCCCATAGGCCCCTTAAATTGGATTTATGAAAAAACGGTCGAACACCTACTTATTTTAATTAACTTATTTATTCGTTTATTTATATTTAAGCTGATTGAAACTCGGAGAAAATCAAACTCCTCGCCTATGTCGTTTAAGAGATACACGCTCCGTTTGGAATCTTTCAACCCCCACTTTTCATCCCTTTCACCTCATAATATACACCAAATCGAAAAAGCATTAGACATGTGTCAGCTTATTCTTAATGATTAGAATATATGTCAAGTATCACATCCCCAAATGAAACCACTCGTGAGATATTGCTATTCAATGAAATGCACGTTTACCCCCTTAACACCTCTTTAGAACCTGAATATCCAAAACTCTTTCCTTAGTGGACGTTTTCGACATACCACGAACATATCCCCAAAATTTCATGTTTCTAACTTCAATAATTTTGGCTGGGCGATGATGAATGAGTGAGTCAGTCAGGACATTTTCTTTCAATTATTTTTCAGAATTTCACCCCTCCCCATGAACCCCTTGAATTGGATTTATGAAAAAAACCAAACGGTCGAACACCTATTTACTTATATAAAGCTGTTTTCCCCCTGAGTTTGATGAGTGAGTAAGTGAGTCAATCAGTTATGACACTTTCTTTCCTGTTTTTCCCCCGATTTTCACCCCTCCCCATGGGCCCCTTAAATTGGATTTATGAAGAAATGGTCGAACACCTATTTACTTATTTTTTAAGCTGCTTTTTTCCGCTGAATTTCAAAATTATCGCCTATGTTGAATAAGAGATACAGTACATGCTCCGTTAAGAATCCTTCAACCCCCAATTTTCTCCCCTTTCACCTCATAATACACACCATATCGATAAACCCTTAGGCGTGTGTCTGCTTATTTTGAATGATTAGTTTATATGTCGAATATCACATCCCCAAATGAAACAACTCGTGAGATATTTTTATTCAACATAATGCAAGTTTATCCCCTTAACACCCCTTCAGAACATGAATATCCAAAAATCCATCCTTAATGGACTTTTTCGATATACAACGAACATATCCCCAAAATCTCAAGTTTCTAACTGCAATAGGTTTGCTGGGGGATGATGAGTGAATATCCAAAAATCCTTCCTTAGTGGACTTCTTTCCCCAGAATTTCACCCCTCCCCATGAGCCCCTTAAATTGGATTTATGAAAAAAGAATCGAACACCTATTTACTACTTTTTCAAGCTGATTTTCAGCCTATTTTCAATTTTGAAAAAATAGGCTTATGAGATCACCTTTTGTCCGTGTGTGTGTGCGTGTGTGTGTGTGTGTGTGTGATTCGTGTGTGTGTCCCCCCCCTAATAAAATCTAAACGGCAGGAGCGATTTCAATGAAACTTGGAAAGTTCATAGCACTATTCCCGGCGACCTCGACCGTGCCCTTCAAATTTTGTTACGACTCACCAATCCAACATGGCGGCTGTGCGAAATATTTCACCAGCATTCATTATCTCCGAAACTATTACCGATATTACCCTGACATTTTCTATGGTGATAGAGGGAACGACTATAAGTTCACTAATGTGACTTTTGAAAACCTGGTAATTACAAAACCAACATGGCGGCCAAGCGAATTTGCGACTTTTAAATAGACGTTTCTCGCGATTTGACCAACCAAACGTAATGAAACTTGGTACAGTATATGTTTATATACACTGTAATGCACCGACATCTAACTTCGTTCAATTGTTTACATAATCACAAGATGGCGAATGTGCGAAATATTTCACCGGCATTTTATATCTCTGAAACTATTAGCGGTATCTCCCTAACATTTTGTACGGAGATAAAGGGCACTACTGGAAGTCCATCTATAAGATTTTCAAAAACCGGCTAACTACAAAACGAACATGGCGGCCAAGCGAATTTGAAAATTTTAAATAGACCTTTCTCGCGATTTAATGTTCCAAGCGCACTGAAACTTGGTACAGGAAATATTTATACACATTGTAATCCACTGGGTTCTAATTTAGTTCAATTGTTTACATAACCTCAAGATGGCGGCAGTGCGAATTTTAAAATTAAGTTTTTATTTCTTGTGATGTAGTCATGCGATAGAAGTGAAAGTTTGAATAATGAACCTACGTTACAATTTTCTTTTAATGGTACATGACTCTATGGCCTATACATTTAACAATCCAACATGGCGACCATCCGAAATATTTAGACGATACTGAATATCTACGAATCTATTTTAGCAATCAAACTGCATTTTTAATGTTCATAGGGGCTATGAACTTAAGTTCACCTATAGGACTTTAAATAACCTGGTGATCACAAATCCAACATGGCGGTGACGCGAATTATAAATATTCACATGGACGTTTCTCGCAATTTAACCATCCGCGTGCAGTGAAACTTGGTACAGTAAATCTTTATCCGAATGTTAATCCACTGGCATCTAATTTATTTCAATTGTTTCCATAACCTCAAGATGGCAGCTGTGAAACATTTTTAAATCTCCTTGTTTTTTCTTGTGTCCTAATTATGCGATTGAAGTTTGAATACTACACGTTCACAATAATCTGCATGTAACAGTACATAACTCTAGGACCTACATATATAAAATCCAACATGGTGACCATCCGAAATATTTAGTCGGTTCTCAATTTCTACGAATCTATTACAGCAATCAAACTGAAATTGTGTATGTTGACAGTGGCAATTAACATAAGTAGGATATATGAAGATAGGCTGTATAGTTCTTCACGGAACTACTTGTTCTCCCTGAGATTCATACTTTTTGCCTCTGTCTTTTAAGAGATAATTGCTCCGTAAAGAATCCTTCAACACTCACTTTTCACACATACACCTTATAATATACACCACATCGAAAAACCCTCAGACATGTGCCTTCTTATTCTTAATGATGAGTTTATATGCCGAGTATCCCATCCTAAAGGAAACCAATCGGGAGATATTGTTATTCAATTAAATGCAAGTCTACGCCCTTAACACCCCTTTAGAACCTGAATATCCAAAATTCCTTCCTTAGTGGACGTTTTCGATATACAACGAACATATCCCCAAAATGTCATGTTTCTAACTTCAATAATTTTGGCTGGGCGATGATGAGTGAGTGAGTCAGACAAGACATTTTCTTTCAATTATTTTTCAGAATTTCACCCCTCTCATGAATCCCTTAAATTGGATTTATGAAACAAAAAACGGTCGAACACCTATTTACTTATTTTTGAGCTGTTCTTCCCCCCTGAGTTTGATGAGTGAGTGAGTTAGGACACTTTCTTTCCTGTTTTCTCCCCCTGAATTTCACCCCTCTCCAGGAGCCCCTTAAATTGCATTTACGAAAAAACGGTCGAACACCTATTTACTTATATTTTAAGCTGTTTTTCCCGCCGAATTTCAAACTTCTCGCCTATGTCGTTTAAGAGATACACGCTCCATTAAGAATCCCTCAACCCCCAATTTTCACCCCTTTCACCTCATAATATACACCACATCGATAAACCCTTAGACATATGTCTTATTATTTTAATGATTAGTTTATATACCGAATATCACATACCCAAAGAAACAACTCAGGAGATATCGTTATTCAATGAAATGCACGTTTACCCCCTTAACACCTCTTTAAAACCCGAATATACAAAAATCATTCCTTAGTTGAAGTTTTCGACATACAGCGAACATATTCCCATGTTTCGACCTTTAATAGTTTTCGCTGGGCGTGATGAGTGAGTGAGTCAGACAGGACATTTTCTTTCAAATATTTTTACCAGAATTTCACCCCTTCCCATGGGCCCCTTAAATTGGATTGATGAAAAAAAGCTTGAACACCTATTAACTTATTTTTAAGCTGTCTTTTTCCCCTGAGGTTGATGAGTGAGTAAATTAGTCAGTCAGTTAGGACACTTTCTCTCCTTTTTCCCCCCAGAATTTCCCCCCACCCCATTGGCCCCTTAAATTAATTTATGAAAAAACGGTGGAACGCCGATTTACTTAATTTTTAAACTCGTTTTTTTTCGCTGTGTTTCAAATTTCTCGCCTATGTCGTTTAAGAGATAGGCCTACACGCTTCGTTAGGAATCCTTCAACCCCCTCTTTTCACCCCTTTCACGTCATAATAATACACAACATCGAAAAACCCTTAGACATATGTCTGCTATTTTTAGTGATTAGTTTATGTCCCGAGTATCACATCCACAAATGAAACCACACGTGAGATATTGTTATTCAATGAAATGCAGGTTTAACCCCCTTAAGACCCCTTTAGAACCTGAATATTCAAAAATCCTCCCTTTGTGTATGGTTTTGACATACAACGAACATATCCCTAAAATGCCATGTTTCCAACCTCAATATTTTTGGCTGGGCGATGATGTGTGTATGAGTGAGTCAGGACATTTTCTTTCAATTTTTTTATTCTTCAGAATTTCACCCCTCCCGATGAACCCCTTGATTTATCAAAAAAACTGTCGAACGCACATTTACTTATTTTTAAGCAGTTTTTCCCCCTGAGTTTGAAGAGCGAGTGATCAATCGGTTAGGACACTTTCTTTCCTGTTCTTTTCCCCCAGAATTTCACCCCTCCCCATGGGCCCCTTAAATTGGATTTATGAAAAAACGGTCAAACATCTAATTACTTATTTTTATGCTGATTTTATTCCGCTGAGTTTCAAACTCCTCGCCTATGTCGTTTAAGAGATACAGGCTCCGTTAGAAATCTTTCAACCCCCACTTTTCACCCCTTTCACCTCATAATATACACCACATCGAAAAACCCTCAGACATATGTCTTCTTATTTTTAATGATGAGTTTATATGCCGAGTATCACATTCCCCAATGAAACCAATCGGGAGATATTGCTATTCAATGAAATGCAGGTCTACCCCCTTAACTCCCCTTTAGAACCTGAATATCCAAAAATCCTTTCTTAGTTGGCGTTTGCGGCCCTTGAGGAAGCTGCATACCAAATTTCATTCCAATCCGTTGGGTGGTTTCTGAGATTTCGTGATGAATGTGTGAGTGAGTGAGTGGTATTTGACAAATATCTAGTAGATAGTGTCAAGTCTTTGTTATGCTATACGCGGTTGACAGTGCTGTGTGATCAGTTGAGTAACTAACGGGATTTCAAGTAAAGCTCCTCATTTTCTATACCGGTAGTGCAGAGCGCAATTGGCATCCAGTCGGCCGTGTCTCGACTTGAGCTATGTTGCCATGGAAACTATCTGCCTTGCCATTCCTTCATGAGTATATTTTATGAATTTATTAGCCTTTGCTCGAGTGCAAAAGGGCCTAAATCAGAAGAATGAGAAAGACTATCAAAAATTCATGTAGCCAGCGGTTCTTTATGGGTCCTAAACTATGTGTATGCAAAATTTGGTTGAGATTGGTGGAACGGTGTAGATTTGTATACGGAACCAACCCACCCACATACATACATACAGACTTTCACTTTTATATATAAGATGATTTGATTAGCCTGTGCTTGAGTGCAAAAGTGCCGAAATCAGAATAATGAGAAAGTCTATCGAAAATTCATGTAGCCAGCGGTTCCTTCTGGGTCCTAAACTATGTGTATGCAAAATTTGGTTGAGATTGGTGAAACGGTGTAGATTTGTATACAGAACCAACCCACCCACCCACCCACATACATACATACATAGAGACTTTCACTTTTATATATAAGATTACATGAAGATTATTGTGTACGTGTGGAATTCGAACTTTAATCGCATGATTAGAACACAAGAAGTAAAAACGAGATTTTAAAATTTCGCACAGCTGCCATCTTGTGGTTATGAAAACAATTGAAATAAATTAGATGCCAGTTGATTAACATTTGTAGAAAGCATTTAACGTGCAATGTCTCACTGCACTTGGATGGTTAAATCGCGAGTAAAAGGCCATTTAGATACTGAACTCAACGGGGTTAGGCTGACTGGTGTCGAACGTGGATCTCAGAGATAGTTGAGCTCAGAATAGAGGTTCCAGCAAGGAACGAACACGAGATCTTTTGAGGGAGTTTAAGCTATAATAACCCCTAGAGAAAATACATATTAAATCACTGTTGTGATATGAACTATTCAGACATTATTTGTTTATATAATGCGGGCAATAATAGCAGAATACTGCATTTATGGGCTGTATGGAGTATACTATTCTGGACTTGAGCACAGAAAGTTTGAGAGCTTGACAGTTGTCAAATGACTCTGGAAAAAGGGCGTAGTTTCTTGGAGCCGTGTCACTCTATGTGACCTAATTAAGTCGTCTGGAGCAGGTCAGGAGGGTGAAATATTGGCAAGTTATTCCCCGTTTCAGAATAGAGAGGCTAGTGGAGTGAGAAGATACCAGCGTAATTTAATGATTACTCGTGATTGGAGCAACTCAGAGACATGAGGTTTGCACCTAGGTGAATGTATGGCCGGGAGGCTAATTATCAAGCCATTAAACATTGAAATCGAGGCAGATTTAATGGAACGCGCAAGGACACAGTAGCGGCGATATCTGACCAGGTCGCCGGGGATTTTTAGGTGACGCCGCGTGGGCACGCGCTGGCAAAGGCAATTAATATTAATTAATTGGCCGATCGATCCTCGAGCACGCATACAGATCTGTGACCAGCAAGGAAAAAGGAACCATATAAACGTTAATTCAAGACCAGAATCATACTGTGGGAGAATATGACGCTGCAGGGAAGTTCTCGGTCTATTTTTTCTCTCCAAACGAATATAAGGGCTGAACGAATGGCAGAGGCAGTCAGTTGAACCATACTTGAGCGCAGGGAGCACGTCACCCGAGCTCAGAGAACAGACGCGCGGACTTTAACAGCTTGAGTGCGGCAACATAATAATCATGCAGTAAGCCATGAATTAATAACGATTAATATAGTCAGTTGAATCGCAGTCTAATGCGAAGTGCACGTTACCGAATTCAGAGTAGGGACGCGCGGACTTCAACATGTAGAGCCATGCAGTTAGGCATTTATTAATCACAATTATTAAGGACAGTCGTGCCATACTTTTATGGTCGGCATTATGAGGGACTACTACCGAGCACGCAGGAAAGGTACCGTGTGATATACAAGGTAGGACAATTGACAGTGGTAATCTGTACAAGTACAATGTACAATGGTTGAGCGCAGTATGTAAACTATTGGTTAGACATATCATAGGATGTCGGATTGCGCAGATATAAACTTAGTTATGCGATTGGTGAAATTTCGCAGGGATACCACTGTAATTAATTCTCAGGACGATATGCAAGCATATTTATGCGATATCCGGAAATTTTTCTAAGGATAGAAATTGATAGACAGATGGGGGACTGATAGGAATCCTTAGGCGGTGAATCAAGACTTTCAGACGAGATGCGGGAGAGTATTGGAGGAGAGACCTTCAACGTCTGCAATTCTGATATTTTGCCAGGAAAAGTCATCCACTAAGAAATGTACATAGTGAGCGTGTGATTGTAGTGATGATCATTTAAATATATGTAAAATTAATAGTGTATTAAGTGCTATAAAATGTTGTGTGAATAAGGAAGCGACAGCTTCAATATGGGAAAGAAAAGTGCCGTGTGTTTTGTAAGGCAAAAGTTATGCATAATGTGTGTGAGAAGTGTAAGAATGTCTTGCTAATTTGCATATAAATGCGGGCATTACTGGAGGAAATGCGTGGTTGGAGCCACCAGATTAGCCGATGTAAGTACCCAAAAACCATGATTTTGTAGCAATTATAGTCCACTGTATGTTGAGTGCTTTCAAAATTTATAGAATATGCCAATAAGAGTCAATTTTAGGAGGTAGAGCCTCAAAATTATTATTGTTGTGTTGATTTTAGTCAAGTTGAGATGTCTTTGTGCATCATTGAGTGGATAAATCGTTACCACTATTGTAAAATGGCAATCCAGTTATATAAAAACTTAACGTAACGAACACGGATGTTCGGTTATTAAAAGGGTTACGTTGTGTCGGGTTATTGTAATTCATGTCAGTAATAATAATAATAATAAGACTAATAAGAATAAATGAATACACATCAGGGTAAAATGGCTGTAAGCAAAATATATATGCTAATTGGAATATTTATCTATCCAAGCAGTAATATTATACATGAAGGGCTAAGCAAAAGCAATTTAATATCAGAGTATATTATGATAATGGAAATAAATATGCAAGAATCTAGGAAATGGAAGAGTTTAATAGAGAATTGAATTTGCAGCTTGTGAATAAGCTTGTAAGAGTAATTGATACATTTATCTTACCAATTAAAGGACGAGATCATAGCACAATGGTCAGGGAAGCCAGGTAATCTATTCGACGTGTGAAATCTCGTATAGCCTAGGGCGTACAGAGATATTTATTATTGCCAGAGCGTACTTAGTGGCTGACCCTAGCTATGTGGATGGATATGGAATGTTCCGGGTTCGAATCCTATGGTGTATGAGAGGATAACAATGGGAACCTCTGCATGATACCTGATGTCGACCGAGAACTAGTTATTGGATAAATTCAGCTCCGGGAAGCGAATTTTGGCTGCAGGATGTGCCTGACTGTGCCATTTAAAGATGCCGGCTAGCCAGTTCGACCAGTGATTGATGAATCTCGTTCCTTCATATAATGTCTATGGACCTGTTGAGGCCAATTATTAATATCCTAAGGTTAGGAATAAATGTTTAAACACGCCCATAACCTGTCTTGCGTACAATTTAGTTTAAATCATATGGGATATGTGGGTCATTGAGACTGCACTATTGTATTTAGAGTCACAAGTTACTGCTTGAAGGTAAACAGAGAAGGGAGTTAGGGAGAGACGGAACACGTGGTTTTGTGACCGCTCGACTCATTCCCATTGTATACAAGTAGCTCCGAGGGGGAGATTTTTAAACGACCCTTGAAGGTTGACATTTAGAATGGACAGACTTTGAAACCCTGTTTGTAATGAAAGGAGTCGTTGTTGTATTGTATAATGAATTTGTGTGGTTTGAAACACATTGTTAATTAAGGTTCGTTCTGATAACGTAATACTTGGCAAACTTATGAGTTGTTGAAAGTTGCATTTTTACTGACAGTGTCACTAGTTCTAAAGGTCGACACTAGATGCCATAGGCTATGCCCACGCAAGGGTAGCATAATACCATCCGACACAGCGGTAACGGAATTTTTGAAATTGAAATCACAACGGCATACAGTGGAACTGTAGAAAAGGGGACTGCAGAAGGGAACTGCAGAACGGGGTATGATTACAAATAATTGTGGAGTTGCAAGTAAATTTGATGTGCAACTCATGAATTGGTTAATGCATGGTAAAGCATTTTTGTGGGAAGAGAGATACAAAACACAGGTGTACGCATAATGTAAATTAAGAGGTGTCGAGAGTAAACAATTATGATTGTGAAATTAAAGAGGTCACAACAGGTGACATAAGATTATAAGTACAGTTTATGTGTAATTTGCATGTGCATCAGCGCACTTGAGAATGAATTGTGATGTCAATCTCATGGTAAATGAATAAATAATCATTTGGATTTGCAAGGATAAAGTGTGAATATTAGTGGATTGTAGGAGTAATTTTGCATTGTTTTGTGTTATATTGTTGGGATTGTGTTTTAGTGTGTTTGAAGCCATGATTTAGAGCTGAATTAAAGTCTTTAGAATAGAGTTGTGCTTTATCATTGTAGAGTTGATACCTTTTAGTCTCAGATCAAAAATATGCAACTGCTCAGTGGGTGGACGGTACACGCCTGAGGACTGATGCTGGCTGGAGACAGAAGCATGTTTTACATGGAAATTACTCACATGGGTACAATACTTATACTTCGCATCACCGCCATGTTGGATTTGTGCTCACCAGGTTATTGAAAGACCTACAGGGGAACTTATGATCATAGCCTCTATGAACATAAAAAACAGTTTGATTGCTGTAAAAGATTCGTAGATATTGAGAACCATCAAAACATTTCGGAAGCTCGCCATTTTAGATTGTTATATGTATAGGCCATAGAGTTATATACCATTAAAGGGAAATTATTGCGTAGCTTAATTATTCAAACTTTCACTTCTATCACATGATTACGACACTAGAAATAAAAACTTAATTTTAAAATTTCGCACAACCACCATCTTGAGGTTATGTAAACAATTGAACTAAATTAGATGCCAATGCATTACAATATGTATAATCTTTACTGTATCACATTTCACTGCGCTCAGATGGTTAAATCACGAGAAAAGTCTATTAAAATCTTTCAACTTCGCTTGGCCACCATGTTGGTTTTGTAGTTACCAGGTTTTTAACGTCTCATAGGTGAGTTTCTAGTAGTGCCCTTTATCACCGTACAACATTTCAGGATGATATGGGTAATAGGTTCGGAGATACTGAATGCTGGTGAAATATTTCGCACAGCCGCCATGTTAGATTTGTGTGACAGAATAAAATTTGAAGGGCACCGTCGGGGTCGGCCAGAATTGTGCTATGATCTTACCGTGTTTCATTGAAATCGCTCTAGCCGTTTAGAAGTTATTAGGAGAGATACACATACGAACCACACACTTTACACGAACACACACACATACAGACACACGGACATTAGGTGATCTCATAAGCCTATTTTTTTTTCATAAAATGAAGATAGGCTAAAAATATAACACGAGGACTGGCGCTGGGTCATTTTTACCCATAGTGTGTCGTCACTCCCTCTTTGCCTTAGTCGTACGGACTTTCAATGAAGTAATTTTACACCTGGCGTCTTCCTATGAACTATTCCCAATATGAAATTAGGTTTATTTATATTTTACAAATTTGTTGTTGTTTGAGTCTTAAGTCTTTTGACTGGTTTTATGTAGCCCTCCATGCCTCCCTGTACTGAGCTAATCGTTTGATCTCTACATAGCTACCACACCCTACATCTGAGGCAATCTGTTTAACATATTCTAACCTTGGTCTACCCCTACAGTTTTTGCCCTCAACCCTTCCTTCCATAACTAAGCTTGCTATTCCTGGGTGTCTTAGTATGTGTCCTACCAACCTATATCTTCTCTTCATTACCAGTCGCCAGAAGCATCTCTCCTCTCCCACTAGTCTTAAGACCTCTTCGTTTGTAACCCTATCTACCCATCTGATCTTCATCATTTTCCGGTGACACCCCATTTCAAATGCTTCAATTCTCCTCTTTTCTACTGTACCTATAGTCCAGGTTTCACTTCCATAGAGTGCCACGCTCCAGACAAAGGCCTTCAAAAATGACTTCCTTATACCTAAATCTATATTCGATGTTAACAGATTCCTTTTCTGTAGAAATGCTTTCCTGCTCTGAGCTAATCTACTTTTTATATCCTCTTTGCTTCGTCCATCAGTGGTTATTTTGCTTCCTAAGTAACAGAAGTCTCCTACTTCCTTTAGTTTTTCACCTGCCAATTTGATGTCCATAGAGGTTTCTGATTTATTTCGGCTGCATTCCAATATTTTTGTTTTCTATTTATTAATTTTCATCATGAATTATTTCCGTAAGACGGAGTCCATACCATTCAAAAACTCATTCAAATCCTCAGGCGTGTCGGCCAAGATGACTATGCCATAGGCAAATCACACAGTTGAAATTATTTCTCCTTGAATCTTCACTCCCACATTAAACTTTTCTCCAATTTCCTTCTATCCTTACCCAATGTAAAGATTGAAAAGTATGGGTGATAAGTTGCAGCCTTGCCTTACACCTTTCTGAATACAATTTCTCTCTCATGTCCTTCAGCTCGAATGACTGCTGTCTGGTTTCTGTATAGATTGTAGATCACCCTCCTATCCCTGTACTTTATTCCAATCATTTTCAAAATGCCAAACAATTAAGTCCAAACAACGTTATCAAAAGCCTTTTCTAAGTCTACAAATGCAATGAACGTTCTCATATCTTTCCTTATTCTACATTCCAAAATCAGCCAGAGACTTAGTACAGCTTTCCTTGTTCCTACATTTCTCCTGAAACCAAACTGGACTTCACCCAACTCCGTTTCTAAATTTCCCAATTAAACATGCAGAAAAATTACAATAACGATATTGAAAGTATAATTGGCCATGATAGTGGCGACAAAGCCGCTATATTATTCGTTTTGAACAAAGGAGCTGATGACCAGGGTGTCCCTTGATCCTAAACATGGATGAAAAAGAACGTGAGCTATGAGATTGTGCTGCACCAAAATAGGTGGATATTCCCCTTTATGTTTTACAGATTGTCCCGGCTAATGTAAGCCGAAAATTGTCACGCGAGGACTGGCGCCATGGGTAAATCTGACCCAACCGTAAATAATACAGAAATAACTTGGGTCTTCAAAAAGCTATGGACATGTTTCTTTTGCAGGGTGAAGTTCGAGGCTAGGAATGAAGGTACAGTAAGCGTCCGGAAATAAGGGCTGACCAAAATAAAAATATAGAGCATTATTTAAGCCTCGGGTCAAAATTTCCCACGCGCCAGTCCTCGCGGGTTAAAGGAGCGGAACAGTGAGGTCATCTGCCACTCTTAACACAGGTAAAATTATAAAAAATTTGAATGAATTGAAATTTAGGAATGGACGCCTAAATATGACAAAGACCTAAAAATAATAAAACAAAAATTAAATAAGACGTCTGCGAATGTGTACCAGAACAAACCACAAGACACATGCTTCATTGCCCTCTGTGCCCTTCATCTTGTGAAGAGGAAGCTCTCCTGTTAGCCACTCCGAGCGCCTTGGATGTGTGTCACGTGATGTGGGTTGTCTATGCATGGACGTACTTACTATAGGCTGTTAACTTTTTTGAAAATTTTTGGTCCCGTTTCCCACCCTACCGATGAATTTCCATCCAACCTGCTGTTTTGAGATCGATTGCAGGCCATAAGCTTCATTTTCATCCAACTCTGAAAACTCTGCCATGAAGCGTTACGCGTCCAGACAGGGAGGGTTGGGGGTGCAAAAATTTCAAGTTTGGGGGATGGAATGTCAATCAACAATCGGAAGGGGTTGTTTTCGTGTCACCACTACTTCTATGGACCTTTACAGCCCTTTCAGAGATTAAGACCCCGTTTCAGCGCTTAAAAAGGGCCTGATTCGAAAAATCATACAAACGGGGGTAGCAGGGGAAGGGGTGGTGTCATAGGCACTGCTCCTTTTTTGAAACGTTAGGGGAAGACCCCCCATTCACAGCACTGATAAACAACTCGATTAAAACCTTCCTTAGAGGTGCATCGAGAGGGGGTGGTTTGCTCCCCTGCCCGTTGAGGGTGTTAGGGGGGGGGTGAACATTGCTGGAGGCCTTAAGAACTTACTGCAATCAGCAACTGAGGACGGTGTGCAGGTTTTCAGGTGGTTAAACACACCCGGTAACTTCTCAGACGCCCCCAATGGTAGTCCATGTTTAGGGGATGATAAAAGGGTTTGAAAATGCCCAAACGTCAAATGTAACGATGTCATCGTGTTTGTGGAACCTTTAAAAGCAAGACTCATTCATTTTTGACTGCTTTGGCATCCTACAGCGTTTTTCGCAAACTACAATTTGCGGTTTTCGAAAATGGGCTGGTTTTGGGGGCGCTACCCCCGAAACTACTCAAGTTGGGGAGTTGTGCTGAAGCATATGCTTGGAAGGCGTCAGAACAAACGTCATACTGAGATTTCGAGCTTTTGCGGTCAACTTTTCAAAATTTGGTGGCCTTTGAAAAAAGTGGTGCTTAAATTTTTTGAGCAGTTTACATGTAACTTCCATACTAACAAATGGATTTCGTCCAAAATTGGCAAAACAAGATATCATAATATTTCAGATTAGGCTATTTCCGGCCAGCACACGCATGGAATTGTTGCCAACATGCTTTTAGGCGTGCTGATAGATCCAATGTCTAACTGCATGTAACGTCCATTGGACTTCAACCAATTTTTTTATTCTGTACCTTAAGAGATGGAACTAAGAATATATTCAATACACAGGCCTGCCAACTGTAATGCTCTATTAGGCTACATTATACCAGGTATATTTCGAACTAATTAGACATTTCGATATTACCAACTTAATTTCGTCATTATTCTAGATAGGTTCATATACTGTAGAATAATCATTGGCATGAAAAGTAGGCTTTTTAGTTCGTCACGGAACTTCTTGTTAGCCTACTTTTCACATTTTGCAAAAATTAAGAAAAAGTTGACTTATGAGATCGATCCGGGAAAATGTGTGTCTGTCTGTCCGTCTGTCTGTCTGGCTGGCTGGCTGGCTGTGTGTGTGTGTGTGTGTCCCCCTATCAACTCCTAAACGGCTGCAGCTATCGAAACCAAATTTGGTAAGAGCAAAGATCTATACCTGAATATCTCACGGCCATATTTTAAATTGACGTCAGCGCTACCAACTGCTGAAAAATCGCAATTGTAATTTGAGCTCTATGTTGGATATATCAGAAGTTATGCAAGCGAACTATTCCAAAATTGGCACACACATAGACAATAGCATTCCAGATTAATTTTCAGAAGATCATACGTGCCAGTATTGCCAACATGATTCTAAGCCTGCCGATAAGTCCAATTTTCTAAAAGGATATAACTTCTATACTATCGATTGAATTTCAAACAGATTTCGTATGTACTATGTATACTACAGCAGAAATGACTGTACGTATTGTAATGAGCCACCAGGGCTGCCAACTGTTAATAAATATTCGCACTATGTTTTTACCCTAATGTCAATATATCAGAAAGTATGAAAGCCAACAGCTCTAAACTTTTCACACGTATAGCACCTGATATTCTACCTTAGTTCGGTGTAACTTACATACATCAGTGCTGCCAACATGATTCTAGGCCTGCTGATAAATCCAGTTTTTAAATGCATATAACTTCTATACTAACAAATGGATTTCAACCAAATTTCGTATGTGCTTTGTGTACCATAACAGTTATGACTATGCGTATTCGTAAGAACAAGCAGGGCTGCCAACTGTTAATAAATACTCTCTCTCTATTTGTTTAATCCTAATATCAATATATTGGAAAGTATGCAAGTCATCATCTCTAAACTTTGCACACGTATAGTACCTGCCATTCTAGATAAATTTGGAGTAACTAACATACCTCAGTGCTGCCAACATGATTCTAAGCTTTCTGATAGTTTTTAATTTTTATTTACATGTAACTTCTATACTAACAAATGGATTTTATCCAAAATTGGCACTATAATAGATCGTAATATTTCAGATTAATTCTGAGCATCACATACATTCCATGGTTACTAACATGATTATACGCGCACTGATAAATCCAATATCAAACAGCATGTAACTTCCATACTATCCATTAGACTACAGCCAAATTTTGTATGTGCATTCAATACCTTAAGAGATGGAACTAAGTCAGACTATTCAGAGTCACCAGGGCTGCCTACTGTAGTAATTTACTCTATTACTCTATTACATGATTTTGTCATTATTCTAGATAGGTCTATATAGATTAGCATCAATATGAAATTTTAAGAAAAGTAAGCTCTTTAGTTCGTCACGGAACTACTTCTGCACATCTTGTTTCATTTCGATAATATTTGAGGTCGCAGAGTTAGGTGGTACACCCTGTATAAGTAGACAGTTTTACCCTTATATGTATGGCAACTGTACATTTGTATGTTTCCGACACGATAAATGAATAAATAATAAACAAAATATATACAGCACAAAAGTCAGAATTTCAGGAAACAACAAGTTCTTTGAGTCAATACACACATGAAAATATAAATAGTATCGAGACAGAAATATCGATTGTACATTTTGTCTAGATTGTTAAATAATAAAAGTTGTGAGTTTCATATCACGGCTTCAAGCTCGGGTACATACCTATGTTATTGGAGTAGGCCTAGTTCTTGTGGATTAATTTAAGGTGAATGGGACATTTTCGTCATGTGTGTCAAATTTGTCTGATAGCCTGTGGATACTATAATAGTATAATAGTAATAGTACTATAATATAATTGTAAAAGTAGGATTTCGGATTTGAATAATTCCCATTCCGGTACTTGTCTCGGAGATAAATAACATTCACGATTCCGGACTTCCTGCTACGGCTACGTCACAGGGGTCAAATATTTACCGATCAACTGAGAATCCCTCGTGCTATATCTACGATGAATAAAGGATAGTTTATTGAGCCACCTGTTAAATGAACGTGAACGTAATTCAAAATTAGATTCATAGAAGAATCGGAACCTGTTCGAAATGTATTCATTTGCCTATAATCGCAATAGAAATTCAAGTGAAATTAAATTCCCTTAATATAACGCTTTACCGTATGCATTCATCAGCGCCCGTCTCACAGTGAGCATGATGGATGGCTTCTCCGAGTCTGTAGATGTATATCGTAGGGAGATGTGGGGTTATATTGTAGGATCAGATATCAGATTCATTCTCATGGGACATTCAGCTTTAAGAGGTCTACAAAATATGATGGACCGGCCATAGTGGCCGAGAGCGCTAACTCGTGCCTCACAGGCATCAGGAGAGCGTGGGTTCGAATTCCACCTCCACCAACCTGAAAATGGTTTTCGTGGTTTCCCATTTTCACCAGAAGGCAAATGCTGGGACGGTCCCTTTCAACCGGTCCAAAATTCCTTCCCCGACCCTTCCTTAATTATACCCTAGTTAGCGGTCGCCTGGTCGATCATCCTGTCTGCATCCCCAGTTGTATCTGATGACAAAGTATGTTCAGTTCCTAGACACCGTCCTTGAGACGGTTGAGGAATGACCACTCGCAGTGTCTGTGGGTGAAGTCAAGATGGGAGGATAAGCGATTTTAAAAATATGATAGTTTAATAACTTACACCATGGAAATGTACAAAACTTGTCTACTCTTATGAATGGTAGAAATTAGGCAGATCCCACGACGATGAAGAGAGGTGAAACAGGAAAAGAAATTTAAAGTTCTTTTGAAACTTACGTATGTGAATATTTCGTTGTTGTTGTTGTTGTTGTTCCGAATAGGGTCTTGAACGTCTTATTAATTTCAGCTCCGTGTAATTCAGATGTGTGAAGAATCCGTCTGATAACCTGTGTAATTGTGGTATAAAGTATGCCTACTGTGATTATTTCGTCCCTTAAGAAGCAATACCGCCTATCACTTCCAATAGTTTCCTTATGATTGGTCACGCCTCCCAGCCGTATGTAGATGAGCCGTCCAACAGAACAATTCACACCAGGTTCACTTTCCTGTACTGATAATTATGGTGTGGCCTCTGGTGAGGCTGAGTGCAGGTCTTTCTAGCTGACGCCCGTGAGCGACCTGTGCGTCGTAATGAGGATGAAGTGATGATGAATACGTCACATACACCCAGTCCCCGAGCCACGGGAATCAACCCCAGGAGAATAAAATCCCTGATGGCATGGCCGGAATCGATCCCGGGGCACTTCGGGCCAAAGCCTAGTGCACTTACCATTTAGCCACGGAGCCGGACAATTTCCTGTAGATAAGCATAAAGAAAATTGAATCCTGAATTTACTGTATGGTAGGAGTGCATAAATACACAGAAATATACGTTTCTCCAGAACAAATAATTCAAAGTTCGTTTTTTCTTTACATTAATACACGGGAAAATGGACCTAAAGTGAATTGTTCTGGTATATTGGTTTTTACGGCCAATGAATTCAAATTCAGCAATTTTTCTAGGTTTATGCCGTGTTTTGTGAGGGTTTTCAATTTACCAAAAGTGTGAGAAAAATATCAGAAGTTCAATATTTGGCTTCAGAAAATGCTTCGGTGCTCGGGAAGAGTTATTTAGTCTGCAGGTGTTAATCCAGAGGTGATGGGATGTCAATGCTGATGTTTTGCCTGCTTCATTGACTATGAGAAAGCTTTCGATAATGTCCAGCATAACAGGCCATTAACATACTTCAAGAATTAGGGCGTCCGTATTATTGGTAATCTCTACTGGAACCAGAGTGCAGGTGTAATATTAGATGGTCATGTATCAGAAGAAGTGTAAATTATGAAAGGAGTTAGAAAAGTTTGTATTCTTTCACCAATACTTTTCAACCCCTAATCGGAATGGAGTTTTTGCTCTTTATGGAAAGACTCCAGGAGTGATAGCGGAGTCACAATAAATGTCAGGTAGGCAGATGATACTGTCATACTTACAACCACTCTTGAAGATTTGCAAGAACTGCGCGATGCTGTAAATGAGGCCAGTAACACCGTGGCCCTAAGGCTAAATGTGAAGAAGACCAAGTGGAAGGTTCTTATGTAAGAAAGAAGATGGCATTCATGACAGTCTCGAAGTTGTAAATGACTGGATTGACAAGGTGACATCATTTAAATACCTAGGATGCCACATTAATAATAACTGGGACCTTGGTAGAGAGATCCGATGCAGAATTCAGCAAGCTAGAACTTATTTTCAAAAAGTCAGAAAAGTGTTAATAAGCCGAGACCTGTCCATTGCACGACTCCTCTGATGTTACGTTTTCAGCATTCTACTCTACGGCGTCGAAGCATGGACATTAACTGAAAACATGTGCAAGAAGCTACAAGCATTTGAAATGTGGACGTATCGAAGGATGCTGAAGATACCTTGGTCGGCCAAAATTACCAATGTAGAAGTTATGCAGGGTAAGAACAAAAATCCTGAAATTCTCAATACCATCAAGAGAAGAAAGCTAGAATACTTGAGTCATATGATGCGAAACAGCAATTACGAACTCCTTCAATTAATACTCAAGGGAAAATTAATAGAATACGTGGTCCGGAGCGAAGAAAGATATCGTGGCTCGACAACACTTAAGCCAGTGGTTTGGGGTGACAAGACTCGAACTGTTCAGAAGAGCTATGGACAAAAAACAGAACATGCTACAGATCTCCAACGTCCTGAGAGAACACGGCACTTGAAGATGTAGAAGAGGAAGAACAAGAAGAATAAGAAGAAGTAAGTGGTAAACCAAAGGAAACAACATCCAAAATGGGTGAGGTTGGAATCAAACCCACCTCTTCTCAATTTCTGCTTCACGAAGCTGATTGTACACGAGTTCCAGCTCTCAGACGAAATTCAAATTTCCTAAATGAGCCGGTAATCGAACCCTGACCTTATGGGTGATAGCCAGGAATGCTAGCCACTAACCCTCGAGGTGGTTTATAAGCAATTCAGTTTCATACTTGCACATAAATGGATACCTGTTCCAATACAATTTAGTTAGTAATTGATGTTTTAAGGGGCGGAACTACGAAGTCATCTGCCCCAATACAATTTGTGGGTGCCATATTCAATAATTGATAACAGGCTAATAATAATAAATATAATAATAATACGAGAATCTAGAATCTTCGAAAACAGAAGGCATCTAAGCCACGAAGACTCCGAGAGTGCGAGAAAGATCTGAGATAGAGGGGCATTGTGGAGGATAAAATCACGACATGGATACAGTAATTTCAGAAGGATTTTGAAAAGCTATCAAGATTTTATGATGGAACCAGAACCAAGAAAACGGAGGGGGCGCTTACCAGATGAGTGGAAAAAAGCGCTGATCGATGAACTCAAAGGGATACGACTGGATATCAAAGCGGGCAGACGACCAAAAGCTGGAGGAAAAAATGGTCGATAATAATGTATGCTTATTCCTTATTATTATAGTTTTCAACGCAGTCGGGGATGTGATGTGATGAAAGGCTATGAAGCGTGTGGTTTGCACGGCCAGATACTCTTCCTGGTGACAACCTCATGAGAGGCGTTAGTGAGAAATGAAATTAATGAAGATGAATGAAATTGGACATGGATATGGTAAGAAGCGGACATGGCCTATTAGAAGGTACCGTCCAGGCATTTGCGTGAAGTTGAAAATGGGTAGATAATATGGAATTGGTGGTTAACATGCAGACCATAGAGGCTCAATTCGAATTAAGTAATAATAATAATAATAATAATAGGATTTTATAATGATAACCCTGGAGAACAAAACTTTTCTTTTTTGTGGAGTTTGGAATTTAAGAACAGATTCTGGGCATATGTGCGCTGCTGATTCCAAAATTGCTGTCCATTCTGGTCTATCAGCTCTAGTATCGTTTTAAGAAGTTGATAATTTTGTGATAATTTATTGCAGTAATTTAGAAATTAGGATCACGGCAGAACAGGACTGTGGACGAAGGGAAACGCAAATGATGGCAGACTTCTTTTTGAGCTTCCATCGAGAATGTACAGAAATGTCACATCGCAGAAAATCACAGAAAATTCGATTCAGCGATGTGCCAAATTGATGGTGTCATACAAGTGTTTTTTTTTCTGCTAGGCATTACGTCATAGTGAACGATAAATGGATAACGACTAGCTACAAATTCAAAAACTTTGTACCAAAAATTTCGTGTTATTTTAATGAAGAACTGGTATTTATTTATCAATGATTTAGGCTTAATTGAATAATCTAATATGCCATATTGTGAGAAGGAGAGTTGGTATGCAAAAACTATACCATTTTCAAAATCTACAACCCAAGAACATCCCAAAAAGGGACCAACATCTTAGACATCAAAAATCAAGTTGCCCAGTGGAATAGAAATCATGATAGCAATATTGGCAAAATAAGGCTTTGGACTATTCAGCCGTTTATTGTACCAATAGAACAAGTAAAGTTATCTTAATTAATTATCTTCCATACAAATGGCTAGTACTATTTAGATAACACACAACCTAAGAGATAAAAGCCTCGGTTTGTCACCAATATGGCTGTGCTTGTTAGACAATGCATAAGATGACGTGACTGATCAAACCTATCAGATTCTTCTTCCATTTGTTTTTTTTATTTCTATTTCTGTCGCCTCCGTAGCGTAGCGGTCAGCATGGTTAGCTGCCGCCCCGGAGGTCCTGGGTTCGATTCCCGGCTCTGCCGCGAAATTTGTAAAAGTGGTATGAGGACTGGAACGGGGTCTACTCAGGCTCGGGTGTTCCAAATGAGTAGAGGGGGTTCGATTCCCACCTCAGCCATCCTCGAAGTGGTTTTCCGTGGTTTCCCACTTCGTCTTCGGGCAAATGCCGGGATGGTACCTTCTTCAAGGCCACGGACGCCTCCTTCCCTCTTCCTTGCCTATCCATCCTGACCTTCCATTACCTTCCCTCATGAGGCCCTTGTTCGCTTTGCCGGTGAGGCCGCCTGGGCGAGTGTCAATCACACCTCACCAGTTGTATCCCCTCCGATTAGATGTTCCCAGCTCTAGGACACTGCCCGTAGAGGCGGTAGTGGTGAGTTCCCTCGCTGAGTCCGTGGGTTCCACCAACCTGGAGGGTAAACGACTAAGAAAAAAAAGAAGAAGAAGAAATTTCTATTTCTGCAAAAAATGAAAGTAGACTTATGAGATCTACACAGGGCGTGCAGGTGTGGTTGTGTGTGTGAGTGAGTGTACTCGGAATGTCTGCCCCCCCCCCCCCCCCCTATGAATTCAAACATGGTGAAACCGAATTGAACGAAATTTGGTACAGAGGTAGCACTAGCAAAGGGCACTTCAGTGTCATGTTTTATATCGTCGCCATCCTACCAAAACTCAATGACGGCCACCCAAACATTCAAAACGTAAAATCAAATATCGACTATACTAATCATCCGATCTCTACCAAATGTGGTAACAACATACCTTCATATGGCACGCGTCGTGTGTGCAAACTACAAGGTCATACACCGTACCATTTCAGGATGGCGGTCGTGTGAAATATGCAAACTTTACAATCCATAACATGGGACCCATCAGTTCCGATTATCGAACCGAGAATCGTTTAATCTGTTCTAAAGAACGTGGCCCGTTCGAAATCAAAAGTTTATCTTGTAATACTATAGTGCAGAAGTGACTTTAAAAAGCTGAGCCGTCTCAGTTAGAAGACAAGATGGCAGCTGATATATTGTGCCAGACCTATATTTCACTAGTTTGAGTATTGCATGCAATATATCCCATTCATAGAAATAACATAATCTTTGTATGAAATGCTATTTATATAAAAATATAATCCACTGAAAAAATCGTTTAGTATAAATCTTTATTTGCTAAGACGTTGTATGTAATTCAACTGATATCGGCAAATTTTTGTTGACTTGATTTCTGCGTGGTAAACCGTTAGCCTTTCACTCGTATGACCGGAGTTCTAATCCTACCAGAGTTGGGTTTTTTGCTTGTTTTTTATATTTATTGTTTTGTAATTACTCAGACGTTTTAAAATTAAGCGTTAAATTGTGCATATTACAATGGATTATATATATTTAATTATAACAAATTTCGCCAGCGGATCTGCAAGAGACATCAGACAGCAACCAGGAGAACTATCATGGCCTACTTATTGCGCAACGGCCCACAGATTACCTTTCAGCTTTAATTGAAAAGTTTCTTTGTATGGCCGCTAGAATGCACTCTCCCTATTAGGATTATCTTATCCGCCAGGGGTCATGACTGTTCTGCGTGGGACTCCACGGGTTGGCATTATATACGCATCGAATTTGAAGAATGAAAAGTTGATAATACGTAAAAATTTTATTTTAAAGCGTTTGTAACAGCCTATTGTGTGTTATATCAACTGAAGACAAAACGATCTCACATAGTACCTGTGCTCTATCTGTTGGTGCTAGTTCAGGATATTAATTAATAATTTTATTGCAGCCAAATAGCAATGGAAAATAAAGAACGAACATTTATACTAAAATTGCGCTCTGGAGATTTGATTGATTGATTCCTTTACTACAGAGCTCTAAGTGGTAGCGTCGGTATAAACGCGTCACTGTAGGATCATGGAAAGATTGGTTAATGCAATTAAGGTGGTGAAAACCATGGACAGCCAAACGTGTAAACACATGCCTCAACTCAAAGTTGGATGTTGCCCACGTCCGGTCGATTATGTCTCCAGTATCATAAAATTCTTGAGATACGTCTTCTCTTTCTTTCTTCAATGATGGTAGTTGTTTTTCCGAGGTTGTGGTGTTTGGTAGAGATACCTAGTTCTTTATTTCCTCTACATTCTTCAGCCAGTACCCAAAATAAATATTTCGACATGAAACATAGATTTAGGTATTAGAAGTCGTTTCTGAAAGTCTTCGTTTGGGGCGTGGCACTCTGAGGAACTGAAACTTGAACTGTTGGCACAGCAGAAAAGATGAGAATTGAAGCGATTGAAATGTGGTGTTACAGGAGAATGATGAATATCAGATAGGTAGATAGAGTTACAAATGAAAAGGTTTTAAGACGAGAGGGAGAGGTGATATGTTTCTGGCGAGCGCTAATGAGGAGAAGAGGTACGTTGGTAGGACACATACTAAGACACCCAGGAATATCAAAGCTAGTAATGAAAGGAAGGGTGGAGGACAAGAACTGTAGGGGTTAACCAATGTCAGGATATGTTGAACAAATTGCCTCAGATCTAGAGTGTGGTAGCGATGAAGAGATGAAATGATTAGCTCATGACTGGGCGGCATGGAGGGCTGCATCAAACCAGTCAAAGTACCGAAGACTCAAACAACAACAGCAACAACAAAACCATCAACAAGACTATTCTAGTTTGGAACAGGCTGTAAAAGTAAACATTATCTATTTCTTTTCACGTTTTACTATGCTGTTTTATACTACACGGTGTTTCCATCCTGTCAACAATACTAAGTCACGGAGGACATTAAAATGGAGAGAGGGAGGAGG
The DNA here is from genome assembly GCA_946902985.2 of Meconema thalassinum. NCBI lineage: Eukaryota > Metazoa > Arthropoda > Insecta > Orthoptera > Tettigoniidae > Meconema > Meconema thalassinum. Next base: position 577,842,887 of record OX336388.2, on the reverse strand, counting down.
CCATCAAACCACGCCCCTGGGCCCTGCCATTGCTCAGTGGTCACCGTATTAGCTGGAGAATAAAAAGAGGCCATTAGTCACCGTTCCGAATGGGAACTCACCACTGTAAATCTTATCCACCCCTTGCTGCTACAGACACACTCGGAATGACTTGGGGCTGGATGTGACAGATACGACCTCCCCAATTCCAGAATCAAAGATTACTAATATAATTCACTGACCCCTGGATAGCTTAGTGAGTTAATGTGCTTACCATTGTATCAGTACCTATGAACTCCGAATCCAGCTAGATTTAAAAACCTTCAGTCGACTGCAATTAAAAGAGTTAACTGTTAGCTATTTCACCAGTGGGAATTATAGAAACAGTATTACTGTTTAGTAAGACATGACAGAGACTCCCGAATGTCCTATATTGCCCACGCTAGTTTCAAACTCTTTATTTACGTTTTACTCAACTATTAACAGGATTTAATCGTTTTTAGGTATGTTATTAAAGACTCTATCCAAGCTTTGACATACTTTTGAGAATAAATGTATTTTTGAATTTTTATGATTATTTTCAAAATTGAATAATTTTAAGAACACTCTCTATCTAGTAAAATTCAACTAATGTAAATTTCAAAAAACGGATGCGTTAAAATGTAATACATATAACGAGGAATGAAATCTAGAAATGCCAGCTTTGTATGTTGTAAAGTTAAGAAAAAAAAGGGGGGAATTTTACAGCCAGGAAAGTATTTTATCGAGAAATTAGATTCAAAGATTCTTCCGATTTTTAGAACACTGCATTCCATTTGATGCCCCAACATCCATTTTGTTGTTGTTCCAAGTCCCTTTGCTCTTGCTTCTAACGCAACCTCATTCTTAAAAGTTTTCTATTTTGTATTTATCGTCTAATAGAAATAAAAGTAATAATGTGCTTTGGTGGGTTTACTAATAGGACGCACGATTGTAGGAAGCAATAAAGAAAATTGTTCTAGGAATAATACTGTATATGAAATAATAATAATAATAATAATAATAATAATATCTTATGGTCTCGGGTGCCGGGTGCAAGCTTTGTAATTTGACACCTAAAGGGTAGCTTGCATGTCAAATTTCGTTGTTCCATGAATCACTATGAAAGTCAAGGAGGTTAGATAATAAGCTCCTTGAACACTATAGCGCTTTCTAGTAGAGAAATGAGGAACTTTGTGTTGGCGGAAACTCCCGAGATTAATTTTGCCATTATGGACACGGTCTTGAATTCAAATGGGCTCTTTGACATGCCAACATCGTATGACATACGTGTCGTAATTTTTTCCGCCTTTCAAAAATCACTTAGGCTACGACTGCCAGAAGCGAACCTGCAAGCTTCGGGTTAGTAGACCGACACGTTAACCACTCACCCACCGTGGCAAGTATATGAAAAAATAAATTGTCATTAGAAAGCTAAAGATTAATAGGCTATTGCGTAAAAATAAAATTTTGACAATTTTGAAGATATTAGGCATTCCGGAGCCTCCTAAGACATTTTTGAACCGTACCGTCAATTATCGTTAATTGGTAACGACAAACGTAGAGTAGCCTACTTCGGAGTATAGGCCCCATTATGCAACATGAGACAAAATCTATCTTGGCTTATCTATATTAATTTTCCAAAGCTATCACTTTCAGAAACGCAAATGACCCTGGAGTTCAGTCTGACTAGAACTGAAAAGAGTACCAGGGTACTGAAGGTGTCTCCTGAAATGTCGATGAACCTGGAATTGTTATGAAACACTGAAAGTTAATTTATGGCATTACTCTGATTGTTTTACAAACGTGGTTTGGAAACTTACAATGAATGGTTGTGTGGTGCAGCGGTAAAGTTCTCATCTGACGTATGAAACCCAAGATTGCAGGAACAATCATTCAAACGATCACAGTCAACACTCACAAAACAACACCCAAATGCTAACATACCACCACTTTTCCCTACATTAAATCAGACTTTCAACATAATCACTAACACAATCACAAACTTACTCCACACCTGTCTTAGATAACACCAAACACAAGTACCAGTGACGAACGCACTTTCTTTCAGAAACATACAATCTTAAATATATTCAAAGCGTTCCATTGTTAATAAATTTTGGAGTTGAAAAAGATCGAATATCTTTATTTTACCTTCAGCAAAATAAAAACACTATATTACTATTTCACAACGTTTATTCACTAATGAATTTACAAATCAGTGATAAGAAGTCAAATTAAATTACATACACATATTACAGCTTATCTTGGGAACATATATTCCAAATTTCACAATCCTAACTCTAATGCGGCTTCGGTGGCGTAGTTGGTAGCATGCTGAGCTTCTATGCCCAATATAGCGGGTTCAAACCCGGCCGAAGTCGTCGCTTTTTTAAGAGCGTTAAAATCCCTCAGTATGCCTTCCTTCGGAGGGGAAGTAAAGCCGGCGGTCCCATGTCATAGATTTATGGCATGTTAAAGAACCTTCCACTAATTACACCAGTGTGAAGCTAAATTGGATAGGTTAAGTATGTAAACAACGCTCTTAGGTTCTACGTTCGTTGCCAAGAGCCGACTGCGGTGGCGTCTAGTAGCTGAGTTCTGAACTAGGCCTAGTAGTCGTTGACGGTGCGTTTGGCGGCAAAAGTAGGAACAATTTGAAAAATTCTAAGTTGCAGTCTGTACTTATATTAAAAACAGATACACACACTAATACAGCCATCACAATTAACACCGGTTATCAGACAGATTCTACACACACCCCAAGTACACGGGGCTACATGACCGCGTTGTCGCAGCCCCTAAACTTAAGAACCAACCAACCAAAATGCAGGGGCGGTCCCTCCGTATTGGTTTCGGTTGCAGTAGCAAGCCAACAATGCAACATCCAAATGAGCGAGCGTTAGCCGTGCGCGCTAGTGCATGGGTAGGTCATCGTGTGAACCGGAAGAGGCAAACTCAAGCCTACAGAGAGCGCGGATTCCCAAGAAGAAAACTTCCGAATGCTTCACATCACACGCGACAAACATCTGATTTATGGTCCACGTGCCAAAATATTTCTCACATTTAGCATGTACTTCACTGGCCCAATCGTGCCATGACATGGCTGTAATAAGCGAAGGAAAATAACGTTGTGAATATTTAATCCATCCTTACTTCCAGGTTCGACCCCAATTGACGGCTGTTCCGACTTAACGATGCTCAGATTAGTTGGATGGTACTGTTTATGTTGGCAAGGTATTTGGGCGTCTCTTGACTATAGAAAAGAGGATACTGGTTGATTCTTCAAAGTACAAATTAATTTCAAATTCAAAGCGATGGTCAGTAGTCACGTGAATCGCTATGGTATTCTTGATTTGCTCACGGTAAGAGCTCAACATATCTGCTTTCACAGCTCCATTTCAAAGCTCTCTCTAGGCTTTCATCTTAGGCGCTGGTATTTCACCTGCTTATAAAGGATCGGGTCCCTTTGAGTCTCTCAGTTTACAGAAGGCGCCATCTCTTGAATGTTGATGAAGATGGAATCTCTATGAAACATTGGAAGTGAGTTTATAGCATTACTCTGATGGTTTTATGAACTTAGCCAGGATACACAGAAATATATATGAAAATACAAAAAATCTACGTCAGACATGGCACCGTATTTTGATATTGTTTATTTTCGTTCATAAATAATAAGAGGCATCTCTGTTGTTTTCCTCGTGTATTTTGCAGTGAAATTATGCTTTTGATAACTTGTTATTATGGTAACTGTAGTAGTGTGGTTAATTTTTATTATAGGTTCGAGGTATCAGGTAAATTCTTGCGTGACTTGAAATCAGTTACCAGCCCAGTATTCCTTTCGTAACAAATATGGGAAAGAGCACATTCAGCACGATTACTGTGAACGTCGGAATTTGAAACTCAATTCTACGAATTTGCAGTTCGCCACTGAAGTCGTAGATTGCGACTTTATGTACCCGACTACGCTGCTGAGTGTTCTAAGTCAAATATCCAGGGAGCTGTAAAGTTTGCAATCGTGGAAAGTTAGTTCTCTTGGAATTTATACAAATAACAAATGACAAAATATTAAACAGTAGGTGAGTACCACATATTCATTTTTTGTAACGGGACATACAACTGCAGGCCAAAAGTTTCCGGACAACATAAAAATTTACATTTATTAAAGAATGCGGATGGAATGAAGCCTATTTTCCAGATAATTTTAAAATATATGTATTCTAAACATACAGAACCATGTTTGTAGGAACTTGCATTATATTCTTAAGCACAAAAAAAAAACAAGTACACATCACAATTTCTATTCGTCGAAAAATCCACCCTTCGCTCGGAGGACACTCTTCACTCTCTTTTGCATCCGTTCAACAAGTTTCTGCAGAACTGATGAAGGAATGTCATTCCAGGCAGTCTGAAGAGTCTTTCAAAGATCTTCTTCTGATGAAGCACATACTCTTCGCACCCTGCGATCCAGTTCTTCCCACAGAAGCTCTATTGGGTTTAGGTCGGGGGACTGAGGTGGCCAATCCATGTTTATGAGTTCTCATGCTTCCTGTTTCACCCTGAGATATTTTTTGCAGAGTATTGACGTGTGTTTGAGGTCATTATCTTGCTACAAGGTGAAACCATGTCCTATCAGTTGCTTGCCAGATGGCACTGCACTCCTGGAAAGAATGTTGTGATAGCCTTCTTTCCTTAGAATTCCCTTTATTCTGCACATATCCCAGTTCCATCAGAAGAAAAGCATCACCAAACCATCACAGAGCCCCCTCCATGCTTGACTGTCGGAATAATACAGTCGGGATGCATCTTTTCTGCTGCGTTCCTCCGGACATACACATGACGTCTTTGCCCAAATACCTGAAACTTGGACTCATCCGTCCTCAACACACGTTTCCAGTCTTCAAGAGTCCATTCTTTGTGTGCAATAGCCCATTTTAGTCTTTTTTGTCTGTTGACTTTCCTCGGTAACGGTTTCCTCACCGATATCCTGCCCATTAAATTGGCTTTCCTAAGACGACGCTTCACAGTGGTGATAGAAATTTCATTGTCATGGCTCCTATTGAATTCTGCTTGAAGTTCACCTGCTGTGAGCCTTCTGTTTCTCTTTCTGGACAATATTACCGATTGGTCCTCGGCCTGAGTAGTGACCCTGGGTCTTCCACTTCGTTTCTTGTCCTGTTTGATCCAGTTTTCAACCATCGTGATATTGTGTCATGAACAGTGGATTGCGAAAACTTCAATTTTTTGGCTATTTCAAGGATCAAATAGCCCTCGTTGTGTCTGCGGAACATTCTTCTACATTTATAGTATGTCCTCGTCCCGTTTCTGCAATAACAATGGGGAAAACTGAATAATTATGAATTAATGATGGGATTTTATGGAAATTTATGCTTAAAAAATTGTAGTGTACCATTTATTGATGATAGACCTATATACCATTATAAAGTACATTGCAAAATTACCTTTCTACTCGTTCCCACGAAGATTTTAATACAACAAATGATTTCAAACCTTCAAATGTGGGTTTATTTGTTACTTGCAACACAGCCAACACACCAGAATGTTACCTAGCAACTGATCGCTAATCACCTTATGGGACAGTATTGGCGCCAACAATGAGATTTCACGGCTGTTTCTGATCAGAACAAGTGCCCATGTGTTCGTAACTCTAGTAAATCACTTGGGTAAAGCAGGGAATGCTTCACAATAGGATATAAGCATAAAATACAGAATTTTCAGAGTGTCCGGAAACTTTTGGCCGGCAGTGTACGCCCAGAACAGGCATATAGCAAAAGTCACAGAATATACCAGGTGGCTCATTTTTCCCATACAATCTACTTTAAGCTGTCCCACGTGTACTAATGATGAACGGGAGGTCTAATAACTGAAATCCTGAGGGGTATGCTTTAATGCAAAGAGGTTATGCCAGAATGCCAAGAGATAACAACCAGTCGGCCACTCGCTACATATTCCTCAGTGCTCTCGTCTAATTTGCCCCATTTGCGTTATGAAACCTCGAAATTTGGCGGCATTACGACTATAGTGCGGGGCAAACAATTGGAAGCCTGAAGGTCACGCGTAGTCGGTGCGCTGTTGTCCTGTACGTTCTCGCATGCAGCACGCGACTGAAGGTACGATGCAATAGCATGGCAACACCGCCGAGCTCGGGGTGGAGAGCGGAACGGAGAGCCGGTTGACCTTCAGGCTTCCAATGGTTTGTCCCGCACTATAGCTTCTCCATACATTAGTACCATGTCCGTGTACCCGTTGTAGCTGAATACACCACAGATTGTCAATATGCTACCAAGAACTATCGTGTTGTCGTACCACATATGAGCCTATTACGCTCTCAAATGCGAGGTTTCATAACGCAATAGGGCGCATTAGACGGGTAGCCCTGAGTAACATGTAGCGAGCAGCCGTTCTGTTGTTATCCCTTTGTATTCTGATGTAATCTGCCAGCATGTATTGTGACCCCTGTGGAAATCATTTGTTAGACATCCCATACAGCAGTAGTATATGCAGGACACTTATAGGTAGATTGTACGGAGCAAATGAGCCACATGGTATAATCAACTGATGGCTACCAATCGAAGCAAAAGGGTGCGGAATAATTGTATAATATGCTAATAATTTACCATTCATACACATGTACCAATTATTTCCACACAGGTAATGATGCACTCAAGCACAGTGGAGACTTTTTATTTAGTTATTGAATATTTCTGCTCTTTTACATCTGACAAACAAATATATTGCGACTAAAAGTGGAGCCCGGAGCACTTGATGAAGTGGCTTGTAAATATACGCTAAAATAGATATTAATACCGTTCTATTAAAATAAACACCAATGATCGCACAAACGGTACGGTAAATCCTATTAGTTATATTCAACACCACCCAATCTGAACCTCAACATAGCATAAGCAAGGAAATGTACCGTATCGGCGTGGTTTCAAAAATACAATTCGCTCATCGAAGTTGTTCAGAGCTCATTGTGTATGCAACACACTTCACGCATCCGTTGGGTTGGTTGCCTATACTGGCCACGTCCTGTCATACTACTTGCCGGCCAATACAACTTCGTGTCCGCCAAGTTAAAAAAAACAAGACGTGATCCGCCAGCCAATACGGGCACTAGCGGGCTCCTTCAACGGAAGAATATTTACTTCACAATGAGTGAACGCAATACGAACTGGTAATTTAAAGTGCCAATAACTCATTATAAAAGCCCACGTAGACACGCCGGGGTGCCAGAATATTGCTCCGAAGTGGATGTTTAACGTTCCAGTAAATCTACCGACACGGCTCCCTCGCATTTGCGCGCCCTCAAATGCCAGCTGACTGTGATAGGGTACAAACCTGCAACCTTGGGCCCAGCAAGCGAGATCATTACCGCTGAGCCACGCAGCCAGTCAAGCTCTCAACAACATGAATATTTCTGCTGTTGCGTTTCACAAACAAATGACGTAGTTGTTTTTGATTCATTGAGGGGCTTTGACACATCGTGGTCATTTATCCCTGTGTGCTTGGGTGTGCGTAATTTGTCTGATAACCTGTGTTTGATATAAGATCTTTTATAGAATACAAATATTAACGTTTTACACAAGAACATTCAATATACTCCTTGATTGGAAAAAAATATCTCATAACTATACCCATATATTTAAGAGAAATTTGCCTAATGGTCATTACTGAACAACTTGTTTTTCTTTGACATCAACCAAAACAGTATTTCTTGGATTTATTCATCAAATAACGCTATTTCCAATCTTATCTTATTTTAAAATCCTTGCAGATCGTCTACATAAATCCATTTCTGTCAATCTTAATTTAACGTTTTAATTTTTAACTGCCTCTTTTACACTTCATAAGGATTAATACAGCTAACTACCAAATCATGTACATTGACTTTAGTTCTTCTGTTGATAACTTTATCCCTAGTTTGTTTATAGAACAGTAATTAGTGTACTTCCCCTTTGGATGTTGTCAATGTAACGCATTAAAGTGACGCATTGTGCCGGCTTCAAACCAGGCTTGGAGAGCGGACAGGTAGAGGACGTGCCTCTGGCCAGCATTTGAGCGGTAATCTGGATGCTGTTGGCAAATTTGTGTACACGCGTTCCTCCCTAATTGCCTCAATTGAATATTCCCCCTAAAGCACCTGTCCTCCCAGCTGGAATCCTTTCCGCTAGGTATCAAGGGGAGGTGCTGCTGTACCAGTAATGAGGCATAGATTGAACTGTATTGGGAACAGCAAGCTCTTTCGATATTCATTCCTCACTAAACGCAGTATCATTCTAAACATGGCAAACAATCCGCACACCTCACATCCTTGTCTCATTATTAAGGTGAATTATGTTTCAGGATAAAAATTTGAACGGAAAGGCAGATAAAAGATTATTTGTTTTCCAACAATGGTTTTAAACAAACATATATTTACTATTTAGCGTATTGAAACTCCAGCAAATGATTTTGGTTTTTGCTGGCACACCTACGTCTCTAAAGACGCATTAATTCGAAGGACATAAAACCCTTCACGTTATCACTATTACATAAATATAGAGGAACGCTTTGACTTCATCCTAAAATATTTTTATGGTTCTCGATCCTTTATCTTATATCCAAGTGTCGAATTTATTGCCTACTAGCTGAAGTACCCGTGCTTCGCTACGCGTCATAAATAAATTAAAATGTGAAGGTGACAGTTAAAACAGGGGATAGGCGAGGTGCTGCGCAGAGGGAGATTAAGGATGGAACATTTTGTCAACTACACCGCTCGGCGTTGACAGTGTTTTATAGCACAAATTTAGGTTTTACTCGCTAACAGTTGCAGATACCTTTCGGACAGAAAATGTAATTTTAAACCTCGCATATGCCATCAAATGTTTGCTATTTCTTAGCGTTCTCTTTTTATTTGAAATGGAAATATGAAAGTTTGAAACCAAAGGGTGTAGTGACGTCACTAAAATGGTCGCCATTTTAAATAGTGCAAAGTATTGAAATCAAAAGTAACCTATATGTTAACCAGGTAAATCAGCTACTTCCATGTAAAATTCACGTAAATCGGACCAGTGGTACTTGCGAGATTGAGTAATACACAGACACACACCATCTCAATTTTAGCCTCGCATCGCTCGCGTCATAGTCGTATCATATTGTTTTTCAATGAAATGCAGGTTTAACCCCGTTAACACCACTTTAGAACCTGAATACCCAAAAATCCCTCCTTAGTAGACGTTTTCGACACACAACAAACAAACATATCCCCAAAATATCATTCTTCTAACTTTAACAGTTTTGGTTGGTCGATGAGAGCAAACATCCAAAAATCCTTCCTTAGTGGACGTTTTTCTTCCAGAAGTTCACCCCTCCCCATATGCCCCTTAAATTGCATTTATGAAAACACGGTCGAACACCTATTTATTTTATTTATTTATTCATTTGTTTATTTATTTTTAAGCTGATAGATTTCCTCCGAGTTTCAGACTCCTCCCTATGTCGTTTAAGAGATACACGCTCAGTTAGGAATCTTTCAACCCCCACTTTTCATCCCTTTCACCTCATAATATACACTACATCGAAAAACCATTAGACATGTGTCAGCTTATTTTTAATGATTAGTATATGTGCCAAGTATCACATCCCCAAATGAAACCACTCGTGAGATATTGTTATTCAATGGAAAGGACGTTTACCCCCTTAACACCTCTTTAGAACCTGAATATCCAAAACTCTTTCCTTAGTGGACGTTTTCGACATACAACGAACATATCCCCAAAATTTCATGTTTCTAACTTCAATAATTTTGGCTGGGCGATGATGAGTGAGTGAGTCAGTCAGGACATTTTCTTTAATTTATTTTTGATAATTTCACCCCTCCCCATGAACCCCTTAAATTGGATTTATGAAACAAACGGCCAAACACCTATTTACTTATTTAAAGCTGTTTTCTCCCTGAGTTTGATGAGTGAGTAAGGGAGTCAATCAGTTAGGACACTTTCTTTCCTGTTTTTTTTTTTCCCAGAATTTCACCCCTCACAAAGGGCCCCTTAAATTGGATTTATGAAAAAACGTTCGAACACCTATTTACCTGTATTTTAAGCTGTTTTTTCCCACCGAATTTCAAACTTCACGCCTATGTCGTTTCAGAGATACACGCTCCGTTAAGAATCCCTCAATCCCCAATTTTCACCCCTTTCACCTCATAATATACACCACATCGATAAACCCTTAGACATATGTCTGATTATTTTTAATGATTAGTTTATATACCGAATATCACATCCCCAAACAAACAACTCATGAGATATCGTTATTCAATGAAATGCACGTTTAACCCCTTGACACGTCTCTAAAACCCGAATAAACAAAAATCATTCCTTAGTTAACGTTTTCGACATACAGCGAACATCTTCCCAAAATGTCATGTTTCCAACTTTAATAGTTTTCGCTGGGCGTGATGAGTGAGTGAGTCAGACAGGACATTTTCTTTCATTTATTTTACCAGAATTTCACCCCTCCTCATGGGCCCCTTAAATTGGATTGATTAAAAAACGCTTGAACACCTATTAACTTATTTCTTAAGCTGTCTTTTTCCCCTGAGTCAGCCGGTTAGGACACTTTCTCTCCATTTTTCCCCCCAGAATTTCACCTCACCCCATTGGCCCCTTAAATTAATTTATGAAAAAACAGTCGAAAACCGATTTACTTACTTTTTAAGCTGATTTTTTTTCGCTGAGTTTCAAATTTCTCGCCTATGTCGTTTAAGAGATAGGCCTACACGTTCCATTAGGAATCCTTCAACCCCCACTTTTCAGCCCTTTCACCTCATAATAATACACCACATCGAAAAACGCTTAGACACATGTCTGCGTATTTTTAATGATTAGTTTATATGCCGAGTATCACATCCACAAATGAAACCACTCGTGAGATATTGATATTCAATGAAATGCAGGTTTAACCCCCTTAAGACCCCTTTAGAACCCGAATATCCAAAAAACCTCCCTTAGTGTACGGTTTTGACATACAACGAACATATCCCCGAAATGTCATGTTTCCAACTTCAATATTTTTGGCTGGGCGATGATGAGTGAATGAATGAGTCAGGACATTTCCTTTCATTTTTTTTTCTTCAGAATTTCACCCCTCCCGATGAACCCCTTCAATTTGATTGAAAAACAAACTGTCGAAAAGCTATTTACTTACTTTAAAGCAGTTTTTTTCCGTGAGTTTGATGAGTGAGTCAGTCAGTCAATCAGTTAGGACACTTTCTTTCCTGTCCCTCCCCCCGAATTTCACCCTTCCCCATGGGCCCCTTAAATTGGATTTATAGAAAAGTGGTCAAACACATATTTACTTATTTTTATGCTGATTTTTTTTTCCCGCTGAGTTTCAAACTCCTCGCCTATGTCGTTTAAGAGATACACGCTCCGTTAGGAATCTTTCAATCCCCACTTTTCACCCCTTTAACCTCATAAACACATCGAAAAACCCTCAGACACGTGTCTTGTTACTTTTTAATGATAAGTTTATATGCCGTGTATCACATCCCCCAATGAAACCAAAAGGGAGATATAGTTATTCAATGAAATGCAGGTTTAACCCCCTTAAGACCCCTTTAGAACCTGAATATCCGAAAATCCTCCCTTAGTAGACGGTTTTGACATACAATGAACATATCCCCAAACTGTCATGTTTCTAACTTCAATAATTTTGGCTAGGCGATGATGAGTGAGTGAGTAAGTGAGTGAGTCTGGACATTTTCTTTCAATTTTCTTTTTTCACAATTTCACCCCTCCCCATGAACCCCTTAAATTTGATTTATGGAAAAAAAACTGTCGAACAGCTATTTACTTACTTTAAAGCAGTTTTTCCCCCTGAGTTTGATGAGTGAGCCAGTCAGTCAATCAGTTAGGACACTTTCTTTCCTGTCCCCCCCCCCAGAATTTCATCTCTCCCCATGGGCCCCTTAAATTGGATTTATGAAAAAACTGTCAAACATATATTTACTTCTTTTTTATGTTGATTTTTTTTCGCTGTGTTTCAAACTCCTCGCCTATGTCGTTTAAGAGACACACGCTCCGTTAAGAATCTTTTAATCCCCACTTTTCACCCCTTTCACCTCATAATATACACCACATCGAAAAACCCTCAGACACATGTCTTCTTATTTTTAATGATGAGTTTATATGCCGAGTATCACATCCCCCCATGAAACCAATCGGGAGATATTGCTATTCAATTAAATGCAGGTCTACCCCCTTAACACCCCTTTAGAACCTGAATAGCCAATATGTCTCTTTTAGTGGGCATTTGCGGCCCTTGAGGAAGCTGCATACCAGATTTCATTCCAATCCGTTCGGTGGTTTCTGAGATTTCGTGATGAATAAATGAATGTGTGAGTGAGTGAGTGAGTGGTATTTGAAAAATATATAGTAGAAAGAAGATAGTGTCAAGTCTTTATTATGCTAAACTCGGTTGACAATGCTGTGTGAGCAGTTGAGTAACTAACGGGATTTCAAGTAAAGATCCTCATTTTCTATACCGGTAGTGCTGAGCGCAATTGGTATCAAGTCGGCCGTGTCTCGACTTGAGCTATGTTGCCATGGAAACTATCTGCCTTGCCATTCCTTCATGAGTATATTTTATGATTTGATTAGCCTGTTTTTGAGTGAAAAAGGGCCAAAATCAGAAGAATGAGAAAGACTATCGAAAATTCATGTAGCCAGCGGTTCCTTCTGGGTCCTAAACTATGTGTATGCAAAATATGGTTGAGATTGGTGGAACGGTGTAGATTTGTATACGGAACCAACATATATACATACATACATACATACATACATACATACATACATACATACATACAGACTTTCACTTTTATATATTAGATGACATAATAATAAGTTACTAAATTAACTTTTAGCTACTGGTACGCAAGAGAAAACATTTGCAAAGGTTTGGGTGAATCAAACACACCAAATAATATTATATGGGAGCAAACCAGTGACCAAATAAATACATAACACCGTGTATGCAGAGCTGAAATAACATAGTAGCGTCTAAGCAATAAACTCTCGTACATTCGCGTCATACAGACACACCATTTATGTCGAATCTTACGAACATTGCCAATGTAAGCTACACGAGGGCTGGAGTTTTGACAGAAATGGAAAAAATATCAAATTTTGGATTTTTCTTAGATCATTTTATTATTTAGCGTATGGCATTTAATTACATTTAAACAGTAAAATTATGTCTAAACAATAACAAACATCTACGAGGGACGTACTCAGTTAAACCAGTTGAAAAAAAAGAAAAATCATCAAAATTTAAGTAAGTTAAAGAAACAATTTCCAAAATCAAATCCTTCGAATAAAACCCTTATATTTGGGACACTTCATTTTTTTCTACCCAAATGAAGTACATTACACATCAGTTGTTACGTCCACTTTCTCAACATAATCTCCTTGTAACTTTATGCACTTTTCCCATCGATGTATCAGTCTCACCAGACCTTCCTGAAACCATTCTATCGGAGTGCTTCGTACCCATGCGTTGACAACTGTATCCAGGTCTGCAAAACGACGACCACGCAAGTAATAATCACTTGGTGCCAAGTAGGGAGAATGTGGTGGGTGTGGCAGCACTGTGAATCCCATTTGATCAATGGCAGCGGTGGTCTCCCGGCTAGTGTGGGGCGGGCATTGTCATGTTGCAGGAGCACACCTTTAGCCCATGTTCCTGGCCGCTTAGTTTGAATGGCACGACGTAAGCGCTTAAGGGTGCCACATATGCTGCAAGGACTTGCTACTGGTTTTTCCAACGTTGGTCGTGTCTTTCACATTATAATAAAAGTCACAAATCTAACATGGTGGCCGCGCGACATTCATTGGCATTCAATATCTTCGAAACTATTTCCACTATTATTCTCATGTTTTGTAAGGTGATAGAAGATACTATAGTTAGTTCATCTATGTCATTCTTTAAATACCTGATAATTACAAAACCAAATTTGCGGTTATGCGAAATTCAAGTCTTCAAATGGACAGTTCACACGAATTAATCACGCAAGCGCAATGAAACCTGCCATGATAGGTATTTAAGTATTCGTTTACACTCAATCCTTGTTTGTTCCATTTCTGCGTGCCACGGTGGGTTGAGTGGTTAACGTGTCGGTCTACTAACCCCAAGCTTGTAGGTTAGCTTTTGGCCGTGGTAAGTGATTTTTGAAAGGTGGAAAAAATTACGACAAGCATGTCATACGATGTTGGCATGTCAAATAATCCATTCGAATTCAGTAGGACATGTTCATAATGCAAAAATTAATCTCGGGAGTTTCCGCCAACACAAAGTTCCTCATTTCTCTACTAGATAGCGCTATAGTGTTCAAGGAGCTTACTGTAGATACCTAACCTCCTTGATTTTCATAGTGCTTCAAGGAACAACGAAATTAGACATGCAAGCTACCCTCTGGGTGTCAAATAACAAAGCTTGCACCCGGCGCCCGAGGCAATACGATATTAATATTTATTTCATCTATTTCTTAACTTGGCTTGCATCACTTCATCTTTAAGTATGAACGTCTGTGGAAGTGTTTGTTTAGATGTGGCACTCAAACTAGAAGTTATAGCAGTAATTAAAATATGGTTGTCATTTTTACAGCTACAAGAATAATTGATATCCTTCTCTACGTTGCTTTAATAAAAAAAACAAAGTACCTCTTTTAATTTGTATTTTGAAGTGCCTTAGAAATAACCAAGTAATAAGGTCTCTTGATTAATGTTGAAAATTAAATTCGCATATGCACTGGATTACTTTGTGAATAATATGAAGAATTTCTTCAGGTTTATTTCTATAGCCTCATAGAAGTACTTGTTAATGGTGCAGTAAATGACCCCTCATTAGGGTACTTCCCGCTCACGCCATCTTATCTTCAATCGGGCTTTCTCCAACACTCGCGTGCTTTGTGACACAAGAGCTTGTTAAGGCACTCTTGGTCTGCAGCCTCTCAAGAAGAATATGGTTTCTTAAGCTGCGGCAGTGTAGAGCTCTATGGTGCTAATTGGGAATATTAATTTATGACAACAGCTGGTTGTACTTCGAGGTACAATTCAAGGGTTGGTGCATACTTATTTAATTTTGAATTCTTCCTACAGCAGCTGCCACGTGGACAATAAATACCAAACGGACCCTTTATTGAACAGAAACTTGTTTGACAATACCTTGAAATTCACTTTAAGAAAATAGAAATTGTGTTAAGGGGACAACGGAAATCAAAATACCGTACGTATTTTAATGGAAAATTTCCAATTTCTGGAATAGTTATATTTTCAGATGCTTAATGCGTTAGTATTTTATCAGTAATGGTTGCCAGAATTTCTACGGTTTTGACGTTTCTTTTTTTTTCTTAGGGAAGTTGTTGTTAGTGCGTTTCATTGTAGGCTTGATAGTGTTTTGCAGAGGTCTTTTGTCTTGTATAGATTTGGATCTGATGATGAACGCTTGACGAGCGAAACGTATCTTCATTTGGTTTTCTCCCTCTTCTGTAGTCCAAAACAAATATATATTTTTTTATCACATGTACATTTTTCAGGTATTTACGTATGTTTTCGAAATTGGGATTACATTATGTTGACCGACTGTTAAATGTAATATAATTATCAATAAGGCAACAACTTCAAAGCTCTCTATTAGAGGTATTTCAATGATCATGATAGCCCGATTTCATATTGATGTATTAATTATAATAAACTATTTATTACCTTAAGTCAATATTTAGTGAGCCTCCGTGGCTTAAGCGGCAGCACGTCGGCCTATCACCGCTGGGTCGGGGGATCAAATCCCGGTCACTCCATGTGAGATTTGTGCTGTACAAAGCGGAGGCAGACAGGTTTTTCTCCGGGTACTCTGGTTTTCCCTGTCACAAATTTCATTCCAGCAACACTCTCCACTGTCATTTCATTTCATCTGTCATTCATTTAATCATTGCCCCAGGAGAGTGCGACAGGCTTCGGCAGCCGGCACAATTCATATCCTCTCCGCTAGATGGGGGCTTCATTCATTCCTTACCCTGACCCTGTCAGTCGACTGGAAGCAGACTGTGGATTTTTTCAAGTCAATATTTGGTACAGATTGTGACCTTCTTCAGCGTGGTATAGCATAAGTAACTGGGCAGCAACATTCAAATTAATAATTTTTTGTCATAATAGAGGATACTTTTTGTTCCAAAACTCTCAGAGTAAAATTTCAAAAATCAGATCTGTTACAAAAATGTTGTTAATAAAGCATAAAAAAAAGTCTTCATAAAACAGTGTTGAATTGAAGAGATGTGTATGTGAAAATATATGTTTGAATAATTTAGGTTATAAATGAAGATATTTTAGAGGAAACTTTGGAAACAGGAAATAGGAAATTGGAAATGGCGAAGTTATTATTTCTTACCATTTCATAATAACATTGTCATACCTATTTTCAAAGTTCTCCCTACAATATCTCTCTACCTGACAAATACACATCAACCATCATTTAAAACCTAACGTATACAGCTTATCTATTTTAACATACACATCTCTTCAATTCAACGCTGTTTTATGAAGACTCTCTTATGATTTATTGACAAATTGTTTGTAACAGATCTGGGATTTTTATTTTTTTATTTTACTCTGTGAGCTTTTGGAACAAAAACAAGTAGTTCCGTGAAGAACTATACAGCCTATTTTCATATATCCTACTTATGTTAATTGCCTCTAGCAACATACACAATTTCAGTTTGATTGCTGTAATAGATTCGTAGATATTGAGAACCGACTAAATATTTCGGATGGTCGCCATGTTGGATTTTATATATGTAGGTCCTAGAGTTATGTACTGTTACATACAGATTATTGTGTACGTGTAGTATTCAAACTACAATCGCATAATTAGGACACAAGAAGTAACAAGGAGATTTTAAAATTTCGCACAGCTGCCATCTTGAGGTTATGGAAACAATTGAAATAAATTAGATGCCAGTGGATTACCATTCGTATAAGGATTTACTGTTCCAAGTTTCACTACACTCGGATGGTTAAATTGCGAGAAACGTCCATGTGAATTTTTATATTTCGCGTCGCCTCCATGTTGGATTTGCGAACACCAAGTTATTTAAAGTCTTATAGGTGAACTTAAGTTCATAGCCCCTATGAACATTAAGAAATTCAGTTTGATTGCTATAATAGATTCGTAGATATTCAGAGCCGACTAAATATTTTGGATGGTCGCCATGTTGAATTGTTAAATGTATAGGCCATAGAGTCATGTACCATTAAAGGAAAATTATTGCGTAGGTTCAATATTCAAACTTTCAATTCGATCGCATGACTACATCACAAGAAATAAAAACTTAATTTTAAAATTCGCACATCCGCCATCTTGAGGTTATGTAAACAATTGAACTAAATTAGATACCAGTGCATTACAATGTGTATAAATATTTCCTGTACCAGATTTCAGTGCGTTTAGAACATTAAATCGCGAGAAAGGTCTATTTAAAATTTTCAAATTCGCTAGGCTGCCATGTTCGTTTTGTAGTTAACCGGTTTCTGAAAGTCTTATAGATGGACTTCCGTAGTGCCCTTTATCTCCGTAAAAGATTTCAGGGAGATACCGCAAATAGTTTCACAGATATGGAATGCCGGTGAAATATTTCGCACATCCGCCATCTTGTGGTTATGTAAACAATTGAACGAAGTTAGATGTCGGTGCATTACAATGTATATAAACATATACTGTACCAAGTTTCATTGCGTTTGGTTAGTTAAATCGCGAGAAACGTCTATTTAAAAGTCGCAACTTCGCTTGGCCGCCATGTTCGTTTTATCGTTACCAGATTTTCAAGGGTGACATAAGTGAACTTATAGTTGTTCCCTTTATCACCATACAAAATGTCAGGGTAATAACGGTAATAGTTTCGGAGATATTGAATGCTAGTGAAATATTTCGCACAGCTGCCATGTTGGGTTGGTGAGTCGTAACAAAATTTGAAGGGCACGGTCGGGGTCGCAGGGAATAGTGCTATGAACTTACCGAGTTTCATTGAAATCGCTCCAGCCGTTTAGATTTTATTAGGGGGGGGGGGGGACACACACACGAATCACACACACACACACACGCACACACACACGGACAAAAGGTGATCTCATAAGCCTATTTTTTTTTTCAAAATTGAAAATAGGCTAAAAATTAGAGTATCCCTTATTATGACAAAAATGTTATTAAGCTGTATGTTACTGCACAATTACTTATCTTATACCATGCTGAAGAAGTTCACAATATGACCGTAACCGGGACTGTTCCAATGTGCTAAATATTGACTTAAGGTAATAAATAGTTTATTATAGGTATTTCAATATCAGGCGACAAGAGACGGATCAAAGGGCAACAAATTGAGCAGGCATAAATTCAAGAAAAATGACTACATTAGGTGAATCAGCTGCCCCGAATAATATTGTTTAATGCAGCCCAACCAGCGTTGTTATTAGGATGGTCGATATCTGCATCCCGTTATAGTACTAATGCACTGCAAGCATATCCTGCAAACGATACTGAACTGTGTATTTCTTCCTCGATGTGGCCACAGACTAATACGAGGGGATAAAAGACTGACAGTCAGTCTGAAAGAATAGACTTTATATCATTTTAAATGCTACAAATGCTACAAATGCTGCGTGAACTCAAAGTCCGTTAGCAAGTGAAAACCAAGGTCAAAGGAGGTAGCTGGATGGATGACGTCACGCTCACCGGAGCGCGCGGGGAAAGGAGGAAGCTCAATCAGTATTATGACGTCACACACCTCAGTGTATTCTCGGTACATTTCGTCCCGTCAGCGCAAAGTAACGCCAGACCCCAGCATAACGACGAAGTCGACAACATCACGTAAAATGATAATAATAGTAACCTGTATTATTTTCGGGATATGCGTTTAGTGCATTAGTACCATACGGGATGCAAGCAAAGAAATCGATCTTCCTGACAACACGCAATGGTAGGACTGCATAAAACAATATTATTAGGGGAAACTGATTCACCCGGTATGTATCGACAAAGCGCTAAAATATATTGCGCAGTGTTATTGTATAATGCGCGGAGAAAATCTCAACATACAATTACATTCATATTAGCCGTGAATTTCTAGTTGTTACATTGTAACCCCACAGGTGTAGGTTACTTGAAAGGCAGGACTAAAGTATATGATAACGAGAAGTTCAGCAAAGAACATGTAGACTACTTTCACCTAAATGAATGGGTATACTTATAACTCTTTGTCCTCACCCCTAAAACAGTCACCTCTAGCACCAAGCATTTTTTGTTTTCTTATATATTGATAACAAGCAGAAGTACCCGTTCTTCGAACGGTGTTCGGTGTTAACACCAGACATTATCAATTGAGCTACTGTTGCAATGGTTAGTGGTTTGTCATTCCTTCATAAGTTCATCAGAACGAAGTTAGTTTTCTGGGAATATCACACACACTGTTAATTTAAGGGCCTTAAAATGTGGTTTTTGGAGACCCTTTATAGACTCGCGAATTTTGTGTCTCACATTGAGAAGTGCAAATTATGCTTTGGTCGTCCTTCTAGGATAATTTTTATATTTCGCCTATTTTAGCATGTATTTTGAGAAGTTTTTCCCTATATCCACCCTTCTACTGTATGAAAAGTACGGTGAGGAGTTTTATAAATGATTGGTGTATTGACTCATGTTTACCATACCTAATTTTACGATGCACCAAGCATCCGAACACGAGTTATAGGCGTACATAAAGATACACAGAAAGACAGACAAACAATTCTATTGTCTACAACATATCACCCAGAAATCCAAATATGGGTATATCTACCACACAGTATCAAATAAAATCATCCTTACGATGAACTCGTATGTCGACAAAAAAAAAAGATTATTTGAAATGTGCTCTCAAACTAAATTCACCTAACGTGTACTTCCTGACATGAAATAGAATTGAAAGCCTTGTAGATGAAACGCAAAACAGTCACATAAAAACTGACCCTCGACGTTGTGTTAGGTGCCCATACACAGGAAGACTTCTATCATAAATTAAAAAAGCTTGTGGTGCATGAAAATTCAGGTTCTTTAGTCTCAAATGGACAAAATTCCTAAAAGCCGCAAAGAATGCTGATTCAATTTAGGAATTTTTGAAAATAATGTTGCTGTTTGGAGATATAATAGACCTTCTGTACTATATGTCGCACGTGAAAATTGCATGAAAAAATTCTAAGTTACCCCTTGACCCCCTTAATTGCATTGATGAATTATACAGTCTACGTTGGTTCCGTGATAACCTTATATTTGCAAACTTTCACAGAAATGTAAAAATGTAATAAATGTAATAAATGTAATAAATGTAATAAATTGCTTCGTACTGAAATAGATGGAAAGTTGGATGCCACCCCTTGAGATAATGTTGTCATGGATACCGATTTGCATTCCTTCATTAGTTTGTTAAATTAAATTAAATTAAATTAGTTTTCTGGGAATATTTCAGAAACTGTTGGTTTTAGAGCCTTATAATGTAGTTTTCGAGGACCCTAGAGTTTTGTTTCTGGCACCGAGGGGCTTTGTCTCGTCGTTGTACGCCATAATATAATACTACTAATAATAATATAATATAGGGATAGGAATATAATAGACCTGCCGTACCACACCCGCAAGTGTAAGTCGCATGAAAAAATTCTAGACTACCCCTTGTCCTCCTTAAGCGCATTTTATGTATTGATGAAATTTACAGCTTAATTTGGTTCCGTAATAACCATCTAGCCGTTTGCAAACTTTCACACTAATGTAATTAATGGAATTTCATTGCGTCTTAGAGCAATAGATGGACCTCTGAGAATCTGTTGCCATGGTTATCGGCTTGCATTCGTTCATTAGTTTCTTCTTCTTCTTGTTTCGAATGGGCCTACTTTGGACCACGCTTGTTCAACTGTTGAGCTTTGATCTTTGCCCAGTGTTGTCGCATTTTCTGCCGGTGTAACTCCTTCCTTTCATCTGTCCAAGGGGTACCTTTCTTCCGGGGTTTTTCCTGAAATCCATGGACTTCCTTCAGGGCATGTCTCACAGATTGCCTGTCTTGAAGATCTGATATTCCCAGTTCATTAATGTCTTTCTCAGTTTCTGTCAGCCAAGTGGTACGAACCTTCTTGTTCTGCCAGAAAGTGAACAGCCTATTGGTCAGTCTTTTGGGAGGCAATCTTGCCACATGACCATAGAATGCTACTCTCCTTTTCCTAGCACAGTCAGAGAGCCTTTCTATATGTTCGTAGAGCTCGGAATTGTGCCGCCTACGGTATTCCTCATCTTCCTTTACCGGACCTAGGATCTTCCTGAGAATTCTCCTCTCTCTGACTTCCATCGTTCATTAGTTTATTAAATGAAGTTAGTTTTCTGGGAATATCTCAAAAACGGTTGGACGTAGGACCTTAAAATGTGGTTTTAGGGCCCCCAAGTTTTGTCTTTCACACTGAGGGGCTGAAAATGATCTTTGTCTCGTCCTTCTACTCCTATTTCAGCATGTATTTTAAGGGGGTACGCCCCCTTTTATGAGAGGTACAGAGAATAGTTACATCAATGATTAATGTCGTGCCTCTGATGGATATCTGTACCAAATTGTACGTTGATACAGCCAGCCGTTCTCGAGTTATAAGGGTACAAAGTTGTCCACAGACAAACAGACAGACAGACAAAAACAAATCGCGCGCATCCCTCATAAAAAAGTATGAAACGCGTAATTAACTCAAATTTCCGAAGAAATTCAGAAAAAAACAGACAAACATCCATTTTTATATATGTAGAGGTATACTGCACCGCTCGGTGTTGACCGTATTTTATTGCACAAATTAAGGTTTTACACGCTAACCGTTGGAGATACACGAAAAGTGATAAGGACTTTTTGGATAGAAAATTGAATGTTAAAGCTCGTGTATGCCATCAAAAGGTTGCTATTTCTTAGCGTTCTCTTTTTATTTGAAATGGAAATATGATATTTTGAAACCAAAGTGTGTGTAGTGACGTCACAAATGTGGGTTTTACTCGCTAACCGTTGGAGATACACGAAAAGTGAAGCTCGTATTTACCGTCAAAAGTTTGCTATATCTTAGCGCTCACTTTTTATTTGCTATGGAAATATGAAATTTTGAAACCAAAGGGTGTAGTGACGTCACTAAAATGGTCGTCATTTTTTATAGTGCAAAATATCGAAATAAAATGTATCCTATAAGTAAACCTGGTAAATCAGCTACTTCCATGCTAAATTTCATTTAAATCGGACCAGTGGTTCTTGCGTTATTGAGTAGCACACAGACAGACAGACAGAAAGACAGACACACACCATCTCATTTTTAGCCTGCTTTCGATTTTTGCAAAAAATGAAAGTAGACTTATGAGATCACTACAGGGCGAAAAAAAAGTGTGTCTGTCTGTGTGTGTGTGTGTGTATGTGTGTGTGTGAGTCTGTGTGTGTGTGTGTGTGAGTGTGTGTACTCTGAATGTCTGTCCCCCCCCCCTATCAATTCGAACACGGTGAGCGCAAATTGAACGAAATTTGGTACAAAGGTAGCACTAGCAAAGGACACCTCAGTGTCATGTTTTATATCGCCGCCATCTTGACGGAAACGTAATGGCGGCCACACAAATGTTCAAAGCTTAAATCAAATTACGACTAACCTAATCATCCGATCTCTACCAAATTTTGCAACAACATACCTTTATGGAGGCAGCATCGTTTGACCAAATTAATAGGTCATCAGCTTAATAGTTTACGGATGGCGGCCATCTTTGTGTGAAAATCGATTGCCCCTATTAATTCGAACACGGTGAAACCAAATGGAACAAAATTTAGTACAGAGGTAGTACTAGCAAAGGGCACCCCAGTGTCATGTTTCATATCGCCACCATCTTGACGGAAACGTAATGGCGGCCACACAAATGTTCAAAGCTTAAATCAAATTACGACTAACCTAATCGTCCGATCTCTACCAAATTTTGCAACAACATACCTTTATGGAGGGAACATCCTTTGACAAATCTAATAGTCATTAGCCTAATAGTTTGCGATTGGCGGCCATCTTTGTGTCAAAATCGATTACCCCTATTAATTCGAACACGATGAAACCGAATGGAATGAAATTTGGTACAGAGGTAGCACTAGCAAAGGGCACCCCAGTGTCAAGTTTTATATCGCCGCCATCTTGACGGAAACGTAATGGCGGCCACCCAAATGTTCAAAGCTTAAATCAAATTACGACTAACCCAATCATCCGATCTCTACCAAATTTTGCAACAACATACCTTTATGAAGGGAGCATCCTTTGACAAATCTAATAGGTCATTAGCCTAATAGTTTGCGGATGGCGGCCATCTTTGTGTCAAAATCGATTACCCATATTAATTCGAACATGGTGAAACCGAATGGAATGAAATTTGGTACAGAGGTAGCACTAGCAAAGGGCACCTCAGTGTCATGTTTTATATCACCGCCATCTTGACGGAAACGTAATGGCGGCCACACAAATGTTCAAACCTTAAATCAAATTATGACTAACCTAATCATCCAATCTCCACCAAATTTTGCAACAACAGACCTTTATGGAGGAAGCATCCTTTGACAATTCTAATAAGTCATTAGCCTAATAGTTTGCGGATGGCGGCCATCTTTGTGTCAAAATTGATTACCCCTATTAATTCAAACACGGTGAAACCGAATAGAATGAAATTTGGTACAGAGGTAGCACTAGCAAAAGGCACCTCAGTGTCATGTTTTATATCGCCGCCATCTTGACGGAAAAGGAATGACGGCCACCCAAATGTTAAAAGCTTAAATCAAATTTCGACCATCGTAATAATTTGATCTCTACCGGATTTTGCAACAACATGCCTTTTTGTGGAAAGCATCTTATGACTGACTACATGGTCATCAGCCCAATAGTTTGTAAATAGCGGCCATGTATGCGTGCAAATCCATTCCCCGCATTAATTCAAACACGGTGAAACGGAATTGAATGAATTTTTTTACAGAGGTAGCACTAGCAAAGGGCACCTCATATTCATGTTTAATATCCCTATAGCACGTTGTATTTCAACAAGCTACTACAACCAACATTCAATTATACTCCTTGAAAAGGACAAAGAGTTATAACAATACCCATGCATTTAGGAGAAAGTAGGCTATATGTTCTTTACCGAACATCTTGTTATATATTAGTATAGCAGAAGTTCCCGTTCTTCGAACGGTGTTATATATTAACACCAGACATTATCAATTGAGCTACTGTTGCAATGGTTAGCGCTTTGTCATTCCTTCATAGGTTTATCAGAACGAAGTTAGTTTTCTGGGAATATCACACATACTGTTAATTTAAGGGCCTTAAAATGTGGTTTTCGGAGACCCCTTATAGACTCTCGAATTTTGTGTCTCACATTGAGAAGCGCAACATATGCTTTGATCGTCCTTCTAGGATAACTTTTATATTTCGCCTATTTTAGCATGTATTTTGAGAAGTTTTTCCCTATATCCACCCTTCTACTGTATGAAAAGTACGGTGAGGAGTTTTATAAATGATTGCTGTATTGACTCATGTTTACTATACCTAATTTTACGATGCACCAAGCATCCGAACACGATTTATAGGCGTACATAAAGATACACAGAAAGACAGACAGACAATTCTATTATCTATAACATATCACCCAGATATCCAAATATGGGTATATCTACCATACAGTATCAAACAAAATTATCCTTACGGTGAACCCGTATGTCGACAAAAAAAAGATTAATTAAAATGTGCTCTCAAATTAAATTCACCTAACGTGTACTTCCTGACGTGAAACAGAATTGAAAGACTTGTAGACGAAACGCAATACACCTCACAGAAAAAATTACCCTCTACGTTGTGTTAGGTCCCCATACACAGGAAGACCTCTTTCATAAATTATAAAGGCCTGTGGTGCATGAAAATTCAGGTTCTTTAGCCTCAAATGGCCCAAATTTCTAAAAGCCGCAAAAAATGCTGATTCCATTCAGGAATTTTTGAAAATAATTTTGCCGTTTGGAGATATAATAGACCTTCTGTACTATATGTCGCACGAGAAATTGCATGAAAATATTCTAGGTTACCCCTTGACCCCCTTAATTGCATTGGCGAATTATACAGTCTACGTTGGATCCGTGATAACCTTATAGCCATTTGCAAACTATCACAGAAATGTAATAATTGGAGTAGCCTTATAATAATAATAATAATAATAATAATAATAATATCGTATGGCCTCGGTGCCGGGTGCAAGCTTCGTTATTTGACACCCAGAGGATAGCTTGCATGTCGAAATTTCGTTGTTCCTTGAATCACTATGAAAGTCAAGGAGGGTAGATATTAAGCTCCTTGAACACTATAGCGCTTTCTAGTAGAGAAATGAGGAACTTTGTCTTGGCGGAAACTCCTGATATTAATTTGCCATTATGAACACGGCCTACTGAATTCAAATGGGTTCTTTGACATGCCAACATCGTATGACATGCGAGTCGTATTTTTTCCGCCTTTCAAAAATCACTTACCACGGCCAGGAGTGAACCTGCAATCTTGGGGTTAGTAGACCGACACGCTATCCACTCACCCACCGTGGCAAGGTAAAAATGGGGTGACATTGCTTCTTACTGAAATAGATGGAGAGTTGGATGCCAACCCTTGAGATAATGTTGTCATGTTTACCGATTTCCATTCCTTCATTAGTTTGTTATATTATATTAAATTAGTTTTCTGGGAATATTTCAGATACTGTTGGTTTTAGGGCCTTATAATGTAGTTTTCGAGGACCCTTTAGGGCACCAAATTTTGTTTCTGGCACCGAGGGGCTTTGTCTCCTTGTTGTACGCCATAATATAATACTAATAATAATAATATAATATAGGGATAGGAATATAATAGACCTGCCGTACCACACCCGCAGGTGTAAATCGCGTGAAAAAATTCTAGTGTACCCCTTTACCCTCTTAAGCGCATTATACGTATTGATGAATTTTGCAGCTTAATTTGGTTCCGTGATAACTTTCTAGCCGTTTGCAAACTTTCACACCAATGTAATTAATGGAATTGCATTGCGTCTTACAGCAATAGATGGACCTCGGAGAATCTGTTGCCATAGTTACCGGCTTGTATTCGTTCATTGGCTTATTAAATGAAATTAGTTTTCTGGGAATATCTCAAAAACGGTTGGTTTTAGGGCCTTAAAATGTGGTTTAAGGCCCCCGAGTTTTGTCTCTCACATTGAGGGGCTGAAAATGATCTTTGTCTCGTCCTTCTACTCCTATTTCAGCATGTATTTTAAGGGGGTTGGCCCCCTTTTATGAGAGGTACGGAGAAGGGTTACATCAATGATTAGTGTCGTGCCTCTGATGGATATCTGTACCAAATTTTACATTGATACGCCCAGCCGTTCTCGAGTTTTAAGAGAACAAAATTGTCCACAGACAAACAAACAAACAGATAGACCAAAATTTTTTTTAGCGCTCATCCATAATAAAACAGTCTGAAACGCGTAAATAACTCATATTTCCGTAGAAATTGCGAAGATAACATACAAACTTTATTTTTTATGTATGTAGAGATATACTGCACCGCTCGGTGTCGACCGTGTTTTATTGCACAAATTTAGGTTTTACTCGCTAACTGTTGGAGATACACGAAAAGTGATAAGGACCTTTTGGATAGAAAATTAAATGTTAAAGCTCGTGTATGCATCAAAAGTTTGATATTTCTTAGCGTTCTCTTTTTATTTGCTATGGAAATATGAAATTTTGAAACCAAAGGGTGTAGTAACGTCACTAAAATGGTCGCCATTTTTTTATAGTGCAAAATATCGAAATTAAAAGTATTCTATATGTAAACATGGTAAATCAGCTACATCAATGCAAAATTTCATTTAAATCGGATGGCGTTATTGAGTAACACACAGACAGACAGACAGACAGATAGAAAGACAGACACCATCTCATTTTTATATATTAGTATGATTAGCCAGTAAGTGTCAAAATCAATATTATATACAGTACTTTATGATGATTGATTATCAAAACTACTAACTTACTGTAACGCATTCACGTCCGTTAATCTCGATATTAAGTCTCCAAACTTAGAATCCTTCGTTTTGGGTATCTTCCCGATTGAAAATCCGCGGCAATCCCAGTAGGTCGGTGCTGCAACCTTGCAGGGAATTAATATATATCTTGTACGCCTCAGAGAATTGAATGAGCAGGCAGTTTAAAGCAACCATGAGGGATGGGATCCAGCTGGCAGTGCTTAAAGGTAATCGGAGCGCGGTCGTGGCTAGATGTTGAACTATTACAAAATTGCCATACTTCAGGAATCCAAGGAATTACAAGGCGGAATGTTTGGAACAATTACCCACGTATCCCAAAAGAGGGCAGCACCTTACAGAGGCATTGAGAAGGCTGTGGTTGATGACAACGTGTATCTTGTACTTATATTCTCCTTTTTCTAATGTCTTCAGTTTATGTGCGGTGCTGAGGCTGTGATTATTAATAAACGAGTGTATACATTAGCTTCTCCTTTCAGTTAAATGACATTTTATTTAGTAAATGTGTAAAGAGCTCGTCCACATCATTTGAAAGAATTCAAGTAAAAAAAAGTTAACTCTTGTAGGTTTCGATCCCCAATCAATTGCGTGAGAGACTAACGCTCTCGCCCAGAACCAAATATGTACTTAACACTGACTTAGATACAACGTGTTAGCAAATAATATCTTGAAATAAACGATTTCTTCACTGCAGTAAATCTTCATTATAAATAATTTCATACAAAGTTTGTATTATTTCTATCAGTAGGCTATATCGCATACAACATACTAAAAGTACTGAAATATAGGACAGGCACAAGAGGTCAGCTGCCACCTTGTCATGTGATAGAAAAGGCTCAGCTCTTTTATGTTACTCATACAGTACAATATTAAATTATAATATAATGTATAACCGATCACGTCCTTTAGTATAGCTTAAACCACCCTTGGCTCGATAATCGGAATTGGTGGGTCTTAAGCTATTGATTATAATGGTTGCACAATTCACACGGCCACCATCCTGAAATGGTACGGCTGATGACCATGTAGTTTGGGCGAAAGACGTGTCCTATATAAAGGATTGTTGTTGCCAAATTTAGTAGAGATCGGATGATTAGTTTAGTTTAGTCGAAGTTTGATTTTACGTTTTGAGCGTTTGAGTGGCCACCATTCAGTTTTGGTAAAGAGGCGGCGATATAAAACCTGACACTTTTCCTTCAAGTTTTGGCCCTGCGTAGATCTCATAAGTCTACCTTAATTTTTTGCAAAAAATAGAAAGTAGGCTAAAAATACGTGTTTCGGTGGCGTAGTCGGTAGAATGCTGAAATGCTATGCCCAAGATCGCGGGTTCAAACCCGGCCAGAGTCGTCGGAATTTTAAGAGCGTCAAAATCCTTCAGTATGCCTTCCTTCTGAGAGGAAGTAAAGCCGGTGACCCCATGTCACAGATTAATTACATGTAAAAGAACCTACCAATACAATTAGCAGTGTGTAAATTTGAAGGTTATTTGGTTATAATAGCTCTATCAAGTTGCAACGTTCACCACTAGGTGTCAGTGACAGTTGCTTCTCTGGTAGCCAACGTTGGTACTGCTTGAAATGGAACTTGATGGGGAGCCTACGGGTGTTCAATAAAAATACCCCGCTATGGCTATTGGCTGCAATTCAAATGTAATTGTAAAATACGGCAACATTCCTCACATTAAATACCATGATATTCGCATTGTGTTCTAGAGTGATTGACCACCCTGGGAACTCGTTAATATGACTGAGTCGCTGACTACGGAAGAGAGACATAAAATAAGCAGCAGTGGAATATTTTATAGCCATATATCATCGAAGTTAATATCACTACTTAAAATGGAAAAGGAGTTGAATATATCATAAGACATCGCATGATCATTTATCATTCTTGTGGACAAGATCTTGAAATCGTTACAATTTACAACAATTTAACATGTAAACTCTTTCCTTTGTACCCTCCATGTCCCGACAAACATGAATCTCTCCGCCTTATATACATATTTAACAGACCTTGGTGTTTGATGGCGGTAATATTGCTCCTGCAACAAACTGAAGAAAGTACATCCACACAAATCATGTGGGATATTCCGGAATGGGCTCTGAAGAAATCACGCTAAAGCATATGTTTGTTGAAGATCATCTATTTTCATTTTATGTGAAATAAAACTTCAGGCGATGAGATCTATTGGAGGAGAATCTCCTTGACTGGTATAGACCTATATATACATAAATCTTGCTCTCTTTGAATAAAATACACCAAGTTTATCAATCCCTAGAGTCTCAGCGTACATTTCACAAGCATTTCGTATATTAATAATAATGTTATTGGTATTACGTCCCTAGTATTTATTGAGGCTTTTTGGGACGCCAGGGTGACGGAATTTTGCCCCGAAGGGGATCTTTAACATTGCAGTAAATCTATTGGCACGGCTCCCTCGTATTTGCGCACCTGCAAATTCAAGCAGACTGTGCCAGGATTCGATCCTACAACCTTGGTAACAGCAGTTGAGAACCTTACCGCTGGTCCACGCAGCCAGTCAAGCAATTCATATATTTGATGGTTACAGATGCTATTCTGTTTAGAAATGATTCTTGTTGCTGTTGTTGTTGTTGTTGTTTCATTTGAAGTTCTTGAACATCGTTGTCATTTAGTCCCATGTACTTAGGCGTCAGTAGAATTTGTCTGATAACTTTGTGCCATTGTGTTGTCTGTTATTGCTTCATTTAGAAGCCGGAATTGAAATAAGTTACCATCACATTATTTGTTTGCAGAGAATGCGAAATAAAATGGCGAAATAATGCACTCAAGTTGGACATTGCTAGTACAGAGTGCAGGGTTCGAACATATGTTATCCGAATTTGCAACTCTCCATAGCAGGTGAGGTGCGCTTCTTGGGCTGTTTGGTAGCACTAGTGTGTCCTTTAAGAATGGTTTACTAAGAACTGCTATGCCCAAGATAGCGGATTCAAACCCGACCAAAGTCGTCGGATTTTTTATGAGCGTTAAAAATCCTTCAGTATGCCTTCCTTCGGAGGGGAAGTAAAGCCGGCGGTCCCATGTCATATATTTATGGCATGTAAAAGACCCTTTCACAGACTAAACTTGTGTAAAGCAAAATTTGTTAGGTTAGATTTCGTCAGAACGTTCTATCAAAGTTCCAACGTTCACCACTAGGTGTCATTGATATCTGGTGGCGAAAGTTGGAACTACTTGAAATTGAACGGAACTTGTAGCTCGCCCTTTAGGGTGTCCGCTGGAAGCAGCTACAGACTCAGGCGAGCCGAACATGTCCTCGGACACTCCCGGCACCAAAAGCCATACGATAAATAAATAAAATAACTAAGAATGATTGTGGATAATTCTGGGCTAGGCACTAACAACTATTATAGTACATTATGCAACGAGCTTATAATGGCTATAATTAAGACACGAGTATTTTTTATAAAACGAGCGTATGCGAGTTTTATAATTTCCATACGAGTGTCTTATTTACCATTATAGGCGAGTTGCATACGACTGTTTATGTTCGACGATAATTATAATTTTATTATATGTTTTAACATAAATATTCATAAATATCTGTTGAGAGTCAGCCACAAGATTTTTGTTATCGGAGAGCGAGCGCGAGACATCTCTCTGTCTTTCAAGATCTTTGAACGACCGACGCATGCACTCTGTGTGCTTGCAATGCCATATGCAAACCATATGTTTACATCTGCCGTCCCTCAGTAATATTGTCACCGGAGTCGTTTGAATGCGCTGTGTAGAAATTAGCGTTGGTGATTTTAAGGTACAGTGCTATTTCTTGTTTCATATTCGCCAGTTTATTTACGCGAACATATGGACGGTGCGTATTCCATGTCGGTAATTTATTATAGTTCGATGTTGTGTTTATGTCCGACATGCTGGATTTTGAGCGCATGCGCGAAGGTATCGTTACCTAATTGGTCAATGAACGAGCTCTGATTGGCTGGAGAAACTGTATCATAATGAAAATAAGTGTTATAATGACCATCATTATGACACCGTTTTCTGACACATAATAGTGAGGGTCGAACATAAACAATAATGCTGGAGAAGAATAAACCCGAGTGATTCATAAAGCTCGAGCTCTGAGAGAATGTAATGTATTCGTATTTATTATCAGCAAGAAAATCGTCAATGGCTGCAAATTGGCGAGTACTCCTCTTCTCCTTATCAGTGAACACCTACCCATATCCATAAGTGGGTATTCATTTGCGCCGACCAATTTACATAAACTCAATTGATATTGCAACGTTTCAGTCGGTCAACACAAATTACCAACTTCTGGGAAATTAATATACAGTAGTTCACTGAGAAAATGTGCGCTTAAGGACTATTATTGTCGAAAGCCCTTCTGTGTCACAAAAATTATTTCCGTTTCCCGATGTAACAAACTCTGATCACTGCTCTATCGTATGATTTCTACTGCCCCACGCCTACTGACAGTATCGTTAACTTTGCATCATTATTTACTTTTTTGTTTTCCAATATCCTACTGCTTCTACTGTCAATGTGTGTAACGGTATACCTTGTGAAACTGCCAAAAACATTAAAATGACAATGTCAGCCATTTCGAGTGCTACCCTAAACTAAAAGTGATCCACTTTCGATTTTCTCCAACAAGGGGACTACTCGCTCGCTCTATTCTGTGCAGGATCGTTTGCTAGTAACTATGACCTGTCAAGACCTGTGTGAGGTAATAGTTCACTTCACCATGAATCCGATCAAGCACGGCTGGTGATTAAAGGCTCTTAGGCGGAGCCTCTCTTGAAAGATTCCATAAATATACATATTTAACTGAGGAATTAATAATTTATATTGATTGGAAACATTTATAAATTTCACTCAATCCATTCAGTCACGAGTCAATATATTTGGAACTCTTGATAAAGAATGTTTTTCAGATGGATAGTAGCGCTGTTAGGCTGCGCCTCAGATGTCCTATTCCTTCCTATGTAACAGGGTTGGGGGGCGTGGTTATGAAAGCTCCATTCGTTTCAATTGTATCGCTGAAGGCTCAAGCGACTACAGCCTAAGCCAGGCTTGCCAACCACGACAGGATGTTCTTATTCTGTGGAATGCATTCAAAGTTGTTCAAGGAGTCTCAAACCACTCTCATGAAAGTTTATACTGTTGCGTGCTGCCGCGGGCCAGCAGGAGGCTCCCGAGGGGAGGGGCAGTGTGACAGTCTAGTGGCCTTGGACGAACCCCGCAGGGAGAGAGAGAGAGAGTGTCCACACCCTCTTGGTTCCTCCCACGGCCATACATTAACAAAGCACCCGTGAGTCAGTGCGAGCCGGCCAGAGAATACGCGAAAATTCTGGGTGTGGAACCAGCCAGAACAGACTCATTGCGGCAATGGGTTGTGACATTTGGAACTTTCCAGGCCAGGGACTGATCCCATATAAACCAGCGAGCCGCGGCGAGGAGGCAGAGTGTGTATTGCAGTGTATTGGTGTGTTTTGGACAGTATTGGTCAGTGCTAGGGTGTATTGAAGTGTGGCCAGTGAGTGAGTGCGCAGCAGTACAGTGATTATTACTGGACGTCTACGGTAACAGAGTGTAAGCCTGTCTGCCAGGGTGCAACTTTGAGTCAGGACTGTTAGTGCTTGGAGGTGTCGCGGTGCTTCGTGGAAGTCGTGGTTGTGGGATCGACACGGGACGAGCAACAGCGAACATGGAGCAGCAAGAGGACTCTGGAAGTAAGTGTAGTGGCAGGGACAAGGCTGTAGAGAACCTGTGTAGACTGTACGTGTGAGTGTAAGCTGGAACACTGTAACGCCTCACGGACAGAGAGAACATAAATGTGGAAACTAATAGTGACCAGTAGTGTTTTCTGAATTATACTCAGTGTGTGTGTATGTGTGTGAACTGTGTATGTTTGTGGGCTGCAATAAAATTATATTTCTTTAAAGGAACAATTGTGTTTGTGCTTTTCGCCCAGTTAACGTAAGTGCCACTAAGGGGGTGGCACGTAACAATACTTTCCCTCTTTCTCTCTCCGAAGGATTAATAATAATTGGCAAGTTACCAGAAACATTTAGATGACTAATAAGTGATATTCATTATTGAGAACTCAAATGGTATCCCTTAAAGTATAATAACTAAAATATTTCCGCCAGATAGCACCATGAGGTGGCAAGGGGTAGCAGAACCATCTACCGAGACTTAACGGAAGTATTCTGTTTAAAATCCGCCGCCATACAT
The DNA here is from genome assembly GCA_946902985.2 of Meconema thalassinum. Taxonomy (NCBI): domain Eukaryota; kingdom Metazoa; phylum Arthropoda; class Insecta; order Orthoptera; family Tettigoniidae; genus Meconema; species Meconema thalassinum. The sequence continues at coordinate 577,809,503 of OX336388.2, read as the reverse complement.
CCTCCTTGGTTCATGCTGTGGATTTGTAAACAAGTGTTTGCGCGTTAAAATCGTTGGTGTAACTTAATTAGTTCATTAATTATGTTGTTTGTCAGTGGCAAGACTTAATTTGCGTGTTATGGGCTACAGTTAGGGTTGTCAGATTTCAAGAATGGAAAAACTGAACACACGTTCCAAACATTGCATTTTTTTAAATCAAGGTCGTCAAACGTTGTAATAAATAATGCACATATGTGTTAAATAAGCATTACATAATCAAATACTCAACAATAAAACTAGATATTGCTGGCATATCAAATAGGCCTATGACACCAGCAACTTATAAATGCTTTTCATTTCAACGACACTTGGCAAGGATTTTTCATTTGTAGCTAAGTACCTTTCTGATAAAATTCAGTACAATTTTCGTCATAATTGTAATATGTGAACAATTCTTCTTTTATCAAACTAATGGAGCTTCTGTTTCTATCATCTCTCCATTTGATATTCATGACAGAAAAAAACTCTCTCCGTAAAAGTATTGGAGGGGAAAATGCTGAGTATTAACTTCACAAGGACTATGATAACCCTTAATTTTGTTGCCCCTAATAAATCTATAACATGTTATAGCCGTGTATGTGGGTGTCGTATAATGCGCTATACCAGCATTTTAATAATAATATTTAATGCAGCCAAATAGCTATAATGCAGTATACATATATACATATTTCACACTCTCATACGTAAATAAAATTTAGTCTTTTATACCAGCATTTTGCCACTAATATAAGTGCTGAGCCTTCCCCAGCTCCAACACCACCAGCCGCGGCTGAATCCGATCGAAGATGGGATAGGGATAGGTACCCCAGAAATATAAGTAATGTGTTATCCCGGAATTGGCATGGACGTAGTATGTAAAGGAAATTGGGAAAACCACACTCGGGACAGCCACTGTCAGTGCTGGAATTTGAATCTCCGATCACAACTATTTTCAGGTATAATTAATGACCCTCATGACCCACTCCGAATATCCCGGTTTTTGCGAATAGATCTAATCTAGCCATAACAACTTACCTTCTGAGCTTGCAGTGAAATCACGAAGACATATGCTGTGAATAAGTGAATTTAAAGATCTAAATTCTGGTCATACTGACCAGGTGCTGAGTTAGAACGATTACACACGTCAACAAATACATTATTTTGTATTGAGTCTATTATTTAATATTATTTAATGCCTTTCTACATCAAACAATAACCAAAAACGCCATTCATAATTAATTAAGTTCACTTTTGTGCTTTATGCAAGGATAATGTGTTGATGACTCCGTTTCATATAAAATTAGGCCTCATGAAGCGGTTTGTAAAGTCTCTTCGTCAAGATTCTGAAGTTTTTCAATACTTAACGATTATATTTCTTAAATTGTCAGAAGCTAAAGTTAAAGCTGGTATTTTCGTCGCTCCGCAAATGAGGAAACTGATGGCCAGTGAAGAGTTTCCACAATTACTCAACACCCACGAAAAACAAGCATGGTACAGCCAACCCTCTTTGTGCCACGCGCCGATCAGATCGGTTCTCGCTGCTCGCGCCAAAAGTGCCAAAGCCGATTCAATCGGCGCGCTGTTTATCTTATATTTGTAGATGTCTGTAGGTATGTCCGTGATTATTTCATACGGTTGGAAAGGTGAGGTTTCAAGCTTACCTCTGCGGTGTTTACTTTTTTTTCCTTTGAAGTCCGGTACGCGATAGATTTGAGTTTGTATTCACGCCCTCCCTTTGCGTTCCCCCAATCACGCGCGTTCCCGCCGAAATAGCGGTGTTTTCTTCTCGTTGAAGTTTTCTGCCTACATATGATTCTAATAACTTTCTACAGCTGGAAGCGTAGCGTTTCTTCGAATATGACTTAGGTGTCCTTAAATTAAGCTCAAAACTGATTTTTTACCAAAAATAATGAAAAAGTGAACAATTATCAGAATAACTTCAATTAAAAAGGTTTAGATGCCGTATTTACCATTATGAAAATATTGTATAAAAGAATGAGGTATTGGTTATAATGCAAAGCAAAAATAATGATTCTATTGTTGAAAATGTGGCATTTATGATTACTTTTTTCGAATAGTCTGCACTGCCATTGAAAATGGCATGGCAAGTATTTCAGGAAATTAGCTTGGCACTAAGAGGGTTTAAAGCAGTGATCCATGGTTTCCTTGGAAATAAGAAAGCTGAGAATTACAAAGAGCTTATTTCCATTATGCTTGCGAACTTCACAAGGACTATGATAACCCTTAATTTTGTTGCCCCTAATAAATCTATAACATGTTATAGCCGTGTATGTGGGTGTCGTATAATGCGCTATACCAGCTCGAGGGCTGCAGAATGTCCCTTAAAGAGCACATGTTACATGCTCACTTGGAACAATTTAAAGATATCTTGGGGGCAAATTCAGAAGAGTAAGGGCAACGATTTCAGCAAGACGTGATGGACTCGGAGCAACGTTATCAAGGACAATATAATGAGAACATGATGGGTGATTACATTTGGGGGCTAAAAAGTTCGTACCCTACAAAAGAAGTACCAAAAATATTAATTTTTAATGCATGTTTATATTGTTATCTTGATTTGTAGAGTAATTTGAACTATGTTTTGTAAACAAACGTGATGTAAATATATAAATTAACGTTTGTTTTAATTTTAACTTATAAAAGTAGAGAATTTCCTTCAAATTTGAACTATCATTGTAGTAACTACAAAAAGAAATTAGGTAAAACTAATTTTTCTTTCGTTAGTTAGCCATGGCAAATCAAAATCAGACATACAGAACCAAGACAAAAAAATCGTGTTGAGTTGTGTTAATCATAGTGAATTCTTCGTTGTGGTATATGTTTGTTCGTGACTGAATTCACAATAAAATTTGTAATCAACAAAATGTTGGATCATATTGTACACCTCTGCATGGACGCACAAAGGGGGAATCCAGAGACATAGCCTATTCGTGCTATACATTCCCAAAGAGACATATAATGCCCGTCAAACGGATTTGAGTGATTTATGTGGGCACCAATTCATCACAATCACTACCAGGCGGCCACTAGAAATATTGTGATCAGTAGTGTACCCGTTCGTCCTGGGGATGCGATGACCCATCTGCTATAACATCGCATTCCTGGAGTTCCGGGACAGAGCGGAGTTAAATGAACCTCTAGTCAAATACGGAATGTGTCGGAAATTCAGCTGAGTTATCGAAAAAGCAGTGGGTATCACGAGACAAAGTATCTCTAGGGTCGTTACGGGCTTAAGTTTAATAGAAATAATGCAAATATAAATGGGCGCCATCAACTGAATTCCTAGCAAACCACTTCCTTTCCGGATAAGCCTTACTCAAGACAATGAAAGAAAAAGGAAAATCACACCATCATCAGATCACAACTAAGATAAAAACAAATTTATTTCACTTTGATAGTCAGACAGACATTTTAAATATAACTCCTACCTAAGAGTATGGTCGAATGCCAACGTTAAATTGTCATTGTCCAAAAATCGAACCATCTCTTTTCTAATCCAAAATTATTTCATCCACATAACAGAAAAATCTCTAAAGTTCTCTTGGGTTCTCAGGATCACTGTAGCACTATGTCTTTCGTCACTGACATTGGTGAAACCTGAGACCTAATTTCTATTTAATTTAACATCATAAATGTGGATTTAAAAAATTATTAATCTGTCTAAACATACACATATTATAATCACACATATTAAATATCAAGTATTTTATGGCTTGCATGGCATAATTTGAACGTTGAACATGTTAGTCAAATGCTCCTAAACATCGAATAATTAATTTACACTATTTACATTGTCATTCATAATCACTTATCTGTGAATTACAGAAAATTCATGGCTCATTGGTCATCGTTATCGTCATCATCAAAATTAAATATTCCTCACATTAATTCTCACTTCAAAATTCTACATATTCCTGTCAGAATCATTAATTCATCACCATTACATCATTTAAATCCTCAACTCAAGTTGCAATTCCTTATATTATTTCTCAATTAAATTTATTTAATTCCATATAAATTCATTAATCATCAACTTCTTTAATTAATTATCACCTTCTAATTCAGTTATTCATCATCATTACAATCGTCTATTAATTTATTTCAATCAGTTTATTTATCCAATCTTTAATTCATCCATTTATTTAATTCATTGATTTATTCCAAAATTTAATTTATCAAATTATTTAAATTTCAATCTTCTGGTTATTTAGATTTTCATTATTTCATCTAGTCATTCTGATTTTTATTTCATTAGGTCAGATCGTTAATATGCTTAAATCTCAGATTATTATTTCATTAATTATTATTTTCAGAAAATCTTGTATTATCAACTTTATTTATTTGTTTAATTTCCTAACAAATTGTTTAATAAGGTTCATAGAACGTTGTCTTACAGTTTTATTACTTCCAAGTTATATCTCGTATTTAATTTATCATGCCAAAAAATATTATTGCCTCCACGACATCACGTTGGATCTAACTATCCACAACGACATTACATTTCCTCAATACTTCAAATATAGCACATTTGAATACAACAATTATTCCACAAAACTCCATAAATATTCAGCACATACAGCATGAATCTCAACAATTACGCTAGACTGGGTACGACGACCTCATGTCTGCTTCAAAATACATTATCAACGTTGCAACTATCACATGGCAACTTCCACAAAATGCCTATCATAAACTTCACTTAACCATGTTGCATGATCTACAAAAAATATATAACTGGCTTCAAATTATCAACGCACACAATCTCCAATAACTGTAATTACTCTGATCACATCTAGACAACTTCTTAAACAATTGGAAAAAATATATTACCTCAGTAATTTAAGATCTGCTTTCAAATAGCATAAATTCTCTTACAATTTTCATAATTCACATCGCAGAAGAACACCAATGTGCTATAATCTCTCATATCAAAATCTGCAATACTGATCTGCCTTGAAGTAAATTTGACCATTAATGATTAATCTTACAACATTCAATTACTTTAAATCCTTCTCAAAGGTATCAAATACAATTATAAAACTCATCAAAAGCATCAGCTATAACAACTGTTAAACTGAAATTACTCTCAAAAGAGTATAGCAACAAAATATTGGATTGGCAAACAAGAATTACTAAATGCAATCCTGTTGACATTTATCGTTACTTTATTTAACAAAATTTCGACTGATATGTGACTAGTAGTTCCTTGTTTGATTCACTTACAATCTCGTGTACACTCGGATGATAAAAATGAGTCCCTCAATGGCGAGTAAGATGTGTAACCACCGTACAGTCGTATAAATACGAAAGACCTCGCCCCGTCGACTTGGATGATATTGCCCTGAACGATGGGTAAGATGAGTACCACCATACAATCGTATAAATACGAAAGACCCCATCTCGTAGACTATATGAGTGAATGTACCAGATAGGAATCAACAAGTTTCTAGTTGTCATATAAAAGCGATGTTCATTCACTAAAGTGAATAACTTCTTAATATCTCCAAACAATCCAATGGAAAAAATCCCTACTGATGAATAATACACACTCGCTAGTATGCAATGAACTGACGAAGTAATTTTAGATAATCAATTGCAGATCACGAGTTCGAAATACTCGTTACACAAAAAAAACTATTCATGAAAAATATCCTAGCTGGAAAAATGTCTAAAAGACCAAACATCTGCTTAATAAAGCCAACCAATGGTGAGAATTTCGTATAATGATGCCTGCCATATCATATGGTCACTCCATACTCTGGCAAATTCGAAGTATATAAAGTCAAACCATGTCTATATAATCGTATCACTCCTATTAGAAAAATATACATGTGTGCCCAGTATTCATGAAAATAATCGTATCAGGTAGTTATGACTCTTACAGTACCTTTCATAATCAGCTGTTATTAAATTTCCAAGATCGTCGATTTTCCCTACATAATGAATTTCTCGAAAGATCGGCGTGAATATCATTCCATCCATGAAATGACGATTGCATTCGAAATCCCAAGTGAATCAGCTGGTGGACCTCCTCTCGTCAGGAATCGAATCCATCGCTCTGCGGTGCCATCTTGTCTCTATCTGCGTCTACTCTGACATGTTGAACTTCGGATTACCCATAGCGGATATTGTCCAACTCCTCTCGAAAATGTTCATGGAAACAGCGGACCCCCTATTCCTCTTCTAAGTTACGCCACTGTTCCATTAAATGTTCAGTTTGAGTATTGAAAGATCAATCTCCAATAACTGTTAAGTCTCACTTTCGTAAAATAAAATTTTACATGAGAGTGTTCAAGTTTACGAAACACCCTGTAGTTGTCTGTATTTGGTAATTCATGAAACTGCATAAGAAATAAATTTCATTAATGCACGATCTAATGTTCATCAGTGCCTATGCTAACAACATTCCGTTTGCTTGAAATTGTTAAAGTAACTTTGAATGCGTTATGGAAAAGCATAGTCGTAAAGTTATTCATAAGAACTGTGTTCAAACTGCGTTGAAATGTAGCTTGTAATAAAGTCTCCAACTACTTGCAGTGCTGTTCTAACATATCCCGGCCGTCTGTGATTGCTTCCTCGGCAAGTCCGCCTGGATCAATGACCTGCTTGGCGTTCGCTGCTCGGCGATGCTGAAACTGTCGCCTACACTCTGCCGTGACAGTTTCGGTATGCTACGCGACCTTCACCGTGCGTCTGGCTAGCGCTACAGAGCTCGACCCTACTTGCTCGACTGACAGAGCTCCACTGAATTTGCTGGCACTGTCTTCACTCTTATCTGCCTGGCGCAGACACGTGGTGTTCACCCCCACCACTGTGCTCTCGCGTCACGATCATAGTCTCGAACCCTCATCATCTCGGCTGTTCCGTTATAAAATAACTTAAGGGTTATCTAACTTCCTTACAATTATTTCCACATATAATGCATGTTATATATTCTCTTCTAAGATGTTTAAATACCATATTTCCATACATATCTCAATAAAGCTTCACATCTCTATCCATAATTCCATTTTCTTACAGATGTCAGTGCCTCCTTGATCCTAGACCTCCTACGTCATCTTGACATTCTTCTTGACTCGATCGGTGCGCTATCTTTTCCTAACTCTTCCCAAAACCTCAACTACAGCTTAATGTCTGCTGGCGTAGCCGATAGCCTAAACTAGGTATCGGGTACAGTAGGAAACTTGAACAATTCTCTTAATTTTCAGCAATTGGAAGTTTTAAGTATAATGTTATAAGAAGACATAAATCCAAGTTCCCATTGCAGAAGAACATTATTAAGATATTTCATTGTTTAAGTTCACTCAATCAGATCCATTGGATTTGTTTGGTATTTTCACCAAGAGCTCCGATAATTGTTGTTGTTGTAGTTGTCGTTATTGTTGTAAATTTGATGAAATATTCAGGTCTTCTACCTTTATAACCAAGATAACTAAAAGCAAATGAAAGGCACAGCTAAAGAAGGGCTAAATCACAACTCTAATATGTCCAGTAAATGGCGTTTAAAGAGTTCTTACTTCCTTCCTTCCTTCCTACATTCCATCCTTATTTCTTTCCTTCCTTCCTAATTACCTTCCTTCCTTCCTTCCTTCCTTCCTTTCTTCCTACCTTCCTCCCTTCCTACCTTCCTTCCTTATTTCTTTCCTTCCTTCCCACCTTCCTCCCTTCCTTCCTTCCTTCCTTATTTCTTTCCTTCCTTCCTACCTACTTTCCTTCCTTCCTTCCTTCCTTTCTTCCTACATTCCTTCCTCCCTTCCTAACTTCCTTCCTTATTTCTTTCCTTCCTTCCTTCCTTCCTTATTTCTTTCCTTCCTTTCTTCGTTCCTTCTTTCCTTCCTTCCTTCCTACCTTCCTTCCTTCCTTCCTTCCTTCCTACCTTCCTTCCTACCTTCCTTCCTTATTTCTTTCCTTCCATCCAACCTACCTTCCTTCTTCCTTCCTTTCTTCCTACCTTCCTTCCTTCCAGCCTTCCTTCTTTATTTCTTTCCTTCCTTCCTACCTACCTTCCTTCCTTCCTTTCTTCCTTATTTCTTTCCTTCCTTCCTTCCTTCCTTCCTTCCTTCTTTCCTTCCTTCCTTCCTTCCTACCTTCCTTCCTTCCTTCCTTCATTCCTTTCTTCCTACCTTCCTTCCTTCCTTCCTTCCTACCTTCCTTCCTTATTTCTTTCCTTCCTTCCTACCTACCTTCCTTCCTTATTTCTTTCCTTCCTTCCTTCCTTCCTACCTTCCTTCCTTCCTTCCTTCCTTCCTTATTTCTTTCCTTCCTTCCTTAATTCTTTCCTTCCTTCCTTCCTTAATTCTCTCCTTCCTTCCTTCCTTCCTTCCTACCTTCCTTCCTTCCTTCCTTCCTACTTTCCTTCCTTCCTACCTACCTACCTTCCTTCCTTCCTTCCTACCTTCCTTCCTTATTTCTTTCCTTCCTTCCTTCCTACCTACCTTCCTTCCTTTCTTCCTACCTTCCTTCCTTATTTCTTTCCTTCCTTCCTTCCTTCCTACCTTCCTTCCTTATTTCTTTCCTTCCTTCCTTCCTTCCTTCCTACCTTCATTCCTTATTTCTTTAATTCCTTCCTACCTTCCTTCCTTCTTTCCTTCCTTCTTCCTTCCTTCCTTCCTTCCTACCTTCCTTCCTTATTTCTTTCCTTCCTTCCTTCCTTCCTTCCTACCTTCCTTCCTTCCTTCCTACCTTATTTCTTTCCTTCCTGCCTTCCTTCCTTCTTTCCTACCTTCCTTCCTCCCTACCTACCTTCCTTCCTTATTTCTTTCCTTCCTTCCTACCTTCCTACCTTCTTCCTTATTTCTTTCCTTCCTTCCTTCCTTCCTTAATTCTTTCCTTCTTCCCTTCCTACCTTCCTTCCTTATTTCTTTCCTTCCTTCCTTCCTTCCTACTTTCCTTCCTTCCTTCCTTCCTTCCTACCTTCTTTCCTTCCTTCCTTCCTACCTTCATTCCTTATTTCTTTCCTTCCTTCCTTCCTTCCTACCTTCCTTCCTTTCTTATTTCTTTCCTACCTTCCTTCCTTCCTTATTTCTTTCCTTCCTTCCTTCCTTATTTCTTTCCTTCCTTTCTTCCTTCCTTCCTTCTTTCCTTCCTTCCTTTCTTCCTACCTTCCTTCCTTCCTACCTTCCTTATTTCATCCTTCCTTCCTACCTACCTTCCTTCCTTCCTTCCTTCCTACCTTCCTTCCTTATTTTTTTCCTTCCTACCTTCCTTCCTTATTTCTTTCCTTCCTTCCTTCCTTCCTTCCTTCCTACCTTCCTTCCTTCCTTCGTTATTTCTTTCCTTCCTTCCTTTCTTCTTTTCTTACTTCCTTCCTTCCTTCCTACCTTCCATCCTTCCTTCTATCCTTCCTTCCTTCTTTCCTTCCTACCTTCCTTCCTTCCTTCCTTCCTTCCTACCTTCCTTCCTACCTTCCTTCCTTATTTCTTTCCTTCCTTGCTTCCTTCCTTTCTTTCTCCTTTCCTTCCTCCTTTCCTTCCTTTCTCCCTTTCTTCCTTTCTTGCTCCTTTCCTTCCTCACTTCCTTCATTCATTCCTTCCTTCATTCCTTCCTTTCTTCCTTTCATCCTTCCTCCTTTCCTTCCTCTCTTGCTTCCTTCCTCCCTTTCTTCCTTTCTCCCTTTCTTGCTACTTTCCTTCCTTCATTCCGTCCTTTCTTCCTCCCTTCCTTTCTCCATTCCTTCCTTTATTTCTTCCTACCTTCCCTCCTTCCATCCTTCCGGATAATGACTACAATTCCAGCCCCGGAAATAAAAAACAGCAAAACAATTAAAGTATTATTTTACTTCCGGAATGTATAGAAAGATAATTTTTTTCCCATGGATGTGTGCTTGTGCCACCCATGATAATTGAAAGGTTTGGAGCCATTTTCAGTGTTGGCTAATGAACCTGAAAAGAACATTTGATTAATTATTATCTTTTATTATTTGCTCAGATTATTGGGCTATGTTGCATAGTCAGTGGGGTCGCTGAACTTGTAACTGAAAGGGAGAGGGTTCTAGCCCTACCCGGTAGTGTATTTTAAAAACAAAATTATCACTTTCAAAGACGCAACTACAGCCTTGGGGTTCAGTCAGCTTACAGTAGAATGAGTACTAGGGTAATACCTGAAAGCAAAGGCAGCCCCGGGTATGGAGCTGATAACTCAAACCCATCTATTGCTGATGTCACGAAGTGTGAAAGCTTCTACCTACCACTGCTCCTGTACAGAGTTTGTTATGTATAATGTAAAATGATTCCCCGAAACAGCACTATAGATAAAAATAGTCTTAGTAGACTATTTGTGTACGAACACTGTGTTCAAAGGATGTGACGTGTTAATATAGCTAGTAGTGTTCTTTTATCAATTGGAATGTTAGCCTCTGTTACTAATTGTCCTCAAGGTTTATATCACGAAGTAAAACTGCTTTGTATATCAGTAATTGATGAAAGTTATCACTTAATATTGTTACATATGATAAGCTGAATTTTCCTAAATAATTATTGTGATTTGAATGTATCACACCTGCTGTGATGCTCAACAATAATTAACCACTTGGCGTAGCCATGCGCGTTAAATTGCGCACCATTACCATAATGGGGAGCTGCAGCAAGTCCGGAGATGGGAGGTTCGAATCCCGACGTTGATAGTGGCAACCCTGAGAGGGTTTTTTTCGCCGGGTTTTCTACATTCCTTCGAAGCAAATTTTAGGATAGTACCGTATATCAAGTCTTGAAGAATCTACCTCATTCCCGACCCTTATACGTACTACTACATTCACCACAAAAAACACAGGTTATCAGACAATATCAACACACGAGATCAATGACCAAGCTGTCCCAAGCCCATGAAACTAATTAATAACAACTAAATATGAAGAAGATTATTTTGCTGAAGGTTGGTGAGATATTTTAACAGAAGATTTTATGTCCGCCTCGTTGCGTAGAGGCTAGCATTCGTGGCTGTCTCCATGGAGGTCTGGATTCGATTCCGACCTCAGCCATCTTGGAAGAGGTTTTCCGTTGTTTCTCTCTTCTACTCCAGGCAAATGCCATGATGGTACCTAACTTACGGTCACGGCTGCATCCTACCCAAATCCTACCTCAATTACAGATACACACACCAGTACAGACATCACAGTGACACAGGCTATCAGACAAATTCTACACACACCCAAGTACACAGGGCTACATGACTACGATGTTACATAGCCCCTAAGAGAATCAACAACAATAACAGAGGGTTTTACCTTTTCAGCTTTATTTTTCCAATCATTCAAATATTACCCAGTACGGACGTCATGTCATTAATTATGTTGATTTGGTCTTGACTGCAACCTTATTAGTAGTAACTCTCGATTCTAATTGGCCCGGGCCGAGTTTAATCATGAGCACATCAATTATTGACAGGACCAAAATTACGCAGCGCGTTTGTTGGTCGGAACAGCAATGATTCAGTCTCAGCCATCTGGATTACTGAATGCAAACCTTCTGTTCAATCTTCATTTCGAATTCGCAGGTACAATACATATTATGCCTTTGTTTGAGTTTCACCAACACGCTGACATCTGGTTGCTCGTTATGGGAATTACAAGCTCTCTCCGGTCACATGTTAAAATCTGCAGGGATGGAGCTTGGAGTGTGCTCACTTATCCCTCCAATAACTTATACATTTCTAGCCTACTTTTCACATTTTGAAAAAATGAGGAAAAAGTAGACTTATGAGATCGATCCGGGAAAATGTGTGTGTGTGTGTGTGTCTGTCTGTCTGTCCTTCTGTCTGTCTGTCTGTCTGGCTATGAGTGTCCCCCCCCCCCCTATCAACTCCTAAACGAATGCAGCAATCAAAACCAAATTTAGTATGTGTAAAGATGTACACCGGAATATCTCACGTCCATATTTGAAAATGATGTCAGTGCTACCAACTGCTGAAAAAACGCACTAGAAATTTGAGCTCCAAGTTGGATATCTTGCAAGGTATGCATGGGAGCTATTCCAAAATTGGCACACATGTAGATAATACTATTTCAGTTTAATTTCCAGGAGGCCATACATGACAGTGTTGCCAAAATAATTTTAAGCCTTCTGATAGGTCCAATGTTTAAATGCATATAACTTCTACACTATCAATTGGATTTCAACCAAATTTTGTATGTAAAATGAGTATATAAACAGATATGACTGAGCGTATTCTTAAGAGCCACCAGGGTTGCCAACTGTTAATAATTGCTCTCTCTCTCTACTTTTTTAAATCCAAATACCAATATATCGGAAAGTATGCAAGCCGACAGATTTAAACTATGCACACGTATAATCTGACATTTTAGATTAATTTGGAGTAACTTATATACTTCAGTTCTACCAACATGATTATAAGCTTACTGATAGTACCAATTTTTAAATACATGTAAGTTCTATACTATCAGTTGGATTTCAACCAAATTTCGTATGTGCAATGTGTAACGTAACAGATATGACTATAAGTATTGTTAAGAGCAATCAGGGCTACCAACTGTTAATAAATGCTGTCTATATATATTTTTTACCTTAATATCAATATATCAATAGTATGCAAGCCAACAGCTCTATACTTTGCACACGTATAGCACCTGACATTCTAGATTAATTTGGAGTAATTAATATAAGTCAGTAGAGCCTCCGTGGCTTAGGCGGCAGCACGCCGGCCTCTCACCGCTGGGTCCGTGGTTCAAATCCCGGTCACTCCATGTGAGATCTGTGCTGGACAAAACGGAGGCAGACAGGTTTTTCTCCGGGTACTCCGGTTTTCCCTGTCAACATTTCATTCCAGCAACACTCTCCACTATCATTTAATTTCATCTGTCATTCATTTAATCATTGCCCCAGAGGAGTGCGTCAGGCCTCGGCAGCCGGCACAGTTCATATCCTCGCCGCTAGATGGGGGCTTCATTCATTCCATTCCTGACCCGGTCGGAGACTGGAAGCAGGCTGTGGATTTTCATTTTTTCTTCAATATAAGTCAGTGCTGCCAACATGATTATATGCCTGCTGATAGGACCAATTTTTAAATACATGTAACTTCTATACTAACAAATGGATTTCATCCGAAATTGGCACAACAAGATATCATAATATTTCAGATTATTTCTGACAAGCACACACATGACATTGTTGCCAACATGCGTTTACGCGTGCTGATAGATCCAGTGTCTAACTGCATGTAACGTCCAATGGACTTCAACCAAATTTTGTATTCTGTACCTTAAGACATGGAACTAAGAATATATTCAGTCACCAGGGCTGCCAACTGTAGTGCTCTATTAGGCTACATTATACCAGGTATATTTTGAAACTAGCAGGTACCCGCGGCTTCGCTCGCGATCAAGACAATGTGAACGATAATTGGTCTATTCTATTACAGAAATCGCGGCTACAGGTGGGTCCATTGTAATTCTGAAAATTCTGATACATACAGTATATTGATATGAGCAGCAAATTGGGAATTTGTAGAGTTTTGAAAGTCTGCAGGGTACGATGTTACATTAAGTGAACACATTTGAAAATTACGTTTTAGGTTTTGCCATTTTCTGCTGAGACATAACGATTTTGTTGCCCGGATACTCGCGAGCACGCCACATACAGTTGCCTATGGGAAAAAATTGTTTTGTCTAAATGTACACCTGCTGATGTTAAGTGTGTGTCATTGCGCTTTGTAAATAGAAATAGCGAATATTGTTTGAAGAGGGAACTGCACGCTTGCACACTGGAATGGCAAATCTATCGGAATATGGGGAATTAAAAGTATTTTTCCTTAAGCTATTCTGGGTGTAATTTTGCCACACTTATTGATGATTTGAACGTCAACATGTCGCTATTAATAGACCTATAGTAAAATATCTCTCACCTTGGTCGCTGATATACATTATGCAGTCTCTTCCAGTGTTACATCCCAGGGATTGAAATTTTCCAACAGCCCTTTTGACTCACATGCCTCTCTAAGTAATTAAAATTCCTGATTGTTGTTGTTTGAGTCTTGTGTTTCTTGACTGGTTTGATGCAGCCCTCCATGCCTCACTCTCCTGAGCTAATCGTTTCATCTCTACATAGCTACCACACCCTACATCCGAGGCAATTTGTTTAATCCTGGTCTACTCCTACAGTTCTTGCCCCCGATCTTCCCATCCATAACTAAGCTTGCTATTCCTTGGTGGCTTAATATCTGTCCTACCAACCTATCTCTTCTATTTATGGGCCGATAACCTCGATGTTAGGCCCCTTAAAACAACAATTATCATCATCATCATCTTCTCTTTATTTGCAGTTGCCAGAAACATCTCTCCTCTCCCACTCGTCTTAATACCTCTTCATTTGTCACCCTATCTACTAATCTAATCTTCACAATTCTCCTGTAACACCACATTTCAAACGCTTCAATTTTCCTCTCTTCTGCTGCACCATTAGTCCAAGTTTCACTTCCTTATAGTGTGACTCTCCAGACAAAAACTTTCAAAAATGACTTCCTAATACCTAAATGAATATTCGATGTCAACAGATTCCTTTTCTGTAGAAATGCTTCCCTTACCTGAGCCAATCTACTTTTTATATCCTCTTTGCTTCGTTCATCACTGGATATTTTGCTTCCTAAGTAACATTAGTCTCCTACTTCCCGTAGCGTTTCACCTGCCAATTTGATGTCCATAGACTTTTCTCATTTATTTCGGCTGCATTCTGATTGTTGTGTTTTTAGAGATCTTTTAAATGCGTAGCCCTCGCACATAGTGTAGATGCATTGTCAAAGGAAAACATTCCATGTCTCTAACATGGGCCGCTTAACCTGTACGGAAAGCCTATTCTCAACAGCGGGTCCTTGAAATCAGATTTGCCAACATTTTATTATATCTTTCCATGTGGTATATCTCTGTACCTCAACATACAGAACAGTGCTTCAAAAATCATGTCTTGTGTAAATTTTGGAAAAGGTAGTGAGTGGTTTTTTTTCCCGGAGTGGATACTCGCTCGTAGAAATTATTTTCAGTAAAATTGACTGGTTCACAATTTTTTAAGTGCACATTGAGGCATGTGACGGCGGGATGCCTTAAGTGTTACGGAGACGGCAATAGCCGCCAAAGAGCTTGGTTGCTACTGAAATAACGACCTGACCGATATTTGTACTTAACTATACGGGATTTGTGAGCCCAGTGTTTATGAAATTGAACGTAGCTGTATCGATACCTTAATTTAGTAGCCGCTTCTGTAGTGTTTAAAAATTAAAAGTGGTATTAGAAGGCGCTTTCCCTAATTTTTTTTACCCCTGGCACTACAGTCATTGAAAGGCCTAGACCTATCATGCGACCGCTTCCCAGCCATTTGGCCTGCAGATATTGTGGTGACGCGGTGTCAGTGCATCGTTTCCTCTCGGCGGTTAATCTTCTTCGTGACCGGGGCGCTGCCTTACTATCCGACAGCTACTCAATATTGTCTTCACGAAGCTGAGTGCATCCCGTTGCAGCCCTCACGTCAGTGTCTATAATCTCTGACGGAGCCGGGAATCGAACCCGGGGCCTCCGGATGCGAGGCAGGCGCGCTACTCTGTTCTTATTGTGTTTATATATATCCTTAAAAAGATAATAAATGGATTGGCATAGCCACCTACAGGGATATATAGAAAATCGGATGTCATACCTTTAGGCTCTGTCGCCATGGATACGGACTTGCCATTAGTTCATCAGTTTATCAGAGTGAATATAGTTTTCTGCGAATATCTTTAAAACTGTTGGTTTTAGGGCCTTAAAAAGTGGTTTTCGGTGTCCCGTAGGGACGTACCGAGTAGTGTTTCTTGCATCGAGGGGCGTAAAATGAGCTTTGTCGGGTCTTTATGCGACAACTTCGATATTTTGTCCTGGTTGAGTATTTTTGGTGACTTTTCAGTTATGTTGCCGGTTCCACGGGAACAATGATTTATTTCCGGATGAAAGGCAGCCTATATGTTATCCCAGGGAATCAGCTGTCTCCATATCAAATTTCATCCAGATCCGTCTAGCCGTTTTAGTGTCAAGAGGTAACATACTAACACACAGACAGACAGACTTTCACAATTATAATATACTAGCAGGTACCCGCGGCTTCGCTCGCGATCAAGACAATGGGGACGATGCATTATTGCTGATAGTTGGTTTATTCTATTACAGCAATCGCGGCTACAGGTGGGTAGATTCAAATTCTGAGAATTCTGATACATACAGTATATAGATATGAGCAGCAAAGTGGGAATTTTATAGAGTTGTGAACACATTTGAAAATTTTAGTTTTGGTTTTGCCACCTTCTGCTGAGACATAACGATTTTGTTGTCCGGATATACTCCAGCACGCCACATACAGTTGTCCATGGGAAATAATGGTTTTGTCTAAACGTACACCTGGAATGGCAAATCTATCTGAATATGGGGAATTAAAAGTATTTTTCCTTAAGCTATTCTGGGTATAATTTTGCCACACTTATTGATGATTTGAACGTCAACATGTCGCTATTAATAGACCTATAGTAAAATATCTCTCACCTTGGTCGCTGATGTACATTATGCAGTCACTTCCAGTGTTACATCCCAGGGATTGAAATTCTCCAACAACCCTTTTGCCTCACATGCCTCTCTAAGTAATTAAAATTCCCGATTGTTGTTGTTTGAGTCTTAAGTTTTTTGACTGGTTTGATGCAGCCCTCCATGCCTCGCTCTCCTGAGCTAATCGTTTCATCACTACATAGCTACCACACCCTACATCCGAGGTAATCTGTATAACCCTGGTCTACCCCTACAGTTCTTGTCCTTGACCCTCCCATCCATAACTAAGCTTGCTATTCCTGGGTGTCTTAATATGTGTCGTACCAACCTATCTCTTCTCTTCATTAGCAGTCGCCAGAAACATCTCTCCTCTCCCACTCGTCTTAATAGCTCTTTATTTGATACCCTATCTCACCATCTGATCTTCATAATTCTCCCGTAACACCACATTTCAAACGCTTCAATTCTCCTCTTTACTGCAGCACCATTAGTCCAAGTTTCACTTCCTTATAGTGACTCAAAAGCTTTCAAAAATGACATCCTAATACCTAAATGTATATTCGATGTCAAGAGATTCCTTTTTGTGTAGAAATGCTTTCCTTGCCTGAGCCAACCTGCTTTTTATATCCTCTTTGCTTCGTCCATTACTGGTTATTTTGCTTCCTAAGTACCGGTAACAGAAGTCTCCTACTTCCCGTAGCGTTTCACCTGCCAATTTGATGTCCATAGAGGTTTCTGATTTATTTCGGCTGCATTCCAATAATTTTGTTTTACATTTATTGATTTTCATCATGAATTCATTCGTCAAGACGGAGTCCATACCATTCAAAAACTCGTTCAAATCTTCTGGCGTATTGGCCAAGATGACGATGTCATCAGCAAATCTCAGAGATGAAATTATTTCTCCTTGAATCTTCACTCCGACTTTAAATTGTTCTCCAATTTCCTGATTATTGTGTTTTTAGAGATCTTTGAAATGCGTTGCCCTCGCACATGGTGTAGATGCATTGTCAAAGGAAAACATTCCATGTTACGAACATGGGCCGAATAACCTGTACCGAAAGCCTATTCTGGACAGCAGTTCCTTGAACTCAGATTTGCCAACATTTTATTGTATCTTTCCATGTGGTATGTCTCTGTACCTCAACATACAGAAGAGAGCTTTAAAATCATGTCCTGTGTAAATTTTGGAAAATGTAGTGAGAGTGGTTTTTGCCGGAGTGGATACTCGCTAGTAAAAATTCTTTTCAGTAAAATAGACTGGTTCAGAATTTGGTAAGTGCACATTGAGGTATATGACGGCGGGATGCCTTAAGTGTTAAGGAAACGGCAATAGCCGCCTAAGAGCTTCGTTGCTATTGAAATTATGACCAGACCGATATTTGTACTTAACTATACGGGATTTGTGAGCCCAGTGTTTATGAAATTGAACGTAGCTATATCGCTACCTTTATTTAATAGCCGCTACTGTAGTGTTTAAAAATTAAAGGTGGTATTAGAAGGCGCTTCCCCTAATATTTTTTATCCCTGGCACTACAGCCCATGAAGGGCCTAGGCCTATCATGCGACCGCTTCCCAGCCATTTGGCCTGCAGATATTGTGGTGACGCGTGGTCAGTGCATAGTGTCCTCTCAGCCGTTAATCTTGTTCTTCGTGACCGGCACGCTGCCTCACAGCTACTCAATTGTCCTCACGAATCTGAGTTCAGCCCGTTGCAGCCCTCACGTCAGTGTCTAAAATATCTGACGGAGCCGGAAATCGAACCCGGGGCCTCCGGACGGGAGGCAGGCGCGCTACACTGTTCTTATTGTGTTTATATATATCTTGAAAAAGATAATAAATGAATTGGCATTGCCTCCTAGAGGGATATATAGAAAATCGGCCATTTGGCCTGCAGATATTGTGGTGACGCGTGGTCAGTGCATAGTGTCCCCTCTGCCGTTAATCTTGTTCTTCGTGACCGGCGCGCTGCCTCACAGCTACACAATTGTCCTCACGAATCTGAGTTCAGCCCGTTGCAGCCCTCACGTCAGTGTCTAAAATCTCTGACGGAGCCGGGAATCGAACCCGGGGCCTCCGGACGGGAGGCAGGCGCGCTACACTGTTCTTATTGTGTTTATATATATCTTAAAAAAGATAATAAATGAATTGGCATTGCCTCCTAGAGGGATATATAGAAAATCGGATGTCATACCTTGAGGTAGTGTTGCCATGGAAACGGACTTGCGATTAGTTCATCAATCAGAGCGAAGATAGTTTTCTGCGAATATCTTTGAAACTGTTGGTTTTAGAGCCTTAAAATGTAGTTTTCGGTGTCCCGTAGGGACACACCGAGTATTGTTTCTTGCATCGAGGGGAGTAAAATGAGCTTTGTCCGGTCTTTATGCGACAACTTCGATATTTTGTCCTGGTTGAGTTTTTTGGTGACTTTTCAGTTATGTTGCCCATTCCACGGGAACAATGATTTATTTCCGGACAAAAGGCAGCCTATATGTTATCCCATGGTATAAGCTGTCTCCATTTCAAATTTCAGCCAAATCCGTCCAGCCGTTTTAGTGTCAAGAGGTAACAAACTAACACACACACTCACACACACACACACACACACACACACACACACACGGACACACAGATTTTCACAATTATAATATATATAGGGATAATTAGATATTTCGATATTACCAATTTAATTTCGTCATTATTCTAGATAGATTCATATACTGTAGAATAATCATTGGAATGAAAAGTAGGCTGTATAGTTCTTCACGGAACTTCTTGTTTGGATATCGTTTGAGTTTCTTGAAGAAATATTCAGTTTCTTTTTTCGGTAACGCCTGTCTCTTCAGGTTCACAACAAATTTGAATTTAATCTCATAATCTTAGCTGTAGTATATGTATAGTTATTATATTTAAATTGCAGCCAATGGCCATAGTGGGGTATTTTATTTGAATACCCGAAGGCTTCCCAACAAGTTCAATTTCAAGTTGTTCCAACTTTGGCTAACAGAGATGCCACTGTCACCTAGCGGCGAACGTTGGATCGTGATAGAGCGTTTCTAACAAAATAGCCTACAAATTGTAGTGGTGTTTTTTTTACATGCGATAAATCTGTGACATGGACCAGCCGGCTTTACTTACCCTCCAAAAGAAGGCATACTGAAGGAATATTAACGCTCTTAAAAATCCGACGACTTCGGCCGGGTTTGAACCCGCGATCATGCACGTATAGCAGATCAGCATGCTACCGACTACGTCACCGAAGCAGTTAGTATATTTATAATAGAAGAGCGTAAGTTGTAAGTAGTAGGTATAGCCGTCATGTTGCTTTGAGCGAGTGGAAGAGAAAGTGCAAGGAAGGGAAGATGGGAGGAGGGAAGTAAGGAAGGAAGGAAGGAAATATGGAAAGAAGAAAGTAAAGAAGGAAAGAAAGATGACAGGAAACAATGAAGGAAAGAAGGAAGGACAGAAGGACAAAAAGAAGGAAGGAAAGACAAGAGGGAAAAAGGGACAGAAAGAAGGAAGAAAGGAAGGGAAGAAAGAAAGAAAGAAAGAAAGAAAGAAAGAAAGGAAAGAAGGACAGAAGCAAGGAAGGAAAGGAGGACAGAAATAAGGAAGGAAAAAAAGGACTGAAGGAAGGAAAGAAGGAACAAATGAAAAAAGAAATAAGAAAGGAAAAAGAAAGGAAAGAATGCAAGAAAAAAGAAAGAAAGAAAGAAAGAAGAAAAGAATGAAGGTAGGAAGGAAAGAGTGAGAGAAGGAAGGAGGGAAGGAAGGAAGGGAGGAAAGAAGGACAGAAAGAAGGAAGGAAAGAAAGAAAGAAAGAAAGAAAGAAAGAAAGAAAGATAGAAAGAAAGGAAAACAATGAAAGTAGGAAGAAAAGAAAGAAGGAAGGAAGGGATAGAATTTTACAGTATTGCAACATTTAACAAGTAGTTCCGTGAAGAAATATATAGCCTATTTTCATATATCCTACTTAAGTTAATTGCCTCTACCAACATACAAAATTTCAGTTTGATTGCTATATTAGATTCGTGGATATTGTGAACCGCCTAAATATTTCAGATTGTCGCCATGTTGGATTTTTATATTTGTAGGCCTTACAGTTATGTACTACTACATGAATATTACTGTGTAGTTGTATTATTCAAACTTCAATCGCATGATTAGGACACAAGAAAAAAATAAGATTTTAAAATTTCGCACAGCTGCCATATTGTGGTTCAGAAAACAATTGAAATAAATTAGAAACCAGTGGATTTAAATGTGAATAATCATATAACGTACGAAGTTTAACTACGCTTGTATGGTTAAATTGCGAGAAACGCCAACTTAAATATTTTGAAAGTCCAATAGGTGAATTTATATGTATAGCCTCTATCTTTATATATATAATTCTTCGACACGTGTGTATGTCACTGAACTCCTCCTAAACGCCTGGGCCGATTTTGGTGAAATTTTGTATGAATGTTAGGGAGGGCCCATGTATGGTTTAGATTCACAATTTGACCAGATAGGTGGAATTTTAGAATTTTAGAAGCACAATTTACACACAAATTTAGAACCACAATATACAGTCATAAACAGTCGTCATGGAAACCTCTAGCCTTAGTGAAAAGTGATCCTTTTGGACTGTGTGTCTCCGCACGTAGAGCCACCTGGTCGCAACCTGTGCAACTGCCGCCATAACATACACTCCGCCCATGGCGGAAAGTTGTGTTTTATACCCAAGGTGGCAGGGATGTCGAATTCTGTTTGTCTCCGCACGTTAGAGCGTTTCAAAGTTCCGTATGCGTTCATATACCATTCATCCGATTGCGATGAAACTTGGGTGGGATGTTGAGTGCACTCCAAGGAAGGTGTTTGGCTTAGTAAATCCATTTTACAATAGAGAGCGAACGACTAGATTCAACAAATGAGCGACGACGCGCGAAGTGTTTCAAAAAGGTCCCGTATGCGTTCAAATACCATTCGTCCGATAGCGATGAAACTTGGGTGAGATGTCGTGTACACTCCAAGGAAGGCTTCTGGCTTAGTAAATTCATTTTACTATAGGTAGCGCACGAGTAGATTCAACAAATGAGCGACAACGCGCGAATTGTTTCATCAAAATCCCGTATAAGTGTATATACCATTCATCGATTGCGATGAAACTTTGATGAGGTGTTGTGTACACTTACGTGAAGGTTTCTAACTTAGTAAATCCATTTCACAGGAGGTTAAGCACGAGTAGATTAAACAAATGAGCGCCGACGCACGAAGCGTTTCAACAAGGTCCCGTATGCGTTCAAATACCATTCGCCCGATAGCGATGAAACTTGAGTGATATGTTGTGTGCACTCCAGGGAAGGCTTCTGGCTTAGTAAATTGATTTTACAATAGGTAGCGCACGACTAGATTCAACAAATGAGTGACGTCGCGCGAAGCGTTTCAACAAAATCCCGTATACGTTTATACACCATTCATCGATAGAGATGAAACTTTGATGAGTTGTTGTATGCACTTACGTGAAGGTTTCTAACTTAGTAAATCCATTTCACAGGAGGTAGCGCACGAGTAGATTCAACAAATGAGCGACGATGTGCGAACGTTTAAACTAAGTACCGTATGCGTTCATATACCATTCATCCGATTGCAATGAAACTTGGGTGAGATGTTGTGTACACATACGTGAGGGTTTTTAACTTAGTAAATCCATTTCACAGGAGGTTGCGTACGAGTAGTTTCAACAAATGAGCGACGACGCGCGATGCGTTTCAATAAAGTCCCGTATGCGTTCAAATACCATTCGTCCGATTACGATGAAACTTGGGTGAGATGTTGTGTACACCCTACGGAAGGTTTCTGGCTTAATAAATCAATTTTACAATTGGTAGCACATGAGTAGATTCAACAAATGTGTGACGGCACGCTAATCGTTTCAACATAGTCCTGTATGCGTTCATAACCATTTATCCGATTGCGATGAAACTTTGGTGAATTGTTGTGTACACTTCAGTAAAGGTTTCTGGCTCAGTAAATTCATTTTACAATAGGTAGCACACGAGTAGATTCAACAAATGTGTGATGGTGCGCGAATCGTTTCAACATAGTCCTGTATGCGTTCATACACCATTTATCCGATTACGATGAAACTTTGGTGAATTGTTGTGTACACTCCAGGAAAGGTTTCTGGATTAGTAAATCCAGTTTTTAAAAAGTAGCGCACGAGTAGACCCAACAAATGAGCGACGGCGCGTGAATCGTTTCCACAATGTCGCGTATGCGGTCATGTATCATTCATCCGATTGCGATGAAACCTTGGTGAATGATTGAGTACACTCCAGAGAAGGTTTCAGGCTTAGTAAATCTATTTTACAATAGGTAGCGCATGAGTAGATTCAACAAATGAGTGACGGCACGCTAATCGTTTAAAAAAAATCCCGTATACGTTCATATGTCATTCATCCGATTCCGATGAAACTTTGATGAGTTGTTGTGTATACTTACGTGAAGCTTTCTAACTTAGTAATGAACCCATTTACCATTGGCTCCAAGAGGGGTCGAATCCATGTATTTTGTGAAAGGAATGAAAGAATCATACAGTCTCTAAGGGAACGGAGAGAGATTTCAAGCCAGGATTCTAGCCTAACATTGCGCAAGCTGCAGGACCAGGTGTTCATAAGATGAGCTCATGCCTCTTGACATTTATAAGGAGCCAGTCATGGATATTAATAGAACGAGTGGAAAGTTTGGACTGTAAGACGAAGAAGCTTGACTCGGAAATTGCTCTTACGTTGCAGGAAAACGGCAACCTCGCTGCTGAGTCAGAACAAGAATAATTAAATTTAACCCGTTTACGAGTATAAAAATAAGTAAACAAATACAGTACGGTGAATCATTTCGGATTAAAGAGTTTTGTGTAAAGAAAAACCCTTTAATAATTGCACAAGAGGAAAGTGCAAATGCAGCAGACGTCATCGGGAATTCACCGGGACCCAAGGAGTGGGAGAATTAAAAATGAACAGCACCACCCACACAGTTGAAGACGAAAAATTAATTAATATCTCGGAAATGCACGATCGATTTCCCTGCACAGGAAGATCATTTTACGTTTGGAAGACGAGCTTTCTGGAGATATAATTATTATGATTGTACGACAATTAGTTCAAAAGTTGGTCACGAAAAGGACTAGGATTTTATCTTTTTGTGATTAAAAGGTATAAAACCCCTGGCCTCACCAAGCCAATCATGCAGTTTACGATAGCCCTGGGAGGCGTTACGCTGTATCAGTTCATGCAGTCTACAAGCACACCGTGAGCGGAGGTGCTGCATCACATCGTATACGCAGTATTAGTCCGTCCAGAGGGGCGTTACGCTGTATCAGACATCGAAGGCAGTTTACCAGTACTCATTGAGGGGAGAAACGCTGTATTACACCGCAGAATTAATATCCGACAGCCACGGGCGTCGCAGTATTAATAACTTGCGTGCCTCCATAAGGAGTTGCAAAGAAGAAATATTAAAGTATCGCCGTGTTGAAAAATTAGGAAAATCCTAGTTAAAGGATTTAGGTCCGACAGTACAAAGTTTACCGTAAAAGTTCATAAAATACAGTCAAAGCAGGCTGCGAACTTAGGATTCAGGCGATAGGTCTTTCAGTAAACGACCAAAAGTATCATAACGTACGGAAGTACCGGGACAGCGAAATAAACAGTTTATCAATTTCAAAGAACCCGAACAGAGAAAAACAGAGTAAGGTTCGCAACGTATCCCAGAAAATTAGAAGTGCGAGAACCGAATAAACAAAGAAGAACGGAAACTATAGACATTGTCTCAAGAAAGCAGACGAACTATTCTAAAGCACTAAGACTCGAGAAGTATTAGTTGCTAAAAAATCCATAGGTCACCAATAGGTTATCGAGGGGACCTCGATCAGAACAGACTTTCGCTAGGATCGATAAACCAGATCTAAAAGGGGAGCCGTTCAAGCTAGAGAAATAGCCGATCATCAGGAACAGGATCCGAAGAATTGTTATTCCAGGGAATAAGTAGACGATTCAAGTCTTTCGTATTCTGCAGGATAGGAAGCCGACATTGAATAAATTTCACCCTTGGAGACGGGAGATTAAAAGGTCACGTGTGATAGGCTAAAAAGACGGCCTAGTGATCAAAAGTCGTGAAGTGTAAATATATCAAGATTGTGTGTTAAAAGTAATATTTTTTAGTGTTTTATTGTGTGTTCTAAACGGATACACCAGTGTATTAAAAATGTTGTCAGTGTTAAATGTATTGAATATGTGTCAAGAAATGTTTGTACATGAGATGAATTTGTACAATATGGAGTAAGTCAAGAAGGTGGGCCAAAATGACACATCGAACGAGAATAAAGGTCAGAAAACGACCTTAGACATGTGAGTAAAGATTTTCATTATGTTTTGGTGTCGGGGAAATTTTTGTGTACAATTCCACCGGAGTTTTGAGTAAAAGGGATGTTTTTAAATGAATAATAACTAAATAAGAACGCGATCTGAACAAAAATAAAGTTATGTGAAAGAACAAATCCTGTAGAGGAAATGCCTGGAATAAAATGTCAGTGTATTTGACGAATGTTATAAAAGCTAGCGTAATAATAATAATTATAACAAAGATATTTAAATAAAGGTAAATTTGAATTATATGAGAGAAATAGCTTTTGAGCTTTTGTAAGGAATGAAGACATGATGTGAATAATAATAATAACGACAAGGTAAAGAAATCTAAATAAAGATTAAATTGAATGATATAAAAATATAGAGCGTTGGAGCCTTAACAAATGTATAAGACATGATGTGAATGCATGTTCTTAATTTGGAGCGATTTATTGTCAACGGAAAAGATAAATATAAAAATTGAGATATGTATCAATTGTTACTATGAAATTTATCAGTTCTTTGGAAGACATTTGGCCGTAAAGTAATGTGTAGCGCAATGGAACGCAATTAAATAAAAAGTCACGCTAGGAATGCGTAGAATTTAAAATGTACTTGGTAAATTACTTGTGAGGGGTAATTGATTGTATTGAATTGAGATATGTTGTAAGTCCTCTAATTGTGACGTAGATCACGAGGCCATGTGTGTGTTATTATATAAAAGGGAGCAAATGTATGGTATTATTGAGCGTATGTCATGTAGGCCACGGCCGACTTTAAATCGCAATTTGTATAAGTCCTCCAATGTGGAAATGGTTCCCGAGGCATATTAAGAGATTCGAACCTAGAATCCTCTTGTTGTTAAAGCCCCTAATTATTCGTCGTAGAATGTGTATTACTCTTCCCAATCAACGAGGACCCTTCATAATTAATAAATGCCAAGGTTACGAGAGTGGTTTATGAGCCGATAATATTGTTGAAAGTAAAACGAGGAGTAGAATGCCATGTCTCCCCAAAGAACTGAAAATAAAAAGGAGTGTTTGTTTTAAAAGCATTGAAGAGAGCTCCAACCGTAGGCTAGACAGGGAGCCGCCCTCCCTGTCATAAATCACTCTCAAGTAATTGACCAGACCCTAGCCGCATGAGGGTTGGGGAAAAGGCTATTTGTAAGAAGTGCTAAATACACCGTGAGTGTTAAAAGTTGTTAAGGACCCGGGCGTTGAACCGAGGTCCTTGTAGATTGATATTATCGCTTGCCAGTTCAGATCGTAGTTTTCTTATGTGATAATGGTCTTATAAGATAAATGAATTAAATAAAAATCCCTATTGTAATGTTGTATGGAAAATAGGAATCCACGAGTTTTATGAAGATAACTAGATTTCGGGAGTAATCATAGTTTTTGACTTTGTCAAGTAATCTTTATAACTCTGGAGTACACAAGTAGTTTCCCGATCACCGTAGTGAATTTGCAAAACTTGAGAGAGGTGGTAAATACTGAGAACATGTGAAATGCCCAAATATTGAAGTAGATGATTAACATGTAATTTTAAATGTAATTATATATTTGTTTTCATGATAAGAAAAGATAAAAATAGTTCTTGAGGTGTACAAAAGTATGACACCATTATTATGGGAAAGTATCGAGCCAAAGAAGCTCGTAGTTATATGGAACTTTAAGATATGTACTTTATGGAAGTGAAAATAATCGTGAATTGTTGGTTTTAAAGAAAACCATGTGTTTTAATCTAATATTTGTTTTATTCTTATGTTATTCCTTGTTCACTTTGAACAAGTAGAAAGATATGGGTCAGTAGTTTATTTGTTTTATTGTTTGTAGCGCCATAATTTTGATTAATTAAATGTGTTAAAATAGGAGTTGATTTTGTTGTTATTTTTGCAAGTGTATCCTCTATTTAATCCAAAATGTGTAGGTCACAGAGTGGGAGAACTTACCGCAGCCCCGAAAATCCCGAATTGAGCAATGCTGGCATACTGTGATTTGCATATTTCTTGCTGAAAGGGCACAGGGGGGTGAATAGAAGTACTGTGCTTGGATTAATAATTAGAGGAACACTAAAGACGGTCGATTCATGTAAAAGTAAAGTAATGATAGGAGTAGCTACAATCTATAATGTTAACTGACCGCATGGGTCCCTAGAAACTCACACCGAGCAGCCCTGGATTAAACGACCCCCCAGCAGACATTTCATGGCGCCCAGTACGCAGGGATGAGTTTTCCTAGGAAAACCCGAGTTTTCTCGAAAAATCAAAATTTTCATTAAAAAAAAAATGGTTTTTTGAAATTTTGAATTTTAAATACTTCCATAAAGGTCTTTGAGTTTGAATAAGAGTATCAAAAGGGTACGGTGTAGTAAAAACCCGTACCAAAGTAATTTTTGAAGAAATTGGGACACAAATGTTCAGATTACCATCTCTCAAGCATGTTCTAGCGATGTGGCATGAGTAGCCTACTGTATTTTTATTGTGGATAAGATGTGTACAATGATGGAGATAAAGGAGTGTTTGGATGAGCATTCCCAAAAGACTAGGGATGAGATGATAAAAATAAGTACGAAAGCAAAGGATAGGGAAGAGAGGCAGGAGCTTTTGGATGCTATAAAAGCCGATAGCAAGGAAAAGTTAGAAGTTATAAATGAGAATTTAAAAGCTCTTAAAACTGACAGTATTAAGATAGAAAATACATTGGGTCTCCAACAGGATGAAAATAACAAAAAGTTGGAATCCATAAATCAAAAGTTAGGATCTATCCAAGCCGATTGTATCAACATGAATAGTACATTGAAGGCTGAGATAGAAAGTAAGTTGGATAGTATAAGGACAGAGAATACAGATAATTTTTCAACACAATCCAGGGTTTTGGAGGATAAATTAGGAGTAATGGAAGTGAAATTTGAAGATAAATTACATTCGTTTCAGGAGAATATGATAGCTGATAATTCTTTGAAAAGTCAAGCCATTAACACCAAACTAGAGGCCATGGAGACTAAAATATAAAGCAATATAAATGAGAAATTAAAAGAGACAATGAATAACAAATTTCAAAGTTTTGACACTGAGTTTGGGAAGAAGTTAAATGAGTTAAAAGAGGAAAATAAAGGATTTCATTCAGGATTGCAAGTCCAAATAAATACCTTGAACGATAGTACGGTAAAATCCATAAATGAATGTCAAAATCATTTTAAAATTATCGAGGATAAAATTGGTTCTATGGAAACAACTTGTAAACAAAATGGAGACGAATGTAAAAAGGAACTTGTAACCCAGATCCAAGGTGTGCAGAAAATTTTAGAAGCTCAAATAGAATCGAACAAAAATATTTGTGAAAAATCCCAGGGAGAGATAAAAAGTAGTATTGATGCGTTAGGAGACAGATTTGGAGGGATGGAAAAGAAAGTAGAAAACCTCGAGGGGAAAGTCGAGAAAGTACAGACAGAAATAACTCAGGTTAAGAAACAAGGTGAGGCCGATGCCAACAAAAGGGAATTGCAATTTAACGTATTCACGGGACAGGTAGGTGGATGGTTGAGGAAGCATGAGGGGGATATTACTACAAAGTTAGGTGAATATGAAGGGAATCTTAAGAAGGAAAGCACGCAACGAAAAAGGGATCGTGATGAACAACTCATAAAAATAGAGAGGATAGATAAAGGGGTTACTGGAATTCAGGAAACCGTAATAGGATTAACAAAACAAATGGGAGACACAAAGGGAGATATAGATAAGGTTATGACCGACATAACAATTATATTCGAGGAACAAGGAAAGGCCCGAGAGGATATGAACAAGATCCAGGATAAAGTCTACAAAGGACAAAAAGAGATGGAGAAAAAGATAAAGGAAATGCGAGAAGATTTAGACGTGACGTTAAGCCAGAAATTATAAAAGAACAGGTCATGGTCATCAAGAAAGAGGTAGAAGAACACCTAAATGAAATCAAGGATAGCTTCAGGGATGAGAAATTCCAACTCAAACGAGAACTGGAAACTAGTAAGAAAAATCAGGAAAGAATTCAAAATGAATTAGGATCACGGTTGGAAAGGACTGAACACAAAAATAGTCAAATGGAAATCCAACTCATGGCAAATGAAGAAAGTGCCCGAAGGGAAAGGAAATTAGAATTTGAAAGTCAGGATGAGTTTCCAAAGACAGGATGGGTAGATCCTCGTGAACAATGCACAGATACAGATAGGGACATAGGAGGGGAGAGCCCTTACAAAAACCCAGGATATCCGATGGCGGTGTCAACCCCATACATGAACCAGGCAAATGGTCAGATAATAAACATTATCAAATCGAATGAGGACAGACCGGTAAAATTTACTGGGAATAACATGTCAATTAATCCAAAATACTGGCCAAAGGAAGTCGCAGAGTACTTAAACGAAATGAAGGTTCCTCAGGATCGGAGACTGAGAGCTATTGAGAACCTGTTGGCAGGTGATTGTCTCACCTGGTTCAGAAGCTTTAGGTACACCTTTGATACGGTGGAAGGCTTTAGAGAAGCCTTTTTAAAACGATATTGGGCAGCAGACGTCCAGGAGAATTTGAGGCTAGATCTGTACTCTAGGAAGTACAGCACAAATGCACCAACTAAGTACTCGGAATTTTTTACCGCTCAGCTATGTAAATTCCGCGAACTTGACATTGCTCCAGCTGAGAACGACCTGTGTGCCGCCATTGCAAGACAACTTCCATATGAGATTCAGAGGCTGTTAATCTCATCCAAAGCCAGAAGTGCTGTGGAAGTGGAGAGTGTATTACGTCAATTAGACATGACGACTTCGCACGTAACTCCTAGGCATCAAAGACAGACTGAACAGGTACACATGGCCAGCAGTCAGGAAACCAGAGAAAAACCATCGACCAGGAATCAGTCCACTAACACTGATACTCAAGGACTAGGTCACGAGTATGGGCACCAAGAGCCTAGAGGAATACAGCCATACTACAGAGGAGGATATCGAGGAAGAAATCCTAGGAATACGGGTTACAGGCAACAAGAGAGCCGACCCTATAACAATAACCATCAGAGGCAAGAAAACAGAAAGAAATGGGAGAATTATCCCAGAAGGAACGTAAGGCCAGAGGATAGGGATGATGAATATCGGGCCGAAATAGAGGAAAGATATCAGGAAAGTCTTCGTTATATGAACGAACGACCAGATGAACCTGAAAGGCAAAAAGTCCGTTGGAGTGAGGCAATAAAGAACCGGAAATCACCCGATCGACTAGACGGAGCTCAAAGCTTGGAACTACAAGCTCAGTTAAAGAATGAGGGGAAAGGAAGCCCTCAGGATTAAAAAAAACACCAAATTTAAATCGTCAAAAGTGGAAACATACCAGGAGCTGGGAGGAGGTAGAAATTGTGAATTGGATAGCAAGACCAGATGAGCTAATTAATGAGGACGTGGAAGGAATCCCACCTATCAAAAGAGAATTACCCATAATTATGCTAAGGATAGAAGGATTACTGGTCAGGGCATTGATTGATACCGGATCCACAATAAGTTTAATTACGCAAACCCTTCTGAATGAATTGGAAACAAGAGGCCGCGTATTAAAAATTTCCACATCAAGTGTAAAGATTAAGGGAATTATCCCTGAAAAATCGTTAACATGCAAATTTCAGGTATACATTGATCTGATCATGGGTAACGCTGAAATTTCGCAATGCTTTTTGCTGGTAAATCAATTACCATATAATATCATAATAGGTATTGATTTTATCCGTGAGAACAAGGTCATCATAGACCTAGCGCAAAACTGCATTAGAATTCAAAGAGAAGATGTGGATGAACAAAACTTTAATCTACAGGAACAGGATGTGAAAATAGGAGAACAGGTATGGCACGTGGAAGAAGTAACGGAGGAAGGTTATAAGGACATAGAAATGATATTCGAAGTCCTCAACATAGAACTCGAAGATAATTTGGAAACTGAGTTCGAGACCAACCTGTCAGGAAAAGTAGAGGAGGCTAAAGTGAACCTCGAAAACAAGGAACAATTAAAGAAATTATTATTGAATTTTAGGGACGTATTTGATTCCAAGCCAGGGAAGATTGAAAATTTTAAATACGCGTTTCAAGTCAATGATTGGGCACCGTTCAGACAAAAACCATACCCGGTTGCGGAAAAACATTACCCACAAACTAAGAAAACACTGCAGGAGATGATGAATGCAGGTGTTATAGAAAAGATGGCGACACCATATGTTAGTCCATTAGTGATTGTGAGTAAACCGGATGGCTCAGTAAGGGTGTGTCTAGATGCCAGAAATTTAAATGCAAAAATCATACCAGAAAATGATTCGGCACCACCCATAAAAGAAATACTGAGAAAATTCAAAGGCAAGAAGATTTTCACAAATATTGACATGACTTCTTCGTATCATCATCTCGAACTGGAAGAGAAAACCAGCTTGTTGACTGGATTTCAGTTCGACCAACAAACATATTGTTTTAGGAGATGTCCGTTTGGATTGAAGACCGCGGGATCTACCTTAATAAGAGCGCTTGATCGAAACCTGTCAGAGGAAGTGAAAGATTGCACTATCCGTTATGTGGATGATATTTTGCTTACCTCGGAGAATATTGAGGAACATTTAGAAAAATTGAAGAAATTATTGGAAGACTTAAGAAGGCAAATTTTAAAATCAATTAAAAGAAGTCAAATTTTTGTCAAAGGCAAGTAACATTTTTAGGGCATGTGATTGATAAGGATGGTGTTAAACCAAATCCATGCAAATTA
This sequence comes from Meconema thalassinum, assembly GCA_946902985.2. Classification (NCBI taxonomy): domain Eukaryota; kingdom Metazoa; phylum Arthropoda; class Insecta; order Orthoptera; family Tettigoniidae; genus Meconema; species Meconema thalassinum. The sequence goes on along the minus strand of OX336388.2, from coordinate 577,777,801 downwards.
GAATCGATAAGAGATTTTCCAAGGCCGTTGAAGGTAAAGAACGTTCGCCACATTTTGGGATTGATTGGTCTCTTCTCAGGACATTGTCCATCATACACAAAAACTGTTGCACCACTACAGGACCTTCTGAAGAAGGGGGGGGGGCAAGTAGAAATGGACGGAGGAAACAGAAAAAGCATTTGTGGAGGCCAAGGAAATGCTCTTAAACTATGTGAAGCTAGGATATCCTGATTTTAATCAGAGATTTATCATTCAAACAGATGCATCCCAGATGGGAATAGGGGCAATGCTATATCAGGAAAACCCGGATAACCCTGATAAGAGAAATTATCTAGCTTTCACAAGTCGGAGAATGAAACCACACGAGAAAAATTATACGATCAGCGAAATCGAGCTGTTAGCGATATTGCACGCGCTGCAATATTGGCGAAAGATCGTATATGGGTTTCAAGACATTCTAAGGACGGATCATAAAGCCTTAACCTTTTTGATGAAGTCTGATCTATCCAGTCAAAGGTTGATGCGTTGGGCTTTATACATTCAACAATTTGATGTAAAGATAGAATACTGCCCAGGAAAAGAAAATATAGTTCCAGACTATTTAAGTAGACAGCCCGAGTCCATAGAAGAGGAAGTAATGGCTATTGATTTGGAAGACAGGGATCAGCGTACTCTAAATGAGTTAAGGAGCATTAGTCAACGGCAACGTGAGGATCCATGGATGAACATGCTCATATCTTTCCTTGAAGGAAGTTTGATAAGGGGAACACCAGCGTACACGGAAGCTAATAAGATAGCTCAAGATTTCACATTTTATAATGCATTATTATATAAGTTTGTGGACTCTGACCATACACGATTGAGGATTGTTGTACAAGCAATTTTGCAGAGGAAAATAGTATGGTTAGCCCATAGATCGTTCGGACATATGGGAGTCGACAAAACAGTCTCGATGCTGAAAGAAGCATTTGTATGGCCGAGACTGAGAGAAACTGTAAGGGACACGCTAAAGACATGTGATCTATGTCAAAGGATCAAACCAAATGCATTTCTGATGAGACAAAAGCCTATACCATTGTTGCCCGAAAGGCCAGGTCAAATCATATCTATTGATAACTTCGGACCTTTGCCAAAGGCAAGAAGTGGAAATCGACACATAATGGTGGCTATGGATGTCTTCACTAAAATGGTTGTCCTTGCTCCCATACAGAAGACTAGTACCAAACAGGTGTTAAAACGACTCAAAGAAAAAGTGATACCGATTCTGGGAAAACCTGAGAATTTGTTGTCGGATCACGGTAGTTGTTTCACCAGTGTAGAGTTCAGACAAGAATTAGAAAGACTTGGAATACGTCAGATTTTGTCAAGTATTCGCCATCCCGAGGCAAATCCTGTAGAAAGAGTGATGAGGGAGACGGCCGAGTATTGTAGAATATACTGTGCCGAAGAAAATTGGAAGTGGATAGATATCTTGGATATTATCGAATTTTGTATAAATAATACAATCCATGAATCTACGGGAGAGATACCAATAACGTTACATCGGAATGAGCAACCAGAGAGACCTTGGAGTCTGGTAATTCCTAGGCCAGCAGACGCTCAGCCTGGAAGAGATGTACGGATTAGAAGAGCCTTTGAGCATCTAAAAGCTCAAGCCGACCGGAGGCAAAGAAGAAATAGGCACAAGAGATATCATCGGCCACTATTAGCAGGGGAAATGGTATTAGTAAAAAGACCAGCCATTTCGGATCCAGGGAACCACGTGTACAAAAAGTTCCAGAAAATGTACCACGGACCGTATCAAATAATAAGGAATTTGAGAAATAATGCCTATAGAACTCGGCACTGTGAAACGAATCAATAAGTGACCATGAATTCAGCAAATTTGAAAGTGTATTACCCTCCCGAAGACTTCGATGAAGCCAATGAACAAGCCCTGGTTATGGAACAATTTAGAGATGAGGAATCCACTTTTGATAAAAACGAGAATGAGATAGAAAAAGGAAACAGAGCTCAAACATTCGAGTGCGAATGCGAATTGGAGAAATTATATTGGGAAATAAAAGAAATAATTGATTTTATTGAAGAAGAAAATTTCAATTTAAGAAAGGAGAATGGTGAAATAAAGGAACGGGTAGGGATAGACCACACCAGTAAAGAAGAATGAGGTTCTGGAAACCTGAAGTCCAGATAAATGAAAAGGGGAAAGAAAGGGTAGGGACAGAGCGTACTCAACCTACACAATTACCGGATATGACTTCAAAAAAATGAAAGAAATTAAATTATCGTGGGATTTTAAGGAATAAACAAGATGTTCAGTAAAGAACATATAGCCTACTTTCTCCTAAATGTATGAGTATAGTTATAACTCGTTGTTATTATCAAAGAGTATAATAGAACTATTCTTTGTTGAAGACCTTAGAAACGATTTACCTCTACCAAACGCCACGACCTAGATAAAAACTGCTACCATCATTGAAGAAAGAAAGAAAGAAAGATAAGAAGTATATCAAGAATGTTATGGATCTGGAGACATAATCGACCGGACTGGCGGCGTGGCTCAGCGGTAACGTTCTCGCTTACTGGGCCCTAGGTTGCAGGTTCGTATCCTGGCGCAGTCAGCTGGCATTTGAGGGTGCACAAATGCGAGGGAGCCGTGTCAGTACATTTACTGGCACGTTAAAGATCCCCTTCGGGCCAAAATTCCGGCACCCCGGTGTCTCTAAAAGCAGGAGTAGTTAAAAGGGATGTAAAACCAATAACATTATTATTATTACGACCTGCCGTGGGCAACATCCAACTTTGAGTTGAGGCATGTCTTTACACGTCTGGTTGTGCATGGCTTTCACAACCCTAATTGAATTAACAAATCTTTCCATGACCCTACAGAGACGTGTGTATACAAACTATGTGGATATTTTCGATAATATAATCCTAACAGAGCGAGTGCATTCTAGCGGCCAGAATAAGAAACTTTTCAATGAAATCTGGAAGTTACCTTTTTGGCAGCTAGATGTCTCGAGTAAATCTGCTGGCGAATTATGTTTTAATTAAATATATATTTTACACCATAATGTGGACAATATAACGCTTAATAACATTTTCAAGTAACGCAAAATAGGCTGTTACAAACCCTTTAAAATAAAAAGTTAAAATGTATCATAGTATCAACTTGTCATTCTTCAAATTCGATGCGCATAGAATGATAATGGTATAGTAATCAATGGATCCCCACGTAGACTAGTCGGGACATCTAGTGGTGAAATATCGAACAATATAATCCTAACAGAGCGAGTGAATTCTAGCGGCCAGAAGAAGAAACTTTTCAATAAAATCTGGAAGTTACCTTTTTGGCAGCTAGATGTCTCGAGTAAATCTGCTGGCGAATTATGTTTTAATTAAATATATATTTTACACCATAATTTGCACAATATAACGCTTAATTTTAAAACATCTGAGTCATTACAAAACAATAAACATATAACATTTCAAGCAAAAAACCTAGCTCTGATCGGGTTTGAACCATAGGCATCTGAGCGACAGGCTATCGCTCTACCACTGAGCTAATTGTGTCAACGAATATCGTACTATTTAAAATGACTTACATAGAACTTGTTAGCAAATAATGATTTATACTAAACGATTTCATCACTGGAGTATATTATTTATATATAAAGCATTTCATACAAAGTTTATTTATTTTTTATCAGTACGCTATATTGCATTCAATACTCAAATTAGTGAAATATAAGTCAGGCACAAGATATCCGCTGCCATCTTGTCTTATTACTGAATCAGTTCAGATTTTTAAACTCACGTCTGCACTATAGTATTACAAAATAAACTTTTAATTTCGAACGTGCCTCTTCCTTTAGAACAGTTAAAACGATTCTCGGCTCGATAATCGGAACTGGTGGGTCCCATGATATGGATTATAAAGTTTGCATAATTCGCACGGCCGCCATCCTGAAATGGTATGGCGGACGACCTTGTAGTTTGGTCACAAGACGCATCCTATACGAAGGTATGTTGTTACCAAATTTGGTAGAGATCGGATGATTTGGTTAGTCGTTATTTGATTTTACGTTTTGAACGTTTGAGTAGCCGCCATTCAGTTTTAGTAAAGATGGCGGCGATATAAAACATGACACTGAGGTGTCCTTTGCTAGTGCTACCTTTGTACCAAATTTCGTTCAATTCGCATTCACCGTGTTCGAATTGATAGGGGGGGGACAGACATTCAGAGTACACACACTCACACACACACAGACACACACACACACACACAGACTCACACACACACATACACACACACACACACACAGACTCACACACACACATACACACACACAGACAGACACACTTTTTTCGCCCTGTGTTGATCTCATAAGTCTACTTTCATTTTTTGCAAAAATCGAAAGTAGGCTAAAATCAGAAGGTACGGATAACGTTATGATGGCTTCGACAGTTAAAAAGAAAAATAAGATTTTTGTGAATAATTGAAATAAATTTCCTCAAAATTTTTCGAAAATTTATTTACCTATGGAGGGGAGAGGTGAACCCATGTACCATTGGCTCCAAGAGGGGTCGAATCCATGTATTTTGTGAAAGGAATGAAAGAATCATACAGTCTCTAAGGGAACGGAGAGAGATTTCAAGCCAGGATTCTAGCCTAACATTGCGCAAGCTGCAGGACCAGGTGTTCATAAGATGAGCTCATGCCTCTTGACATTTATAAGGAGCCAGTCATGGATATTAATAGAACGAGTGGAAAGTTTGGACTGTAAGACGAAGAAGCTTGACTCGGAAATTGCTCTTACGTTGCAGGAAAATGGCAACCTCGCTGCTGAGCCAGAACAAGAATAATTAAATTTAACCCGTTTACGAGTATAAAAATAAGTAAACAAATACAGTACGGTGAATCATTTCGGATTAAAGAGTTTTGTGTAAAGAAAAACCCTTTAATAATTGCACAAGAGGAAAGTGCAAATGCAGCAGACGTCATCGGGAATTCACCGGGACCCAAGGAGTGGGAGAATTAAAAATGAACAGCACCACCCACACAGTTGAAGACGAAAAATTAATTAATATCTCGGAAATGCACGATCGATTTCCCTGCACAGGAAGATCATTTTACGTTTGGAAGACGAGCTTTCTGGAGATATAATTTTTATGATTGTACGACAATTAGTTCAAAAGTTGGTCACGAAAAGGACTAGGATTTTATCTTTTTGTGATTAAAAGGTATAAAACCCCTGGCCTCACCAAGCCAATCATGCAGTTTACGATAGCCCAGGGAGGCGTTACGCTGTATCAGTTCATGCAGTCTACAAGCACACCGTGAGCGGAGGTGCTGCATCACATCGTATACGCAGTATTAGTCCGTCCAGAGGGGCGTTACGCTGTATCAGACATCGAAGGCAGTTTACCAGTACTCATTGAGGGGAGAAACGCTGTATTACACCGCAGAATTAATATCCGACAGCCACGGGCGTCGCAGTATTAATAACTTGCGTGCCTCCATAAGGAGTTGCAAAGAAGGAATATTAAAGTATCGCCGTGTTGAAAAATTAGGAAAATCCAAGTTAAAGGATTTAGGTCCGACAGTACAAAGTTTACCGTAAAAGTTCATAAAATACAGTCAAAGCAGGCTGCGAACTTAGGATTCAGGCGATAGGTCTTTCAGTAAACGACCAAAAGTATCATAACGTACGGAAGTACCGGGACAGCGAAATAAACAGTTTATCAATTTCAAAGAACCCGAACAGGGAAAAACAGAGTAAGGTTCGCAACGTATCCCAGAAAATTAGAAGTGCGAGAACCGAATAAACAAAGAAGAACGGAAACTATAGACATTGTCTCAAGAAAGCAGACGAACTATTCTAAAGCACTAAGACTCGAGAAGTATTAGTTGCTAAAAAATCCATAGGTCACCGATAGGTTATCGAGGGGACCTCGATCAGAAAAGACTTTCTCTAGGATCGATAAACCAGATCTAAAAGGGGGACCGTTCAAACTAGAGAAATAGCCGATCATCAGGAACAGGATCCGAAGAATTGTTATTCCAGGGAATAAGTAGATGATTCGAGACTTTCGTATTCTGCAGGATAGGAAGCCGACATTGAATAAATTTCACCCTTGGAGACGGGAGATTAAAAGGTCACGTGTGATAGGCTAAAAAGACGGCCTAGTGATCAAAAGTCGTGAAGTGTAAATATATCAAGATTGTGTGTTAAAAGTAATATTTTTTAGTGTTTTATTGTGTGTTCTAAACGGATACACCAGTGTATTAAAAATGTTGTCAGTGTTAAATGTATTGAATATGTGTCAAGAAATGTTTGTACATGAGATGAATTTGTACAATATGGAGTAAGTCAAGAAGGTGGGCCAAAATGACACATCGAACGAGAATAAAGGTCAGAAAACGACCTTAGACATGTGAGTAAAGATTTTCATTATGTTTTGGTGTCGGGGAAATTTTTGTGTACAATTCCACCGGAGTTTTGAGTAAAAGGGATGTTTTTAAATGAATAATAACTAAATAAGAACGCGATCTGAACAAAAATAAAGTTGTGTGAAAGAATAAATCCTGTAGAGGAAATGCCTGGAATAAAATGTCAGTGTATTTGACGAATGTTATAAAAGCTAGCGTAATAATAATAATTATAACAAAGATATTTAAATAAAGGTAAATTTGAATTATATGAAAGAAATAGCTTTTGAGCTTTTGTAAGGAATGAAGACATGATGTGAATAATAATAATAACGACAAGGTAAAGAAATCTAAATAAAGATTAAATTGAATGATATAATAATATAGAGCGTTGGAGCCTTAAAAAATGTATAAGACATGATGTGAATGCATGTTCTTAATTTGGAGCGATTTATTGTCAACGGAAAAGATAAATATAAAAATTGAGATATGTATCAATTGTTACTATGAAATTTATCAGTTCTTTGGAAGACATTTGGCCGTAAAGTAATGTGTAGCGCAATGGAACGCAATTAAATAAAAAGTCACGCTAGGAATGCGTAGAATTTAAAATGTACTTGGTAAATTACTTGTGAGGGGTAGTTGATTGTATTGAATTGAGATATGTTGTAAGTCCTCTAATTGTGACGTAGATCACGAGGCCATGTGTGTGTTATTATATAAAAGGGAGCAAATGTATGGTATTATTGAGCGTATGTCATGTAGGCCACGGCCGACTTTAAATCGCAATTTGTATAAGTCCTCCAATGTGGAAATGGTTCCCGAGGCATATTAAGAGATTCGAACCTAGAATCCTCTTGTTGTTAAAGCCCCTAATTATTCGTCGTAGAATGTGTATTACTCTTCCCAATCAACGAGGAACCTTCATAATTAATAAATGCCAAGGTTACGAGAGTGGTTTATGAGCCGATAATATTGTTGAAAGTAAAACGAGGAGTAGAATGCCATGTCTCCCCAAAGAACTGAAAATAAAAAGGAGTGTTTGTTTTAAAAGCATTGAAGAGAGCTCCAACCGTAGGCTAGACAGGGAGCCGCCCTCCCTGTCATAAATCACTCTCAAGTAATTGACCAGACCCTAGCCGCATGAGGGTTGGGGAAAAGGCTATTTGTAAGAAGTGCTAAATACACCGTGAGTGTTAAAAGTTGTTAATGACCCGGGCGTTGAACCGAGGTCCTTGTAGATTGATATTATCGCTTGCCAGTTCAGATCGTAGTTTTCTTATGTGATAATGGTCTTATAAGACAAATGAATTAAATAAAAATCCCTATTGTAATGTTGTATGGAAAATAGGAATCCACGAGTTTTATGAAGATAACTAGATTTCGGGAGTAATCATAGTTTTTGACTTTGTCAAGTAATCTTTATAACTCTGGAGTACACAAGTAGTTTCCCGATCACCGTAGTGAATTTGCAAAACTTGAGAGAGGTGGTAAATACTGAGAACATGTGAAATGCCCAAATATTGAAGTAGATGATTAACATGTAATTTTAAATGTAATTATATATTTGTTTTCATGATAAGAAAAGATAAAAATAGTTCTTGAGGTGTACAAAAGTATGACACCATTATTATGGGAAAGTATCGAGCCAAAGAAGCTCGTAGTTATATGGAACTTTAAGATATGTACTTTATGGAAGTGAAAATAATCGTGAATTGTTGGTATTAAAGAAAACCATGTGTTTTAATCTAATATTTGTTTTATTCTTATGTTATTCCTTGTTCACTTTGAACAAGTAGAAAGATATGGGTCAGTAGTTTATTTGTTTTATTGTTTGTAGCGCCATAATTTTGATTAATTAAATGTGTTAAAATAGGAGTTGATTTTGTTGTTATTTTTGCAAGTGTATCCTCTATTTAATCCAAAATGTGTAGGTCACAGAGTGGGAGAACTTACCGCAGCCCCGAAAATCCCGAATTGAGCAATGCTGGCATACTGTGATTTGCATATTTCTTGCTGAAAGGGCACAGTAAATCAATTTCACAGTTGGTAGAGCACGAGAAGATTCAACAAATGAGTGACAGCGCACGAATCATTTAAACAAAATCCCGTATGCGTTTTATGCCATTTATCCAATTGCGATGAAACGTTGGCGAGTTGTTGTGCACGCTCCCACAAATGTTTCTAGTTTAGTTAATTCATTTCATGATAGTTTAGAGGCAGTTAACAGAAATTGAAAAAAATATTGTGTATCCAAAAGCACTTCAAGAAACAAAGTTACAACACTTTCTTTGATTGGCAGGACAACGTCTGCCGGGTCAGCTAGTCATCATATAAAATTTCAGTTTGCTGTCATAGATTAATAGATATTGAGAACCGTCTAAATATTTTGGATGGTCGCCGTGTTGGATTTCAATATATGTAGGCCATAGAGTTATGTACTATCAGATGATGATTATTACGAAGGTTCAATATTCAAGCGTTGACTTTGATCGCATGATTAGGACACAAGAAATAAGAACTTAATTTTAAAATTTCGAACAGCCGCCATCTTTACGTTATGTAAACAAGTCATCTGAAATAGATGTAAGTGTATTACATTGCGTACATACATTTACTGTACCACGTTTCACTGCGTTCGGATGGTTAAATCGCGAGAAAAGTGTATTTAAATGTTTCAACTTCACTTTACCGCCATGTTCGTTTGGTAATTAACAAGTTTTTGGAAGTCACATTGGTGAACCTCTAGTAGTGCTCTTTATCACCGTAAGAAATTTCAGGTCAGCTCCAAGGTGTAGTTGTCAGCATGATTAGCTGCCACCACCGAGGTCCGAGGTTAGATTTCCGTCTCTGCCACGAAATTTGAAAAGTGGTATGAGGACTGGAACGGGGTCTACTCAGCCTCGTGTGGTCCAAATAGGTAGAGGAGGTTTGATTCCCACCTCAGCCAGCCTCGAAGTGGTTTTCCGTGGTTTCCCAATTCGTCTTCGGGCAAATGACGGGATGGTGCCTAACGTAAGGCCACGGCCGCCTCCTTCCCTCTTCCTTGCCTAACCCTCCCACTCTTCCCATCCTTTCATAAGGCTCCTGTTCGCTTTGCAGGTGAGGCCACCTGGGCGAAGTGCTAGTCACACTCCCCAGTTGTATCCCCGATTTAGAGTCTCAAGGACACTGCCCTCAGTAGCGGTAGAGGTGGGATCCCTCTCTTAGGCCGTGGTAAAAGCCAACCTTGGTGGGTAAAATGATAACGGAAACGGACAAACCTTCAGGGTGATGTCATTAATAGTTTCGGAGATATAGAATGGTGGTGAAATATTTCGCACAGCCGCCATGTTAGATTTGTGAGTCGTAAAAAATTTGAAGGGCGTAATCGGGGTCGGACAAAATAGTACGATGTCCTTACCGAGTTTCATTGAAATCGCTTCTGCCACACACACACACACACACGGACAAATGGTGATCTCTTAAGCCTATTTTCTTCATAAATGAATATAGGCTAAAAACCACGTCCTTCTTTGAAATAGAACTGAATTGGACTTTTCCTGAATCACTAGGAAGCTAATATCTCTGTGAATTGCCCTGAAAATGAAAATTGCCTGTTTAGTTAGTTGTTGTTGTTGATTCTTTATGCGCTTTGCGTTATCGTGGTCATGTAGCTCCCTGTACTTGGGTGAGTGTAGAGGTTGTTTGATAACCTGTGTCACTGATATGTCTGTCCTAGTGTTTGTGCTTGTAATCGAGGATTTGGGTAGGACACGTCCATGGCCTTAGGGTAGGTACCATCCCAGCATTTCACTTGAGTGCAAGTAGGAAACCATGGAAAACCACTTCCAAGATGACTGAGGTAGAAATTGAAACTGTCACTTCTTATTATTTACCTCACGAGGCTGAGTGTATCAACCCTTAGACCAGAATTTAACTACTTGGCAGAGCTGGGAATCAAACCCAGGCCTCCGCGATTTCAGCTAAGAATGGGAGCCATTACGCAACGTGTCGGACTCAGTTCGGTGACTCTAATCTACTGTATGTAATATTTTCTTCAGTGCTGGAAGAATGAAGCAAAGATAGAAAGAAGGAAAGAAAGAAAGAAAGACTGTAAGAAAGGAAGAATGAATGCTAAAGAGTTTTGTGATATTTACATCCACGTATTTTCTGTTAAGTCATCTGTAAAATATATGTTAAGGGGTTACTAAAGTTATGTCCCGTAACTGTATGCCATAGTTTTAATTTTCGAGTAGGAATGGGGTTCGTTTATACAGTACATCGCACCCCATAGAAACAACTTGAGCACCCATTGTTATGTTGCTTATGGTCAGTGTAGTACTAGCTTATCGTCAGTGAATGGTCTGTTCAATCCAGCGCGAAATGTGGCTGAGGGTAGTGCTGTGAAATATTCTAGCCACGGCAGGAAACACAATAAGTCACACTGTCTTGGCACATTACCGCAATCTTCGAAGAATAGCAGTGCTTGTATTGTGAGCACGTCCTACAACAATCTTATGAAGTTTCTTGCAGCAATGAGTATTGAACTCTGAATTGAATGAGTAAAATGTTCACCAGTTGGTGCTCATTATACGCTATTCTTATTCTTCATTTTAGTTTATTTTCATTTATGACAAAAATACACTTGTGTTGGACACAAAGTAAGAACCTCTTTGGTCTTTTAAGTAGCAATTCATTGCCTTGACAAAAGAAGTAAGATAGTGAGTCAGTTGTTAGATTTTGGTGCATTCAAGTGTTATTTTCCCTGCTATAAAATGTGCGAATAAATATACAAAAAAATATAGTTGTTAAACGAAAGTATACCGGTATTTTTTCTCGTGTGGCCTCCTGAGAGGTCGAGTGCAGGTCTTTCTAGTCGACGCCCGTGGGCGACCTGCGCGTCGGGATGAGAGATGGAATGGTTGAAGATGAATGAAACTGGGCAAGGATGTGGATGGAAACGGCCGTGGCCTATCAGAAGGTAACGTTCCAGCATTTGCCTGGTGTTGAAAATGAGAAACCAGGGAAAACCATTTCAAGGACGGCCGACGGTGAGGTTCGAACCCACGCGTCTACCGAGTCAGCAGAGAGCTTGGCCCCATGACCTAATGCTGCGCTTTAGCCAGCACAGACACTGCTGTCGGTAGTATACCGGTAAATATACAAAAATATTACAATTGGTGACCCCAACCCGAGGTGATGTGTTGTGATCAAAATTCAGGGAGAGGATTCAATCGAAGCAAGGTTAGAAGCTAATACAAAAAGTATTAAGATTCCACCATTTTGGAGTGAAAAGCCAGAAATAAGGGTTTACCAAGTTGAAGCTCAATTTACAATAAATAATATCTCGACAGAAGAAACTAAACCCATGGATTGTGTAACCAAACACGGTAATTTCAATATTCAGTGTAATATGTGTTTTAAGTTTCAGTGTTGTGTTTTGCTCATGTATACTATGTGGATTTTCTATTCTCCACTACCATGTTATAGTAAAGTTGTCATAGTCCTTACTGGTGCAGTAGTGATGAGGTGGACACAAAGTAAGAAACCCTTTGGTCTTTCAAGTAGCATTTCATTGCATCGACAAAAGAAGTATGATAGTGAGTCAGTTGTTAGTTTTTGGTGCATTCAAGAGTTATTTTCCCTACTATAAAATGTGCGAATAAATATACAAAAAATATAGTTGTTAAACAAAATTATAAGTATACAAAAATATTACAGACTTATGAGATCACCTTTTATCCGCATGTGTGTGCGTACGTTTCTGTATCCCGCACGTCTCCCCTTCCTCTCCCCCCCCCCCTACCTAATAAAATCTAAATAACTAAAGCTATGTCAATGAAACTCGCTACGATCATTGTGCTACTGTATTTCGGCCCACCCCGACCATGCCCTTCAAATTTTAATACGTCTCACCAATCCAACATGGTGGCTGTGCGAAATATTTCACCGGCATTCTATATCTCTGAAACTACTACTGATATCACCCTGAAATTTTGTACGGTGATAAAGGGCATTACTGAAAGTTCACCTATGTAACTTGCAGAAACTTGTTAAGAACAAAACGAACATGGCAGCCAAGCAAATTTGAAACATTTAAATAGACGTTTCTCGCGATTTAACCATCCGAGCGCAGTGAAACATGGTGTATCAAATTTTTATACACATTGTAATTCACTGAAATCTAATTTAGTTCAATCGTTTACATAACCTCAAGATGGTGGCTATGCGAAATTTTCAAATTAAGTTTGTATTCCTTGTGTCCTAATCATGCGATCGAAGTCAACGTTCGAATAATCAACCAACGCAATAATCGCCATCTAATAGTACATAACGCTATGGCCTACTTATATAAAAATCCTACATGGCGACCATCCGACCTCAATATCTGCGTATCTATTACAGCAAACTGATATTTTGTATGTTGATAGAGGCAATTAACATAAGTAGTATATATGAATATAGGCTACTTAGTTCTTCACGGAACTACTTGTTTTATCTGAATCCCATCATTTACATCTTTGAAGACATACACGCTAGCCCAAAGAACTTAAATTTTGGGTGTTTCGGCCGTGGATTCTAAAACGCACTAAGTCGTTGTATGTCTATTTTGAACTTATCTCGCATTTACACTCCCAATGTGGTTACCAAATAACAATAACTAATGCTCAAACCACATGAATAGGTTTTTCATTAATCGGCAGATAACTTGGCACGTCATTCCATTGATTCTTATTGGGCAAAACACACACAGCTGTTTATGGGGCGACACATTAGGAGTTGTTGTTGTTGTTGATTCATATAGGCACTTAGCGACTGCGAGGCCATATATCCCCGTGCATTTGCCAGGAGTAGATGTGGGAAACAACGGAAAACCACTTCCAGGATGGCTGAGGTGGAAATCAAACCCTTTTCATCTCAGTTTTTCCACATGAGGCTGAGCGTAATTCGTTTCCGTCATCAAACCATGATTACATTTCTTAGTATAGTCGGGAATCGAATTCGGACCTCACTCGTGACAGCCAAGAATGCTAGCCACAGCGCCGGACATGTTCTCTTCTGTTAATCGTCGATATCTGGAGGAGTACGTTATAAGGTTAAAAGATCACCAAAACTAAACATATGCTATTTGATTGGTGTGATATAGAATAGTGCATATTTAGCATAAAAAAGCACGATGTGCTGAAAAATCCTTCCAAATCATAATGTAGTTGTCTAAGGTTAAGATCGAAAGCTACATACTGCGTAACCGGTAAATTGTACAAAATTATAATCAAAATGTTCTACAGCTGAAATCCAACTGTCAAATATAAAATCAAGCAGCAAAGTGTTGTGTTGTTGCTATTTAATTTAGGATCCTGGGATTGAGAGGTCATCAGACTCGTGCGTTTTGGTTCACGCTAAATGTATCTGATAACCTATGTAATTATGGTTTCATTAGTAGTTTCAGTGCTCGGAATTGGGGCTAGGGTTGAAAATGAAACTGTCTTGGACTTAAGTCATAATTGGGAGTAGGCTAGTAAAAGACAGAAAAACAACCTCAGTGGCTACCGCAGTAGCTCGTGCCTCGCTGGCATCGGGAGAGAGTGGGTATAAATCCCACTAGGCCGTCCTGAAAATAGTTTTCATGGTTTCCCATTTTCACCATTAGGCAAACGCCGGGATGGTTCCTTTCAACAGGTCCAGAGCCGACTTCCTCCCAAAATCCCTTCCCTGAACCTTCCTTAATTAGACTCAAGTTAGTGGTCGGCCTGTTACCATCATCATCATCATATATTATTTCAGTAGTATAGATCCCTCCTGCGGCGCTCACAAGCGATCGATCGTGACAAATGATCATTCAAATGAGAGAGAATAGACATTAGCAGTGACGAATTGCACTCTAATTTCATAAATATATATAATTTCTTTTAAAAAATTCTTTTAAAAACATGTACGAAGTGTGCGATTTGCAGATACCGTTGCTGTAGGAAAATAGGCTCCATAATTGCTGTCCACTTCACATGTTGGCTGCTGTGACGCCTGTCTCATGTCATTTTAACATTCTGATGACTTTCCTTTTCATTTGGCATGGATTTCAGAAACACTAAATCCAAGGAATGAGTACTCAAATCGTATAATTTCATAAATATCGAATAACCGGTGAGTGTTGTGATGATCCAATTTTCAGTGATTGCCTTCTTAAGTTAGGGAACGTAGAACTTGGAATTCTAACTGAAATGTAAATCATTTGGTTCAAATAAAAACGAATTAGGGAAAGTGTGGTTTATGGACGTGCGAGATTTCTCGCACGGGTCCGCTTGTCCCCAGTTATTTTAGTATTTGAAAGGTTCATGCTGGTTCCGTATTCATGAACTAATTAGTAATTAATATGGCAAACGTTCCGCCTAATCTATATCTTTTATTTTAATAAATGATCACTTAGTGGTCATAGGGGGCATGTTTCGAGGCCTTATTGTTTTGGCCTCTTCATCAGCCGATATAGATCAAAATATCAAGGAAAACAGTTGGTTGTAAAGCTTAACACTAAAAAAATTCTTAGCAATATACCTATTATGGTGCACCATAAGGAAAGGTGGCAGATGTTTCCCCTAAAGATACAATAATAGTACATTATGCAACGAGCCGATAATGGCTATAATTAAGACACGAGTATGTTTATAAAACGAGCTTTAGCGAGTTTTATAATTTCCATACGAGTGTCTTAATTACCATTATAGGCGAGTTGCATACGACTGTTTATGTTCGACGATAATTATAACTTTATTACATGTTTTAACATAAATATTCATAAATATCTGTTCAGCAACTAGAATTTTGTGATCGGGTGGTGCGCTAGGTAGCATACCTCCATGTACCAAGCTCTCTGGCCGACCGACGCATGCGCTCTGTGTGCTTGCAATGCCATATGCAGGCCATATGTTTTCATCTGCCGCCCCTCAGTAATATTGTCACCGGAGTCGTTTCAAGAAAATGCGCTGTGTAGAAATTCGTGTTGGTGATTCTAAGGTACAGTGCTATTTCTTGTCTCATATTCGCCAGTTTATTTACGCGAACATATGGACGGTGCGTATTCCATGTCGGTAATTTATTATAGTTCGATGTTGTGTTTATGTCCGACATGTTGGATTTTGAGCGCATGCGCGAATGTATCGTTACCTAATTGGTCAATGAACGAGCTCTGATTGGCTGGAGAAACTGTATCATAATGGAAAACAGTGTTATAATGACCATCATTATGATACAGTTTTCAGACACATAATAGTGAGGCTCGAACATAAAATAATAAAGGAATGAATATAAAGAAAAAAGAAAGAAATAATTGAAATTTGAAATTTAAACACAATATGATTAAACTTTAAAATGTCACTTTATCTTTGGGCATTCTTTATTTGGGAAATAGTTGTGTGGTTCAATTCTTCTGAAAATATGCGGTGACAATAATAAATTTGAAGGTAAACACACGCTATATTGTGGTTTGTATGCGTTAACGTTTAATACCATAATAAAATTCCAATGATTTAATAAAACTATATATCTGAGTTATAAGTTTCTGCTGTACCCATAAAATACGACAATAACGCTTAAAGAAAGACAAACCAGAGCCGACACAGACTGACAGTTGAACCCGAAGTAAGGTGAAAATTTAATCATATTAATGTATAATAAAAATGAGATGGTGTGTGTCTGTCTTTCTGTGTGTCTGTCTGCCTGTGTGTTACTCAATAACCCAAGAACCAGTGGTCCGATTTAAATGAAATTTTGCATGGATGTAGCTGATTTACCAGGTTTACATATAGGATACTTTTGATTTCGAAATTTTGTACTATTAAAAAATGGCGACCATTTTAGTGACGTCACTACACCCTTTGGTTTCAAAATTTCATATTTCCATATCAAATAAAAAGAGAACAGTAGGAAATAGCAAACTTTTGATGGCACATACGAGCTTTGAAATTTAATTTCCTATCCAAAAGGTCCTTATCTCCTTTCGTGTATCTCCGACGGTTAGTGAGTAAAACCGACATTGGTGACGTCACTACACCCTTTGGTTTCAAAATTTCATATTTCCATTTCAAATAAAAACAAACGCTAAGAAATAGCAAACTTTTGATGGCATACATGAGCTTTGACATTTAATTTTCTATCCGAAAGGTCCTTATCACTTTTCGTATATCTCCAACGGTTAGCGAGTGAAACCTAAATTTGTGCAATAAAACACGGCCAACACCGAGCGGTGCAGTATATCTCTCTATATATAACAAGATGTTCAGTAAAGAACATATAGCCTACTTTCTCCTAAATGTATGAGTATAGTTATAACTCGTTGTTATTATCAAAGAGTATACTAGAACTATTCTTTGTTGAAGACCTTAGAAACGATTTACCTCTACCAAACGCCACAACCTAGATAACTGCTACCATCATTTAAGAAAGAAAGATAAGAAGTATCTAAAGAATGTTATGGATCTGGAGACATAATTGACCGGACTGGCAGCGTGGCTCAGCGGTAACGTTCTCTCTTGCTGGACCGTATGTTTCAGGTTCGTATCCTGGCGCAGTCAGCTGGCATTTGAGGGTGCACAAATGCGAGGAAGCCGTGTTAGTAGATTTACTGGCACGTTAAAGATCCCCTTCGGGACAAAATTCTGGCACCCCGGCGTCTCTAAAAGCAACAGTAGTTAAAAGGGACGTAAAACCAATAACATTATTATTATTATTATTATTATTACATAATCGGCCTGACGCGGGCAACATCCAACTTTGAGTTGAGGCATGTCTTTACACGTCTGGCTGCGTATGACTTTCACAACCCTAATTGAATTAACAAATCTTTCCATGACCCTACAGAGACGTGTGTATACCAACTATGAGGATATTTTCGATTGCTATTTGGCTGAAATAAAAGTATTAATTAATATCCTGAACTAACACCAACGGTAGAGTTCAGATACTATGTGAAATCGATTTGTTCTTTAACATTTGTTCAATTAACATTTTCAATAACGCACAATAGGCTGTTACAAACCCTTTAAAATAAAAAGTAAAAATGTATCGTAGTATCATCTTGTCATTCTTCAAATTCGATGCGCATAGAATGCCAATGGTATAGTAATCAATGGAGCCCCACGTAGACTAGTCGTGACATCTAGTGGTGAAATATCGAACAATATAATCCTAACAGAGCGAGTGCATTCTAGCGGCCAGAAGAAGAAACTTTTCAATAAAATCTGGAAGTTAATAAGTAGGTCAGCGTGCAGTTACCTTTTTGGCAGCTAGATGTCTCGAGTAAATCTGCTGGCGAATTATGTTTTAATTAAATATATATTTTACACCATAATATGCACAATATAACGCTTAATTTTAAAACATCTGAGTCATTACAAAACAATAAGCATATAACATTTCAAGCAAAAAAACATAGCTCTGATCGGGTTTGAACCATGGGCGTTTGAGCGATAGGCTAACGCTCTACCACTGAGCTAATTGTGTCAACGAATATCGTTCTATATAAAATGACTTACATAGAACTTGTTAGCAAATAATGATTTATACTAAACGATTTCATCACTGGAGTGTATTATTTATATATAAAGCATTTCATACAACGTTTATTTATTTTGTATCAGTACGCTATATTGCATGCAATACTCAAATTAGTGAAATATAAGTCAGGCACAAGATATCCGCTGCCATCTTGTCTTATTTCTGAATCGGCTCAGCTTTTTAAAATCACGTCTGCACTATAGTATTACAAAATAAACTTTTAATTTCGAACGTGCCTCTTCCTTTAGAACAGTTAAAACGATTCTCGGCTCGATAATCGGAACTGGTGGGTCCCATGATATGGATTATAAAGTTTGCATAATTCGCACGGCCGCCATCATGAAATGGTATGGCGGACGACCTTGTAGTTTGGTCACAAGACGCATCCTATACGAAGGTATGTTGTTACCAAATTTCATAGAGATCGGATGATTTGGTTAGTCGTTATTTGATTTTACGTTTTGAACGTTTGAGTGGCCGCCATTCAGTTTTAGTAAAGATGGCGGCGATATAAAACATGACACTGAGGTGTCCTTTGCTAGTACTACCTTTGTACCAAATTTCGTTCAATTCGCATTCACCGTGTTCGAATTGATAGGGGGGGACAGACATTCAGAGTACACACACTCACACACACACAGACACACACACACACACAGACTCACACACACACATACACACACACACATACACACACACAGACAGAAACACTTTTTTCGCCCTGTGTTGATCTCATAAGTCTACTTTCATTTTTTGCAAAAATCGAAAGTAGGCTAAAAATGAAAGTTTGCCTATTTTTCTCTGAATTTCTGCGGAAAATTGAGTTGTTTACGCGTTTCAGACTGTTTTTGATGGATGCGCGCGATTTTTTTTGTCTGTCTGTTTGTTTGTTTGTTTGTCCGTGGACAACTTTGTTCCCTTATAACTCGAGAACGGCTGGGTGTATCAACGTAAAATGTGGTACAGATATCCATCAGAGGCACGACACTAATCATTGACGTATCTCTTCTCCGTACCTCTCATAAAAGGGGGCCTACCCCCTTAAAATACATGCTGAAATAGGCGTAGAAGGACGAGACAAAGCTCATTTTCAGCCCCTCAATGTGAGAGACAAAACTCGGGTACCCGAAAACCTATTTTAAGGCCCTAAGACCAACCGTTTTTGAGATATTCCCAGAAAACTAAGTTCATTTAATAAACTAATGAACGAATGCAAGCCAGTAACCATGACAACAGATTCACCGAGTTCATCTATTGCTGTAAGACGCAATGCAATTCCATTAATTACATTAGTGTGAAAGTTTGCAAACGGCTAGAAGGTTAGGCCTATCACGGAACCAAATTTAGCCGAAAAATTCATCAATACGTATAACGCGCTTAAGGGCATCAAGGGGTACTCTAGAATTTTTTCACGCGATTTACACCTGCGGGTGTGGTACGGCAGGTCTATTATGTTCCTATCCCCATATTATTCATTCATTCATTCATTCATTTCGTATAGGCCATCTATGAACCGCGTCATTCCAACTGTCTCCTACTGGCTTTGATGTTTGCCCAGTACGCCCGCATTCGTTCTCGGTGGACTTGCTTCCGTTCCTGGGTCCAAATCTTTCCCGTTTTCAGCTTCGGTTTTTCTTGGAAACCTTTGCAAGCTTGAAGTTTCCTTTTGAGTGGGGCGCGCTCCTGAATCTATTGGTGTAATCCCCACTTCTCTCAGATCTTTATCCAGTTCTATGAACCAGGCCCATTTCGTTTTCCTCTCCTGAAGGTAAGTTATGTTGCGGTTGGTCAGTCTCGCTGGGCTCATTCGTTTCACATGGCCAAAAAATGGTATCCTTCTCTTCCGGATGACGTTACTTATCTTCTCCACATGAGTATATAGTTCATGGTTATGCCGTCTTCTGTATTCCCCATTGTCTTTGATGGAACCCAATATCTTTCTCAAAATGTTTCTTTCTTTGGCCTCCAGTTTCTCGACCAAGCCTTTTTTGTTCATCGTGAGGCATTCAAAAGCATGCAAGACTTCCGGACGGATGACACTGCAGTAATGTTTTAGTTTTGCGTTGAAGAATATTGACCTTTTCTTATAAATGTCCTTAGTTAAATGGTTGGCCATTTCCATTTTGCTCATGCGTGATTGAATGCTTCTTTCTCTGCTAATATCCCTTCCATGACCCGTCCTGAAAAGAAAAGTACATGGCCATTGGCTGCATTAATAAAAAATACAAAAATAGGTGTTATAATTTCTCTCTATATTATATTATTATTAGTATTATATTATGGCGTACAACGACGAGACAAATCCCCTCGGTGCCAGAAACAAAACTCGGGGGCCCTAAAGGGTCCTCGAAAACTTCATTATGAGGGTCTAAATCCAACAGTTTCTGAAATATTCCCAGAAAACTGATTTTAATTTAACAAACTAATGAAGGAATGCAAATCGGTAACCATGAGAACATTATATCAAGTGGTGGCATACAACTTTTTATCTATTTCTGTAAGAAGCAATGCCACTCCATTTATTACATTTCTGTGAAAGTTTGCAAATGGCTATAAGGTTATCACGGAACTAACGTAGACCGTATAATTCATCAATGCAATTAAGGGGGTTAAGGGGTAACCTAGAATTTTTTCATGCAATTTTCACGTTCGACATATAGTACAGAAGGTCTATTTTATCTCCAAACAGGAACATCATTTTCAAAAATTCTTGAATTGAACCAGCATGTTTTTGCGGCTTTTAGGAATTTGGGCAATTTGAGGCTAAAGAACCTGAATTTCATGCACCACAAGCTTTTATAATTTATGAAAGGGGTCTTCCTGTGTATGGGCACCTGCCACAACGTAGAGGGTCAGTTTTTATGTGACGTGCATTGCGTTTCGTCTACAAGGCTTTCAATTCTATTTCACATCAGGAAATACAGGTTAGGTGAATTTAGTCTGAGAGCACATTTTAACTTTTTTTTTTTTGTCGAAATACGGGTTTATCACAAGGATGATTTTGTTTGATACTGTGTGGTAGATATACCCATATTTGGATATCTGGGTAATATGTTGTAAACAATAGAATTGTCTGTCTGTCTTTCTGTGTATCTTTATGTAGCCTACTCCTATAACTCGTGTTCGGATGCTTGGTGCATCGTAAAATTAGGTATGGTAACTATGAGAGTCAATACACCAATCATTTATAAAACTCTTCACCATACTTTTCATACAGTAGAAGGGTGGATATAGAGAAAAAACTTCTCAATACATGCTAAAATAGGCGAAATATAAAAATTATCCTGGAATAACGACCAAAGCATATGTTGCGCTTCTCAATGTGGGACACAAAATTCGGGAATCTATAAAGGGTCTCCGAAAACTACATTTTAAGGGCCTTAAATTAAGTGTGTGTGTTACTCCCAGTAAACTAACTTCATTCGGATAAACTTGAAGGAATGACAAACCGCTAACCATTGCAACAGTAGCTCAATTGATAATGTCTGGTGTTAACAACGAACACCGTTCGAAGAACGGGTACTTCTGCTAGTTTATTATATTTTAAATATTGCTAAACCAGATAATATCTCATCACAGATTATAAAACGTATTAGTGACGTTCACATACTCCATTTTCTCTCAACTAATCAACTAATTTTTCTTTATACCCAGAATAGAGGCCTATTCCATCATTGCATAAGTTTGAAGTGAAACACTTCATAATTACGTCTTCCGGAGCATTCTTTGTGAGATGTTATTTCAGCACAGCGGCTTCAGCGATTTTAGAGCTCTACATCTCTGGTGAAGTGTTATAATCTTTTCAATATATTTCCATTATCACTAATGGATTCTATTTACATATTGATATCATCACAAATACTGCCGCAGAACAAAACGAATACAAATTATATCTCAGTTAACGTCTACAGACCAGAGTGAAGCGTGCCTACTACAGAACTGAACCATTACCGTTACCATCTACTAGATAAAGTGACAGTTTACAATTTAATCATATTGGGTTTAAGTTTCAAATGTCAACTATTTCTTTCTTTATTTATACTCATTGACTTATTATTTTATTGTATCTTTAGGGGAAACATCCTCCAACTTTCCGTATGGTGCACCATAATAGGTTTATTGATAAGAGTGTTTTTTAGTGCTAAACTTTTCAACCACCTGTTTTCCTTGACATTTTGACCTACAGTACTGTTTGGTTGGTTGGTTCTTAAGTTTAATGGCTGTGACAACGCGGTCATGTAGCCCCGTGTACTTTTGGTGTGTGTAGAATCTGTCTGATAACCGGTGTTAATTGTGATGACTGTAATAGTGTGTGTTATCTTTTTTTAAATATAAGTACTGCAACTTAGAATTTTTCAAATAGTTCCTACTTTTGCCACCAAACGCCACCGTCAACGACTACTAGGCCAAGTTCAGAACTTACCTACTAGACGCCACCGCAGTCGGCTCTTGGCAATGAACGTAGAAACCTAAGAGCGTTGTTTACATTCTTAACCTATTCAATTTAGCTTCACACAGGTGCAATTAGTTGAAGGTTCTTTAACATGCCATAAATCTATGACATGGGACCGCCGGCTTTACTTCCCCTCCAAAGGAAGGCATATGAGGGATTTTTAACGCTCTTAAAATATACGACGGCTTCGGCCGGGTTTGAACCTGCTATCTTGTTCATAGAAGCTCAGCATGCTACCGACTACGCCACCGAAGCCACTACAGTACTGTTTGTAGAAAATGAAACACCCAGAAGAAATGGTCGGAGACACTCCTAGAACAGGTGTCGTGTAGGTCTGCGGTACCATACTAAGTGATTCAAATCGCAGAGAGACGGCGTGCACATTGGCCCACCGGTGCCCTCTGTCGTGGGACCGGACAGGGCCGTGTTCCGCACAGCTCTGTCGGCGTGGGACCGTCATACCAAGTAGAAACGTGTAAGCAAGTGCAACGATGCCGCCTCGCCGACATCACAGGATGGGCTACCAGTATGTGATTGCAGTTGAACGGGGCAGAATGTTTGGGCTCCGGGAGGTGGCATGTCGTTCCTGGACATAGCGGCTCGTACAGGGCACGCTGCGACAACAGTAAGGCGTATGTGGATCCAGTGGAGAGAGGAGGGCTGTAAACAGCGACGACAGGCTACTGGACGAAGCAATGTGAACACAGCGCGAGACGACCGCCATCTTCTCCGAATGGCCGTATCAGACAGAACAGCGTCGTCCTCGGTGATGGCTCGACGTTGAAGCACTGCAACGGGGGTGGGCATGTCTGCGTCGACTGTGCGACGCCGTCTTCTGAGGGCTGGACTGGTAACACGCATGCCACTGTGTCGGCTTCCATTGACCGGGAACCACCGACGCCTCCGACTACAATGGGCACGTGCACGCCGACACTGGCAGGCTGAGTGGCGAACTGCAGTGTTTTCAGACGAGTCCCGCTTCAACCTGTCCTACAGTGATGGCCGCATGCGCGTTGGACGCTGCCATGGAGAACGCAATCAGGCAGACTGTATTGTTGAGCGACATAACGTACAAACACCGGTGTAATGGTTTGGGGTGCAGGCGATCGCGCTCGTACATGTTGCGGGCACTCTGATCAGTGAACGCTGCATCAGGGAAGTTTTTACAGGCCGCGGCACTGCCCCTCTTGCAGGCCGTTCCACAGGCCATATTTCAGCAAGACAATGCCCGCCCGGATGTGGCGAGGAATGTGCAAGCCTTCTTCGCAGAATGACGGATACCTCTGCTTCCGTGGCCTGCTCGTTCGCCTGACATGTCGCCCATCGGACTTGTCTGGGATATGGTCGGTCGGCAACTTATTCGTTCAGGTCCACATGCCGCCACTGTTGATGCTTTGTGGACGCGCCTACAAACCGCGTGGGACGGTATTCCCCAGCAGCGTATTCAAGCGCTGTATGATTCCATGCCACGACGCCTAGTGGCTCTGAGTGTAGCACGCGGTGGTGCGACGCCGTACTGACGAACGACGTCAACGTGCATTTACCGGACTGTCCTAATCAGTAATGTATTGTCATGTCCCTAATCTGTGGTATGAAGTGCAACGTGGTCACATCTCTTGTTCTTGGTGTTTCACTTTCTACAAACAGTAGTACAGTATATATCGGCTGATGAAGGTGCCAAAACAATTAGGCCTCGAAACATGTACCCAATGACCACAAAGTGATCATTTATTAAAATAAAAGGTATTGATTACGCGGAACTTTTGCCACAATCATTACTAAACTTCAGTTATATCTGCTGAGAATATGTGTTCATCTCCCAAACACTGCCCCTGCGATTGTAGAGGAATAAACCCTCGCAGAGTCGGCGCGTGAAGCCGAACTGGGTGGATTAGCGATTTTTTAAAAGAACTGAAAACTAGGGTGTCAACATCGGATACTAAAATAGCTCTTCTCGAGTGTCATCACGAGACTAGATGCATTCCGTTCCAGGATAAAAAATTCTGTGATACTGTTGGGAATCCAACTTTGATCGTCTGTACGGGACGTATAGAAAGAATTGAAAATAATCTGTATGCCAAGTCTATGGTAACATCAGTAGTTTGGGTGCTAGGAATTCGGGCTATGGTTGAAAATCAAACGGCCTTGGTCTTATAAAACACAGCAAACACAGGTTAGATTAAAATGAGGCTTTTCTTTTTTACCGATATCATAGTCACATTCATGGCTGTGATTATATTGGAAACTACTGCGCTAAGTGTTGCTGAATAATGGCATTTGATGCACAGCTGGTGCATATAGATGCTGTGTAAGGTTCAATTCATGTAGGCAGTGCTCCTGTACTCGCTCAGTCAGGAAATCAATGTCAAATTACCTCACTCCTCAGCTTGCTTAGTACGCCCCAATACAGCACTGCCTTGGATTTTGTGGGTTTCTACCCTAAAAGTTTCTGAGGACCCAAACACCCTTAGGGCTAATTACCTAACATACAGAGATCAAGGCTGGTTAAATCCCCCGAACGAAGCACCGTAGGTTAGATAAGTAGAAGTGCCGAAAACCGAAGGCAGTGAGGCATTCTAGGCGAGATAAGTATTGACATGTTTTGTTATTGCTTTCTCCGCTGCGCCAATGCAGCAGCATTGAACCAATGAGTAGCACCTTTCATAACATTCACTTGTATTAACCATCCCGTACTTCAATAGCTTTCGTACATTCACAGAATGAGACATGAGTAAAGAAAAGCAACATTGCACACTGGCGTAAAGATATCTCTGCATCGCCAGAGGTTCTATACTCTTACCCCCTGACATTTCGCAAGCCCCAACGCTACCTCTGTCCAGGAGGAGAACAGGTCGATGTCTGAGTGCGTGAGAAATGAGGGACTCGCATGGGCGATGACATGTCGGGTGACAGGAATGAATGTGAAGTAGAGAGCTGATGAGATTAACCAGGATGGGGAGGGAATTGCCCGTGGAGAGAGGAGTAGATTCGCGTAGGTTCCACTTATGTCATCAATAATTTAATCCTTTAACCGACCGGAAGAAAGTGATGGCATTCCTGCTTCAGAAATGAAAATCTATTTTCCCCACACTAGAATCGCATCAAATTCGTTTATAATAATGGCGATTCCAAAAATGTGGTTATTAACTGAGATGTGAACAGGACACCTGGACAGAAAACAAACAGAGCGAAACAAAACCAAACCAAACCCAACTAAACTAAACTAAAACTAAAACTAAATTACACTTGAGTGAAAATCCACAGCCTGCTTCCAGTCTCCGACCGGGTCAGGAATGGAATGAATGAAGCCCCCATCTATCGGCGAGGATATGAACTGTGCCGGCTGCCGAGGCCTGACGCCCTCCTCTGGGGCAATGATTAAATGAATGACAGATGAAATGAAAATGATAGTGGAGAGTGTTGCTGGAATTAAATTTTGACAGGAAAAACCGGAGTGCCCAGAGAAAATCCTGTCTGCCTCCGTTTTGTTCAGCACAGATCTCACATGGAGTAACTGGGATTTGAACCACAGACCCAGCGGTGAGAGGCCGGCGTGCTGCCGCCTAAGCCACGGAGGCTAAATTAAACTTAAGTAAAGTAAAGTAAAGAGAAACTAACCCCATGGTATTGGGGTAGCGCATCTGCCTCTCACCCAGAGGCCCCGGATTCGATTCCCGGCTCAGTCAGGTATTTTAGAAACTGACGTGAGGGCTGGATTGGGGTGCACTCAGCCTCGTGAGGACTATTGAGTAGCTGTCTGGCAGTGAGGCAGTGCCCCGAAAACCAAGATTAACGGCCGAGGGGACCCGATGCGCTGACCACGCGTCACTCCAATATCTGCAGCCAAATGTCTGAGCAGCGGTCGCTTAGTAGGCCTAGGCCCTTCATGAGGTGTAGTGCCGGGGGTTATAATTCTATAAACTAAACTTAACTAAACTAACTTAACTAAACTAAACGAAGCAAACCTAGACTAAACTAAACTATATGAAACGAAACGAAACGAAGCGAACATAAACTAAACTAAACGAAGCGTACTTAAACTAAACTAAACTAAACGAAACGAAAGGAAAGGAAAGAAACAAAAACGATATAGAAAAAAAGGAAACAAAAAGAAATTGAACTGGCCATATTTTCATACTTAACGTCAAGAGCATCATTACTAGTAGGCCTACTAAGGTGCAAGGTTATTCTACACAGTGGGACTCTTAGGTGAAGCCACATTATTTATTACGGTAGCCTATTTCTTGAGTAAGAATTGAAAATGTGTTCACAACCAAGTTTCGAACTTAAGCCTCGTGCTGTTCGGGCAAGTGACCTTAGATCACTGTCACCGCCGCACGCCATCCTACGTGTATTTCTATATCTTGGATGGAATAGACGCTTAGCCCCGTGGTGGTGTCAATTGTGAGATCACGAACCTCTCTGCGATATCCAAAATGTCGACACACAGCGTCCTGTTTATCTGCATTTCAGAATTCATTGCGGCTCATGGCTTGGCCCGTGGTAGTATACGTGGTAGATTATTCGGGTTCGAATCCTCACTGCAGTCACATTTTTCAGTTTTACGTAACACACTTGGGCAGGGGGACCTGTTCCCAGAAGTCATATCTATGATTCTAATATTAACAATGTTGACACATCTAACGAGGGAACACTATGAAGTCAGACATCGACAGAACATACATATTCGTGAAGGTCGTTAAACTGAAACAGGTTTGAGGGGGTCTACTTTTTCGCTGGTTCTTTGTAAGGGGACAATCGGGTCATAAGAAACGAAAATTCGCGATATTTTTTAAATCATGTTTTAAATTGAAATAATTACGTGTATTTTTGCTTTTCATGAGGGTATTCTGTTATTGTATTCAAATAAAACCATTTATCACGTTAAGAAAGCTATTTTTTCAGGTATACACAAAGGAGAAATGGGTGTACCATTGGCTGAAGTCAGGTTACCCACCATCCGCTGTTTGCAAAGCTTATGGTCTTATTTCCAATAGTTCAAATTCCTAAATTTCTTACAATTTGGTAGACAGTTGTGGGTCCGGAGTTCCCCAAAATGGGGAGGTGTGGAAGAACAGTCACCGGCTGCGACTGCTGATATTTTGCGGCTTCAATTCAGAGCAGGAGCTAAGCCTCAGGGCAATCCTTCCAAGCTCACATTTTGTTTCTTCTACTATGTAGACCATCAGCATGCCGGAGACAGCAATATACAGGGTGTAACAAAATGTTACGGCACAAAATGCAGGACGCATTCCTCACACGTAGACGAAGAAATTTTGTTATATGAACATGGGTCCCGAAAGGCTTTGTTTCCATGTTATAGGTTCCTCATTGTTTCCAAATGATTAATCATGGGAAACACACAAGAAGAGAACGTGAGAACCATGGGGAATATGCATTCTTGGTTACGTCTGGTTACGTTGTCATTATTGTAGGTGCACCGCCAGTGTTTTGTTTTACATGGCCCTGTTGCCATGCGACTTAGCAGATGTGCCTTGAGCTGTGCGACAAAACATGTACTTCATGCACGATGGAGCATCTCCTCATTTTAGTGATAATGTCCGACGGCTTCTAAATAATAAATTTGGTGACAGATGGATAGGTACAGGTGATCCAATTGCCTGGCCTCCATGCTCTCCGAACCTAAACCCACTGGACGTTTATTTGTGAGGGTATTTGAAAGCTCTTGTGTATCGAACCCCAGTAAAAGATGTTCAGAGTCTCCGCCCGTATTATGGAAGACTGCAAAACCATTCGCAGTACTCCAGGGATACATCAGCGCGTCCCAGATTCACTACGACGGTGGGTTGATGCATGTATCAATACACACGGACGGCATAAAGAACATCTCCTGTGCGAATCTTGTGTGTTTTCCATGATTAATGAGTTGGAAACAATGAGGTATAACATGGATACAAGGCGTTTCCAGACCAATGTGAGGAATGTGTCCTGCATTTTGTGCCGTACCTGTTTGTTACACCCTGTATAAGGTCGCGGCTGTCACGCTGGGGGTGCGGATGCTCCCCCCCCCCTCCCCTCCCCGAAAAAGAAAGAGAAATTAAAAGACTTGTTGTGAATTCCACTTCCTCGCCGCATTTCACGAGAAGCCGGTCCTCGCAACAGGGGGCACTATGTTCAAACTCTCCACATGCCAAGAACTGCAAGAGCACTTAGTTCCCACTCGTTGAAGTGTGTGCGATACTTACAATACGAATACACGAATAAAATTATATACATGCTTCTATCAGGGGTGTTCAAATGAAAAGGTACGAAACGATACTGTGGGTACAATATTCGTTATTGAAAAGTTGTCACCACAGACCTGTGCACAGGTGTCTCATTGCTTCACTAGCCGCAGGATTCCCTGTTCCCAGAAGTCTTGTGGTTGTGACAGGAGCCAATCCAGTACGGTGTCCTTTAGTTCGTTGTTCGATTGGAAACGTTTCACTTTGAGACAAACCATTAACAGTGACGTGTATTGTGCGACTCTCCGTAGCCTACGCAAGTCCTTCAAGAACAAACGGCCTGGACTGCTCACGAAAGGAGTGATTCTGCTCCATGATAACGCTCGTCCACACGTCTCTAACGTCACACAATGTGTATTGGCTACGTTCAAGTGGGAGCAACTTGAGCACCCGCCCTACAGTCTGGACTTGTCACCCTGCGACTTCCATCTGTTTGATTCGTTAAAAAAACATCTCAAGGGAACACGTACCCAATCGGACAACGAACTAAAGGACACCGTACAGGATTGGCTCCTGTCACAACCACAAGGCGTCTGGGAACAGGAAATCCTGTGACTAGTGAAGCAATGGGACACCTGTGCACAGGCCTGTGGTGATTTCTTATGAATACAGAATAAATTGAACCCACAGTATCGTTTCGTACCTTTTCATTAGAACATCCCTCGTACAACTTGGTTTTGGTTTGAATTTGACGACCAAATTCGCATCGTTCTCTCGTAAGTCAGGGACCGTATCAGTATTATCTGTAGCGAGTGATTCCTCGTAAACATCATTGCTTTCGCGAGATTAGTTTTAACAAGCGAGCTGACTTTTAGCCTGGAGTGGTGGTTAGCAAGGGTAATACAACTAAAAAATGAAAAGCGGAAGCATTTAGTGGAATTAGCGACTTCAGTCAAGTAAAAGGTGAGTCAAAACACGTCGGGAATGAAGACTACATTCCTTGACGACAGGTCATTAAAAGTGCAAAGCTCAAGACTAGCAACCGGAGGTGAGTCGACATTAAAATACACCAGCCAGAGGAAGACGTTGACAAGGATTACAAGCAGGAACACTTACACCGACAATGATATCAATCTTCGTATAAAACTCTCTATTAGTCTTCGCTGTAAAGGAATTTGCAAAATGACATTGTGTGCAACGATGGTTGGTTGGTTCCTCAGCTTAGGGGCTGCGACAACGCGGTCATTTAGCCCCGTGTACTTTGGGTGTGTGTAGAATCTGTCTGATAACCGGTGTTAATTGAGATGAGTGTATTAATGTGTGTTATCCGTTTTCAATTCAAGTAAGGACTGCAGACATTACATTCTTCCAAGTAGTTCCTACTTTTGCCGCTAAACGCAACCGTCAACGACTACTAGTTCAGAACTGGTTGCCAGATGCCATCGCAGTCGACCCCTGTCGACGAACATCGGAACCTAAGCGCGTTTGTCAAATGTTTAACCTAACTTTAATTTAGCTTCACACAGGTGTAATTAGTGGAAGGTTCATTAACATGCCATATATCTATGACATGGGACCGCCGGCTTTACTTCCCCTCCAAAGGAAGGCATACTGAGGGATTTCAACGCTCTTAAAAAATCTGACGACTTCGGCCGGGTTTGAACCCGCGATCTTGGGCATAGAAGCTCAGCATGCTACCAACTACGCCACCGAAGCCGCTGTTTTCTTGTTTTCTTGTTGTTGTTCTTCTTCATGCCCATTCAAAGAGCGCGTTTGAACTTGTTAGTTGGCCTGATGGTTTTCACCTTCTTATCCTCCCAAAATCTCTTCATGAATTTACTGTGTTGCACCTTGCGTTCCGTGGACCAATTCCTTCCAGTTTTCTTTTTAGGTTTCCCCATGAATTTGTATTTGTGTTCTATTGTACTAAAGGCTCCACGATGTTCTACAGTAGGCTATGATGTCATTTGTGATATTTACTTCTTGAAGGTCCGCCTTTGTTAGTTCTTCTCGCTCGTTATCGCTTTACCCTCCAGGGTTGGCCTTTCCCACGGACTAAGCGAATCTAATGAATAAACTCTCACGTTAAAACATGCAAGAAGGTATAGCGAATGCATGAGAAACAAGAAGTTCCATGAATAACTAAAGAGCCTACTTTTCTTAAAATTTAAGGTTCATGCCAATGATTAATCTATATGGATCTATCTAGAATAATGACGAAATAAAGTTGGTAATATCGACATTTCTAATTAGTTCGAAATACTGTATAAATGGCATAATGCAGCCTAATAGAGAACTACAGTTGGCAGCCCTGGTGATTGAATACATTCTTAGTTCCATCTCTTAAGGTAAAGAATACAAAATTTGGTTGAAGTCCAATGGATAGCATGGACGTTACATGCAATTAAACATTGGATCTAAAAGCGCGCGCAAAATCATGTTGGCAACAACATACAGTACATGTATTGGTCAGAAATAATCTGAAATAATATGATCTATTGTTGTGTCAATTTTGAATGAAATCCATTAGTTAGTATAGAAGTTACATGCATTTTAAAATTGGACCTATCAGCAGGCTTAGAATCATGTTGGCAGCACTGACGTATATAAGTTGCTCCAACTTAATATAGAATGTCGGGTACTATACGTGTGCATAGTTTAAAGCTGTCGGCTTGCATACTTTCTGATATATTGGTATTTGGATAAAATAATAGAGAGAGCATTTATTAACAGTTGGCAGCCCTGGTGGCTCTTAAGAATACGCTCAGTCATATCTGCTTATGTACACATAGCACATACAAACTTTGGTTGAAATCCAAATGATAATGTAGAAGTTATATGCATTTACAATTTGGAACTATCAGCAGGCTTATAATCATTTTGGCAACACTGCCATGTATGGCCTCCTGGAAATTAAATTGCAATATTATTATCTATACGTGTGCCAATTTTGAAATAGCTCCCATTCATACCTTCCATGATATCCAACATGGAGCTCAAATTTCAATTGCGATTTTTCAGCAGTTGGTAGCACTGACATCATTTTCAAATATGGCCGTGAGATATTCAGATATAGATCTTTACTCATACCAACTTTTATTTCGATTGCTACAGCCGTTTAGGAGTTGATAGGGGGGGACACACATACAGCCAGACAGACAGACAGAAGGACAGACAGACAGACAGACAGACAGACACACATTTGCCCGATCTCATAAGTCTAGGGGGGCGTGGTGGCTCAGCGGTCTAGCTGTATGCCTCTCACCAAGGCGGTCCGGGTTCGATTCCCGGTCAATGCATGTGAGATTTTCGAAGTGAAATGCCATGTCCTGTGGTTCGGATTCCACGTAAAAAGGAGGTCCCGTGGCTCATGATCTCAAGATTAACGGTCACGTTAAACTACAAGCTTCCTTTTTTTTCATAAGTCTACTTTTTTTCTCATTTTTGCAAAATGTGAAAAGTAGGCTAAAAATGAAGTCTTTAGTATGAACCGTGTAGGAGATAAATGTACCTAAAATCAGTAAATTTAACACTATAGATATAGACCCTAGTGGGTCCCCTTAATACGAGTTCTAGCAAGCTATACAGTATATTCTCTTCTCAGGAGTCGCCATAAATATTCATCTTAATACCTCTTCATTTTTTTTACTTTTTTTTTAACCTATTCTCATTTTATGAAAAGATAGGCAGATGAGATCACCTTTTGTCCGTGTGTCTGTCTGTGTGTGCGTGTGTGTGTGTGTGTGTGTGTGTGTGTGTGATGGTGTTTGTGTGTGTCCCCATAATAAATTCCGATTTCAATGAAACTCAGTAATATCATAGCACAATTCTGGCCGACCCCGACCGTGCTCTTCACATTTTAATGTGTCTCACCAATCCAACATGACGGCTGTGCGAAATATTTCACCAGCATTCAGTATCTCCGAATCTATTACCGATATCGCCCTGAAATATTGTACGGTGATAAAGGTAACTACTAGAAGTTCACCTATGAGACTTTCAAAAACCTGGTAACTACAAAACCAACATGGCGGCCAAGCAAAGTAGAGACTTTTAAAAATACTTTTCTCGCGATTTAACCATCCAAACGTAGTGAAACATGGTACAGCAAATGTCTATACACATTGTAATGCACTGGCGTCTAATTTAGTTCAATTGTTTACATAACCTCAAAATGGCGGCTGTACGAAATATTTCACTGGCATTCAATATCTCCGAAACTATTTATGATATCACCCTAAAATGTTTTACGGTGATAAAGGGCACTGTTACAAGTGTAGCTATGTAATTTTCAAAAACCTGTAAAGTAAAAAACGAACATGACGGCCAAGCAAATTTGAAACATTTTAATTGATTTTTTTTTCGTGAATTAACAATCTGAGCGCAGTGAAATGCGGTACAGTAAATGATTATACATATTGTAATGCACTGGCATCTAATTCAGTTCAATTGTTTACATAACCTCAAGTGGCGGCTGTGCGAAATTTTGATATTAAGTTTTTATTTCTTGTGTCGTATCCATGCGATCGAAGTGCAAATTTGAATAATGAAGCTACGCAATAACTTTCCTTCAATAGTACATAACTCTATAGTCTATTCATATTACAATCCAAAATGGCGAGCATCCTAAATATGTTTACGGTTCTCAATATCTACGAATCTTTTACAGCAATCAAACTGAATTTTTTTCTGTTAATAGAGGCTATGAACATATGTTCACCTATAGGGCTTTCAGTAACCTGGTGAGCACAAATCCAACATGGTGGCGACGCAAATTATAAATATTTAAATGGACGTATCTCGCGAAAGTTTGCACGTTAAATGCTTATACAAATGTTAATCCACTGGCATCTAATTTATTTCAATTGTTTTCATAACCACAAGATGGCAGCTGTGCGAAATTTTAAAATCTCCTTTTTACTTCTTGTGTCCTAATCATGCGATTGAAGTCTGAATACCACACGTACACAATAATCTTCATGTAATAGTACATAAATAAAATTCCAACCGGGTGACCATCTGAAATATTTACAGTTCTCAATATCTACGAATCTATCACAACAATCAAACTGAAATTTTGTATGTTGATAGAGGCAATTAACATGAGTAGGATATATGAAAATAGGCTGTATAGTTCTTCACGGAACTAATTGTTTAAATTGATTTTACCCTCGTGTTGGTGTTTCCCACGGACTCGGCGAGGGATCTCACCACTATTACCTCTACGGGCAGTGTCCTAGAGCTGGGAACATCTGGTTGGAGTGGATACAACTGAGGAGGTGTGATCAGCAACTCACCCAGGCGACCTCGCCTGCAAAGCGAACAGGGGCCTCAGGAAGGATGGGAAGGTAGGGGAAGATTAGGATGGATAGGCAAGGAAGAGGGAAGGAGGCGGCCGTGATCTTATAGTAGGTACTGTGCCCGTGTATTCGAGAAGCGACCTGTCGGATATCCATAGCTGGGCTGGATTGTTAAATGTTGAATGCATCCGGCTAAATTGACCATCAAAATTCACTCCAACAAGGTTTTCGAGATTATACTCCGAAGACTGCAATGTTATTATGGATAAACACAAATACACTGGGACTCAGGTGAGCACTTACCTTAATATCTCTCTGGGTTTAAATGGGTATCAGCTTCACACCTGTAAGGGGGCTCCACAATTTCATTCCTTTATATCTAAAATAAGTCACTCGAAAGACGACGTAGAAGATGAAGTTAATAAATTTATTAACATTATGTAAACTATAATCTAAAAACAATAAAAAAATCCTAACTTAAAATTAATTAATACATTATTTACACACACCCACACCTCTCCTTATACACGCTCCTGAAGTCGTTAAGCCTTCAGTATTACAAAAGCTCAATTTTGAAAAGTCTCCTCCTTATTCAAGTATTAAGACAATTAACTAAAAATTCTTGCGTGTCTTGCATTCTTTAAAGAAGCTATTAGCGTTATTGAGCGCGCACCACAAGCGTGCCTCTGGTCATGTGATACGGTTATATAATCATACAGATTCTCACCAGCCGTGAACCTGTTTCACTCATATCGGCTGAGGCTCCAAAACTTTCCCCATTTATATAAAACTGACCTTGAATTTATAACGGAAATATCTCTGCTCATTTCCACACACTTTAGTTCGCACTGCTAGGCGAATGCAACTTGGCGCTCCAAATATATACGTTTCAATGATCATTCACTCTTAACAAAACTTGCTATATCTCAGTCATTCCTTACCCAAATTCCTTGTAACATTCACACCACAATCCTAGCATACTCTTCTGCCATTCATGATTGACGAATTTGTCCTCATACACACTCAACAATATAAAACATTCATTCCAAAAATATTAACTCTTATATACAGTACAAGTCAAAAACCTATGATCAAATTATTATTCCTAACACGTTATATCCTCGATTAAATAAATGTGAAAAACTATTTACAGTGTCGGTTTGCGTTAAAATTAACGTCCGCTATCATAACAATATACTCGTTATATTTGTATATGAGCCTTAGCTCTGATCAAGTTAAATTCTTCTGCTCATTCTAAATGTCAGATTCCTTCAAAGAACTCCTTCTACTCACAAAATACTACTGCACAATGTCATAATTGGGTTTGTAGTCATTATCAGTCTAATGCATTCGATCAACAACGATCAAACACACGTATTTATTCAGATCCGTGTTTAAAAAAAAATATTAATAATTCGTATTTAATAACAGCAGTTGACAACACTTTTCTCATAAATATTTCCGTTCATAATCACTCTTGTCAACACATATAAGTCATATACACACATATCGGAGTTCAAAACAACTCTATTCCATTCCCATAATGCCGAATTCTTACCAAAATTAGTCTTGCCTTGCAACGACTTTATTTAATGCGGAAAACACCTCGCAATTATACACACATCTCTTTAAAAGCCTCGTATACCCTTGTATACGGAATTACAATCTCCAGTACTGCTTATGGAACAATTCTATTACACAGAATAATTGTTACCATCCTCTCTTCCACAAAACTAGCATTTCCTTACTGGCATCTACCTCAACGTTACAAACAATTAATCGCTGGCATCTTAAACAGTTATGTCTGTTATTAAACGTTACCATGGTTTATAAAAATGACCTTAGACACAATGTGAATGATCTCCATGAGTTTACTTTAAAAATGTTACTCGGATATTGACTAAACTGTTACATATACATTTAATAAAATTACAATAATGTTCCACCGTACTCATCTGGCCTCACAGTTACACATGTTGCAATATTACGTCCACAATATGACGTGACATTACACATTGTGTATGAATAACCACAAATGTTATATTAGTGTCCGATTAAAATCAAACTCGACTAGGATAGACTAGCTTTGACCACCCTAACGTCGGATGAAAGTATCTTCCATGATGATATGTCTCAAATAATGTTTAAAATGACGAAAGATCTTAGCTTTCTCTATCTAAATAAGGATTGTCAATTTCGGAATGTGTCTCCATGCTATACAAAGAATGTCTATGAGTATATGACTTCCTATCGTAATCATGACGAATGTTTCTTGTCAGATCGACGTAAAGGTCATAATAGTTGTGCTATTACAACAATATATCACACGTTGTTTTCTTCTTCTCTTGAGGTTTCTTCTCAACAATTAAGAATCCCAAATTAAATTACTAAAAGAATTGAAAAACGTTCACGATTGAAGTTACTGATCTTCAATAAGAATAACTGGAATACTAATTCCTTAAACAAATTTAAATATCTCAGTTCAGAAACTGAATCGTAGAATCTCAATGTGAAAATGACGAAAAACGATCTTTTCGCATGATCTCGTAGAATAAAATGTTGTTACATACATGAAGTACAAATATATATTGAAATATGGATAAAGATTTTGCTCTGAATATCACTGTAATGCTCTAACTACAAAATATTTTTACACTGCTACCTTGACTGAAGAATTCTCAATGTTCTGAATAAGTATCATAAAAATACTTGTATGTTTCCTGCTTCAAGAAACTCAGTTGGACCCCAGTCCTCTCCCTGGAACCAACGACCTCGAAAAAGGAAGGAATTCCTCTTCGGCAAACATAAAGCTCCATCTGGGGTTGAACTGCAACCTCCCGTTCAAAGATCTTCATTGTTGCCGGGTCCACCCCTGGCATCTTGACTTTTCTTCTTAATAATCTTCTTTCTCCGTCTTGATAGAGTTCCATATTTGTCGAGTAATACTGTAGGTTCAAATTCATAGTTACAAATAAATTCGTAATAGAAGTGTTGGACCTCACTCGTTGATAGAATAATTCATGCAGATGTTCTATGAAATATTTATGTAGCTCGAAGATGTTATGTTCAAGTTCATGAATAATGTTAATGTACGAGATATAGGTGTACATAACGTTTTATGTATACTTGATTCGTAATCATTCAAGAGTAATCTCATTATCGATGCTCTAGGTTGAATCTATTACTCTGTTTCAAATATATCCCTGACGCATATAAGTTCTTAGTTCATCATCTCAAACATATTATGTATAATGAATAATATTTCCACTTGCTGAATATAAATAGTCATTATTCTGTAGCAACAATATACTGTTTCAATCTTAAAGTCTATCACTGTAACTCACGTGACTTCATTAAGTGTATCAGCTTTCGGTGTAGTCCTGTTGAAACAAAAATGCTTTACAGCTATTGAGTCCGTCACTTTTCTTCTTCACATCTAAAATGGCTATAACTGCGAAAATCTTCCTTCGTTGATGCTGAACTTTCGTAATATACTACAATGCGTTCTGGACTATAATGTGAACTAAATAGCTTTCTTCTATCTTCAACTAATAGATAGTTATTGCGTTCCTAAGACTCTTCTCAACTTCACATAAAATGAAAGCACGGGCGATCTCCACTATCTAGCCTCATTCGTCGCTATCTCCACGAGTGGTTGAAACACCGCACTCGGCTGAAACCTTCGGGAATACACTCTCCCGGAATAAACGTCTGCACGCTTCGAACTTTGCAGGAATAAGAACTCTGATGCTTGGCGTCTTTCCTCCAAGTCATCCATTTTAGCCGCCATTTCTGATTCCCCCCAGAAATTCAGCGTATTTCGTCCTTTCGTCGCCTTTCAAAGTGTCTGTAATATTTTCTCATAATTTTCCTCTTATTACCAATGAATAAAATAACTTTCTACGGGCCTAAATGTAATAATTCTCCATATAATTTCGTTGAAGGTAATCCCGTCTTCAATAAGACCTCTTCTTATTGGCTGTGAGCCTATATCCAATGATATATTTATAACAATATTCTTTCATCATCCATAGCAATTCCACTCTTGCTAGGTCATTTTCAAGCTTCTAGAATATTCTATTGCGCAACATATCACGTTATGAGATCTCCCTCCTTGCTAAACACAATAACACGACTCGTTTGTGTCAAGTTCCAGGATTTATATTGCCTTGTTAAATTTTATCATGGGCTTCAAAATATTCTCATTTTAGTCCCAAATAATTCATTTTTCGGGGGCAGTACCATCCCAGCATTTTCCTGAAGACGAAATGGGAAACCACGGAAAACCACTTCGAGGATGGCTGAGGAGGGGATCGAAACTTCTCTACTCATTCGGGCCACCCGAGGCTGAGTTGACCCCGTTCCAGTTCTCATGCCACTTTTCAAATTTCGTGGCAGAGCCGGGAATCGAACCGAGGACCTCCGGGGTGGCAGCTAACCGTGTTGACCGCTACGCTACGGAGGCGACTTAGTTTCTTCTAGTCAGTTTATTTTGACCTTCTTTGAGTTGATTACAGTAAATAATCTTTTGGTTTGTCTGTTGCTGTCCATTCTATAGATAAGGCCACAGGATTTCAGACGTCTCTTGCGTATGGCATCAGTTAACCTGCCAGTTAAGGAATAGAGGTCTGCTGTTCTCATCTTAATCCACATTCCATTTTCTCTAGTGGGACCATTGTCATCTATTCTGTGTATGTAACCATAACATTTTAGTCTACTCTTTCTGAAAGAAACTGTGTATTTTCTTCTTCTTCTGCTTCTCTTGACATTTCGGCCAGCTATGGTCCACGTTAATTCAACTGCTCCCTTCCTCGAGCTTTAAAATTCGCCCAGTAACGTCTCATGTGTTCTCGATGCTGCTGTTTCCTGGCTTCAGTCCACGTCTTGCCTATTTATAGTTTAGGACTCTATTATTATTATTATTATTATTATTATTATTATTATTATTATTATTATTATTATTATTATTATTATAGTGACATGTGGCCTCTGAAGCGGCATGGTGCAGATGTTTCTAGTTGCCACCCGCAGGCAACCAGCTCGTCTTCGTGATGATTGCATGAATAATTAAAATTAAAGATTTCCTTTATTGAAACAAAAAACTGTAAGTTACATCCTAACTGAAAACACAATGAAGGAAAAAGGATCACCTGAATGGGCATTAATTTTTACCATAATCACTTAATGATTTTAATCTTTTGCGGCACGTCGTAATATGATACCTGGTACACCTTTCGTTGCATAAAGTGCAAACACAATTGTCATTCGGACTATGGAAGGATCTGTTGGAGCATATCTTATGATGGAATCCGTGAATGGCGAGTCTCGTTATTACGTGTCTTTGATCTTGATTCTCGTTAGACCACGTTCTGTTCATCATGGCATCAGTAATATAAAAGTCTGGATCTATCTCTTGCCTCTTTGCTCTTCTAGCCTCCAAAAAGTCAGTAGAGGATCTTGTAGCCGGCAAAGGAACTTTCAGTCTGAGGTCTTCGATGAAGAAGGTTTGCCTTGCTAACTCATAGACTAATCTTGTGGGAGCCATCTTTCCAACTATTAGTATATACTTTAAAATTCTCGACTTAACATTCTCTATTCTTTCTAGATCGCTAAATGTGAGAAAATCCTATATTATTTCAAGACCATACGTAACAACTGGTGAGATGGTCGTATGGAAAAGGGTCAGAGCTGTAACTAGCGATAACGCTGGTAGATTCTTAATCTTGTAAATGACTCTGATAGCTGTTGCTGACCTCTCTTGTATATGATGACTGAAGGATATGGCTGTAGTCTGCAGGGTTATGCCCAGGTATTTGAACTTGTTCACTACGTTTAATGGTTCGTTGTACAATGCGAGCGTGTCTTTAAGCGCAGGTTTACCTCCTTTTCGAAATGTCATTTGAACCGTTTTTTGAAGGTTAATATCAAGGTGATTTTAATTGACCCATTTTTTCTGTAATTCTAATTTGTTTGAAGACCCTAATACCATGTCATCCACATAGAGTAAGAGTGTGATATTGGGAGAGTCCTTTATTATGCTGGCAATGTCTACCGTAGTAATATTAAATAGAAGCGGGCTTAAAGGATCACCCTGCAATACTCTGTTCGTCTGTCTGATATAATGAGATGTGGTGACACCGTCGTCTATTTATAAGAGGTTGTATGCCAGTAAGGTCGTTATTGGTCTTAATTCATTGGTAAAACCTTTGATCTTCTGGATAAGTAGTTCTCGATGTAATGAGTCGAAAGCTTTTGCATAATCCACAAATACTGTATAATATTTTCCTTTAGGTTTTCTTAAAGATTCTTGCACTTCACTTAAAAGATAAGTTACTGCCCGTGGTGTGCTTCTTCCTTGCATAAAACCAAATTGGCAATCTGGAATTTCTGCTATTGGTGTTAGTTTCGTTGTGAGAAGCCTCATAAATACCTTGAAGATGTTGTTCTCAAGTGCAATACCTCTAAATGAATTGGGATCACTGGTGTCCCCTTTTCCCTTGTAGAGAATTTTGATTGTGGAAATTCTCCAGCTGTCTGGAATGGTCCCCAATCTTATGCATGCATAAAAGAGTTTGGTCCAAAATGGTAAGAGTATGTCCTGTGACTGCTTTAGTAGTTCTGTGCAAATGAGGTCTGGTCCAGGAGCTTTCTTGTTTTTTCAGCAATCTATTATTGCTTTGATTTCTTCCAAGGATATAATTTACGTATCCTCATCTGAAGAAGATCTATCTGATGAAAAATTACATCTCTTGGATTCATGATTTAGAAGGGACTTAAAATGTTCTTCCCATTCTCTCATGGTAATTTAATTTGGTCGGAGTGTTACAGGTCTTCGTAGAGCAAGAAAGGGATCGGATTTGGCCTTCTTTGCTAGATTTTTTGCTTCTCTTTCTATGTGTTCTGATTTTGTTTGTTTGTAGGAGTTGTTTATATAATTTCCTATGTTGTGCATATATTTGGAGATTATCGTCCGTGACTTGAGCCCTTGCCTTGTAGAGTGCCTGTAGAGTTTATTTTCGCTTGGCATAACATTTCTTATCAAACCAGATTTGAGCCCTTCTTTTCTTCATAGGAAGACTAGCTGATTGTATTAAATCTGTGACTATTTTCAATGCTTCATTTATGTGACCTTCATTTGCGAGGCGTTCTGCTCTGATAATATCTTCAGGGATGATCAGATTTTGGTCAATTAATCTGGATATATGCCTTCTGTTGCATTGTGTCGATGTCTGATCTTCAGTATTATAATGATGTCAGTTACTATTGGAATATGTTTTCTTATGGGAGCTGCTCCAGATCTCCAGAGTCCTTCCTGTTTCTTGATGTATATTCCATTGCCTTTGTAAAATGCAAGATCAATTGCGCTCGCTTCGTTGTTGCAGAAGTAGGCCATTTCTTCCTTTTTGTTCACTAGTGAAAATCCTTCCTCAGTCAGCATTTCTAGTACTAACTCTGTTATCCGGCTTGGTTTATCAATTCGGCAGTTGAGGTCACCGGCAAGGATAATATTTTTGTCTTCTCCAGTTGTTTTTGAAATGGCTTTAGCGAGCGTTTCAAGGACGTCGTTTATGGAGGCGTAGGGGTTGATATACAATGCAATAATAGTGAAGTCGGTAGTCCTTATAACGAGTAAGTTTTCTTCCTTATATGTTGCTTTTATGGTGCCAATTGTAGGTTTCAAAAAACAAGAGACACCACCTTCCGGTCTCCCTTTCGTTGGGTTTGCGAGCATGTGTATACTATAATATCCAGGGATATCTATAGGTTCTATTAGGAAGGCCTCAGTCGTCATCAGGGCGTCCGGTATCTGTGTCATTTCTGGTGGAATAAACTGAAGAGCATTCCTTAATCCTTCTGCGTTCCATAGGATGAACTTGGTAGATCTATTTCTATTCAAGGGAGGGGGGATCAAATTTCCTACGGGAGAAACGAAATCGCCGTACTAAAACCCTTTTTAGCCAAAAACCTGAGTCTAAAGTTGCCTCTAAGTATTGAAAAGGTATTCCAGTTTTAAAGGCCTTGTTATCGCCTTCAGTATTAAGTTCTTCGCAAGTTATTTGGCCTTCAACTCCGCCTTGGTTGAGGTAAGTCTTGATTAAATCTATTGTGGCGGTGTTCTTCAATTTTCCTACGTAGGCCTACAGCCGAGCCCTTTGGTCAGCGGCCTGCAGGCCAACGCCCAGTTTTGTTCCAATAACTACCGGCGGACATGATGTTTGCACTGTATTTCTACTTCTTGCAGCAACTTGAGACCAGGGTGTGTTGTCCATTGAGACTTTTTGTTGGTCCCCTTCACTCGTGTTAATTTGTCGACTGTTGAAGGAGTTCTTTGATGTCACGTCCATACTTTCTCCTTGGTGAAGCGCCTTCATAATGTGAGTTTGTATGACATTACTGATTTTATTGGTTATGAAGTCCATAACCAAGTCTACTTTCTGATTTAGCTCTTATATGCCTACAAAGGTGGCTTTTCACCGATGTCTCAGTCTCACTCATGGCTGTGATTATATGGAAGCTACTGAGGTATGGGTGGTGCTTAGTAATGACATTCAGGGCACAGTCAGTGCCTGTGTATGTTGTGAAAGGTTCTACTCTTAGGGTTAGTACTACTGTTCTGACTCAGTGAGGAAAGCAATGGCAAACTACCTCACTCCTCTTTTTGCCTAGTACGCCTCAATATAG
The DNA here is from genome assembly GCA_946902985.2 of Meconema thalassinum. Classification (NCBI taxonomy): domain Eukaryota; kingdom Metazoa; phylum Arthropoda; class Insecta; order Orthoptera; family Tettigoniidae; genus Meconema; species Meconema thalassinum. The sequence continues at coordinate 577,735,219 of OX336388.2, read as the reverse complement.
CGCTGCCTTGGGTTTTTGTGGGTATCTACTCACATAACCTAAGGGTGGTACTGTTTGAGGATCCAACCAGCCTTCGAGCTGACTACCTAAGAGACATGCCTACAACTTTGTTTCCTTCCATGGGGCCATGAGACTCTGCCCCATCATCATGATGTAGGTGATGTTGGTCACCAGATGTCTCTTCTTCTCGAACATTATTCAGAGGTGTTTCCTGTCTTCCGCCAGAAGATGGCCCTGTCCGTCTCCCCAACCGGGAAAGGCTTGAGTTTCCTTGCTTCGTTCCTGATTTTCTAACCTCTGTGCGTTAGACTTCAGTTCAAGAATTTCAATGTCCTTTGATCTTATATTATCTTCTAACTCTCTGAAGGCTTTTCTTAACATACTTACTGACTGTATGATTTCATCACGTAAGTCTTTTTTCAGCTTGATTCCTGATTCCGTTAACTTCAGTAGGTTTTCTAGCGAAGTTTCCACTACGGAATGTACTTCAACCGCCATCTTGTCAATGAATAATGAAACAACTCCCAAGTCAGTGCAATTAACAGTACAATGTTAAAATCTCAAGCCTAACAGGGAATCGACTCAAGAGTCTCTCGCACCAAAAGTGAAGTGCTCTCTAATTTATCCACGATGATGGGCTGTGATAGTAATGTGTTATTAGGAGCACATAGAACGTAGCCTAAAGTTAGATCATGAAAGGGCGAGGACGGTGGGTGAGTCCCCACGTGTAATAGAGTATCAAACGTCGGTGATAGCGTCATCCTATTCCCTATCTCCAGATAGTTATTTTACAGGGCGAAAGACATATCTTACACCAAAATATAAGGAGTAATTATGGATTGCAGCCGATTAGCCATAGAAGGTATTTTAATTGAACGCCATGGGCTCCCAACAAGTTCAATTTCAAGTAGTTTTCTCAAAATGAAGTGGCTTCCGTGGCGTACTTGGTAGCATGCTGAGCTTCTATGCACAGGGTCACGGGTTCAAACCCGGCCGAAGTCGTCGTATTTTTAAGAGCGTTAAAAATCCCTCAGAATGCCTTCCTTCAGAGCGGAAGTAAAGCCGGTGGTCCCATGTCAGAGATTTATGGCATGATAAAGAACCTTCCACTAATTACACTTGTGTGAAGTTAAATTATAGGTTAGATTTGACTATCGCTCTTAGGTTCCAACGTTCGTACTGTACCCGAAATCACTTACCAATACCTGGTGAAATCCCTTGATGACAACTGGTTCGCAGAACCTGAAAATACCCGGCTAAAGAACCCCCAGGTCCTACCACCAAGTAAAGGTGTAATAGGGTAACTAGTCTTCCTAACAGGTTGTCTTAAGAATGGCCATGGCTTTAAAGGAAAAATAAAAAAATCCAGCTCAAGAACACGAAAAACTACTCAAAAGAGAACTATCTCAAGGGTAGAATACCCTGAAAATTCCAAGCGATGGCCTTCTTAACCGACCTCCCATCTCTTCGTTAAAATATCTCGCAATGAATTTAAAAATGGGAAAACAAACTTTATTCCAAAAAGACATGACAACAGAAAAAAGAAATAATACCTTGTCGTCAAACGACCAAAGTTACAGTAACAAAAACTGTCACAAGAAAAAATCCATGAGTGGATAATGACGATCACCTTCTCGCTGGGGTGATCATGAAAAATATAACTTGCATGATAATACAAATATATTAAGCGTCAATCTCAGAATTATATTATGAAATTCAAATAATAGACTGGACGACGAATAAACATGAATTGGCACGTATTAATTTTAAATATATTGTGTTAAACGATTCCCTAATGCTGTAGCATTCGTTAAATATTATGTACATAAATTCACAAGAATTTATACAGGAATGTGTCTTTGGAAACTCAAATGTTTGGTCTTATAGCTGACCTTGATCATATCATTCGCATCATTACAAATCGTAGAAAAAATACTTATTAAACAGGGTTATATTTCACCAAGCGATCAAGCTAAGTGAAATATTAATAGTCTGCGTTCATGTTTCATGTATAGAATATGATTGTACAAGATTGTAGAGGTTTCGATTATCAGCTGTGGAAATATCTTCAATCACATAAACAGATTATCCAAGCATTGCTCAGGATTAGGTGAAGAAAAGCATGCAGGCTTGATCTAGCAAAGATCAACAGCTCCCAATGTCTCAAACAGACATGACAAGACAGAAAAACCCACCTAGGTTTACATTACACCAAACGCTGGCGTTAGACTACTCGAAGTCAAAAACAGATTGACACTCACTGGCTCACAAGCTCTTACTGGCTCAATCTAAAATACCACAATGCTTCAACAAGCATAAAATCACAAAAATACAGCATAATCCCGTATATGCATTCGAATCTCAAAGAACAGGTTACAACAACCTTCAAAAAAACTGTTATCAGATACGTTTACTATCACAAAAACCTACAATCATGCTTAAAATACACACTAACCTAAAGCACGTTGTTCAAAGCTATGGAACTAAAGTATTTCACTAGCCAAAAAAAAATCTTGGCTTGCAATAGTGTACATCGAGTATACTGATTATCTCTCTTGACTTAAAGTCAAGCTTCCCTGGGAATAATTTAATCAAAATTCAGGATGGTGTTCAAAAATGCTATATTAATATCACCCACACAATTGCACTAAATGCAATTATTTACGTTATGGTTATAGAATATGCATGTCTCAGCATGATATTAAATGTTAAACTGCTCTCAAATTAATGCCTAATAGAAGGTTAAAATTGATCCTTCCCTAAATTAGGATAGCCTCCACCTTTGGTGAATATAGAAATGCCAATGGATAAGACCTACACCATGAAAACAAGATAACTTCACGGGTTAATCCAATGCCAATCATTAGGCAAATCCATCGATAGATCCTCACGCACAAAAGCTAAGTGCTTTCCATCAAAATTATCCAAAAATCTGGATCAAAACTATCAAGGCATAGAATACCAAGAAAAACTTCCCAAGTTCAAAACGCTGCGAGGAAAAACAAAGTTCCTAACTCAAAAGAAGTACATGAAAGCATGTACTAACCACTAGAAGAACAGTGTCCCAAACACTGTTAAATAGAAACGCGATTAAAGTTATACTTATACAAACATATGGAGATCTTCTCCCAATCATTCTTCCCGGCAATAAAAATACGCACATCTAATTAAATGACTCTACTGAATTTACTAATTAAATATCAACTCTATAAATACACAAGGGATGAATTCATTAAGTGAACAACAATCCCGGATATACAGCAAGTCAGTTTCGACAGAAACATCGAACCTAAACTTGTGCATGTCCATTTAATCTACAAAAGCAAAAATATATGACAATTGTGATTGCTAACAAATGCCCTCACTAAACTACGATAAATGAGCTGCTGGTCCAGTACCTTTCGTTGCCTCTTGTAGCGTCGTAAAAAGGATATAAGAATGTGATTAGCCTCCACGCTACCATCAGATAATTCATACTTCCACCTTGGATCTGGGATTCGAACCAGGGAACGCACCGCACACGAACAACCGCCGGTTGGCATTCCGTTCCCTCATCGTTCATGCCAGGAATGTCCTTACACGTCCGTGAAATAGCACTGTCCCGCATGTCGTAGCTAGCAAGAACATGTGCTTACAACCACTGGAGTACTTAAAAAGAATGCTCCTTTCCTTACAGGAAAATACAGTTCGTGGATTGTAGGCGTCTCGCTTATGCCTTTCACACGCAGTTACCCCATATCATTCTAACCTGCCATTCTGGGAATTATAGCAATAAAGTCAATCTTCCCCGCTGACATCTCGAATAATAATATGCCTTTAATAATCCGCATAATGCAATGTATTGTGACCTTTATGCATATCTGTTAGCATAAAGTCCACATATTATTCCAACAAAATTTAAGTCATGTCTCAAAGCTGATGTGAGAATGGAAGTTGCTTGTGAAACTAGAAGGACAAAAGGACGGTTAGTACGTGACTTGAAGGAGCTTTCTCCCAGCGCGAACAAAGGTGGCAGGAAAGAGAAAATCCACATCTGGACACCAAATGTGCTAGACAACGCGCGAAGGTCGTTCAACTGCGCGGGCAAATGCAGAAAACTCAACGATTACCTACCAAATAAACCCCGCCCATTTGAAAGGAATTAGAGCAGCAATTAGGATACAGAGACAGGAGTTATACCATCGTATAGGGGATGATCCCAGACTCTCAGAAATATCATCAAAATTTAAATCGGATTATTCTGTGATTTTTGCCAGAATTAAAATGAAATCAGGGGGTGGATTTGAAACGACCAATGGCAGTAAGAGACGCTAGACGCGATCAAATCCCGCCGAAATTGAGGGACAATGAAGCAAATTACGGAGCTCATTATCTAACGATCCTACGATCGAATTTTGAATATGAAGGAGTCATTGAGACATTGGGAATGAGGACGTTCTAAGGAGCTAGTTCACATATTCATGTGAGTATTATTTTGGAAATAAATTCTGGGAACCCCTACTCCACGTCCCTTTAAGAGAAATCGTATAAATAATGGATTGAAACACAGCGAAGTTAGTCTACTCTGGGGCCACGACAGCGGCGGAAGCCCGTGCCGCGAACCTTCGGACAACACGGTGATTTTTATAAGTTCTGTAAGTCTACTCAGGGGCCACGACAGCGGCGGTAGCCCGTGCCGCGAACCTTCGGACAATACGGTGATTTTTATAAGTTCTATAAGTCTACTCTGGGGCCACGACAGCGGCGGTAGCCCGTGCCGAGAACCTTCGGACAATACGGTGATTTTTATAAGTTCTGTAAGTCTACTCAGGGGCCACGACAGCGGCGGTAGCCCGTGCCGCGAAACTTCGGACAATACGGTGATTTTTATAAGTTCTATAAGTCTACTCTGGGGCCACGACAGCGGCGGTAGCCCGTGCCGCGAACCTTCGGACAATACGGTGATTTTTATAAGTTCTGTAAGTCTACTCTGGGGCCACGACAGCGGCGGTAGCCCGTGCCGCGAACCCTCGGACAATACGGAGATTTTTACAAGTTCTATAAGTATACTTTGGGGCATCGTCAAAGGCGAAAGCCCGTGCCCTGAGCGTTCAGAAATTAACATTTTACAAGTTTTATTAAGTCTTAATACGCTGTGGACGCGAGAGCCTGCATTGAGGCATAGGAATAAATAACATTGTTACAAGTTATAAGTAGGAGCTAGCATACCTCCGAAATTGAACATCGCTAAGTATTCGCGAGTGCAAAGTAGAACAGTGCATATCATAACAGTATGACGCAGTTGTAATGATAGCTATATGAGATAGGAGCTTCATGTACGAGAACCGTGCATTGTGTTAATGGTAATAATTCACAGTGGACCTTTGCTTTTGGTGAAATTTTGAGAAAAACCGTGTGTAAATTCTCCTCCCATCAAGATGAATCAACTATTGAAGAAGACTGATATCATGGACCAGAACAGCATCAGGAAATATGAGAGATAAGTAAATATTGTATGGGGCATGAGGGTCATAATGTTTCCCATTATTGGGGTCGGATAAGTCTATCTCGATCATAAGCAGTTATGATAAAAATAGATATTTTAGGCATACCGGGCATGGTTGTGTAGATTTGTGTGTTTATCAGTAATAAGAATTTTGTGTGTTTATCAGTAATGAGGATTTTGTGTGTTTTATAATGTAATAAGTATATGAGCATCAAAGTGTTATTTTAAATATGGTTTTGTTTTTGGGATGTCATTATCTTTGTGAATGCACAGTCAAGGGAATATTTGTTTGATAGTGCTTATGCACAATGTAATTGTAAAAGCTAAATGGGGAAGACCACTCGATAGTGTGACAAGACCGGTAAGTGACAATGAAATTATGAGAGTAATGAAAATGGTAAGTGATTATCACGCGAAGGTACAAGTGGTAAGACATGAATGGCTACAAGGTAGTATGAGATATATTCAGATGAGGCTAAGAGTCGATCTTGGGTCGAGCAGAAATAAAGCGGATGTGGTATTCCCGCGTTCTTCGATGATATAATGGTGAGTGAAATAATAGCGGAGGTGGTATTCCCGCATTCTTCGACGATATATAAATGGTAAGTAAAATGATTGAATTCATTAGCTGATGAGAGCCCACTTTAGCTCCGTCGGAAAGAGGTTGAATTGCTCGAGCCCAAAGCAGGTAAAAGGGAATCTTAGGAAGCAGGTATAAATTGGTTAGCCGTCTGAATTCTCAAAGCAGCCAAGAAGGTTGTGCTGGCCTGCCGGTTAGCATGGTGAAAGCACGTCTGTCACAAGGTCGAGTTTGGTATTGTATTCTGTGAAGGGAGAGAGTCCCACTCCCCGGGGTTTCTTTTATGTGCCACTCCAGGAAGCGATGGGTTATATTTGTCATTATTTTTGGAGTGCATTCATTATGATGTTGTTTATTAATAATCACGGCGCACCGGCAGCCGAAGTATTTATTTGATGCTTCATGTATGTTGACTTGTTTATTTTACCATAATTAACGGAGTTATAGCTCTGAGTGAAGTAATTGTTTTTAAAGTATAAAAACACACATGCCCGTAACCTAGAATAAACCTATTGCCTTCATTATCTCACTCTTGTGAGGAAAGGTGATGATTGTACGAATAGACGTGTCCGATTTCCCAAAGAACAAGTTTTTCAAGTTATAAAAATGAGTGCGCAATATTATTGTGATAGAATGGCTGGTTTATTTAAGCCATAGTTATTTGAATTAAGTCTGTTGACAATAACTCTTGGACTTGAAGCAGTGGACTGCAGTAAAATAGACTATTTTCTATTCCTGGTTTCAGCCAGTGTGAAACATAATTTTGCATTTTTTTGATATTGTTGTTTTTCAGTAATTTAAGGGAGTTGATTTTATTTTATTTGTCTGTGGTTGGGAGAAAAGGGAGATGATGTTTTTTGTGAAATAAATTATTTTATATTAGGAGTTCTCTGACCTACTGATTTTAAGATAAGCCACCTGTGATCCTGTGACAATATTCCTAGGATGTTTAGTATAAATTAGAGCCACCCCGAACAGAGCACCACCCGAGTGAGAGTCGGCATCCTAGAAGAACGCGGAAGGGTATAGTATATCAAGTCTTGAAGTTGGCATATACTGTGCTCGAAATTGCACGTTACTGAAACACGTGGAAGATTCCACACGAGGATCCCGTAATGGCTGCTTTGATCATGGACACCGCTGGACATGGAAATAAATCAGTCCACGTTTCAATTATAAACTGGTCTATCTTTCCCAATTCGACACTCTGCAAATGGATTGAACTACAAGTCTCAACTCCATTATGATATGGTAACTGCGTTCTATAATAGCACACGGTACACGTTCACTCCTTAAAACATAATACTGGGTCCGGTGAAAATACACTTTGAAGCGCGGTCAGGCCGAGCCGAGTAGAATTGCTGGCCGACTCCACACGCTGGTGTTTCAAATAGCCTGGCGCTCGCGAATCGCTTACCAGCAAAGTTCTGTAATACGAACATGTGACAACTGTAAGACAAGTGAGACTCTCTTGCTGGCTGCAACTCGCCGAGTGAAGCTACCCCCTCCAACTTCCTGGATATATATCGATATGTCAATATATCGTTTGTAGCTTTGATTAAATACATGTTATTCCTGCGTTTCACTTGTGAGGTTCTATTTCTCGTGTATAATAGCCTTCTGCTAGGGGACTACACATTCTACAGCCTTCATAACATCTTTAATAACTCTAATTTGCTTCAAATCAGTGAAAACAATTCTCTAGTTGCGGTCGATGTGCGACATTACGTCATCTATGGATTTATTGATCGGCTGGATTTCGAGTCGTCCATTCGGAAATGCTCGTGGCTTCCGATCTCTAACCGAATGACACTTCTTACAATATCTCCGCCGCATAGCATGACTTGAATTGTGATTTCAGCTGCGCCACGCTCCCTGACGTAACTATACTGCTCAAAAAAATTAAAGCACCACTTTTTTCAAAGGCCACCAAATTTTGAAAAGTTGACCTACAAGCTCGAAATCTCAGTATGACGTTTGTCCTGACGCCTACCAAGCATATGCTTCAGCACAACTCCCCAACTTGAGTAGTTTCGGGGTAGCACCCCAAAAACCAGCCCATTTTCGAAAACCGCAAATTGATGTTTGCGAAAAACGCTGCAGGACTTGTCGCAGGTTGCCAATGCAGTCGAAAATGAATGAGTCTTGCTCTTAAAGGTTCCACAAACACGTAGAAATCGTTACATTTGACGTTTGGGCATTTTCAACCCCCTTCATCATCCCCTAAACATGGACTACCATTGGGGGCGTCTGAGAAGGTACCGGGTGTGTTTAACCATCTGAAAACCTGCACACCGTTCTCAGTTGCTGATTGCAGTAAGTTCTTAAGGCCTCCGGCAATGTCCACACCCCCTAACACCCTCAACTGGCATGGGACCAAATCACCCCCTCTCGATTCACCCCTAAGGAAAGTTTTAATCGAGATGTTTATCAGTGCTGTGAATGCGGGGTCTTCCCCTACCGTTTCAAAAAAGGAGCTGTGCCTTTGTCACCACCCCTTCCCCTGCAACCCCCGTTTGTATGATTTTTCGAATCAGGCCCTTTTTACGGGCTGAAACGAGGTCTTAATCGCTGAAAGGGCTGTAAAGGTCCTTAGAAGTAGTGGTGACACGAAATCAACCCCTTCCGATCGATGATTGACATTCCGTCCCCCAAATACGAAACTTTTGCACCCCCAACCCTCCCTGTCTGGACGCGTAACGCGTCATGGCAGAGTTTTCAGAGTTGGATGGAAATGAAGCTTATGGCCTGACATGGAGCCCAAAACAGCAGGTTGGATGGAAATTCATCGGTAGGGTGGGAAACGGGACCAAAAAGTTTTCAAAAAAGTTAACAGCCTCTAGTAAGTACACCAATGCATAGGCAACCCACATCACGTCATTTTTCTCTCATTGCCAAACTTTGTAACCTATTGCCGATCATAGGCAACCTACACGCACGGACGTGATGTGGGTTGCCTATGCATGGGTGTACTTACTGTAGGCTGTACACTTTTTTGAAAAATTTTGGTCCCGTTTCCCAACCTACCGATGAATTTCTATCCAACCTGCTGTTTTGGGCTCCATTGCAGGCCATAAGCTTCATTTCCATCCAACTCTGAAAACTCTGCCATGACGCGTTACGCGTCCAGACAGGGAGGGTTGGGGGTGCAAACATTTCGAATTTGGGGGACGGAATGTCAATCATCGATCGGAAGGGGTTGATTTCGTGTCACCACTACTTCTAAGGACCTTCACAGCCCTTTCAGCGATTAAGACCTCGTTTCAGCCCTTAAAAGGGGCCTGATTCGAAAAATCATACGAACGGGGGTTGCAGGGGAAGGGGTGGTGACAAAGGCACAGCTCCTTTTTTGAAACGGTAGGGGAAGACCCCCGCATTCACAGCACTGATAAACATCTCGATTAAAACCTTCCTTAGGGGTGAATCGAGAGGGGGTGGTTTGGTCCCATGCCAGTTGAGGGTGTTAGGGGGTGTGGACATTGCCGGAGGCCTTAAGAATTTACTGCAATCAGCAACTGAGGACGGTGTGCAGGTTTTCAGATGGTTAAACACACCCGGTACCTTCTCAGACGCCCCCAATGGTAGTCCATGTTTAGGGGATGATGAAGGGGGTTGAAAATGCCCAAACGTCAAATGTAACGATTTCTACGTGTTTGTGAAACCTTTAAGAGCAAGACTCATTCATTTTCGACTGCTTTGGCAACCTGCGACAAGTCCTGCAGCGTTTTTCGCAAACTTCAATTTGCGGTTTTCGAAAATGGGCTGGTTTTCGCGGTGTTACCCCGAAACTACTCAAGTTGGGGAGTTGTGCTGAAGCATATGCTTGGTATGCGTCAGGACAAACGTCATACTGAGATTTCGAGCTTGTAGGTCAACTTTTCAAAATTTGGTGGCCTTTGAAAAACGTGGTGCTTTAATTTTTTTGAGCAGTATATTTACATGATCAGGACTAAAAACCTGACAAAAACGGTACAGTACCCAGGAGCCGACTGCGGTTGTATCTAGTAACAAAGATCAGAACTAGTTGGTCATTGACGGTGGCGTTTGATAGCAAAAGTTGGAACTACTTAAAAATCGAATGTCTGTAGTCCTCACATGACACACTAATACAGCCATCACAATCAACACCGGTTATCAGACAGATTCTACACACACCCAAATTACACGGGGCTACATGGCCGCGTTGTCGCAGCCCCTGATTAGAGGAAACAACCAACCTCCTCAATATGGGAGTTATTCTGCGAGGTAAATGTAGCGCAAAGGGTGATGCAAACTAATTCAATAAAACGCTGCCAACTAGAAAGAATGACTTGTGTCAAACATATTTCATAATTTAGTGCGTTACTCCAAATCAGCTGCTTACTGTAGAACTGGATAGGTTAGAATTAAATCTTGCTGTTGTTGATTTATTTAGGAGCTTTGCAACATTGTGGTCATCTAGCCCCATGTACATGAGTGTGTTTGGAAACTATCTGATAACCCGAGTTATTGTGATGGTTTTATTAGTGTGCGTATTTGTAAGTGGGGCTGGATTTGTGTAGGAGGTGGCTGAGGCCTTATGTCATAACAAGGGACCGGATTATTAGGTTTTTCCCTATTTCTTCCTTACTTCTAAAATTCTTTAATACTTCTCCGAATCACACTCGAGCCATATTCATGAATTCTGTAGTACCTAAACCTAAAAGAACCTAAATGATATGCGAGAACCTAAAAGTACCTCATTGGAGTTTTGTTTCATTTATTGTAGTACTAGCAAGGGAACAGTTATGAATGCATTACGTGATAAGCGCTTTCCTTTCGATGTCAATGAACTACGATCTATATCCGTTTTACGTTTCGGCATGATAGATTAAAATCACTGAGTGGACTATTAATTATATTATCATGGAGATGCATGTGCAACGAATTCTTGTCAGACGTAATTTAAGAATGGCGAGTTGCACGAAACACAAATCCCCCTTCCGTCCAATCCTAACTTGACTGTGTATTTTGAGGAACGAAAAGTTCACTGGCGAAATGAAGAATAGGTGAGTTGCACTTCCACGGAATCTCCAAACACAACCACTCTTCTCTGAAGTCTTAACTCAACACGACTGGACAGTTTGCTGCTGGCTGTATCTGGGGTAATAGGCTCGCCCGCTGGCTAGATTGTAACTGGGGTGATAGGCTCACCCAAAACTATCTCGTAAACGGTCACCTCAGTAATTGAATGGAGATGGTTGGAAAAATTATAACGTAAAACACTTTTCGTGGGTGATGTATTGAACAGCAAGGGAACAGTTATGAATGCATTACGTGATAAGCGCTTTCCTTTCGATGTCAATGAACTACGATCTATATCCGTTTTACGTTTCGGCATGATAGATTAAAATCACTGAGTGGACATTTAATTATATCTCGAGGACTTTTTTGTATAACTTTTCATGCTGAACATTTATTATACGCATAGTATATACTGTAGATCTTTTTAATGGTTTGCCCAGTGTAAGCTTAAAAAGCGCACGGACGCCAGGTTTCTTTTCGACTTTGTCACTGAAATCGTTACTGCTTGGTTTTCTATCATCATAAATGAATTATTTTCTACAGAAACCTTTCTCGAGATATCCTTTACAGAATGGTGAAAACCGCATCAAAATCCATCCAGCGGTTCTCGAGATTACCGGTGACATTCAAGAATCGGGGACTTTGTTTTATACTAAGTAGAGATATTTGAATTTTTAGTCCATAATTCTTAAAAGTAAACTAAAATACAGTGTTTATTCTTATCTCTAGTTGGTTGAGAGAACTATTAATTATATCTCGGGGACTTTTTTGTATTACTTTTCATGATGAACAATTCTTATACTCATAGTATATACTGTAGATCTTTTTAACGGTTTGCCCAGCGTAAAAGTCAAATACTTTCAGCACAGGTCAGCTTGTATCTTATTGTTTGGTTATTCACTGCCAGGAAAATGGGGATGTACAGTTTCTCTTATTATTTACACGTTCCCAGTATTCTAAATTTAAAACGTTAATTAAATGGGCTAGAATGTGAAAATCACCTCTGGCATCCTTGGTTTTATTGAATTTGAGTAATTAACATATTTAAGGACAGCAAATGTCGGTTAAAAGTGTGAAGTTCTCGGTGGTAATTTGATAAAAGACGTATCACTATGCAATATATTTACACTCTCGGCACAATCAGATTTTCTACTAACAATTAAGCATTACAGTTACGTTTTGTGCAGTTTATGTCAACGTACGCTACGCTTTAAACATAAAAACGTATTTAAAATCCTATTCAACCCATTAAAAACCTTAAGAAAACCTATTTTATGTTTTTGAATACCTGAAATTACAACTTCAAAAAACTAACAAGTAGTTCCGTGAAGAAATATACAGACAATTTTCATATATCCTTCTCATGTTAATTGCCTCTATCGACATACAAAATTTCAGTTTGATTGTTGTGATAGATTCGTAGTTATTGAGAAACGTCTAAACATTTCAGATGGTCGCCAGGTTGGATTTTTATTTTTGTACTATTACATTAAGATTATTTTGTACGTGTGGCATTCAAACTTCAATCGCATGATTAGAACACAAGAATAAAAACGAGATTTTAAAATTTCGCACAGCTGCCACCTTGTGATTATGCAAACAATTGAAATAAATTAGATGCCAGAGGATTAACATTTGTACAAGCATTTAACGTGCAACGTTTCACTGCACTCGGATAGTTAATTCGCGAGAAACGTCCATTTAAAATATTTAAAGTTCGCGTCGCTGCCATGTTGGATTTGTGCTCACCAGGTTACTGAAAGCCCTATAGGTGAACATAATGTTCATAGCCTCTATGAACATTAAAAAATTCAGTTTGATTACTGTAAAAGATTCGTAGATATTGAGAACCGTCAAAATATATCGGATGCTCGACATTTTGGATTGTTTTGTGTATAGGCCATAGCGTTATGTACCATTCAAGGGCAATTATTGCCTAAGTTCATTATTCAAACGTTCACTTCGATCGCATGATTACGCCACAAGAAATAAAAACTTAATTTTAAAATTTCGCACAACCGCCATCTTGAGGTTATGTAAACAATTGAACTGAATTAGAAGCCAGTGCATTACAATATGTATAATCATTTACTGTACCACATTTCACTGTGCTCAGATGGTAAAATCACGAGAAAAGTCTATTAAAATGTTTCAAATTCGCTTGGCCGCCATGTTCGTTTTGTACTTTACAGGTTTTTGAAAGTTACATACGTAAACTTATAGAAATGCCCTTTGTCACCGTACAAAATTTCAGAGTGATATCTGTTACAGTTTCGGAGATATAGAATGCCAGTGAAATATTTCGCACAGCCGCCATTTTGAGGTTATAAACAATTGAACTAAATTAGACGCCAGTAAATTACAATGTGTATATATATTTGCTTTACTAAGTTTCATTACGTTTGGATGGTTAAATCGCGAGAAAAGTCTATTTAAATGTTCCAAATTCGCTTGGCTGCCATGTTGGTTTTGTAGTTACCAGGTTTTTGAAAGTCTCATAGGTGAACTTTTATTAGTGCCCTTTATCACCATACTTAATTTCAGGGTGATGTCTGTAATAGTTTCGTAGATACTGAATGCTGGTGAAATATTTCGCACAGCCGCCATGTTGGATTGGTGAGACACAATAAAATTTGAAGGGCACGGTCGCGGTCGGCCGGAAAGGTGCTATGATCATCTTAGCGAATTTCATTGAAATTGCTCCAGCCGTTTTGAAGTTATTAGAGGGACACGCACACACACACACACACACACGAATCACACACGCACACACAGACACACGGACAAAAGGTGATCTCATAAGCCTATTTTTTCATAAGATGAAAATAGGCTAAAAATCCGTTGCTTAGTTATACCATAGTAATGTAACAATATCCCAGCATTTGCTTGCTGTACAAAGGATGGGTGGCGTGGACCAGAGCAAACTACTTCTAGCATGGCTAAGGTGGGAATCGCACCCACCTCTTCTCAGTTGAGTGAATCAAAGCTAAGAAGAGCTCTCTTCAGCCATCCTACAAGCGGTTTTCATTGTTTCCCACTTCTACTGCATGCAAATTCTACGATGTTACACAATTTAAGGCCACGACTGCCTCCTCCCAACTCTAGCTCCAATTACAAATATACGTAATAATACTCCCTTCACAATAACATATGTTATCATATAGATATCTCACACCTTAGTACACTGGGCTACATGGCCACGATGTAGCAAAGCCCCTAAATTAATCATCATCAACAAAAACAACAACATAAAAAAGCCATTGGAATACAACAACCCCAACAACCCCTGGCACTATACAGCCCATGAAGGGCCAAGGCCGACCAAGCGACCGCTGCCCAGCCATTTGGCCTGCAGGTATTGGGGTGACGCGTGATCAGCGCATCGGATCCCCTCGGCCGTTAATCTTGGTTTTCGTGATCGGGGCGCTGCCTCACTGTCAAACAGCTACTCAATTGTCCTCACGAGGCTGAGTGCACCCCGTTCCAACCCTCACGTCCGTTTTAAAATCCCTGACGGAGCCGGGAATCGAACCCAGGGCCTCCGGGTGAGAGGCAGGCACGCTACACCAACACCACGGGGCCGGCCCATTAGAATACACTTCGTTGTATTTGAGTCTTCAGTCTTTTGACTGGTTTGATGCGGCACTCCTTACCTCCCTGTCCTGAGCTAATCTTTTCATCTCTACATAGGTACCACACCCTGCATCCGAGGCAATCTGTTTTATATATTCTAACCTTGGTCTACCCCTAAAGTTCATGTCCTCGACCCTTCCTTCCATAACTAAGTTTGTATGAGTCTCACCAACCTAAAGTATTGCAATTTTGTATTACTTCAACTTGTAGCCACGACCGCGCTCCGATTACCTTTAAGCACTGCCAACTGGATCGCCTCCCTCCTGGCTACTTTAAACTGCTTGCTCATTTAACACTCAGAGGCGTACAAGGTATATATTAATTCACTGCTACGTTGCAACACCAACCTACTGTGATCGCCACGGATTTTTAAAGGGGAAGTTACCCAAAACGATGGACTCTTAAGTTTGGAGGCTTAATATCGAGACTAACTGACGTGAATGCATTACAATAAGTTAGTAGATTTGTTAATCAATCATCATACACTCACTCACTCCGTTGGCTTTTCTGGGACGTGACGATCCCGTGCCGCTCTCACTATCTGCCTCCATTTCCTCCTATCCAGCGCAGTATTCTCCCAAACAGTAATACCCATTTGTCTGCAGTCAGAGGTCACCTCATCTTGCCATCTACTCCTAGGTCTTCCAGGGGGTCTCGAGCCTTCGATCTTCTTCTCATACACCTGGCGAACTATTCTGGCAGCGTCCATTCTGATAACATGCCCTGCCCATTGCAGCCGTTTCGCTTTCATGACGTCCACTACTCTGGGTTGATTGGCCAACTTGTACAGCTCATGATTTGATCTGAGAACCCATCTTTGTGTTTCCTGGTCAAAGATGGGGCCGAAAATTTTTCTATATATCTTGTTTTCGAAGACTGTAAGTTGGCGTTCCTCCCTTTTGGTCACACTCCATGTTTCGGCTCCGTATAGCAGTACCGGCCTGATGATCGTGTTGTATAGTTTTAGTTTTGTTTCCCTGGTCAAAAGTTTGGAGGAAAGTAATTTATGCAGGGAAAAGTAAACTTTGTTTGCATTCCGCAATCTAATTTGGTGTTCAACTTGTCTTCTATTGCAGTCATTTATATTTACCCCAAGGTATTTGAAGTTTGGCGTGTTCTTAAAGGTAAAATTGCCTATATGAAGGTTGTTGCGTTGGTCTGTAGTCATGTTTTCTCTCTGTATGATCATGTATTCTGTTTTCTCTTCATTAATCTTTAGACCTATTTTTGCAGCAGTTTCATTTAATTTCCTGAATAAAGCTTCAATTTCTCCTCCATTATTTCCTATTAATACAATGTCATCTGCATATGCCAGGATGTTGTTTGTTATCTGCTAGGTCTCCAGTTACAGCTTCTTTGGTTTCCCGAATTACTTTTTCCAGAACGATGTTGAAGAGAAGTGGGGAGAGCGCATCACCTTGTTTTAGTCCTGTTCTGTTTTCAAAACCGTCTGATACGGATCCACAGTGTGTCATAAAGTATATAATGTTGATTTAGACACTCACTGGCTAATTGTCAATATAAAAGAAAACAAACAATACATGGCGGTAGAGGTGATTGTTTTAGGGATGAGGACGAATAGTTATAAGTTTACCTATACATTTAGGAGAAAGTAGGCTATATGTTCTTTGCTGAATATCTTGTTACTCTATCTATTCATCTGATCTTCATCATTTTCCTACACCCCATTTCAAATGCTTCCATTCTCCTCTTTTCTGCTGGGCCAACATTCCAAGTTTCACTTCCATAGAGCACCACGCTCCAGTAAAAGGCGATCAGAAATGAGTTTCTAATACCTAAATCTATATTTAATGTAAAAGTGAATGGTTTCTGTAGAAATACTTTCATAACTTCTTTGCTTCGTCCATCACTACTTATTTTCCTTCCAAACAATAAGTAGCAGCAGTCACCCAATTACTTTAGCTTTTCACCTGCCAAATTTACGTCAATGGGGGATTTTCTGATACACTTTAGTAAGATGCTAATGTTTTTAGTCATTACGTGAAATGTTGCCATTTTATTGTTAATATTAAACAAATCATTCGCGTTCATAACGTGTAGAGGCTACACGCTCTGAGTTTCTCTTCCACTGCGACAGTGCTTGATATTAAGTTCTTAGCTTCAAAGGCAAGCATATTAAACAAAGGAGTGCAGAGCAATTCTACAAATAGAACAAGAGGAGTGCAGGCAAGAGAGGATTACAACTTTCCCTCTTTTGGACACCAAGTGTGTGTGGAATGTCAAACTCACCTTTATATTCGACGTTCCTGGTACAAACTAAACCCTACACACGAGAAGTCTCGGGTGATAAAAATTCTTTAACACTTCAACACTCTTGGTGTCCCTTCTCGACACTTCAAGCACGAACTTTCCTTTGCGATATTCTGTATGAATATTAACTTATACTTTCTATTTGTTGTCGGGAAATAATGAGTAATATACCGTACTACTCGTATATTCTGCCGCTGCTATATGTAGAGCCATGGACACACGCGTGCGTTTATAGAAATCATATTTGTGTAAATCATTGGATTCCCCTGCAAGGGGAGATTTTTTATAAGTTATTCTATTATAGCATATGAGGAGCTAGTTTTCAAAACTGAATATCTCCACATTCATGAATTTTACAGGAGAGAGAAAAAACATATTTCTTCAGACAGGATTACCAAAATGGAGTAATACATAGTTTGAATGATAGCTGTAAAGAGCAACATACTATTACCAAAACTGCACCAAATTACACATACGGAGTTCGAGTCATAAGTCTTGGCAACTTTTTTTTTCGCGAACAGGAGACAACTCGGAAAATCTACGATATGCATTTGGAAACGTATGCTATGTATTTGCGTAGGATGCCACCAGATGATGTATGTAAACAACAGTCTGGGTCGGAGCATGCCCCCAAGTTCAGTGTGTGAGTGAGAGCATCACACAATGGAAGACAACAAGCAGGAGCAATGATCGTACATCAAAATCGCAGATCTAATCCCCAAAGTCAAGAAGCCACTACGTGGACGACGGTTTTCTAACAAAGAAGACATCGTAACAGCATTTCGGAGGGAGGTGTTACACGTTAGCGATAAAGATGCAGCGAATGGTATTCAGCGCCTGCCCGACCGCTGGCAACGCACAGTGATTATTTCGAATGTCTATAACCAGTGGACACCTTTCCTTTGTACGCAATCTTGTGTATTTGCTGTCTATACCATAATAAAACCATGTTTACCAATGGCCTATGTTCTGTCATTTACATACGAGCATCTCCTGACGTTAGAATGTATTTTCAGGCACTGTGCATACGTACATGCCCTATATTTCCAAATGCATATCGTAGATTTTCCGTGTTTTCCCCTGTTCGCGAGAAAAAGAAAGTTGCCACGGCTTATCACTCGAACCTCGTATATTACATAAAAAGTTATTGATAAAATATTGATAAAAAATGAATGGATATATATTGTGCCCGTTTAGACCGAAGTCCAACGACCACATATGCATTTCACCAAAAATCAGTCAGCACGAGAATGTAAACATTCCAGGGCGTCATATGGGTTAAAGTGACAACAATAACACAATAAAAAATGCTTTACTGATTTTCGGCTCGATGCAACAATAAGGATAGAAGGAGACTCTGAAAATAGCACAATTCGTAAAATATTGTCATTTAGACTTTCACGGCCCGTGTTATTATTCATAATGTTGAATTTTGGGCTTATGCCGTGTTTTATTATATTGCAATTCGACGCGTTTCGAAAGAAACCATGTCTTTCATCGTCAGGAATAATCTGGAATACGACAATGTTGCTAAGAGA
Organism: Meconema thalassinum; assembly: GCA_946902985.2. Taxonomy (NCBI): domain Eukaryota; kingdom Metazoa; phylum Arthropoda; class Insecta; order Orthoptera; family Tettigoniidae; genus Meconema; species Meconema thalassinum. Next base: position 577,716,669 of record OX336388.2, on the reverse strand, counting down.
AAGCAACGAAGAACATATAGAAGGTGCCCAAAGATGGACGCCATTATAGCCCCATGTTAGGGACAACGGAAAGCAGCAGTGAATTACTTTCTCAGGGTTCTGATAATAGGTAGCCAGGATTCACTGAGATTGTAGCCGGTGTCGCGGTTGAAATTATCTGGGTGTTTACGTATTTCAACCGCCTCCCTGATGATTCTGGGACGATATTGCTTTATACGGGCAAGAACATCCACCCCTTGGAACATGACATCATGGCCAGGTGTTAAAGCATGATCGGCAACAGCTGATTTATCAGGTTGAATGAGCCTGATACATCTATTATGTTCCTTAATGCGAGTGCATATTGTTCTCGAAGTCTGCCCGATGTAAACCTTGCCACAAGTACAGGGAACCCTGTAGATACCCGGTTGTTGCAATTTAGGCAAACTGTCCTTAGTTGGTCGCAGGAGTTGCCTAATCTTAACAGAAGTTCCAAATACAGTCCGTATGTTGTATCGACGTAGGATTTTAGCAATACGATCCGTTGTGTTATGTATGAACGGAAGGTAAGCAGTTCCTCTTACATCTCTTTTCTCAACTGACGTCCTATTATTATTTGTTGGTTTCAGAACCGTAGAAATCAAAGCCTTGCTATAACCGTTGCTCTCAAAGGTGGTTCGCAGGGTGTTAATTTCTTCTTGTAAAGAAGACACTTCACAAATCCTCCTAGCCCTGGTAGTTAGAGTTGTAAGGATACCATGTTTCTGGGCAGGGTGATGGTGAGAACTTGCGTGGAGATATCTATTGGTGTGTGTTGGCTTACGAAAAACGCTGTGTCCTAAAGATCCATCCTCTTTCTTGGTGACGAGAACATCTAAAAAAGGTATTTTGCCGTCAGATTCCTTTTCCATGGTGAAACAAATAGAAGGGTGCTGGAGATTAAGGTGATCCAGGAAATGGCTAAGATTTTCCTCACCTTCCGTCCAAACAACGAACGTGTCATCCACATAACGCCACCAAATCTTCGGTTTGAAAGGAGCCGACGACAAAGCTTTCTCTTCAAAGTTCTCCATGAAGAAATTAGCCACAACAGGAGAGAGAGGACTACCCATGGCCACACCATCAGTCTGCTCATAAAAATTCCCATTCCATAGAAAGTAGGAGGAGGTCATGCAGTGATAAAAAAGTTTTGTGATGTCTTCAGGAAAAAAGCCATTAATGAGAGACATAACACCATCAATAGGTACTCTCGTAAACAGAGACACCACGTCGAGACTCACTAGAATATCACCCGGCTGAAGTGTTATAGCTTTTAACTTTTCCACGAAGTGTGTGGAATCCTTAATGTACGAAGGCGTGTTACCCAGAAGTGGCTGAAGTAGTCTTCCTAAGTATTTGGAAAGGGCATATGTAGGAGAACCAATCGTACTAACAATAGGTCTAAGAGGAACATCTTCCTTATGTATTTTAGGAAGACCATAGAGTCTCGGAGGAATAGCATCCCCTGGAAGGAGAGTCTTCGCTGCATCCGCTGGAATAGATGATTGCTTGATCAATTTGACGGTGGCTTTTGAGTAGCGAGTAGTAGGATCACGACTATTAATCCTATATACAGGATCTGATAACAAAGACGAGATCTTGGAATCATAATCAACCTTATCCAATACCACTGTCGCGTTACCCTTGTCAGCGGGGAGAACGATAATATCAGAATTGTCCCTTAGATCTTTAAGTGCCCGGCTTTCGCCTTGTTTTAAGTTGGTGTTAGGTGGCTTAGCTGTCTTGAGAACTCGGGAACATTCTTGTCTGGCTTCCTCGGCCTCTTCAGGTGTGAGGTGATGTACTGAGGATTCTACGGATGTAATAAGTTCTTCAATAGGAATTCTTCTAGGCGCTATAGCAAAAATGAGACCTTTAGCGAGAACTGCCTGTTGGGTATCACTTAGGGGCTTGCTGGACAAATTTACGACAACCTTGTTAGCATCAAGTCTAATGGCTTGAGATTTCTGCAACTGACATAACCTATCATATTTGGAAATATGTCTGTCCCTCACCTGATCTAGAACGCTGTTAGCTTGCACTGAAGAAATACGATCAAAGATATTCCATAATTCCTCACTTACGAAGTTTGAGAGGCGTAGATGTAGCTCTCAAACTTCGTAAGTGAGGAATTATGGAATATCTTTGATCGTATTTCTTCAGTGCAAGCTAACAGCGTTCTAGATCAGGTGAGGGACAGACATATTTCCAAATATGATAGGTTATGTCAGTTGCAGAAATCTCAAGCCATTAGACTTGATGCTAACAAGGTTGTCGTAAATTTGTCCAGCAAGCCCCTAAGTGATACCCAACAGGCAGTTCTCGCTAAAGGTCTCATTTTTGCTATAGCGCCTAGAAGAATTCCTATTGAAGAACTTATTACATCCGTAGAATCCTCAGTACATCACCTCACACCTGAAGAGGCCGAGGAAGCCAGACAAGAATGTTCCCGAGTTCTCAAGACAGCTAAGCCACCTAACACCAACTTAAAACAAGGCGAAAGCCGGGCACTTAAAGATCTAAGGGACAATTCTGATATTATCGTTCTCCCCGCTGACAAGGGTAACGCGACAGTGGTATTGGATAAGGTTGATTATGATTCCAAGATCTCGTCTTTGTTATCAGATCCTGTATATAGGATTAATAGTCGTGATCCTACTACTCGCTACTCAAAAGCCACCGTCAAATTGATCAAGCAATCATCTATTCCAGCGGATGCAGCGAAGACTCTCCTTCCAGGGGATGCTATTCCTCCGAGACTCTATGGTCTTCCTAAAATACATAAGGAAGATGTTCCTCTTAGACCTATTGTTAGTACGATTGGTTCTCCTACATATGCCCTTTCCAAATACTTAGGAAGACTACTTCAGCCACTTCTGGGTAACACGCCTTCGTACATTAAGGATTCCACACACTTCGTGGAAAAGTTAAAAGCTATAACACTTCAGCCGGGTGATATTCTAGTGAGTCTCGACGTGGTGTCTCTGTTTACGAGAGTACCTATTGATGGTGTTATGTCTCTCATTAATGGCTTTTTTCCTGAAGACATCACAAAACTTTTTTATCACTGCATGACCTCCTCCTACTTTCTATGGAATGGGAATTTTTATGAGCAGACTGATGGTGTGGCCATGGGTAGTCCTCTCTCTCCTGTTGTGGCTAATTTCTTCATGGAGAACTTTGAAGAGAAAGCTTTGTCGTCGGCTCCTTTCAAACCGAAGATTTGGTGGCGTTATGTGGATGACACGTTCGTTGTTTGGACGGAAGGTGAGGAAAATCTTAGCCATTTCCTGGATCACCTTAATCTCCAGCACCCTTCTATTTGTTTCACCATGGAAAAGGAATCTGACGGCAAAATACCTTTTTTAGATGTTCTCGTCACCAAGAAAGAGGATGGATCTTTAGGACACAGCGTTTTTCGTAAGCCAACACACACCAATAGATATCTCCACGCAAGTTCTCACCATCACCCTGCCCAGAAACATGGTATCCTTACAACTCTAACTACCAGGGCTAGGAGGATTTGTGAAGTGTCTTCTTTACAAGAAGAAATTAACACCCTGCGAACCACCTTTGAGAGCAACGGTTATAGCAAGGCTTTGATTTCTACGGTTCTGAAACCAACAAATAATAATAGGACGTCAGTTGAGAAAAGAGATGTAAGAGGAACTGCTTACCTTCCGTACATACATAACACAACGGATCGTATTGCTAAAATCCTACGTCGATACAACATACGGACTGTATTTGGAACTTCTGTTAAGATTAGGCAACTCCTGCGACCAACTAAGGACAGTTTGCCTAAATTGCAACAACCGGGTATCTACAGGGTTCCCTGTACTTGTGGCAAGGTTTACATCGGGCAGACTTCGAGAACAATATGCACTCGCATTAAGGAACATAATAGATGTATCAGGCTCATTCAACCTGATAAATCAGCTGTTGCCGATCATGCTTTAACACCTGGCCATGATGTCATGTTCCAAGGGGTGGATGTTCTTGCCCGTATAAAGCAATATCGTCCCAGAATCATCAGGGAGGCGGTTGAAATACGTAAACACCCAGATAATTTCAACCGCGACACCGGCTACAATCTCAGTGAATCCTGGCTACCTATTATCAGAACCCTGAGAAAGTAATTCACTGCTGCTTTCCGTTGTCCCTAACATGGGGCTATAATGGCGTCCATCTTTGGGCACCTTCTATATGTTCTTCGTTGCTTTCTCTTAGCAACATTGTCGTATTCCAGATTATTCCTGACGATGAAAGACATGGTTTCTTTCGAAACGCGTCGAATTGCAATATAATAAAACACGGCATAAGCCCAAAATTCAACATTATGAATAATTCGTAAAATAATCTAATTTTATTAAAACGTTAAAATTGGCTTGAAATAATACATACGAATCATACATTTATGTACACAAAATATACAGGGTAATCAACACATGAACACTTAATATTTGAACAAGAGCCAGATTGTCAGTTCTGTTGACTTTGTTCAAATTAAAATATTTTCAGTCGTAGGTTCTTCAGGGCAAATTAAATTGTCCAGCCTGATTCTTAAGTCATAAGCATTGAAATTAAATGGTTTTACTCGATGTAGAAAAATTACTTTGTTTTTGGTATCGAATGTTGCAGAAAATAACTATCACTTTCCAATATTCCAAAAATTTGGTTCATTTTTAAAGTCATAACAATGGGTATAACACACCATCAACTTATATGGACATCTGAGCATGGATTCGAAGAACTTCAATATTTAACAGAAAATTTATTATACCATCTGTTCTCGATCCAAAATAATTATTCGACTATCAATTTATGGTCAAAAATTATTATTAACAAAACATCAATTCTTTGAATATTAATTTAGCAATTCAATCATTTAAATATAATTTGAAAATATTATTTAGAAAATTGTTACAAATATAGTAACAAATACTATTATCAAAAGTTGCAATTCTTTGACAGAATATAAAAATGTTGATCAATTCATTAGTTTACATAATATTTATATTTTTAATAGGATCACAAATATCCTTTAAATGGTAGTGGCTGTTCATGAAATGACAGTATTAATTAATGTATAGCATCGGCCCATTCTATTTAAATGTGTCAAAAATCAAATGATCATAATTAGCTTTCGACAACGGTAAAGTCTCCTCACAATGAAAGTTTAATGTTAATAACAAAATCCGGGTCAACAAGTACTAGGAAATATTTATAGAACAGGAGAATCAACTGTGAATTAACTATGATGGTTCCATAAAATAACCCTTGGTTATAAATTCGTCGAAAGTGTGGCTTGTAACAATATTTTCAATTCCCAACATAACACATTTAACTATTTCTACACACAATAATGTCTTCCCAAATCATACATAATAATCAAGCCTTTGCTTGTTATCCAAACTGGAAGATTTAGAATGAGTTTACTGTAATTTTATCATCATATTAAACATTAATAATTTCACATCGTGTCTATTTCTGGTTAAACGTTCTCTCAAATGACGTTACCCAAATGATTTATATTTATATAAACTCTAGTAAAACCCTGTTTTATACATTCTATTTGTTTCCCGTATCATCACTTTCCGTGTCTTCTACATGATTTAACTGCATAATGCAAGTGAAAAATGCTTCCAATGAATTCCTCTGTTAGTAGACTGTGGGCGTGCGTTTAACCACTAACCTTCGGAAAAACAAGAATCCGATATAGCAAACTGTTTTAAATATCCAATTTATAAATTCATACTACAAGATATGATTATTAGAAAATATAAATCATAATTATTAGACTATTATCTCAGAAAAATTGAAAGTAATAATAATTATTATTAAATCATCATTATTATTATTAATAATTCCACAACTGGATTTAACTTCAATAAACTATTCGAGAAAGATCAAACTCGATTTCTTTAACGTGGAAAAAATATCCATTCCTCAACTTAAATTTATTTTTAAATTTACAGTTACGACGGCTGATGACCGCGATTAGAAAAAATCACAAAAATAAAATAAAATGCTCGTGATGTTCGTCCATTGATTCAAATCATTGAATCTTCATGTCTGAGTGTAGAAAATACTCAGAAAAAGGCTTCTCATGCCTCGCAAAAATATTTGCAACAGCAAATTATCATAGAAACAAGATGTTCAGTAAAGAACATATAGCCTACTTTCTCCTAAATGCATGGGTATTGTTATAACTCTTTGTCCTTTTCAAGGAGTATGATTGAATGTGGGTTGTAGTAGCTTGTTGAAATACAACGTGCTATAGGGATATTAAACATGGATATGAGGTGCCCTTTACCAGTGCTACCTCTGCACCAAATTTCATTCAATTCGGTTTCACCGTGTTTGAATTGATAGGGGGAATCGATTTGCACACAAAGATGGCCGCCATCCGCAAACTATTACGCTGATGACCTATTAGTTTGGTCACAGGATGCTCCCCCCCATAACGGTATGTTGTTGCAAAATTTGGTAGAGATCGGATGATTAGGTTAGTCGTAATGTGATTTAAGCTTTGAACATTTGTGTGGCCGCCATTACGTTTCAGTCAAGATGGCGGCGATATAAAACATGACACTGAGGTGCCCTTTGCTAGTGCTACCTCTGTACCAAATTTCGTTCCATTCGGTTTCACCGTGTTTGAATTAATAGGGGGAATTTATTTTCACACAAAGATGGCCGCCATCCGCAAACAATCGGGCTAATGACCTATTCATTTGGTCAAAGGATGCTTCCTCTATAAGGGTATGTTGTTGCAAAATTTGGTAGAGATCGGATGATTAGGTTAATCGTAATTTGATTTAATCTTTGAACATTTGTGTGGCCGCCATTACGTTTCGGTCAAGATGGCGGCGATATAAAACATGACACTGAGGTGCCTTCTGTTAGTACTACCTCTGTACCAAATTTCGTTCCATTCGGTTGCACCGTGTTCGAATTAATAGGGGAATCGATTTTCACACAAAGATCGCCGCCATCCGCAAACGATTACGCTGATGACCTATTGGTTTGGTCAAAGGATGCTCCCCCCATAAAGGTATGCTGTTGCAAAATTTGGTAGAGATCGGATGATTAGGTTAGTCGTAATTTGATTTAAGCTTTGAACATTTGTGTGGCCGCCATTACGTTTCCGTCAAGATGGCGGCGATATAAAACATGACACTGAGGTGTCCTTTTCTAGTGCTACCTTTGTACCAAATTTCGTTCAATTCGCATTCACCGCGTTCGAATTGATAGGGGGGGGACAGACATTCAGAGTACACACACTCACACACACACACAAACACACACAGACTCACACACACACATACACACACACAGACTCACACACACACATACACACACACAGACAGACACACTTTTTTCGCCCTGTGTTGATCTCATCAGTCTACTTTCATTATTTGCAAAAATCGCAATTAGGCTAAAATATTGTGTTGATAAGACTGTAGAACAAGATGTTCAGTAAAGAACATATAGCCTACTTTCTCCTAAATGCATGGGTATTGTTATAACTCATTGTCCTTTTCAAGGAGTATGATTGAATGTTGGTTGTAGTAGCTTGTTGAAATACAACGTGCTATAGGGATATTAAACATGAATATGAGGTGCCCTTTGCTACTGCTACCTCTGTACCAAATTTCATTCAATTCGGTTTCACCGTGTTTGAATTGATAGGGGGAATCGATTTGCACACATACTTGGCCACCATCTGCAAACTATTGGGCTGATGTTCTTGCAGTTTGGTCTGAATATGTTTCCCACATAAAGATATGGTGTTGCAAAATTTGGTAGAGACTAGATTATTAGGTTGGTCGTAATTACATTTTAGCTTTTAACATTTGGGTGGCCGCGATTACGTTTCCGTCAAGATAGCGGTGATATAAAACATGACACTGAGGTGCCCTTTGCTAGTGCTACCTCTGTACTAAATTTCGTTCCATTCGGTTTCACAGTGTTCGAATTGATAAGGGGAATCGATTTTCACACAAAGATGGCCGCCATCCACATAATATTAGGCTGATGACCTATTAGTTTGGTCAAAGGATGCTCCCTCCATACAGGTATGTTGTTGCTAAATTTGCTAGAGATCGGATGATTAGGCTAATCGTAATTTGATTTAAGCTTTGAACATTTGTGTGGCCGCCATTACGTTTCCGTCAAGATGGCGGCTATATAAAACATGACACTGAGGTGCCCTTTGCTAGTGCTACCACTGTACCAAATTTCGTTCAATCGGTTCCACAGTGTTCGAATTAATAGGGGGAATCAATTTTGATATAAAGATGGCCGCCATCCGCAAACTATTAGGCTAATGGCCTATTATATTGGTCAAAGGATGCTCCCTCCATAAAGGTATGTTGTTGCAAAGTTTGATAGAGATCGGATGGTTATGTTAGTCGTAATTTTATTTAAGCTTTAAACATTTGTGTGGCCGCCATTACGTTTCTGTCAATATGGCGGCGATATATATCATGACATTGAGATGCCCTTTGCTAGTGCTATCTCTGTAGCAAATTTCGTTCCATTCGGTTTCACCGTGTTTGAATTAATAGGGGGAATCGATTTTGACACAAAGATGGCCGCCATCCGCAAACTATTAGGCGAATGACCTATTAGATTGGCCAGATGATGCTCCCTCCATAAAGGTATGTAGTTGAAAATTTGGTAGAGATCGGATGATTAGGTTAATCGTAATTTGATTTAAGCTTTGAACATTCGTGTGGCCGCCATTACGTTTCAGTCAAGATGGCGGCGATATAAAACATGACACTGAGGTGCCCTTTGCTAGTGCTATCTCTGTAGCAAATTTCGTTCCATTCGGTTTCACCGTGTTTGAATTAATAGGGGGAATCGATTTTGACACAAAGATGGCCGCCATCCGCAAACTATTAGGCGAATGACCTATTAGATTGGCCAGATGATGCTCCCTCCATAAAGGTATGTAGTTGAAAATTTGGTAGAGATCGGATGATTAGGTTAATCGTAATTTGATTTAAGCTTTGAACATTCGTGTGGCCGCCATTACGTTTCAGTCAAGATGGCGGCGACATAAAACATGACACTGAGGTGCCCTTTGCTAGTGCTACCTCTGTACCAAATTTCGTTCATTCGGTTCCACCGTGTTCGAATTAATAGGGGGAATCAATTTTGACATAAAGATGGCCGCCATCCGCAAACTATTAGGCTAATAACCTATTTGAATTGTCAAAGGATGCTCCCTCCATAAAGCTATATTTTTGCAAAGTTTGGTAGAGATCGGATGGTTATGTTAGTCGTAATTTAACTTAAGCTTTGAACATTTGTGTGGCCGCCATTACGTTTCTGTCAATATGGCGGCGATATAAAACATGACACTGAGATGCCCTTTGCTAGTGCTACCTCTGTACCAAATTTCGTTCCATTCGGTTTCACCGTGTTTCAATTAATAGGGGGAATTGATTTCACACAAAGATGGCCGCCATCCTTAAACTATTAGGCTAATGACCTAGTCATTTGGTCAAATGATGCTTCCTCTATAAAGGTATGTTGTTGCAAAATTTGGTAGAGATCGGATTATTAGGTTAGTCGTAATTTGATTTAAGCTTTGAACATTTGTGTGGCCGCCATTACGTTTCCGTCAAGATGGCGGCGATATAAAACATGACACTGAGGTGCCTTTTGTTAGTACTACCTTTGTACCAAATTTTGTTCCATTCGGTTGCACCGTGTTCGAATTAATAGGGGAATCGATTTTCACATAAAGATGGCCGCCATCCGCATACTATTAAGCTGATGACCTATTAGTTCGGTCAAAGGATGCTCCCCCCAAAAGGGTATGTTGTTGCAAAATTTGGTAGAGATCGGATGATTGGGTTAGTCGTAATTTGATTTAAGCTTTGAACATTTGTGTGGCCGCCATTACGTTTCCGTCAAGATGGCGGCGATATAAAACATGACACTGATGTGTCCTTTGCTAGTGCTACCTTTGTACCAAATTTCGTTCAATTCGCATTCACCGTGTTCGAATTGATAGGGGGGACAGACATTCAGAGTACACACACTCACACACACACACACACACACACAGACTCACACACACACATACACACACACAGACACAGACTCACACGCACACATACACACACACAGACCGACACACTTTTTCGCCCTATGTTGATCTCATAAGTCTACTTTCATTTTTTGCAAAATTCGAAAGTAGGCTAAAAATGAGAATTCCAGCTAACTACGCATAAAAACAAGATGTTCAGTAAAGAACATATAGCCTACTTTCTCCTAAATGCATGGGTATTGTTATAACTCTTTGTCCTCTTCAAGGAGTATGATTGAATGTTGGTTGTAGTAGCTTGTTGAAATACAACGTGCTATAGGGATATTAAACATGAATATGAGGTGCCCTTTGCTAGTGCTACCTCTGTACCAAATTTCGTTCCATTCGGTTTCACCGTGTTCGAATTGATAAGGGGAATCGATTTTCACACAAAGATGGCCGCCATCCGCAAAATATTAGGCTGATGACCTATTACTTTGGTCAGAGGATGGTCCCTCCATAAAGGTATGTTGTTGCTAAATTTGCTAGAGATCGGATGATTAGGCTAATCGTAATTTGATTTAAGCTTTGAACATTTGTGTGGCCGCCATTACGTTTCCGTCAAGATGGCGGCGATATAAAACATGACACTGAGGTGCCCTTTGCTAGTGCTACCTCTGTACCAAATTTCGTTCATTCGGTTCCATCGTGTTCGAATTAATAGGGGGAATCAATTTTGACATAAAGATGGCCGCCATCCGCAAACTATTAGGCTAATGGCCTATTAGATTGGTCAAAGGATGCTCCCTCCATAAAGGTATGTTGTTGCAAAGTTTGGTAGAGATCGGATGGTTATGTTACTCGTAATTTGATTTAAGCTTTAATTATTTGTGTGGCCGCCGTTACGTTTCTGTCAATATGGGGGCGATATAAATCATGACACTGAGATGCCCTTTGCTAGTGCTATCTCTGTACCAAATTTCGTTCCATTTGGTTTCACCGTGTTTGAATTAATAGGGGGAATCGATTTTGACACAAAGATGGCCGCCATCCGCAAACTATTAGGCGAATGACCTATTAGATTGGTCAAAGGATGCTCCCTCCATAAAGGTATGTAGTTGCAAAATTTGGTAGAGATCGGATGATTAGGTTAATCGTAATTTGATTTAAGCTTTGAACATTCGTGTGGCCGCCATTACGTTTCAGCCAAGATGGCGGCGATATAAAACATGACACTGAGGTGCCCTTTGCTAGTGCTACCTCTGTACCAAATTTCGTTCATTCGGTTCCATCGTGTTCGAATTAATAGGGGGAATCAATTTTGACATAAAGATGGCCGCCATCCGCAAACTATTAGGCGAATGACCTATTAGATTGGTCAAAGGATGCTCCCTCCATAAGGGAATGTTGTTGCAAAGTTTGGTAGAGATCGGATGGTTATGTTAGTCGTAATTTAACTTAAGCTTTGAACATTTGTGTGGCCGCCATTACGTTTCTGTCAAGATGGCGGCGATATAAAACATGACACTGAGGTGCCCTTTGCTAGTGCTACCTCTGTACCAAATTTCGTTAATTCGGTTCCACCGTGTTCGAATTAATAGGGGGAATCAATTTTGACATAAAGGTGGCCGCCATCCGCAAACTATTAGGCTAATAACCTATTAGATTGGTCAAAGGATGCTCCCTCCATAAAGGAATGTTGTTGCAAAGTTTGGTAGAGATCGGATGGTTATGTTAGTCGTAATTTAACTTAAGCTTTGAACATTTGTGTGACCGCCATTACGTTTCTGTCAATATGGGGGCGATATAAATCATGACACTGAGATGCCCTTTGCTAGTGCTATCTCTGTACCAAATTTCGTTCCATTCGGTTTCACCGTGTTTGAATTAAAAGGGGGAATTGATTTTCTCACAAAGATGGCCGCTATCCGCAAACTATTAGGCTGATGGCCTATTGGTTTGGTTAAAGGATGCTCCCCTCATAAAGGTATGTTGTTGCAAAATTTGGTAGAGATCGGATGATTAGGTTAGTCGTAATTTGATTTAAGCTTTGAACATTTGTGTGGCCGCCATTACGTTTCCGTCAAGATGGCGGTGATATAAAACATGACACTGAGGTGTCCTTTGCTAGTGCTACCTTTGTACCAAATTTCGTTCAATTCACATTCACCGTGTTCGAATTGATAGGGGGGGACAGACATTCAGAGTACACACACTCACACACACACACACACACACACACACAGACTCACACACACACACATACACATACACACACACACAGACTCACACACACACATACACACACACAGACAGACACACTTTTTTCGCCCTGTGTTGATCTCATAAGTCTACTTTCATTTTTTGCAAAAATCGAAAGTAGGCTAATAATGCAAATTGTAGCTTACATACTTGTAGATCTTGATGTCGAAGATCATCTGGTTAAAACCAGACCATTCCAGTCTTTAGTCCCCATTTGGACACGTACTTAAATTCTGGTATCGGCCTCCATTGTATACCCGCAATTTGTCCACCAAGACATAGCGGTAATCATATTCGTAGCCTGATAATATTGATGAAAACTGTTCATATTGGCTGCGTTAACAGCTGTAGTTATATTCTTGACAGGGGTAAGATCTAATTGATCCATGATGAAAAATACCAGATGTAACAAGACCCAACAGTGATGCATTCAGTACAGTTTAATAGACTGACAATCTTATTCAGCATCGGTAACAGCTCTGATGTTCAAGTCCCTGAACTGAACCGTGCCAGAAAGGTATTTGAAAAAGTACTAACATATAACCTTGGTTGGTCATTTAGTTACCAAGACAAAAGCTTTCTTCATGCAATTGGATATAAAAACAAGATGTTCAGCAAAGAACATATAGCCTACTTTCTCCTAAATGTATGGGTATCTTTATGACTCTTTGTCCTCATCCCTAAAACAATCACCCCAACCACAATGTATTGTTTGTTTTCTTTTATATTGATAATAAGCCAGTAAGTGTCAAGATCAATATTAAGGAAGGAAGGAAGATTGTAGTTTTACGTGACCGTGAATCTAGTGAGTATGAGCCACGGGACCTCCTTTTTACGTGGAATCCGAACCACAGGACATGGCATTTCACTTCGAAAATCTCACATGCATTGACCGGGAATCGAACCCGGACCGCCTTGGTGAGAGGCACACAGCTAGACCGCTGAGCCACCACGCCCCCAGATCGATATTATATACTTTATGATGATTGAATAACAAAACTACTAACTTATTGTAATGCATTCACGTCCGTTAATCTCTATATTAAGCCAGCCTGCAAAATTAAGAATCTTCCGCCCCAATCACAGTAGGTGGTGCTTCGACCTATCAGTGAATTAATCTTTATCTTGTACGCCTATGCACTGCCATCGTAATGTACTACGATGGCAGTGTTCTATGGGTGTTGAATGAGTAGGCAGTTTAAAGTAGCCAAGAGGGAGGCGATCCAGCTGGCAGTGTTTAAAGGTATTCGGAGCGCGATCGTGGCTAATAGTTGAACTACCAGTATTACAAAATTGCCATACTTCAGGAGGCCAGCTCAGGCATTTACACAGCGTTATGTTTGGAACAATATTACCCACATAAGCCACAAGAGGACAGCACCGTACAGAGGCATTAAGAAGGCTGTGGTTAATGACAACGTGTATCTAGTTCTTCTATTCTCCTTTTTCTAATGTCTTCTGTTTATGTGCGATGCTGGGACTGTGATTTTATTAATATACGAGTGTATACTTTATCCTCTCCTTTGAGCTAAATGACATTTTATTCAGTATCTGTGGGAAAAGCTCGTGCACATCATTTGTAAAAGAATTCAAGAAAAAAAAAAACCTAACTGTAGCAGTATTCGGTCCCCAGTCAACTGCGTGTCAGACTAACATGCTAGCCCAGAGCTAACCGTATCCATGACGTCAGGTGTTCTTAACTGACATATTAGATACAAACTGTTGGCAAATAATGACTTTAAATAAACGATTTCTTCACTGCAGTACATCTTCATTAAAGATCATTTCATACAAAGTTTATATTATTGTATCAGTACGGTATATCACATACAACATACTAAAACTACTGAAATATAAGACAGGCACATGAGGACAGCTGCCATCTTGTCGTGTGACACAAACGGCTCAGCTCTTTTAAGCCACTCATACTGTATAATATTATAATATTAAATTATAATAAATAACGGATCACGACCTTCAGGATAGCTTAAACCCCCCTAGGCTCGATAATCGGAATTGGTGGGTCTTAAGCTATTTATTAAAATGGTTGCATAATTCACACGGCCGCCATCCTGAAATGGCATGGCCGATGACCTTAAAGTTTGGGTGAAAGACGCGTCCTATATAAAGGTATGTTGTCACCAAATTTGGTAGAGATCGGATGATTAGTTTAGCCGTAATTTGATTTTACGTTTTGAACATTTGAGTGGCCGCCATTCTGTTTTGGTAAAGATGGCGGCGATATAAAGTATGACACTGAGGTGTCCTTTACTAGTGCTACCTCTGTACCAAATTTCGTTCAATTCGGTTTCACCGTGTTCGAATTGATAGGGGGGGACAGACATTCAGAGTACACACACTCACACACACACAGACACACACACACACACACACAGAGACTCACACACACACACATACACACACACACACACACAGACTCACACACACACATACACACACACAGACAGACACACTTTTTTCGCCCTGTGTTGATCTCATAAGTCTACTTTCATTTTTTGCAAAAATCGAAAGTAGGCTAATAATCCAATAATAATATTTGTGGACTGTGGAAAATTTATAGATTAAGTCTATCATATGCCCGTGAGCAATTTTATATTTACCAATGTTTCTGCCACAAAATATCTATCACCTGAGTTATAACTGCCGAAAAATCCTAAGTTCAATGAAATGATTTCCAACATTTTATGAAGTTCCTGTAACCATGTACTGTTTCGTTGAAACGCACTAAGTCCTAGCATCCATGTGCTATTTCTAAGTATAACATCGAATATAGCAACCACGCGCTTCACGAAGTAACATGCGATGAACTAGCGACTGAGCGCTGTGGCGAAGTAACTTGCGATGTGTTAGCGACTGGGCGCTGTGATGAATTCACATACGATGAACTAGCGACTGAGCGCTGTGATGAACTAATATAATGTTCCTTGGTCGTCGCCCGTTTTTTTTTTTTTTTACTCTCCAGGCGGACTCCTGACGTCACGGCGAGATATGTCCCCAATCCTTAAACTTCTCATATCTCGGCTTCCGCTGGTTCGATTTTCTTCAAATATAGCACATTCTTCTTCCCTTTTCCGTGCCAGTAATGTGGTATTAGTGCAATGTTTCCAATCAATCGGGAAATATTTTATCCAAAATATAGCCTCGCATGTGACAACCAGCTACGTCACTTGCCGTTCTGTAGGATGCATAAAACAGGTAATATAGGCCGAAGCTGGGACAGGGGCTAATGGGCAAGATGGCCGCCGCGCGCAACCAGTGGAGGGGTCAGTCATAGCTGGGCCAGGGGCTAATGGGCAATATGGCCGCCACGCCCTGAGACCGTCAATGACGTCACAGGGAGAGGTCGGCTGTGTATTTGCCAAATGGAATATTTATTATTATTATTATTATTATTATTAGGTAATTATTAATTGATCATGTATAATCAAGACCAGCCTTATATTATCCACCTCTTGGTGTAGTGGCTAGCATTCTTGGCGGTCATTCCTGAGGTTCGAATCCCGGCTCTGCCAAGAAATTTAATTTCTGGTCTCAGGAGTGGAACGGGGTACACTCAGCCTTGAGAGGCAAAACTGATAAGAGCTGGCTTTTGATTCATACCTCAACCATTCTGCCTAACCCAACTTCACCTAACCTAACCTAACCTAATCTAACTTCACCTAACCTAACCTAACCTAACTTCACCTAACCTAATCTAACCTAACCTAACTTCAAAGTGAGAGCAAATATGAGAGCAAATGTGAAAGCACAAATAATAAACTCAGTTATAACCTAACCTAACCTAACTTAACCTTACCTAAACTAACCTAACCTAACCTAACTTCAAAGTCAGAGCAAACTTCAGAGCAAATGTGAGAGCACACATAATAAACTAAGTTATAACCTAACCTAACCTAACCTAACTTAAAAGTGCGAGCAAAAAAAAAAAAAAAAAATGAGAGCAAAAAGTGTGAGCAAAAAAGTGATAGCAAATGTGAGAGCACAAATAATAAACTTAGTTATAACCTAACCTAACCTAACTTCACCTAACCTAACCTAACCTAACCTAACATAACCTAACTTCAAAGTGTGAGCAAATATGAAAGCAAAAAGTGTGAGCAAAAAGTGTGAGCAAAAAAGTGGGAGCAAAAAAGTGAGAGCAAAAAGTGGGAGCAAAAATGTGTGAGCAAAAAGTGGGAGCAAAAAAAGTGGGAGCATAAAGTGGGAGCACAAATGTGGGAGCAAAAAGAGGGAGAAAAAAAGTGGGGAGCAAAAAGTGGGAGTAAAAAAGTGGGAGCAAAAAGTGGGGCAAAAAGGTGAGGAGCAAAATGTGGGAGCAAAGAAGTAAGAGCAAATGGGAGAACACAAATAATAAACTTAGTTATAAACTAACCTAACCTAACCTAACCGAACCCACAGAAACCTCATTTAAAGAAATTAGATTTTACATTTTAACATTTTACATTTTAACATTTTAGATTTAATGATTTTTTCATTTTACATTTTTTAGATTTTACATTTTACATTTTTGATTTTTTTTTTTTGGTATTTTAGATTTTAGTTTTTTTTTTGATTTTACATTTTAAATTTAAGATTTTTTGATTTTAGATTTTACATTTTACATTTTCCGAAAAGAGTAAACTACAAGGTCACATACCAAACCTCACTAAACCTAACTTTACCAAACCTAACTTAAGCTAATCCAAAGGCTAATGCACATACACAAAGTATATAAGGGCACATGCAACTATCCTTATGCTAGTCTTATAGGCTACTGTACAACATGATCTCTACCCCAACCGGGGTATTTTTTTTCATTTTGTTGTTTTCTCATTTGTTAATTTTCCAATTTCCCATTTTCAGTTTTTTAAATGTCAGTTTTAAGTTTTTCAATTTCATAATATGGAAACATGGATTTAGCATTTTGTTGTTTACACATTTATTTATTTCACAATTTCCCATTTACAGTTTTTAAAATGTCACTTTAAAGTTTTTCAATATCATGATATAGAAACATGGATTTTCCAATTTGTTGTTATACATTTGTCAATTTACCAAATTCCCATTAACAGTTTTTAAAATTTCAGTTTAATGTTTTTTCTATTTTGTCAATATGGAAACATGGATTTTCCAATTTGTGTTTTACATGTTCATTCTGCATTAGGGGTGGAGAGAGGTGGGTAGTAATTAAAAATGTACAAGCAGTGTCCATACAATATTTTTTATTTTAAATACATGTAGACTACACTATTTACACATAATACATTTTTATATATATTCTTTTTTGTTATATATTGTACAGTTTTTTTTATTTTGTTTTCTATTTGTATTTACTTTCTTGATTATGAATACATTTTTTTTATTTTTGTAGTGTTATTGTTTTATTTCCTAAATTGTTTTATGTATTTGCTAGTTGCAGGCTGAAGATTTTGAAATTCATAACTTAACTCTTTAAGCATGGTCAATGATTGAGTAATGACCATAGGCATGTGTACCTATACCATCAGCATTAATCACTCTTTTATCATCACCAGGACACAACGCAATTTTGTTTAGTCTTATAGATGATATGTCATGTTGTTTAGAAGCGAAAATGTTCATTGGTATTCTTTTCACATTGTTTCTCATGACACCATCCTTATAATCCTGAAAGCTTATACAATTTTTGACAACACCTTTGCTAATACCTTTAATCTTTTTGATTTTTTTACCATTTATGTCTAAAACGTACATTTTAGCTCTAAGTCCAACAAATGCTTTTATAATTTGTCCACAAGCCTCGTCTTTAAATTTCCCCAACGTTTTCTTGTTTTATGTAGAGTAACATATGTGATTAGCAGGATAATCTGATGTGTCCAGGTGTTCTAGGAAATCCAACTTGTCTTGATATACATCTGGGGTGTTAACCAAATAAATGAACGAGTCGGTATCCATATACATGAGTTTAAGATTGTTCATTCCATAATAGGGTAGCAGGTCATCATAGTGGTGGGAATACATTAGAGTTTTTGAAATATCCAGTATACACATTCCAATATATATAGGCTTATTGAATACAATGTTACGTTTAGCCATGTGGAAAGCAGCTAGGTTGGTCCATAAATTGTTCTGTCGATGAATGTTGGTTTAGCTATTAGCTTTTCTACCTTTTTGCTGTCAGTCACAAGACGTATGTCTATTCTTTTACGGATATTTTCCATTGTTTTCCCAAAAATGGCATTGTTGAATAATTTGTACAGATTTTTCTCAAAATCATTTTTGGCTTGTTTTCGAAGGTTGTTATTAAAATCAACGTATGCCTTTAACCAAGGTCTTTGCTTAAACTTTATCACACGATGAATTTTTATGAATTTTATTCCATGATCTAAAGCCTGTTTTAATGCCATGTAGTGAACAACATATCGCCTTCGATTTCCAAGATGAGGAATTAGTTTTTCAGAGACGAATCCTTAGGTTGTGTACACTCTGGTAGGAAAGGTAAATCGTTGTGTAGATCATGAAGGTCAAATGGGTAATCAACATAACGTCTATAATGTATCCCTCAGGATCGTCTTCCTTTAGTTTTTCTAGATCAACAGTATCTGGAGATACCCACTGAAATCCACCATAAGGAAGGGAGTGGCACATAGCCAACCAGTATTGGTTGTTGGCATCATCATAGGTGATAAACTGCGATGGTTTCTCAGAATCATAGGTTTCCATGTATTTATTGTTAGCTTCAGCATACCGATGAGACACCTGGCATATGCCTCCACGTATTCCAGACTCGATTAGAAGAATCTGATCGTAATCCTGTAGCTATTCCAGTTCAATGTCTGTGTAAAGGAGTATTGCCTCAAAACGTAAACCAGGCGAAGTAAAAAAGTGTGCAGCATCCACTCGGTGTGTTTCTAGTGTTTTGTTTCTAAACGTTTCAAAGCTGTCAGCAAGAAGGTGTACATCTGATGTTAGGTAGAGGTCACTATATTCCCCTAGATTTTTAATGTTGAACTGATTCCAGACATTTTTGGCATGTTCATAGTCTTCTTGACTAACATCTTCTTGACTTAATTTGTTAAAGAATGCCTCCTTTGGAGGTAAACACGTTTCACTTAACTTTTCCCATGAGTCAAAATAGTCATAACAAAATACCCCTTTACGAGTCATGAGCATTGCATTTTCTTTTCCAAAGTACTTGTCTGTTTCAGGGTATGATGTTAAGTTGGAAACTAAGTTTTCCAAACTACTCGGCATTAACCGAAACGTGTCCACAATTCTAAGCTTAACATTTCCTACATAATTGGTAGAGGAAATTTACTTTTCTTTGGAGTTAGCGATAACGTCCACTCTCTGAGTAATACATCCCAACTGTTTTACAATGAAATTTGCGTCGTAGCCACTCATATTATGTAGAAACACAGGAACGGGGTTACGTGTTTTACACCTCAAATTACAGTTATTGTGAGCACTTCCACGGTACTCCCCTGTAATGTGGCAGTGGTCTCGAACTTTCCAGCCCTCTTTGGTAAATGGTTTTTGACACAAATAACAGGTTTCAGAACATTGGAACTCTGATTCTTGATCCTGAGTTAAGGCCTTTGGAATATTTAAGCTGTAAAGTCGATCAGTTTCATTAGCTATTGAGATCAAACAGTCCATAAACTTTTCTGCAGCGCCAGGTCCACGATAAATATTAGGTTGGCTTGGAAGGTTTGACTTTATGTGTTCCACAGCAGGTGAGGGTTCAACGTAAATACCAAAGCTCATAGGAACATGACTCTGGTATGGCACTGTATAACTTGCTTCAGGATTGGGTAAACATGTTTGATATGATAAGAGTATACTTTCAAAATCTGCATAGATAACTTAAGGTATTCTCAGCATTTTTTCAACATTTAAGAATTTGACAATGGGGTTTTTAATAGGGATTTCAAACCTAGCAATGTCATGCTGGACACACAAAGCTCTATGTTCTTTCAATTTTTCCATTCCTTGTTGACCATATCGATTATCGAAGTGAGTAAAACACCGTTTACACGTATATATCTTATGTGCATGGCGAGCAATCTGATGTCCTACTAGTTTATCAAAATCTCTGATAAAGACGTAGTGGTTCTGGCCGGATGATGAACTTATCAGAAGGAGGCCACGATGGTTTTGCAGCTCTTGATCCACAACCTTTAGAGGAAACAATTTATTGTCTTTTTCCAGTCCAAATACATTTATGGATATGTCGTTGGCTTTCTCAAATTTGGGAATGTCAGCTAATGACGTAGGAAACGATATCACTGAAAAATCATACTTGATTTCCAGGGCCTTGTATTTACTAACGCGTTCAGCTTTCGCTTTAACCAGTTTTGCTAAAATGGCATACATAAAACAGTTTTCATCCTTTAAGTTTTGAGGATTAATGCAGGCTTTTCTTGCTTTTATAGCTGCTGGTAATGGAATATATGCGCTACCACGCAAAGGATTGTACTTACGTATTTTCAATCGTACTCCTTCCACTGCTAACAAAGCCCAATTACTGCCATTTAGCTCAGATTCCCCCATTTCCGTAGTTAACTTTGTAAATAATGTATCCAAGAAACTACTTAAGTCCGTTTCCAAAAATAGGGCCTGATTTCGTGTTTTAAAAGCACGATCTGTAATTTCATTGGTAGATGTATGAATGAATCTACATTCAGCCACAAGATTAACTTTTATCGACTTGTGCATTGCTAGTTCTTTCTGCATAGCTTGTATTATTTGCTGTTTGGACTCTTTAAGGTATGAATTTAAATCCTTGCACGTATCGCAACGAATGAAATAGGATTTAAGACGACCTTCAAAAGATGTCTCATATTCAATAAGTCCATTTTTGTCAGGGACCAATGACAGTAAGTAATGTTTTGTAGGCTCTGCTTTTTGTCTTTTAGCTGCCGACACAACATTACAACATTCTTCATGACGACGTCCATTGTACACATAGTTGAATGTACTACCACAGGTCTTGCACTCATGAAATTCACCTCACGATACTTCATGTCGCTTCCTATGATAGTCCCGAAGAAAAGTTTTGCACACTCTTTACACATATAGCTAGGAATGGGTTCTTCCATTTTGAATGTTGATTTCTGCAAACAGCTGCTTACTGCGTATCACAGGGCTAGAGGTTGGTCGGTGAGACGGTCTTTCACGATGTGAACACCATGAGAGGTAGTAGTCAACTGGTGATATTCTTGTTAAGGGTCCTCTAATATACCCCTAGTCTAGACCAACAGCTCTTTACAGCGTATGACAAGGCTGTAGACTGGACAGTGAGACGGTCTTTCACGATGTGAACACTGTAACAAGTAGTAGTCAACTGGTTATATACTTGCTAATGATTCTCTAATATACAATAGTCAAGACCAACAGCTACTTACTGTGTAGTACAAGGCTGTACAATAATTGTTTTGACAATCTTTCACGATGTGGTCACTGTGACTGGTGGTAGTCAACTGATGATATTCTTGCTAAGGGTCCTCTAATATATCCCTAGTTAAGGGTAACAGCTGCTCACTGCTTATGACAAGACTAAAGACTGGTTGTTTCAACGGTCTTTCACAATGTAAACACTGTGAGAGGTAGTAGTCAACTGAAAATAATCTTATGGCCTACTCAAGGTTACCAGGTACTTACTGCATATCAAAAGGCTGTACACTCATGTGTTAGGCACTCTTTCTTGCTAAGGACCCCAATATTCCCTACACAAGGCTATACATGTTAGTTCTAAACACTTAGTGGTTAATTGTATATTCAATTTTTGTACAAAGCTTATACAAGCACGTTATCACTCGGTAAATCTTTACCAAATAGTCAAATGCGACACGCAAATTATGTTTCCGCTTTCTAGCGGTGACTATGAGAACTACTTGAACGACCAGCATGCTACCTAGCGCTCCATTTCAACACTCTCTCACTGAACAACCAGCATGCTATCTAGCGGTCGATATCAATACTCACTCAACTACCAGCCTGCTACCTATCGGTCAATATGACAACTCACTCAACTACCAGCATGCTACATGGCTCTTTTGTCAGTTTTTTGTTGGCTTTTTTGTTGGCCTTTGTTGGCTTTTGTTGGCTTTTGTTGGCTTTTTTTTTGGCTTTTGTTGGCTTTTGTATTAGCTCTTTCATATTTGCTCTTGCTTGTGGGGGCTTATTTGGTCTTGGAATGTATGTAAGTCCTTTTTTATGGCTGCAAAATGCTTACAGCCATGTTTGTATGCAGCAACAACAACAACAACACACAAAATTCCAAACAAAATCCAAAGTACACTAAGGTTTATCAATGACTCTCAACTCTTACACTTACCTCTATCCCATGCCTAGTCAAAAAATAGTGTATTTTTCAAATTTTTCAAAAAAGATTTGGAAAGTATGCTATATCATTGAACAAAAAATCCTGAAAAGACATATAGTCCACACCAGTTAAAGCAAATGGGCGTATAGGAGAAGAGCGAAAAGAGGGCAGATCGCTCATTAATTGAGTATTGATTTTAGGTTTCGCTTTGAAGCAAGGAATGCACTTGTGAATTACAGAAGAAACTTCACGAATTCCATTTATAATCCAGTACTTTTCCCTTACGAGGCAAAGCAGAGTGCGTGTACCAACATGCAGATTGCGATAATGAAAGTCACGTATAATTAAGGAAGTTACGTGATGTTTGGAAGGCAAAATAACGGGATGCTTTTTGTCCTCAGAGAGCAAAGATTGCGAGAGCCTACCACCTACCCTGAGTAACCCATGGTCATCAAGGAACGGGGCCAAAGCACGAATACGACTGGATTTGGGAAGATCCCTTTTAGAAGAAAGTAAAGACAATTCAGAAGAAAAGGCTTCTTGCTGTGTCAGTTGTAAAACCTTAATGGTAGCGAGATTCAATTCATGATTGGTAAGGTGTGGTTTGGGGAGAAGAGGTTGGTCAACCACAAAATATTTCCATCTAAGGAGATAGGCGACAATTCGTATTAATTTATGAAAAGAAGAATAGCGGGACAACAAGGGATGAGAAGCTTTGGAAACAAGACACGAAGCAATGGATAGAGGTATTTTAGCGTCAGGCACGTTGGAGTTTGTAGCTGGAGGTTTAGAAGGCCATGAAGAAGAGACTTCGAGTAACCACGAGGGCCCATGCCAGTACAACTGGGAAGCTGCCAATTGAGAAGGTAAACAACCACGAGAGATAATATTGGCTGGATTATCAGCACTGGGCACATGCCTCCATTGACATCCAGAAGAAAGAGTTTGAATTTTGGAAACCCTGTTTGCAACAAAAGTTTGCCAGTGAGAGGGGTTCTTGGCGATCCAAGAAAGGGTGATCATGGAATCGCTCCAGAGATAGATTTGCGAGAATTCGACTTTTAATACCTCCCGTAATTTCTTAACAAGTTCTGCAGCCATGAGTGCAGCACACAATTCAAGCCTAGGCAAAGTGATGGTTTTAAGAGGAGCGACCTTCGATTTGGCACAAACATGGTTGGAAACTGGAGATCCATAGAATGAACCGTGATAAACTAAATATGCGCAGCAACCGTAAGCTTTTTCGGAACTGTCCGCGAACACATGAAGGAAAAAGGATGCATTAGAATGAGCGTTAATTAAATTCCTAGGAATTTCAATAAGGGAAAGATCCAGCAAATTGCTGCGAAACGAGAGCCAACGATTAAGAAAAGAAAGAGGGACAGTGTCATCCCATTCACATTTGAGCGACCACAGCTCTTGCATGAAGAGTTTGGCTATAACGATAACTGGGGCAAGAGTTTGAAGCGGATCAAAAATTTTTGCAATTTCAGAGAGAATTTGTCTTTTTGTGTTAGGAAGCTCTTCTGCGAGCGAAACTTTATAGATGAGAGTGTCAGCGCTAGTGCACCAATGAACTCCTAGAGTTTTTATGGATTCGGAGTTTCCACAAATTTCGACAGAAGAAGGATCTACGTCTTCGATGGGAAACTGGGCGAGAAACTCAGGGGAGTTGGAATTCCACTTATGAAGTGGGAAACCTCCATTCCTTAGCAATGCCTGAAGTTCTAAAGACACAAAAGAAGCTTCCTCCAAAGTGGGGAAGGACTGCAAATAATCGTCAATATAGAATGACGTAGTTAGTGCTTCAGAGGCTTTGGAATTAAATAAATGACCATCTTCTGAGGCTAGCAAGTGTAGGGATCGGATAGCAAGGAAAGCAGAAGGTTTTAAGCCATAAGTAACCGTTTTTAAGCGAAATACCTTACTGATTTCATCACGCCACAAGATTCTTTGGAGATCTCGTTGTTCCGGTTGAATTAAAACTTGACGGTACATCTGTTTTATATCAGCTATGACAGCTAAGGGAAATAATCGAAAGTTTAAGGGTATAGCAGATAGATCTGACTGAATAGCAGGACCAGAGTAAAGAGTGTCGTTAAGGCTGTTGCCATTAACGTCGGGTGATGAACCATTGAAAATAACTCGGATTTTATCTTTTACAAGAGGGTTTTTCCACACGGGATGATGGTTTAAATAAACCGTTTCAATTCGGGGGTGCAATTCATCATCAGATTTGTTAACAACTTCCATACGATCTAAGCTTTCATACTCATCCATGAAATCAGTGTACTGCTGTTTAACAAGAGGTTCTTTCTTGAATTTGCTCTCGATAGCAAAGAGAGCTTTTCGAGCTTTGGGCTGAGAGTTAATAAGTTTGGGAGGATTATGTAATCTTGGCATTTGAACAA
Organism: Meconema thalassinum; assembly: GCA_946902985.2. Lineage (NCBI taxonomy): Eukaryota > Metazoa > Arthropoda > Insecta > Orthoptera > Tettigoniidae > Meconema > Meconema thalassinum. Next base: position 577,691,627 of record OX336388.2, on the reverse strand, counting down.
CGAACCGGCCATCAGAAGAACGAGTGGTGGTATTCAAAAAAAGTAGCTCACAGAATTCATTTTCTGAAGAGGTTACATTAGGAGGATCAACGCTTTCAAGCCTCCAAAACTGTTCCAAGTCAGTATTGGAGAAGTAACATTTCGATGCGGGTTGGGAAGAATAATGGGGAAGTTGACCTGTGACGATCCATCCAAAATTAGTGTCTCTGGCGACCACGTTTGAGGATAATTTGCGAACCTGTTTACGAAGGCAATTCCAGAAAACATTGGCACTAAAGAGTATGTCAATAGGATTTTGCATGTTGAACAAAGGATCGGCTAGCCTTAAATGCGAAGGAATGTTTAACCCTGAAATATCCACAGAGTGACTTGGAGTGTCTTCTCCAATGCTATTGAGAATTAGACAATTAAGTTTAAAGAAGTTGTTTCTATGACAAATATCTCTTATAGTTGGTTTTGAGAATTGTAAAGCTTGCGATTTTGAGCTGTTGATGCCCGACACGTTGATAGAAGTGGGGTTTACAGGTAGGCCTAGTTTTCTAATCAAGGAATTAGACACAAAATCATGAGTTGCCGCTGAATCTAGAAGACCGCGTGCACGGACCCAGTTGCCAAAGTTATCCTGAACTTCGATTTGGACAGTAGACAACAATACTTGAGCACTGCGAATGGACTTGGCATTTTGAATATACGATGAAGCATTAGAACTGTTAGCCCTATCATTTTTCGGAGAAGTAGATGCTGTCGATGACCTTGCCTGATCATGACGATGTAGCAATGTGTGATGAGCCTTTTCACAATGGTAGCAAAGTCTTGTGGACTTGCAATTAGAAGCAGAATGAGTAGGCGCTAGGCAATTGAAGCAATGTTTGTTCTGGGAAACTAATTTTCTTCTGTCGTCGACTGACATTTCTTTAAAGGATTTACAGAGGTATAGGGCATGGGGATCTTTACAAAGTATGCACTTTAAAGGTTCGTTTAAACTCTTGCGAGGTTCGCTTTGAGTGTTTAAAACCATAGAGCTAGCAACACGACGTTCACTAGACCTAGTTGGGTAACCAGTAGAGTTTAATTTAAATTTAGATGAGCTGGACCCCGGTTTTTGGGTATTAGACGCTAAGCGTTCGCTTTTAGGTTTGATAGACATTAATTCAAATTTGGAACTCGGGGAAGAGGGTTCACTTTGACTAGCTAGAGCGGTTAAGAGTTGGCATCTAGCGTTTATGAAAGTGACTAAATGCTCGTAAGAGTAGTCGTCTTCTTTAGAAAGTTCAATTTCCCAAGCTTTGAGGGTAGCAGCATCAACTTTAGAAACCACTAAATGTATTAGGAAAGTATCCCAATGTTCAGTAGGTTGATCTAATTGGGACAGAGCCTTAACGTGAAGTTGTGTAGTGTCAACTAGAGTACGCAAACTAGTGACGTCATTGCGCTGTGACGCAGGTAGGTTGAATAGAGCCTTCATATGTCGTTGAACACGTAACCGTAAATTTCCATATCTTTCTTTTAATAAGTTAAAGGCAATGGGGTAATTTTCGGCACGTAGAGGAAGTGCTTCGACTAACTGCAAAGCTTGACCTCGGAGGATAGATCTCAAGTAATGAAACTTGTAAATGACTTGAATGTCTTCATTGTCATGAACAAGGGAGCAAAATAATTCATAGAAAGAATCCCAAGTAGATTCATCTCCAGAGAAATGGGGTAAATCAATTTTAGGTAAAATTGGTTTGGGCTTATGAGTACCATCACGGAAAGAAGTTTGTGGTTCGTGAAGGGAACCAAGAACAGAAGCGTCCTTTTTCTGCTCCTCTTCGAGTTGGCGTATTATTTTGAAAGCAGAACCTATGCCTTCGTAATATAGGTTTTCTACTTCGACTCGATCTTCGGTTTGATTGAGCATACAAGTTTCTATTTCAGTTTGAATGTTACAATAATTTTCATAAGAACTTTCAAAATCCCTTACACGATGTTTCAACAAGTCTAATTGAGCTTCTGAGGGATCTAACTCTTTTATGTACTTTCTGAATCGGGTAGTTTGCCCTTTATAGGATGCTCGTTTAGAAGTAAGTTTTTCATCCTTATCCTTTTCAGTAGGAGCCATGTTAAAGAAAATAGATTGAAATGCAACTCACGAAACTGTGGAACCTTGGAAATGCTGTCAAGCTGGCAGCAGCAAATAAGTAGAAAGAACGGGACACACCAAAGGAGACAGGAGCGGCCCCTTTCCACTTCACAGGCTTTGCACGATGTGGTTATAGCTGAAAGATTCAAAGCAGATATTAATAATTTGCAAGGTATTGTCAAATTACACTTTTAAAAAGAATAAGAATAGAAAATGGACTCTCCCGGGTTTCTGGGACCAAATTTTGGGTAGATTATTGGCTGAGGAATAACCTAACCACCAAGGGAAGATGATTAAGAAAAGGAGATAGGTTTCGGGCTGGAGAAAAAGGATAGAAAAATAGGAGGAGAGTCACACAAAAGTTATAAATTTAACCTTTAATGCACTTAGAGGCGGTTTCCACTGAAAATCCGTTCTCTGATACCTAAAATGGGTTAGAGCTTGGTCTAAGCTGACGGGAAATACAGCTAGGACTTGGGCGGTTTGCAAGAGAGTGGCCTTAGTATATTCCCTCTCAAGCAGGCATAAGACTACTATGGGGAAGGGTGTTGGTCTGGCAAGACTGAGAGTAACAGATTTATTGTATGTCTGTTATAAGAAATTCGTTTGTGCAAAGTAATTCGAAGGATGCCAATAATTTGAATCAGGTTTGGTATTTCCAGTTTTCGAAGTAATAGAGTTCCTGAAAAAGCGACCAAGTGCTTCCAAGAAGGATAATGTTAAAAAATTATACCTTGGGGAGTAATTTTGGGAAGTGGACCAATGGTTGCATTTGGAAATGGCTAAGCTTTTACTCAGCAAGGAGCCGGCTAAAAGTTTAGACAAAAAGAAACACTTATCTTTTGGAAAACTAACCATAAGTTTTCGGAGAGGATCTCCACAAGCAGGTAGCTGGCGTAGCGAGCTTTACTTGCCTTACTGGCCAGTTAGGATTAGCTTTTAAAACTAAGAGAAACTTTGACGAGATTACCACTAAGAGTTCTTGCTCAAATGCAACGAGTGGTGAAAGCCCTATCAATAGATTTAATGTAATTGAGTAGAGAGCCAAGGAAGACAGGATCTTGCCTAACCGTGGTATTAGAGAAATGATAAATCCAAAAACAAATATATAATTTATTTAACAAGGCAAAAGAGTCTAATAAATTTGACAAATATATAGTTTAAATTTTTAGTAACAATTTGGGGTCGCAGACCTCCTAACATTTAAAGTTTGCTCCAGGCAATTAACAATTCTTTAGGTTTCAAACCCTATATATGTACTAAAATCTTTGTAAGATTTAAAAAGAAAAATGAAGTGATTAAAGTTTAAACATTAAATTAAGTACAAGGAGTGTACTTTAAGAAATTTCCAGGTAACTATTTTAAAAAAAGTTACAACTTCGAAAATAACAAAAAAGAAAGCGGGTAGAATGAAGGAGAAGTTCCTATAACTTCTTATATTTATACAGAATTACTGCTGGTTAATATACAAATAAGGGCAGGTCACTTACTGTGAAACCTGAATAGAAAATCAGAAGGAAGGTTCTCGACCTCCTATGTTTAAATAGGAATCACGAGCTAAATGGGGCAGTTTCCATTTCGTGAGACCTAGAAATAACTCACTCAAGAGTTGAACGAATTGTTTTCCCTGATTATAAGGTAGAAACAATGTAAGTTTGAACCTTGTATAAAACACGTAGTTATGCAGAAATTAAGTAATGATAAACAAGCAAGATGGAAGGGCACTTCGCTAGAGTGACACCTTATTGGAAATGATCCAGATTTATAATTTTATTAATATAGTTTGTTAGTAGAAGATTTAGGAAGGATCAATTGGGATTGAGGATAAATGTTCATGGCCTTATTTAATGTAAACGGACGATCGCGACGCGGAAGAAATACTGAAAGCACTGTTTCTCACTATAGTTTGTTGAATAGATGAAAAGTTCACTTTAGTAACACGAAAGTTTATGGGAAAGAAAGTTATTGCAATGATGAAAATAACTGGTTGCACTAGGTAGGCGAGAGTCTATTTCTGGAGAAGTTTGTGAATTACAATTAAATGCGCTATAGAACATTCCAGCGGTGGAAGAAAATTCGCTATTGAGCTTTAATTTAGAAGTAAGATTCTTCAATTTTAAATAGTATTCTCACAAGTGAGTGAAAAATACATGACGGCAGGACTTGTAGATAAAGTACAGGATCTGGAAGGTTCCAGAACGATCTTAATAGAAGAATGGGGCCAAAGTTAATCCAGCGGAGGAACTAGCTTGGTGATTTATAGACAGCGGGTATTAGATAATATCCCACGTGGTGAGAAGATTTCTCATTAATTAGCTTAAGAAAAGCTACTTTCTATTAAGGTTGGCTAGACAGACAAAAGCTCAACATGGCAAATCCAGCAAAGAATGATTTTTGCCCCAAATAAGTAATCTCACGCTGTCTATAAAATATCGTTAAAAGCATGTAGAAGTTAAAACCGATGAAGATGAGGTTAAAACTTGAAGTAGGTACTTATCTTGGTTGCATGTCGAAGGTGAAGTTCCCTTTGACGGACACCTAATGTGCCAACATGGCGAAGAGAGTAGAGAGTGCCTCTTGGTTTGAGGAGACTGGCTCTAGTTGAGCCTTAACTGACCGAGTCAACTGCCGACTTACAAGTGAGACCTGCTCAGCACAGCGCGGAGGGTCCAAGGAAGGGAAAGAGTGGGGGTAGGAGACAAAAGGTATACATATCAGCATAACCAACATAAGAAATGAAATTCTCTTGAGGAGATGGTCTTCAAAGAGTTGAAAACAGGCGATACTAGCACAGCCTGGTGAGTGAAAAAGTAAACGAAGTTCTCTTGCTCATGGAGAAGATAGCTGGCGATGGTAGCAAAATCTGTTGGCCAGATGGATAAGTAAATCTTCTTGCACCAGGAAGAATTGAGGAGCTTCAGAGATTCGCTGCTAGATGACGCTAGGTGGGTCATGGAAGATATATATCTAGAACAGACTCACAAAAGATATAAGCGACATGATCACCAAAGAGAAAATAGGAGATCACTGTTGGTGTTTGATAAACAGGAAGGAATGAACAAACAAAGAGCATTAAACATTATATTCTCTCGCACCGTGTATTCCACTACCCCCAAAATAAATTTCAAGTCGCTAGGACTAAAACTGCAGTAGTGGAGAAAGGCCGATTCTAACGAATGTATATTAGAGAACCCTAAGCAAGTATATAATCAGTTGACAACTACTTGTTACAGTGTTCACATCGTGAAAGACCGTCTCACTGTCCAGTCTACAGCCTTGTCATACGCTGTAAAGAGTTGTTGGTCTAGACTAGGGGTATATTAGAGGACCCTTAACAAGAATATCACCAGTTGACTACTACCTCTCATGGGGTTCACATCGTGAAAGACCGTCTCACCGACCAACCTCTAGCCCTGTGATACGGAGTAAGTAGCTGTTTGCAGAAATCAACATTCATAATGGAAGAACCCATTCCTAGCTATATGTGTAAAGAGTGTGGAAACATTTCTTCGGGACTATCATAGGAAGCGACATGAAGTATCCTGTGGTGAATTTCATGAGTGCAAGACCTGTGGTAGTACATTCAACAATGTGTACAATGGACGTCGTCATGAAGAATGTTGTAATGTTGTGTCGGCAGCTAAAAGACAAAAAGCAGAGCCTACAAAACATTACCTACTGTCATTGGTCCCTGACAAAAATGGACTTATTGAATATGAGACATCATTTGAAGGTCGTCTTAAATCCTATTTCATTCGTTGCGATACGTGCAAGCATTTAAATTCATACCTTAAAGAGTCCAAACAGCAAATAATACAAGCTATGCAGAAAGAACTAGCAATGCACAAGTCGATAAAAGTTAATCTTATGGCTGAATGTAGATTCATTCATACATCTACCAATGTAATTACAGATCGCGCTTTTAAAACACGAAATCAGGCCGTATTTTTGGAAACGGACTTATGTAGTTTCTTGGAAACACAATTTACAAAGTCAACTACGGAAATGGAGGAATCTGAGCTAAAAGGCAGTAATTGGGCTTTGTTAGCAGTGGAAGGAGTACGATTGAAAATACGTAAGTACAATCCTTCGCGTGGTAGCACATATATTCCATTACCAGCAGCTATAAAAGCAAGAAAAGCCTGCATTAATCCTCAAAACTTAAAGGATGAAAAGTGTTTTATGTATGCCATTTTAGCAAAACTGGTTAAAACGAAAGCTGAACGCGTTAGTAAATACAAGGCCCTGGAAAACAAGTATGATTTTTCAGTGATATCATTTCCTACGTCATTAGCTGACATTCCCAAATTTGAGAAAGCCAACGACATATCCATAAATGTATTTGGACTGGAAAAAGACAATAAATTGTTTCCTCTAAAGGTTGTGGATCAAGAGCTGCAAGACCATCGTGACCTCCTTCTGCTAAGTTCATCATCCGGCCAGAACCACTACGTCTTTTTCAAAGATTTTGATAAACTAGTAGGACATCAGATTACTCACCATGGACATAAGATATATACGTGTAAACGGTGTTTTACTCACTTCGATATTCGATATGGTCAACAAGGAATGGAAAAATTGAAAGAACATAGAGCTTTGTGTGTCCTGCATGACATTGCTAGGGTTGAAATGCCTATTAAAAACTCAATTGTTAAACTTTTAAACGTGGAAAAAATGCTGAGAATACTTTACGTTATCTATGCTCATTTTCAAAGTATACTGTTACCCTATCAAACATGTTTACCCAATCCTGAAGCAAGTTATACACTGCCATACCAGAGTCATGTTCCTATGAGCTTTGGCATATACGTTAAACCCTCACCTGTTGTGGAACACATAAAGACAAACCTTCCAAGCCAACCACTTAATTATCGTGGACCTGACGCTGCAGAAAAGTTTATGGACTGTTTGATTTCAATAGCCAATGAAATTGATCGCCTTTACAGCTTAAATGTTCCAAAGGCCTTAACTCAGGATCAAGAATCAGAGTTCCAATGTTCTGAAACCTGTTATTTGTGTCAAAAACCATTTACCAAAGAAGACTGGAAAGTTCGAGACCACTGCCACATTACAGGGGAGTACCGTGGAAGTGCTCACAATAACTGTAATTTGAGGTGTAAAACACGTAACCCCGTTCCTGTGTTTCTACATAATATGAGTGGCTACGACGCAAATTTTATTGTAAAGCAATTGGGATGTACTACTGAGAGAGTGGATGTTATCGCTAACTCCAAAGAAAAGTACATTTCCTTTACCATATATGTAGAAAATGTTAAGCTTCAATTTGTGGACACGTTTCGGTTAATGCCGAGTAGTTTGGAAAACTTACTTTCCAATTTAACATCATACCCTGAAACAGACAAGTACTTTGGAAAAGAAAATGCAATGCTCATGACTCGTAAAGGGGTATTTTGTTATGACTACATTGACTGATGGGAAAAGTTAAGTGAAACGTGTTTACCTCCAAAGGAGGCATTCTTTAACAAATTAAGTCAAGAAGATGTTAGTCAAGAAGACTATGAACATGCCAAAAATGTCTGGAATCAGTTCAACATTAAAACTCTAGGGGAATATAGTGACCTCTACCTAACATCAGTTGTACTCCTTCTTGCAGACAGCTTTGAAACGTTTAGAAACAAAACACTAGAAACACACCGAGTGGATGCTGCACACTTTTTTACATCGCCTGGTTTAAGTTTCGAGGCAATGCTCCTTTACACAGACATTGAACTGGAATTGCTACAGGATTACGATCAGATTCTTCTAATCGAGTCTGGAATACGTGGAGGCATATGCCAGGTGTCTCATCGGTATGCTGAAGCTAACAATAAATACATGGAAATCTATGATTCTGAGAACCATCGCAGTTTATTACCTATGGTGATGCCAACAACCAATACGGGTGGGCTATGTGCCACTCCCTTCCTTATGGTGGATTTCAGTGGGTATCTCCAGATACTGTTGATCTAGAAAAACTAAAGGAAGACGAACCTGTGGGATACAATCTAGACGTTGATGTTGATTACCCGTTTGACCTTCATGATCTACACAACGATTTACCTTTCCTACCAGAGTGTACACTACCTAAGGATTCGTCTCTGAAAAAAACTAATTCCTCATCTTGGAAATCGAAGGCGATATGTTGTTCACTACATGGCATTAAAACAGACCTTAGATCATGGAATAAAATTGATAAAAATTCATCGTGTGTTAAAGTTTAAGCAATGACCTTGGTTAAAGGCATACGTTGATTTTAATAAAAACCTTCGAAAACAAGCCAAAAATGATTTTGAGAAAAATCTGTACATATTATTCAACAATGCCATTTTTGGGAAAACAATGGAAAATATCCGTAAAAGAAGAGACATACGTCTTGTGACTGACAGCAAAAAGGTAGAAAAGCTAATAGCTAAACCAACATTCATCGACAGAACAATTTATGGTCCTAACCTAGCTGCTTTCCACATGGCTAAACGTAACATTGTATTTAATAAGCCTATATATATTGGAATGTGTATACTGGATATTTCAAAAACTCTAATGTATTCCCACCACTATGATGTCCTGCTACCCTATTATGGAATGAACAATCTTAAACTCATGTATATGGATACCGACTCGTTCATTTATTTGGATATCACCCCAGATGTATATCAAGACAAGTTGGATTTCCTAGAACACCTGGGCACATCAGATTATCCTACTAATCACATATGTTACTCTACATCAAACAAGAAAACGTTGGGGAAATTTAAAGACGAGGCTTGTGGACAAATTATAAAAGCATTTGTTGGACTTAGATCTAAATGTACGCTTTAGACATAAATGGTAAAGAAATCAAAAAGATTAAAGGTATTAGCAAAGGTGTTGTCAAAAATTGTATAAGCTTTCAAGGTTATAAGGATTGTTTGTTTGAGTCTTCAGTCTTTTGACTGGTTTGATGCAGCTCTCCATGCCTCCCTGTCCTGAGCTAATCGTTTCATCTCTACATAGCTCCGACACCCTACATCGGAGGCAATCTGTTTAACATATTCTAACCTTGGTCTACCCCTACAGTTTTTGTCCTCGACCCTTCCTTCCATAACTAAGCTTGCTATTCCTGGGTGTCTTAGTATGTGTCCTACCAACCTATCTCTTCTCTTCATTAGCAGTCGCCAGAAACATCTCTCCTCTCCCACTCGTCTTAATACCTCTTTGTTTGTAACCCTATCTACCCATCTGATCTTCATCATTCTCCTGTAACACCACATTTCAAATGCTTCAATTCTCCTCTTTTCTGCTGCACCAATAGTCCAAGTTTCACTTCCATAGAGCGCCACGCTCCAGACAAAGGCTTTCAAAAATGACTTCCTAATACCTAAATCTATATTCGATGTCAGCAGATTCCTTTTTTGTAGAAATGCTTTCTTTGCCTGAGCCAACCTACTTTTAATATCCTCTTTGCTTCGTCCATCACTGGTTATTCTGCTTCCTAAGTAACAGAAGTCTCCTACTTCCTTCAGCTTTTCACCAGCCAATATGATCTCCATAGAGGTTTCTGATTTATTTCGGCTGCATTCCAGTATTTTTGTTTTACATTTATTAATTTTCATCATGAATTCTTTCTGTAAGACGGAGTCCATACCATTCAAAAACTCATTCAAATCCTCAGGCTTGTCGGCCAAGATGACTATGTCATCAGCAAATCTCAGAGTTGAAATTATTTCTCCTTGAATCTTCACCCCCACTTTAATTTTTTCCCTAATTTCCTTCATTGCTTGTTCAATGTAAAGATTGAAAAGTATGGGTGATAAGTTGCAGCCTTGCCTTACACCTTTCTGAATACCAGCTTCTCTCTCATGTCCTTCAACTCTAATAACTGCTGTCTGGTTTCTGTACAGATTGTATATCACCCTCCTATCCCTGTACTTTATTCCAATTGATTTCAAAATGTCAAACAATTTAGTCCAATCAACGTTATCAAAAGCCTTTTCTAAGTCTACAAAAGCCATGAACGTTCTCTTATCTTTCCTTATTCTACCTTCTAAAATCAGCCTAAGACTTAGTACAGCTTCCCTTGTTCCTACATTTCTCCTGAAACCAAACTGGTCTTCACCCAACTCCGTTTCTATCTGGCTTTCAATCCTCTTGTAAATTATTCTAGACAGGATCTTTGAAGCATGAGTAATCAAGCTGATTGTACGGTAATCTTCACATCTGTCAGCTCCCACTTTCTTTGGTATAGGGATGATTACATTCTTCCTGAAATCAGGGGGTACCTCACCTGTCTCATAAATCCTACACACCAAGTGAAATAACCTGATCAGACCTTCATCTCCTATGCAGCGTAGCAACTCAATCGGTATATCATCTATGCCTGGTGCTTTGTTCCTGCTTAAGTCTTCCAAAGCTCTATCAAATTCTGATCTCAATATTAAATCTCCTTTCGCATCCTCATCAATTTCCTCCTCCCTTTCCATTACATGATTCTCAATCTCCTTTCCCTTATACAAACTCTCTATGTAAGCTTTCCATCTCTCAACCTTTTCATCCCTATCTGTTAGAGGCTTTCCATTTGTGTCCTTAATATTACAGCACTTAGTCTTCTTTTCCCCAAAAGTATTCTTAATCCTTCGATAAGCTGTGTCTACTTTTCCTAATTTCAGACAATTTTCTATACCTGCACATTTCTCTTTCAACCATTCTTCTTTCGCTTCCTTGCACTTCTTGTTAACCTCATTTCTCAGACGTCTGTATTCTGCTTTCCCCTTTTCATCTCTTAGATTCTTGTGTTTCCGCCTTTCATCCATCAATTCTAGTATATCCTGAGTGATCCACGGTTTTCTACCTATTCTTTCTTTCCTACCAATGTTTTCTTCTGCGGATTTTGTTATTTCATTCTTCAAAAGTGCCCATTCGTCTGCAATTGAAGTTTGTTTAGGGTTTTTCATTAGTCCTTCCTTTATACTTTTCTTGAATCTTTCGTTTACATCCTTCTCTTTCAGTCTGTCTATTGCCCACCTTTTTGGCTTTTGACTTTTCTTCAGTTTCTTCAACTTTAATCTGCATTTCATTACAACCAGACTGTGATCAGAGTTTATGTCAGCACCAGGATATGTTTTACAATCCAAAATCTGGTTTCGAAACCTCTGCTTGACCATAATGAAGTCGATTTGGTAACGCCCTGTATCTCCTGGTCTCATCCATGTGTATATTCTTCTATTGTGGTTATTGAATAAGGTGTTAGCTATGACCAATTCATGCTCGGTGCAGAATTCCGTCAGCCTGCTTCCTCGATCATTCCTTTCACCTAATCCGAAATCTCCTACTATCTTCCCTTCTCTCCCTTTTCCTACCACAGCATTCCAATCTCCCATTACTATAACATTTTCATCACCCTTGATATACCTCAGAATTTCGTCTATTTCTTCGTAGACCTTTTCAACATCCTCATCATCAGCTTGACTGGTAGGCATATAGACTTGTACCACTGTAGTGCAGGTAGGTTTTGTATTGATTTTTGCTACAATAATCCGTTCACTATATTGCTCATAATATTCCACCCGCTGTCCAAGTTTCCTACTCAATATGAGGCCAACCCCTGCTTGGCCATTGTTTGATTTAGTGCTAATGACCCTATAGTCTCCTGACCAAAAGTCCTGTTCTTCCTGCCAGCGCATTTCACTAATCCCAACCAAATCCAACCTCAACCTATCCATTTCCCTTTCTAAGTTTTCTAACCTTCCACTTCCTAGCAGACTTCTAACATTCCACGCTCCGATCCGTAGAATGTCAGATTTCCTCTTTGTCACTTCTGTGATGTTAACCCCCTCTCGAGTAGTCCCCACCCGGAGATCCGAACGGGGGACTAGTTTACCTCCGGATTGAAATTTTACAAGGGAGGAGGCCATCATCACATGTAATTATGCATAGAGAGGTGCATATCCTCGGGAATAGCATACGGCTGTAGTTTCCCGTTGCTTTCAGCCGTGCAGCAGGACGCAGTGTAGCCATTATTGGCTTATATTATCAATATCTTAACCGTCTATACGACTAGTAAAGAATTGATTTATTCTGAAAGGCTGCTACTCCCTTTCAGAATAAGTAAAGAGCAATTCTACTAACAAAAATACTAACCTTCTACCGTACTAACAATTAAATACAAAAACTCTACTAACAAAAAACATAAGTTCCACCAACAACAAATACTACCACTAAAACATTCTGTCATCAGGCACACTCACATGCACCCTCACACAACACAGTCTACTGAAACAATGAACTATAACTAATAAACAATGCAAGTGCTACCAGACACACTCACACACCACAGCATAATAGAACAATGACATATATCTAATAGACAAACTAACTACCTACTTACAACTAAAACTAACTACATACATACTTACTGTACTTTTATTTGAATTGACAATATTTACAAAATGCAATTTAGATAGAAAATACTTACAAAATGTAAAATATGAAATGCGTTTTCTTTCTGGATTGTCTCTGGCCCTCACATTCCTATACTAAAGTTTGATTGGCCCTCGGGTAACAAAAGGTTGGACCACCCTGGTCTAGACCAATAATTGTTAATTCATTAGGCCATACAAACACCCCTGGATTTTATCACGCACAGTGGGGGTAGACACGCATCAATAATTTTCATCCAAACCCATGGTTTGTGCCTAGACCAATAACTTTTAGGCAGCGAGGCGCTGGCTTTTCCCGATTAGTTCGAAACATGAAATTCTTGCGATCAGCGTTCATTACAGTGGTAAATACTGTTCTACATACTAAACAAACCTAACCTGGGGCTTATGCCCAGACCTCCTTGCTTGTAGTGCAATCGGTAATTTTCATCCAGACAGTCGTCTAACCAAGTAGCGACCAATGGTTTAGTCCAGTCAGTCGTCTAACCAAGAAGTGCTCGTTTATTTCTTTTTCTCACATAATTACAACATTACATGTGTCGTCTAATGTAGGCCTATTTAGTATCGGATATGTTGGTAACTAATGACGTCAATGATCGCTCACTGCGGCAGTTTCACATACCAAATATGCTGTCGAACATGGCTGCGGTTGTTAACTATACAATAAATAAAAACACATGTTTAAGTGATTTAGCACATATATCCGGTGCAGAAGTGATCAAGGTTAGTAGTTTCAATTGGTAATGTCGTCCCCTCCCCCTCCCGCCAAAAGATGAAATAAGGTATGAAAATGATATATTATCAAAGTGAAAGCGAAAAGAAAGAAGAGTGATACATGGTACAGAATTAATCTGAAATTTCACTACAGTATATGTCGTTTTATAAAAGGGCATAGTGGGTGGGTTACAGACAGCGAAGGAGAAAACATCTATTAGGACATCACTTCCATAATTATTATTCATCATTACACAAGGAAAGCAGACCCGACCAGCAGTTGGAAACTGCTCAAGATGATGATGATTACACAAGGTAATTAGGCTAATTTAAGTATTCTACTTGGTTCATCACTCCTGAAGTGTTACCTCTATTACGTATGTCGTTTCGCCTTGAACATTTTTGGTTGAAGGCGGGCTATTATTTTATTTTAGAATATTCACTGAAAATTTGATGTAATCAGCGTAACGGCAGCCTTCGTAAAGAGGTTTACGCAGGCCAGCGCGTATCCCATTTTTGAACAGCTGACTGCGGTTGACTGTAGCGTTGGGGGTCTGCACCACTAGCGCTGGCCAACAGCGGGGCGCACTTGAACTCGGTCAGTGATAACACTATGTATTGTATTCGTCATGATAATGCTATTATTATGATCATGTAGAAATGAGTGGAAGTGTAGAGTGTAGTGTAGAGTGCGACAACGCTGCCTCAGTTCAATTCCCTCTCATATAATCCTCTCTCGCAATTTAAATATCTCAGCTCTCCACAGAAAATTGTTTTGTGTTGGTATCTTATAATTATAATTTTCAAGATATTACTCCGTCGATAAAGCTTGCCTTTCAACGCCTGTACTTAACTCGTCAATTTCTCAGTGAATTCATTGAATTTTCTACAAGTGGCTTTTAATGTGCCGGTTGATGAGAGGTCAGGAGACTATTCTACCAACCATCTCGCGTTGTGCGGCTAGCATTTTTTGGCAGTTGGTCCAGGTTCAATTTCCAGCTCTGCCAAGAAATTTTAATTTTGGTCTGAGGGATGGAACAAGGCACACTCAGCCTCATGAGGCAAAACTGAGAAAAGGAGGGTTCGATTCCTATCTTAGCCATCTTGGAAGTGGTTTCCACGCTTCTAGTCCTGGCAAATGCCGGGATGGTTCCTAAATTAAGGTCATGGCCACCTCGTTCCCAATCCTCATCTGAATAATAAATGCACACACTAATCCAGCCATCACAATAACACAGGTTATCAGACAAATTCCACATGCCCAAGTACACAGATCTACATGACCATGTCACAAAGCCCCAAAATCAACCAACTGCTGCTTTCTACCATTCCAAGATGAAATCTTCGAGTTGCCATTAGTCTAATGCCCCTAAAATCCACGACTAGTTCGAAGCTTCTTTTGCCCGAACCACAAGGTCATCAGCCAAACAGCCTCGAGACCGCAACCCACGATCCAACAAGGCCCGGCCTCATCAACTCAGCCTGTCGCACATAGGAAGGTTCAAAATGTCCTCAAGGAGGTGACCGTAGAAATGACCAACAGGCCAGGCCCACCGTGCCATATCATTGTGGGTCCGCGCCTAAGCATTGGATCAACCATCTTCTTGCATCTCAATAGGGATTTGCCAACAGGCTTTCAACAGCTTGTCTCAATTCTGCCTTCATATTGTAGGCCTATTGGCAACTCCAGCTATCTGATATGACATCTAGCGGTAAAAATTAGAAACTTACCAAGTAGGGTACATTTGTCACGTGGTGACTGTTTGTATATGGTTTCTTGTATTCGTAAGCAGATAGAGGTAATTTCTTCGTGTCTTTATACATAAGTAATAAGTTTTACTCGTTGATGGAGTGTAGAATGAGTAAAAGCAAAGTATATTGCTCGGTTTACGGCTGTAAGTCGATGCATAAAAGAGGGCTGCGGATATAAGTTTTCATCACTTTCCAAAGCTTGCCACGGTGGGTGAGTGGATAGCGTGTCGGTCTACTAACCCCAAGATTGCAGGTTCGCCCCTGACCATGGATTATGTCATGAAAAACAATGTAAAAAGAATACCAATGAACATTTTCGCTTCTAAACAACATGACATATCATCTATAAGACAAAACGAAATTGCTTTGTGTCCTGGTGATGATAAAAGAGTGATTAATGCTGATGGTATAGGTACACATGCCTATGGTCATTACTCAATCATTGACCATGCTTAAAGAGTTAAGTTATGAATTTCAAAATCTTCAGCCTGCAACTAGCAAATACATAAAACAATTTAGGAAATAAAACAATAACACTACAAAAATAAAAATGTATTCTTAATCAAAAAAATAAATATAAATAGAAAACAAAATAAAAAACAACTGTAAAATTTATAACAAAAAAAGAATATATATAAAAATGTATTATGTGTAAATAGTGTACATGCATTTAAAATAAAAAATATTGTATGGACACTGCTTGTACATTTTTAATAACTACCCACCTCTCTCCACTCCTAATGGAAAATGAACATGTAAAACACAAATTGGAGAATCCATGTTTCCATATTGACAAACTAGAAAAAACATTAAACTGAAATTTTAAAAACTGTAAATGGGAATTCGGTAAATTGACAAATGAATAACAACAAATTGGAAAATCCATGTTTCTATATCATGATATTGAAAAACTTTAAAGTGACATTTTAAAAACTGTAAATGGGAAATTGTGAAATTAATAAATGTGTAAACAACAAAATGCAAAATCCATGTTTCCATATTATGAAA
Organism: Meconema thalassinum; assembly: GCA_946902985.2. Lineage (NCBI taxonomy): Eukaryota > Metazoa > Arthropoda > Insecta > Orthoptera > Tettigoniidae > Meconema > Meconema thalassinum. The sequence goes on along the minus strand of OX336388.2, from coordinate 577,675,616 downwards.
TTGTAAAACTTAAAACTGACATTAAAAAAACGAAAATGGGAAATTGGAAAATTGGCAAATGTGTAAACAACAAAATGCAAAATCCATGTCTCCATATTATGAAATTGAAAAACTTAAAAATGACATTTAAAAAAACTGAAAATGGGAAATTGGAAAATTAACAAATGAGAAATCAACAAAATGAAAAAAAAAAAAATACCCCGGTTGGGGTAGTGATCATGTTGTACAGTAGCCTATAAGACTAGCATAAGGATAGTTGCATGTGCCCTTATATACTTTGTGTATGTGCATTAGCCTTTCGAATAGCGTAAGTTAGGTTAGGTTATAACTTAGTTTATTTTGTGTGCTCTCACATTTGCTCTGTTGTTTGCTCTGACTTTGAAGTTGGTAAAGTTAGGTTTAGTGAGGTTAGGTATGTAACCTTGTAGTTTACTCTTTTCGGAACATGTAAAATGTAAAATCTAAAATCAAAAAATCTTAAATTTAAAATGTAAAATCTAAAAAAACTAAAATCTAAAATACCAAAAAAAATGTAAAATGTAAAATCTAAAAAATGTAAAATGAAAAAATCAATAAATCTAAAATGTTAAAATGTAAAATCTAATTTATTTAAATGAGGTTTCTGTGGGTAAGGTTAGGTTAGGTTATGTTATAACTAAGTTTATTATTTGTGCTCTCCCATTTTCTCTTACTTTTATGCTCCCACATTTTGCTCCTCACCTTTTTGCCCCACTTTTTGCTCCCACTTTTTTACTCCCACTTTTTGCTCCCCACTTTTTTGCTCCCACTTTTTGCTCCCACATTTGTGCTCCCACTTTATGCTCCCACTTTTTTTGCTCCCACTTTTTGCTCACACATTTTTGCTCCCACTTTTTGCTCTCACTTTTTTGCTCCCACTTTTTGCTCACACTTTTTGCTCACACTTTTTGCTTTCATATTTGCTCACACTTTGAAGTTAGGTTATGTTAGGTTAGGTTAGGTTAGGTTAGGTGAAGTTAGGTTAGGTTATAACTAAGTTTATTATTTGTGCTCTCACATTTGCTCTCACTTTTTTGCTCACACTTTTTGCTCTCATTTTTTTTTTGCTCGCACTTTTAAGTTAGGTTGGGTTAGGTTATAACTTAGTTTATTATGTGTGCTCTCACATTTGCTCTGATGTTTGATCTGACTTTGAAGTTAGGTTAGGTTAGGTTAGGTTAGGTAAGGTTAGGTTAGGTTAGGTTAGATTATAACTAAGTTTATTATTTGTGCTTTCACATTTGCTCTCATATTTGCTCTCACTTTGAAGTTAGGTTAGGTTAGGTTAGGTTAGGTGAAGTTAGGTTAGGTTAGGTTAGGTGAAGTTAGGTTAGGTGAAGTTAGATTAGGTTAGGATAGGTTAGGTTAGGTGAGGTGAGGTTAGGTGAAGTTGGGTTAGGCAGAATGGTTGAGGTATGAATCAAAAGCCAGCTCTTATCAGTTTTGCCTCACAAGGCTGAGTGTACCCCGTTCCACTCCTGAGACCAGAAATTAAATTTCTTGGCAGAGCCGGGATTCGAAGCTCAGGAATGACCGCCAAGAATGCTAGCCACTACACCAAGAGGTGGATAATATAAGGCTGGTCTTGATTATACATGATCAATTAATAATTACCTAATAATAATAATAATAATAAATATTCCATTTGGCAACTACACAGCCGACCTCTCCCTGTGACGTCATTGATGGTCTGAGGGCGTGACGGCCATATTGCCCATTAGCCCCTGGCCCAGCTATGACTGACCCCTCCATAACAATAACATAGGGCTGGTTGCGCGCGGCGGCCATCTTGCCCATTAGCCCCTGTCCCAGCTTCGGTCTATATTACCTACTCATAAAGCTTCGATTTCCTTCTTAGCACATTTGGAGCGCGCTATTCAAATCCTCCGCTTGGAACTTAGCATTTGGGCATGTGCTCTCAAATCTGGACAACTGGATTTGGGCACAATATTTAGTTAAAAAAAAAAAAAAAAATTGTGGTTGTATTTAACTATGGAAATCAGGATATTTCACATAATCTCAAATATCCTAATTTGTGGTATTTATTTTGAACCGACAGTAGTAGCTACGCTGGCTAAAGCGCAGCATTAGGCCGTGGGGCCAAGCTCTCTGCTGACTCGGTAGACGCGTGGGTTCGAGCCCCACCGTCGGCCGTCCTTGAAATGGTTTTCCGTGCTTTCCCATTTTCAACACCAGGCAAATGCTGGGACGGTACCTTCTGACAGGCCACGGCCGCTTCCTTCCACATCCTTGCCCAGTTTCATTCACCATCATTCATTTCATCTGTCATTAACTCCTCTCGTGAGGTTGGCGTCAGGAAGGGCATCCGCACGTAAAAACCATCGCCACAAAGCCTTCATCGCATCTCATCCCCGACCCTGTTGGAAAACGGGAATAATAATGGGTAGACATTCAATACAGTGGTATTTATTTTGAACATAATATTAATATGTACAATTAGAAATTAAATGCCTACATTTTAAAAAAATATATTCATTTAGTTCAATATATTGTAGTGTGATGGATATATTCAGTTTTGAACTAAAAGCAAGTTTCCTCACAGCGTTATCAATGGGAAATATTTACATTTAATCAAAAGAGAGTTTACCATCCAATGCAGCTGAGGCAAATGTTACCGAATCAATTATAAGACTTTCTTTTTTTAAATTTTTGTAGATATACAGTTTTGCAAACAAGCCCCTCATATTGTGACAAGCCAGAGACTCTAGGTCATGTACCTCGACAATGTTCTAAAGGGGAGCTACTGCGACATTCTGCCATCACAAAGTACGATTATCGATAACCACTTCCCTGAGAATAATAAAATGGGAATTTATGAGCACTGCATTTCCGGAGAACATAAAGATGCAGAATGATATACTACAGTAGTTTTACTCTGGCCATGCATTATGGTATAGTAATAATATCGTATGGTATTGGGTGCCGGTGCAAGCTTTGTTATTAGACGCCCAGAGGGCAGCTTGCATGTCGAATTTTGTCGTTCTTTGGAGCATTATGAAAGTCAAGTAGTTTAAATATCTAAGCTCCTTGACACTATGGCGCTTTCTAGTAGAGAAATGAGGAACTTTGTGTTGGCGGAAAATCCCGCGATTAATTTTGCTATTATGAACACGCCCTACTGAAATCAAATGGGTTCTTTATCATGCCAACAATGTATAATATGCGTGATTTTTGTCGCCTTTCAAAAATCACTTACCACAGCCAGGAGCGAACTTGCAAGCTTAGGGTTGGTAGTCCGACACGATATCCACTCACCCACTGTGGCAAGGATGCATTATGGTACGCTGTATTAATGATTATGTAGCATATGCTGCGTAGTTGAATATCGACAGCGTCGGCTAGGTCAGTTTACAATAATAGTTTACGTGGCACTCTGGACTGCCCACAACAACTAAAAGTTAAGTTATCTTTATTTGAATCATCTTTTGTTTTCAATTTAAAGCCATGCGGCTTCACCCTATGTTATATTTGTTTACCAATAAATACCAGGCAACCTCTGTCACCGCACACCCAGTCACTTATCCACAGTTTTCACTTGTCAGCTGGGGTTACTTGCCGGTAGTTTCTTGGCCTAGTGTCGTGATATCAGGGAAGGTGGACATAGGTTTTCTTCTGAAAGTAAGCTTGACCGCCAATAATCAAAATATACCTGAAAAACTGTGTCCTAAAAACCTTTGAGAGGGATTGGAGGATGAAGAATAAGTACAAACGGGGAAATAGAAAGGATTCTAAAAGGAGTTAGATTTGTGAAGCCCCATCGAATGGCTTGGCTAAGACATGTGGAACGGATGAAAGGGGAGAGGATATCAAAGAAATTGCTGTATGGAGGTACGGAGGGAAGGAGGGAGCGTGGAAGATGATGGAAGAAAGCACAGGATTGAGACGGATGGATGCACGTCGTGAGGATAGCCAAAGCCCGCCCAGGCATGTAGCGCCGAGAAAGTAAGTAAGTAAGTAAGTAAGTAAGTACTGTGGCCTAAATACTTAGTGTGAGTGTTGCTGTTATAATTCCATACGAATGATAATATTCTGAATAGGTGAATAGGAAGTGTATAAATATAGAAATGACTTTCGGGCGTAACTACCGATGGAGCGGTCTTATCTAGTGAGTGAAAATGAGACCGTAATCGGGACTTGGAATAGAACATCCTGCTGTCCGCTCAGACGCATTTTGTCACCAACGCGGCCAGGCTCTGAAAACGGCACCTTTAAATTACTACATGGAGAGGTGCTGATTCGGCGGCTTCTGGGATAACGTGGAGATATCCCAAATCACCGAAACGAAGCACGTAGTGCGTCATTGTCTGAACTTGACTTGAGACAACTAGAGATTCAGGTTTGATTCCCTACTGAGGTCACATAATCAAGTCTTACTTAACAGATAGAAAATGTTGTCCACTTCCTGATGTAGCAGTTAGCATTCTTCGCTGTCACCTTGGAGGTCCGGGTTCAATTCCCGACTCTGCCAAGAAATGTAATATTGGTCTGAGAGCTGTAACGGGGTTCGCTCAACGTCGTGAGGCAAACCTGAGAAGGGGTGGGTTCGATTCCTGCCTCAGCCATCTTAAAAGTGGCTTTCCGTGGTTTCCCACTTCAACTCCAGGCGAATGTCGGGATTGTTTGTAATTTAAGGCCACGGTCACCTGAATTACAAATACACTCAGTATCACAGACAGCACAATAACGCAGGTTATCAGACAAATCCTCCACATTTCCAAGTACACGGGGCTAAAACATGACCATGGTGTCGCAAAGCCCCTAAAAGAAGCAGTAACAAAAAATGAAGTGTTGAATCTTAATTTTTTTAGAATTGCCTGCTCTATAGCTCTTCACCAAACTTCTTAATTTATATCAGTTCAATCTAATATATAAAAGTGAAAGTCTGTCTGTATGTATGTATGTATGTATATATGTTGTTTCCGTATACAAATCTACACCGTTCCACCAATCTCAACCATATTTTGCATACACATAGTTTAGGACCCAGAAGGAACCGCTGGCTACATGGATTTTCGATAGTCTTTCTTATTCTTCTGATTTCGGCCCTTTTTCACTCAAAAACAGGCTAATCAAATCATAAAATATACTCATGAAGGAATGGCAAGGCAGATAGTTTCCATGGCAACATAGCTCAAGTCGAGACACGGCCGACTTGATGCCAATTGCGCTCAGCACTACCGGTATAGAAAATGAGGATCTTTACTTGAAATCCCGTTAGTTACTCAACTGCTCACACAGCACTGTCAACCGAGTTTAGCATAACAAAGACTTGACACTATCTTCTTTCTACTATATATTTGTCAAATACCACTCACTCACTCATTCATTTATTCATCACGAAATCTCAGAAACCACCGAACGGATTGGAATGATATCTGGTATGCAGCTTCCTCAAGGGCCGCAAATGGCCACTAAGAGAGAAATTTTGGCTATTCAGGTTCTAAAGGGGTGTTAAGGGGGTAGACCTGCATTTAATTGAATAGCAATATCTCCCGATTGGTTTCATGGGGGATGTGATACTCGGCATATAAACTCATCATTAAAAATAAGAAGACATGTGTCTGAGGGTTTTTCGATGTGGTGTATATTAAGAGGTGAAAGGGGTGAAAAGTGGGGATTAAAAGATTCTTAACGGAGCGTGTGTCTCTTAAACGACATAGGCGAGGAGTTTGAAACACAGCGAAAAAAAATTAACATAAAAAAGGAGTAAATATGTGTTTCAAAGTTTTTTCATAAATCCAATTTAAGGGGCCCATGGGGAGAGATGAAATTCTGGGGGGGGGGGGGGAACAGGAAAGAAAGTGTCCTAACTGATTGACTGACTGGCTCACTCATCAAACTCAGGGGAAAAAACTGCTTTAAAGTAAGTAAATAGCTGTTCGACAGGTTTTTTTTTCATAAATCAAATTTAAGGGGTTCATGGGGAGGGGTGAAATTCTGAAAAAAGAAAATTGAAAGAAAATGTCCAGACTCACTCACTCATCATCGCCTAGCCAAAATTATTGAAGTTAGAAACATGACAGTTTGGGGATATGTTCATTGTATGTCAAAACCGTCTACTAAGGGAGGATTTTTTGGATATTCAGGTTCTAAAGGGGTCTTAAGGGGGTTAAACCTGCATTTCATTGAATAACAATATCTCCCGATTGGTTTCATTGGGGGATGTGGTACACGGCATATACACTTATCATTAAAAAGTAACAAGACACGTGTCTGAGGGTTTTTCGATGTGTTTATGAGGTTAAAGGGGTGAAAAGTGGGGATTGAAAGATTCCTAACGGAGCGTGTATCTCTTAAACGACATAGGTGAGGAGTTTGAAACTCAGCGGAAAAAATCAGCATAAAAATAACTAAATATGTGTTTGACCGCTTTTCCATAAATCCAATTTATGGGGCCCATGGGGAGGGGTGAAATTCGGGGGGGGGGGGGACAGGAAAGAAAGTGTTCTAACTGATTGACTGACTGACTCACTCATCAAACTCAGGGGGAAAAACTGCTTTAAAGTAAGTAAATAGCTCTTCGACAGTTTGTTTTTCAATCATATTTAAGGGGTTCATCGGGAGGGGTGAAATTCTGAAGAAAAAAAAATTGAAAGGAAATGTCCTGACTCATTCACTCACTCATCATCGCCCAGCCAAAAATATTGAAGTTGGAAACATGACATTTCGGGGATATGTTCGTTGTATGTCAAAACCGTACACTAAGGGAGGTTTTTTGGATATTCGGGTTCTAAAGGGGTCTTAAGGGGGTTAAACCTGCATTTCATTGAATATGAATATCTCACGAGTGGTTTCATTTGTGGATGTGATACTCGGCATATAAACTAATCATTAAAAATACGCAGACATGTGTCTAAGCGTTTTTCGATGTGGTGTATTATTATGAGGTGAATGGGCTGAAAAGTGGGGGTTGAAGGATTCCTAATGGAGCGTGTAGGCCTATCTCTTAAACGACATAGGCGAGAAATTTGAAACTCAGCGAAAAAAATTAAGCTTAAATAGTAAGTAAATCGGTTTTCGACTGGTTTTTTTTTTTCATAAATTAATTTAAGGGGCCAATGGGGTGGGGTGAAATTCTGGGGAAAAAAGGAGAGAAAGTGTCCTAACCGACCGACTCAGGGGAAAAAGACAGCTTAAGAAATAAGGTAATAGGTGTTCAAGCGTTTTTTAATCAATCCAATTTAAGGGGCCCTTGGGGAGGGGTGAAATTTTGGTAAAATAAATGAAAGAAAATGTCCTGTCTGACTCACTCACTCACTCATCACGCCCAGCGAAAACTTTTAAAGTTGGAAACATGAAATTTTGGGAATATGTTCGCTGTATGTCGAAAACGTTAACTAAGGAATGATTTTTGTTTATTCGGGTTTTAGAGACGTGTCAAGGGGGTAATCGTGCATTTCATTGAATAACGATATCTCATGAGTTGTTTGTTTGGGGTTGTGATATTCGGTATATAAACTAATCATTAAAAATAATCAGACATATGTCTAAGGGTTTATCGATGTGGTGTATATTATGAGGTGAAAGGGGTGAAAATTGGGGGTTGAGGGATTCTTGACGGAGCGTGTATCTCTGAAACGACATAGGCGTGAAGTTTGAAATTCGGTGGGAAAAAACAGCTTAAAATACAGGTAAATAGGTGTTCGAACGTTTTTTCATAAATCCAATTTAAGGGGCCCTTGGAGAGGTGTGAAATTCTGGGGGAAAAAATACAGGAAAGAAAGTGTCCTAACTGATTGACTCACTTACTCACTCATCAAACTCAGGGGGAAAACAGCTTTAAATAAGTAAATAGGTGTTTGACCGTTTGTTTCATAAATCCAATTTAAGGGGTTCATTGGGACGGGTGAAAATATCAAAAAAAAAATGAAAGAAAATGTCCTGACTGACTCTCTCACTCATCATCGCCCAGCCAAAATTATTGAAGTTAGAAACATGAAATGTTGGGGATATGTTCGTTGTATGTCGAAAACGTCCACTAAGGAAAGAGTTTTGGATATTCAGGTTCTAAAGAGGTGTTAAGGGGGTAAACGTGCTTTCCATTGAATAACAATATCTCACGAGTGGTTTCATTTGGGGATGTGATACTTGGCACATATACTAATCATTAAAAATAAGCTGACACATGTCTAATGGTTTTTCGATGTAGTGTATATTATGAGGTGAAAGGGATGAAAAGTGGGGGTTGAAAGATTCCTCACTGTGCGTGTATCTCTTAAACGACATAGGGAGGAGTCTGAAACTCGGAGGAAATCTATCAGCTTAAAAATAGATAAATAAATGAATAAATAAATAAAATAAATAGGTGTTCGACCGTGTTTTCATAAATGCAATTTAAGGGGCATATGGGGAGGGGTGAACTTCTGGAAGAAAAACGTCCACTAAGGAAGGATTTTTGGATGTTTGCTCTCATCGACCAACCAAAACTATTAAAGTTAGAAGAATGATATTTTGGGGATATGTTTGTTGTGTGTCGAAAACGTCTACTAAGGAGGGATTTTTGGGTATTCAGGTTCTAAAGGGATGTTAACGGGGTTAAACCTGCATTTCATTGAAAAACAATATGATACGACTATGACGCGAGCGAAGCGAGGCTAAAATTGAGATGGTGTGTGTCTGTGTATTACTCAATCTCGCAAGTACCACTGGTCCGATTTACGTGAATTTTACATGGAAGTAGCTGATTTACCTGGTTAACATATATGTTACTTTTGATTTCAATACTTTGCACTATTTAAAATGGCGACCATTTTAGTGACGTCACTACACCCTTTGGTTTCAAACTTTCATATTTCCATTTCAAATAAAAAGAGAACGCTAAGAAATAGCAAACTTTTGATGGCATATGCGAGGTTTAAAATTACATTTTCTATCCGAAAGGTATCTGCAACTGTTAGCGAGTAAAACCTAAATTTGTGCTATAAAACACGGTCAACGCCGAGCGGTGTAGTTGGACAAAATGTTCCATCCTTAATCTCCCTCTGCGCAGCACCTCGCCTATCCCCTGTTTTAACTGTCACCTTCACATTTTAATTTATTTATGACGCGTAGCGAAGCATGGGTACTTCAGCTAGTACTTTATAAATAGATGGATTATAGGCCTTCACGGCAGTGCGCTACTCATGTGGAGGTCCGGGCACGGACACTAAAGGCCCGCTGATGAGCCTATCTTGCTGTTCCTAGGCGAAACCCTGCACAAGCCAAGGCATAAACCTAGTAAAATGGCTGAGTTTCAATACTTTCGATTCCTAATTTATAATATTACCTTCATGGTTATTCCAATCATCATGTTGAGAAAACGAAATTAAACCACTCTTACTGTGATTTAAGATCACTTTAGTAATCATTATACATGTAAGTTGTTGAACTTTGTGATATATATTCTCACTCCCTCACTAAAATTAATTCTAGGTCCAAAAACCTTCAAACATAAAAATATAACAGTAAACTGCAAGTATAACAGGATTAACCACGATTTAATAACTACGCAATTATTCCGAATCATCCCTCGGCCACGCATGGTGTTTTGGACTGGTCATGCTAAATGTAATCCGCTAACAAATGAGGGGATTTGTTGGGATAATCAATATGACCTAATGAGGCCAATGACTGAGTGGAATGCTCGGCTTAATGGCAAGAACAGTAATAAAAATGGAATGCTTTATCCATCATGTACAGTATTTCAGAATACCATTTAAATTTAGTAGGTGCAAGTTTAATCGTGAAGAATCAATTTCTTAACTTATAAGCGGGGGATGCGCAGCGCATTCGGTAGGTGCTGAGCTGAAAGGGAGTGGGTTCAATCCCCAGCCAGGTAGTGGATTTCAGAAATGAAACTACCACTTTCGGAAACGCAAATAACCCTACACCAGAAATAAGTACCAGGGCAATTCCTGGGAGCAGAGACGGCCAGGCTTCATCCCATCTAGTGCTGTTATCACAAAGAGAGGAAGCCTCTAACTTCCACTATACCCAGGGCCTCCATGGCTGGTATGGAGTTGGCTTTGCTTTTCTCTTTAACTTGTAATCACAGTTGTATCATTTATAGCTTAAATTACATTATTGTACATTGTTTCCAAACTGATGCAAAGGTTCATTCAAAAGCACTACTACGCACACCACAATAACACAGGTTATCATATATGCAAGTGCACGTGGCTAAATGATCATATTGTCGCAAAGCCTCTAAATGAATTAACAGCAGCATCATTCAAGATATATGATCCCAAAAAATGAATGATTAGCATTTCTGGCTGTCGCCCCGGAGGGCCGAGTTCGATTCCCGGCTCTGCCAAGAAATGTTAATTTTGGACCGAGAACTACAACAGGGTACACTCAGTTAGGGTTTGATTCCCATCTCAGCCATCTTGGAAGTCGTTTACTTTGGTTTCACACTTCTACTCCAGGTAAATGCTGTGATGGTTTCTAACATAAGGCCACCGTCGCCTCCTTCTCAAGCCTCACCTGAATTACAAATACACACACTAATACAGCCAACACAAATAACACAGGTTATCAGACTCATTACACACACACCCAAGTGGACGGGGCTACATGACAACGATGTCACAAGCCCCTAAATCAATTATAATAACAACTGAATATATTTCTGCATATCCAGTAAAAATTGATGACGTCCTGAATAGTACAAATCTGCCAACCAAAACTCTCAGAACGTCGGAATCGTCCATACAGTACTTTATACAGGATGAATGGTTTATGTTGAGAAATGCTTGTCAGTTTACAGGGTCGTGGTAAAAGGTGGCCTTAATTTTGATTTGTAATTGTTCAGGCTGTAATAAAGTTAATTTTATTATTTTTACACCAAAAGGTAGCGAAAATCATAAAGTTGTGTTTACCTATTTAGTAAGCTCCACCTGTGGCACGACTCACATCCAAGCGATAGTCCACCTCCGTCCAGGTCCGCCGAATCATATCAGGAGTCGCAGTTGCTATCGCATCGGTGATTCGTACCACAGGCGGTAATAATAATTAAATTAATTAATTAAATAAATTAAATAAATAATAAAATAATTAAATTATATTTATTACAGCCTGAGCTATTACAAATCAAAAGTAAGGCCACCTTTTTCGATGACCCTGTATTTCTTCTAGGCTTACTTAGCCTACTTACTTACTCCTTGGCGCTACAGCCCATGTAGGGCCATGGCCTCCTGGACAATCTTCACCCACTCCTCTCGGATCACAGCCTACTTACTTACTCCTTGGCGCTACAGCCCATGTAGGGCCTTGGCCTCCTGGACAATCTTCACCCACTCCTCTCGGATCACAGCCTACTTACTTACTCCTTGGCGCTACAGCCCATGGAGGGCCTTGGCCTCCTGGACAATCTTCACCCACTCCTCTCGGATCACAGCCTACTTACTTACTCCTTGGCGCTACAGCCCATGGAGGGCCTTGGCCTCCTGGACAATCTTCACCCACTCCTCTCGGATCACAGCCTACTTACTTACTCCTTGGCGCTACAGCCCATGGAGGGCCTTGGCCTCCTGGACAATCTTCACCCACTCCTCTCGGATCACAGCCTACTTACTTACTCCTTGGCGCTACAGCCCATGTAGGGCCTTGGCCTCCTGGACAATCTTCACCCACTCCTCTCGGATCACAGCCTACTTACTTACTCCTTGGCGCTACAGCCCATGTAGGGCCTTGGCCTCCTGGACAATCTTCACCCACTCCTCTCGGATCACAGCCTACTTACTTACTCCTTGGCGCTACAGCCCATGTAGGGCCTTGGCCTTCTGGACAATCATCACCCACTCCTCTCGGATCACAGCCTACTTACTTACTCCTTGGTGCTACGGCCCATGTAGGGCCTTGGCCTCCTGGACAATCTTCACCCACTCCTCTCGGATCACGGCCTTGGTTCTCCGTTGCCAAGGTCGCTTTCCCTTTGAATCCGTCCGGCTTTGTTTGTCCTTTGGTTCCGTAACAACCGTGGGGTTGTTAACCCCACGCCCAACCCCCAACCTGGAGGACCAGGGTACTGCTCTTAGTCTGGCTCATCACTTTAGATCTGTCCAGGTTGGGTGACCCTACCAGGAGCTTAAGCACCCACTGGCAAAGCTCTAAGGATCATTTGAGGTCGCAAGCTCCAATGGTCACCCGGTAACACCAGATTGCCTTCTTCAAGCTTAACAAGCAATACCACGTATCTGACAATGCTCTTCTGTTCCAATACATTCCTTATGATAGGTTACGCCTCTCAGCCGTTTGTGGATGTGCCGTCCAAATGAAAATTAGCTTTAAATTCATTGTACTGTAGGAACGTATACTGGGTTATTATAAATGGTTGGAGCAGTTTCATTAATTCATTGTGGCTAAATTATTTGACATAGCATAACAAACCTGTACAGGCATATAGAAGACCTCAAAAATATGTTTGACTTTTGTTTTACATTTCATAAGTGTGCTCCTCTACTCGTTCTGCAAATAATAAGTCTATAGTTAAATTTTTCCCACACTCATCAATCTGGTAGTTCTGCTGGTCAAGGAGGTACACAATCACTGGATTTTCCACATAACCCCAAACAAAACAATCACACGGAGTTAGGTCATGTGAGCGTGGAGGCCATCCCGGGAAGTTTTGATCAACATCTCAACAACAATCCATCCATCAGCTTCCCAACTTTGTGAATTTAAGAATTCATGAACAATGGAATGGAAGTGGGGTGGAGCATTATCCTGTTGGCAAACAAATGGAAACTATGCTATTTAACCGCTGCTGCTGCGCTCTAGCAGCCTAAGTATGAAATGCAGCTACAGGACAAGAAAAATTCTTGAGTTTTTCAATAAGGCTGAAAGGTTTTAATGATGCTATATCAGACAATATAGGGACAGAGAATTATTGAAACCACTCCAATCATTTGTAATAACCCTGTATTTCCGGGTAGTTATGCAGTCCTATAGTACAGTATACTTAAGGATCATTTTCCTTTATGCTTAACACAGGAAAATTATCATAACGTGAATTGTTCTGTTGGACAGCGCATCCACACGCGGCTGGCAGTCATGATCAATAATAAGGAAAATATTGGAAAATTAGAGCATTGCCAGATACGCGATATTGCTAGTTAAGGGACGAAACATAGATTAATGTTGAACGCTGAAAATTGTAAAACGAAACACGAACGGAAACGTGTGGAGAAGGAAGAGAATGTGTTTCAAAAATTCACATTTCTGGTCCTTCAGGCAGGAAACTTAATGTTGAACACATGATCTGGGAATTAATATTTTAGGATAACAAAAAAGAAAAGAAATAATAAACTTTACATGAATTTAGTGAACGTACGACAAAGGATGTGGTCTAACTGTTGGTGTTCATGACTTGTCAGTCAAAATGGAAGTAGATATTTCGATTTTGATTTGATCATGTATGGGTCAAATGTAGTAATAGATTTAGTGAACTACATACGACAATGGATGAGGTCTAACGCTTGGTGTCCATGTATTGTTTGAACGAAACCATACGAGCATCGTCTGTCTTCGTCTTCTGTTGGTGAGGTTTGGGATTCTTTGAAGTATTTTCATTTGAAGTTGTTGATCGTTCAATGATTACAATGTCTTCATCTTGTTCCTTAAGTGGCGTAGTTGGTAGCATGCTGACCTGCTGTGCTAAGATAGCGGGTTCAAACCCGGCCACAGTCGTCGGAGTTTTTAAGAGCGTTAAAATCCTTTAATATGCCTTCCTTCGGAGGGGAAGTAAAGCCGGCGGTCCCATGTCATGGATTTATGGCATGTAAAAGATCCTTCCACAGACTAAATTTGTGTGAAGCTAAATTGTTAGGTTAGATTTCGTCGGAACGCTCTATCAAAGTTCCAACGTTCACCTCTAGGTGTCATTGATATCTCGTAGCGAAAGTTGAACTACTTGAAATAGAAAGGAACTTGTAGCTCACCCTAAGTGTGTCCGCTGGAAGCAGCAACAGACTCAGGCGAGCCGAACATGTCCCCGGACACTCCCGGCACTAAAAGCCATACGATAAATTAAAAAATAAATCTTGTCGCCGACTAGTTCCAGGTTCGTCGCTGAATCTTACTACGTTCTGCCTTTTAATTGTATTATTCCACTTTTGAATATTGTGTGTATTAACCAAACGCTGCCTACGTGTTGGCGGCATGGTGGCACACACTAAACTGACAAGTCATGGACACCAAATGTTAGACCACATCCTTTGTGGTATGTAGTTCACTACGACCGCTAGTGTCAACCACACCCGACGAGAAGGAGGGGCGAACGGGGCTGCAGCCCTGGGGCCCGGTCTTGCGGAGGGGCCCGCGAAAGTAGAGGACCCCAGAGTAGACAAATGTACCCAATTGTACGTATTTGCCAACAAATTTGACATTTTATTATATTCAATGTATCTGAATCAATTGAATATGTTGCAAAATACTATAATGGGAACATGTATATATCCATTATCTTCATATCTTCGCGGTCAGAGAAATAGTCAAGTTCCCACTGTTTGTAGGGAGGAAAGTTTCCAAAAAACATTTCAACTTGATCTAGTAGCCGCTTATCTACATTTATGAACCTTCGTAAGTTCGAATTTTAGTACATAAGGTTGTGAAAGGCGTTGAACTTGTTATTGTGATGAGAGAGTAACATTTTCGGTCATGTACAACAGAAACGACGTTGCAAATTTACAATGAATAAAATTAGTACGTTCCAAAAATAAAGTAAATTAAATAATACAACGTTTTTTAGTGGGCTTTAAAAATAAAAAGCAAATTTTATATTTACACGATGTCACGGAGACGAAACAATATGGAGGGGGCCCGTAAGTCCTATCCCCAGGGCACGTACTTTCTCTCCACGGCCCTGGTGTCAACCTCATACATGGTGAAATAAAAACGAAATATCTACCTCCGTTTTGAGAAATCCAGAACTCTGCTTTCTACAAATTGAAGATGAAGAATCAAAGAATAGATTAGAACAGTCAAGCTTTAATTTTATTTAAATCTGTATAAAAAAGGTCCATATTGAAAGCAAGCGTTTTAGCATGGTCTTTTTCTTTTTCAAAATATCAATTAAGCCGGAAGTAATTTTCATTTATATTGAATTATGATGGTGCTTTAGCCTATAAAAACGCATTTTGACATTTTCTGGGTCTTGCAGCTTTGCCATCTCTTGATGAATACAGTAAATTTGCATTTGTCAGTTAGCACAGGCTAGAGTAAAAGGTGGCTTTTCACCGATGTCTCAGTCTCTCTCATGGCTGTGATTATATGGAAGCTACTGAGGTATGGGTGGTGCTTAGTAATGGCATTCGGGGCACAGTCAGTGCCTGTGAATGCTGTGAAAGGGTCTACTCATAGGGTTAGGACTACTGTTCTGACTCAGTGAGGAAAGCAATGGCAAACTACCTCACTCCTCTTCTTGCCTAGAACGCCTCAAAATAGCGCTGCCTTGGGTTTCTGTGGGTATCTACTCACATAACGTAACGGCGGTACTTTTTGAGGATCCAACCAGCCTTCGGGCTGACTACCTAACAGACAGACAGCAGCTTTTCAACTTTCGGCACAATTGTCAAAATAGCTTAACGTTACGTTTTTGCTAAACTAGACCTCAATAGTCAGAGGGCTCTTAGTCTCATTTAGATAGTGCATAAAGCAAAGGGCCTTTCCATACGAGTGTCTTAATTGCCATTATAGGCGAGTTGCATACGACTGTTTATTTTCGACGATAATAAATTATAACTTAATTGTATGTTTTAACATAAATAAGTATTCATAAATATCTGTGGGATTCAGTTAGTGAACAGGGCGCGCTGGCTTTGCTGACTGAACAGAGCGCATGGTGGGTCAAGGAACTCCGAAAGCAGAGACCATTCACTTTGCTTGCCAACACAGAACACCTATTGTTTACAGCGGATTTTGAGTGCATGTGCTAAGGTATCCGTACCTAATTGGTCACAGAACTGATTCTTAAGCTCTGATTGGTGGGAGAAACTGCTTCATAATGAAAAATAGTGTTATAATGAGCTTCATTATGATACAGTTTTCTGACGCATAATGTTTACATTTTGATATCGTCGAACATAATAGCACATTATGCAACGAGCCTATAATGGCTATAATTAAGACACGAGTATGTTTTAAAACGAGCGATGCTAGTTTTATAATTTCCATACGAGTGTCTTTAATTACCATTATAGGCGAGTTGCATACGACTGTTTATGTTCGACGATAAAAAGAAAATGCACAGCGTGCTTCCAGTCGACCGACCGGGTCAGGAAGGGAATGAATGAAGCCCCCATCTAGTGTCGAGGATATAAACTGTGTCGGCTGACGAAGCCTGTCGCACTCCTCTGGGGCAATGATTAAATGAATGACAGATGAAATTAAATGAGAGTGGAGAGTGTTGTTGGAAAGGAATTTGTGCAAGGAAAACCGGAGTACCCGGAAAAAAAACCTGTCTGCCTCCATTTTGTCCAGCACAGATCCCACATGGAATGACCGTGATTTCAACCATGGACCCAGCGGTGAGAGGCCGGCGTGCTGTCGCCTAAACCACGGAGGCTTTTTATGTTCGACGATAATTATAATATTTTATGTTCGAACAAAAATATTCATAAAAATCTGTCGAGATTTCGCCGGTTTTATGTACTGAACAGAGCGCATGGGACGCAGTGAATACCTTGTATTTGACCATGGCCTCCTTAAATACCCTACTATGACACTAGCCACGGGCCACGCAGTGAAATTTAAAATAGGAGGCCGTGGAAGTCAGCAGAGATGCGATGCTACCCTTACCTAATTGGTCACACAATTGTTTCTTGAGCGCTGATTGGTGGGAGAAACTGTTTCATAATGAAACATAGTGCTATAATGATACAGTTTTCTGAAATATAATATTTACATTCCGACATCGTCGTACATAAAAATATTTTAAACATTAATATTTATCCTCGAACCACCATTCTCTATCACAACTACGATGCAGAAAATTACAAACTATTTCAAAGATTCAAAAAATCTCAGACGCTAGAAAGTCGTCAACATATCGATGATAATATGCTTCTCCATTTATCAGAGAAAATGTGCGACTGTTTCTTCCTCTCGTATTCAACACAAATGTTCTCATAGTTCTTACTACCCGGAGCAACTATCCTAATAATTGCAGTGCTACTATAGTCATGGCAATTACAGAGATTATTAGACTGGTGTGAGGTACGAAGAGCGGACATGTTAGTTATTTTCGTAACAACTTGTTTGCTATCACTACTATTAAGCCATACTTCCTGACTCAGTATGTTGAATACCAATATGTTCAGCAGTCGTTACAGATCTGATTCAATTAGACAGAGTAATCCATATCACACAACTTGCTGGCATATTCTATGTAATAACTATGCAAATCAGCTTACCTTGTAACTGAACCAAGAAGATTATTTGCAAACACTAAACTTGTTGAAAACTAAATCATCTCGAGGTGCAAACGAAACCATCCTAATATGATTTGGTGGGCTCTGGTAAATATGTGACAATATCTTCCAATTTCTGATTTTTGCATTCCATAACCATAAATAAGAGTCAGACGTTTCTAAAAGGACGTATATTTTCTACTTGGCAGACCAATTAAAAATGCATGCGTGATAAACAACAAAAAAAGTCAACCCCTGGCACTATCCAGCCCATGACGGGCTAAGGCCGACCAAGCGACCGCTGCCCAGCCATTTGGCCTGCAGATATTGGGGTGACGCGTGATCAGCGCGTCGGGTTCCCTCGGCCGTTAATCTTGGTATTCGTGATCGGGGCGCTGTCTCACTGTCAGACAGCTACTCAATTGTCCTCACGAGGCTGAGTGCACCCCGTTCCAACCCTCACGTCAGTTTTAAAATCCCTGACGGAGCCGGGGATCGAACCCGGGGCCTTCGGGTGAGAGGCAGGCGCGCTACCCCAACACCACGGGGCCGGCATGCATGCGTGATTTATAAATATATTTAATATATATTTGATAAATTAACGCACTATAGAATTATACTGGATCGATTTAAATCACTATTTAATTAATTCAAATACACTAGCTGTGGGAATTTCAAAAATCGGCTTTACTCAGAAAATCCACTGGTAAAGCAGAAAACTCCACTTTATTATATATAAAAGCCATGGCTTCATACGTTAACACTTCTTTCTACAGTTCTACTCTTCTTCCTTGTCTTCTTCCTATTATTATTTTTATTATGATATTATTACTTTATTCTTCTTTTTCTTCTTCTCCTTTCTGCGTAAATGCATCTACCTCAAGTCGCTCCCAAAGTATATAATACAGAGAGTCCAGTTTGTATGTATCGGAGGCCCTCGCTAGCCCGCTCGCCCGGGGCGCGAGCCTGTCTCCCGCCACGCACTTTGCCGTTATGCGGCACCTTCACGGCACTGAGTCATTGAGTATAGGAATTTGTACTTACCTAGTTCACAACTGGTGCTGAAAATGTTCGCTATTGCTACACATCGCTGGCACCTTTTTATGAACCTGGCATTTACTCTCTGAAGTTCCTCAGCACCGATTGACTGTATTTCAGCTGTAATATAGTCTTTAAGCTCATTTATAGTGTGAGGGTTTCTCGCATACACTCTAATTTTAAGCGTCCCCCACAAATAAAAGTCACATGGTGATAAGTCTGGGCTTCGCGGGGGCCACACGTTCCGACTTATAATCCTCGCACCGAAAATGCGACGCAATTCTGTCATGGATGCTTCGGCAGTGTGACCAGTGGCAGAATCTTGTTGAAAATAAGTTGACAATCACTCTCCGTGAGTCAGTTCGTCAAAAAAATTGGTCAAGGATCACATTGAAGTACAAATTTAAGTACAAATTCCTATACTCAATGACTCAATGCCGCGCTAGCGCCGCAAAACGGCAAAATGCCTGGTTGGAGACAGGCTCGCGCCGTGGCCGAGTGGACTAGCGAGGGTTTCCGATACATACAAACTGGACTCTCTGTACTTGGGGTCAGCAAGTCTACTCCTGAGCCTGCATGTTCTTCGGTCGAGAACCAGATCTTTTGGTGACCCTTCTCGATGTAAGGCGGATTCTATAGATCTCTTTCATATCGCCTTTAGCCTTCCTTGACATCTCCTCCACTCATCGATGCCTATGGATCACTTTACTAGATAGGAGTCATCTCGCCTCATTACATGTCCATACCACCAAAATTGCTTCTCTTGGAGCTAATCGCTAATATGAATAACCCTAATTAACGTTCCACGTATATGCCATTTTGTGTATTCGATCCTTCAATGTAACAACGTAATCCGCATTTCCGTCATGTGCATTTGATGATCTTGATTTCTTTTTCTCGTCCAACATTCAGAACTGTACAAAAAGAGAAGGTTGGAATGAAGTTTTGCCCTTCAATTTAAACGGCATCTGCCAATCGTTCATGACTCCGGTGAGAGTACACCCCATTATCCAACCGACGTTGATTCGGTGTGTAACGTAAGAGTCCGACGTGGCATTTGCAGTGATGATGGAGCCCAGATACTTGACGATTTCTAGCATCATTTACTAGACTTCTGCTCGATGAATTTCATTTTATGTCATCCTAACGCCCTTGCGGAGAGAACTTCAAAACGGCCCTAAAGTGGCAGTTTACTTGGAAAACCAATCGTAAAAATAAAACACCCTATTTCTTTTGTATAAGGTAAAACGCCAAATTTTCGTGGGTTAACGCTTATTCATAAGAGTCTAGTAAATGGATTTGAATAATTTTCATGTCGTTTTAAAGCTCCTGCCGATTGGGTTTCATAAACATCGGAAAAATTAGGAAACCTACTGTAAAAGTGGAAAGAATACTGTCATGCATAACGGCTGAGGCTTCGTACATTACTGTAAGACGTGGACAAGGGGAACTATTTTCACTTAAGTCATTAAAAGGATTGGTATTCAGTCGGTCAACATGTTATTGTGTCCAATCAAATCGGGTGGCGAACAACACACTTATCTAAATATTTCTACTAATATTAAAAAAATTTCAATAATTAACTAAATATATTTATATACTTATCAAATAAAGAGAGATTTCAGAAATGAAGTCTATAACAGTATAATTCTTTTGTTTTTGAGGTTAGTAGACATGATTGGACATATTTTATTCCCCGTCCGATTTGATTGGTCACTTTATCGTGTTGGCCGACTGAAAAGGAATTCCTTTACTAGATTACGAAGGCAACACTGAAAATGGCTTCTAAAATATTATAATATATATATATACCCTCTCTTCGGAATATTGGATAGCCAGAGATTGAAGCAAAGTATTGTGTATTTCATCCATCACCTGATACTTGTGATTATTATTTACAGTGATTCCCTAATAGCCTAATAGACAAATCCTGCTCAGAATGATTAATAAATCACAACATGAATTTAAAAAATCAATAAAGGCGCAGATGACCTCGTAGTTCCACCCCTTAAAACAACAATAAATAAATAAATAAATAACAATCAATCATATGTCATTTAGTTCTTCACGGAACTACTTCTTTTAAAATTAGAACTAACAGCAGGCCTAGAACCATGTTGGCAGCACTAACGTATATTCGTTACTCCAAATTAATGTAGAATGTCAGGTACTATACGTGTGCAAAGTTTCGAGATGTTGGCCTGCATACTTTCTGATATATTTGTATTGGGATAAAAACATAGACAGAGCATTTATTAACAGTTGGCAACCCTGTTTGCTCTTAAGAATACGCATAGTCATATCTGTCATGGTACACACACCACATGCGAAATGTTGTTGAAATCAAATTGATAGTATGGAAGTTACATGCATTTAAAAGTTGGACCTATCAGTAGGCTTAAATTTATGTTGGCAACACTGTCATGGGCTCCTGGAAATTGATCTACAATGTTATTATCTATGTGTGTGCCAATTTTTGAATATCTCGCATGCATAACTTCCGATATATCCAACATGGAGCTCAAATTTCAGTTGTGATTTTAGGCAGCCGATAGCACTGACGTCATTTTAACATATGGACATGATATTTTTACTCATACCAAATTTGGTTTCGATAGCTGCAGCCGTTTGGGAGTTGATAGGGGTGGGAGTACACACTAAAAGAAGGACAGACAGACACACACACACACACATCAGCCCGGGTGTTCTCATAAGACTACTTTTTCATCATATTTGCAAATTGTGAAAAGTAGGCTAAAAATAAGTCTCAGAACCTACAAATGATGTAAATAGCATTTAATGTTATAAACGGATTCTAAAATATCTGTATTTAGTAATTAAGGTAATGTTCCAACGTATCAGTCCATTTCTATAAACAATGCGTGCCAATAAACAATGACATTTCAAATACCCTAATTATACCATTTATCTTTTAAAACAGTGATGGAATAGAAACATTTCTAAAGAGTATAGACAACTCAAGCCATATGAGGAAACCCTAGAACCGCTTGCGGCAGAACATAATATTATGGACTTTCAATAACATGTTTTCTACAGCCCAATGTATTTTATGTAACGGTCTGTATTAATTAATTTTAGCCTACTTTCGATTTTTGCAAAAAATGAAAGTAGACATGAGATCTACACAGGGCCAAAAAATGTGTGGCTGTCTGTGTGTGTGTGTGTGTGTGTATGTGTGTGTGTGAGAGAGAGAGTCTCTGTGTGTGTGAGTGTGTGTACTCTGAATGTCTGCCCCTCCCCCCTATCAATTCGAACACGGTGTAACCGAATTGAACGAAATTTGGTACAAAGTTATAACAAGCAAAAGGCACCTCAGTGTCATGTTTTATATCGCCGCCATCTTGGACGTAAACGTAATGGCGGCCACCCAAATGCTCAAAGCTTAAATCAAATTACGACTAACCTATTCATCCGATCTCTACCAAATTTTGCAACAACATAAGTAGTGGGATGGTGGGGGAGCTGCTTCCAAAAGCAAGTGGTGAGCCCCTGCGACCTTGGAATGGAAGGAGCCATGCTAGGAGGGCGTGCTTGGATTCGTTTTTTTCATCTCGTCGTGCTCTTTACGGGAATGTAGGTGTCGAAAAGGTGAAGTTAGGGTTTTGGGTCTAAAAATGCGTTTTTCACATTTTTGCCGATTTTTGGAAAACGGGTCATGCTAGGAGGGCGTGCTTGGATTCGTTTATTTCGTTTCGTTGTGCTCTTTACGGGAATGTAGGTGTCGAAAAGGTGAAGTTAGGGTTTTGGGTCAAAACATGCGTTTTTCACATTTTTGCCGATTTTTGGAAAACGGGTCATGCTAGGAGGGCGTGCTTGGATTCGTTTTTTTCGTCTCGTTGTGCTCTTTACGGGAATGTAGGTGTCGAAAAGGTGAACTTAGGGTTTTGGGTCAAAACATGTGTTTTTCACATTTTTGCCGATTTTCGGAAAACGGGCCACGCTAGGAGGGCGTGCTTGGATTCCTTTTTTTCGTTTCGTCGTGCTCTTTACGGGAATGTAGGTGTCGAAAAGGTGAAGTTAGGGTTTTGGGTCTAAAAATGCGTTTTTCACATTTTTGCCGATTTTTGGAAAACGGGCCATGCTAGGAGGGCGTGCTTGGATTCGTTTTTTTCGTCTCGTCGTGCTCTTTACGGGAATGTAGGTGTCGAAAAGGTGAAGTTAGGGTTTTGGGTCAAAACATGCGTTTTTCACATTTTTGCCGATTTTTGGAAAACGGGTCATGCTAGGAGGGCGTGCTTGGATTCGTTTATTTCGTCTCGTTGCGCTCTTTACGGGAATGTAGGTGTCGAAAAGGTGAACTTAGGGTTTTGGGTCAAAACATGCGTTTTTCACATTTTTGCCGATTTTTGGAAAACGGGCCATGCTAGGAGGGCGTGCTTGGATTCGTTTTTTTCGTCTCGTCGTGCTCTTTACTGGAATGTAGGTGTCGAAAAGGTGAAGTTAGGGTTTTGGGTCAAAACATGCGTTTTTCACATTTTTGCCGATTTTTGGACATTTTGGCGATGAATGTTTTTTTATACGCATGCGCACTTGAGGAGTTTTGTAAGAGGGCGGGCTTTTTAAATGATGATTTATAAATGAGTGTTTTTTATATATGTATTTAAAGAAACCCAAAAAACTAATAGGTCATTGGCCTTTTACTATCTCGCTAACCAATAATCGGATTTAAACCTATGGGGTGTCGTAGGACTCGTGGTGAAATCCCCTTTTCTATGGACGGGGCATATTCACCCCAAACTAAAAACTACCCTTACCCGGGGGATGAAATAGTAATTTATTTTTGTATGCTTACGAACTTGGCGGTTTTTGTAAAAGAGCGGGCTTTTTAAATGATGATTTATAAATGAGTGTTTTTAAATATGTATTTAAATAAACCAAAAAAACTAATAGGTCATCGGCTTTTTACTATATCGCTAACCAATAATCGGATTTAAACGTATGAGGTGTCGTAGGACTCGTGGTGAACTCCCCTTTTCTATGGATGGGGTATATTCACCCCAAAATAAAAACTACCCTTACCCGGGGGGGTGAAATAGTAATATTTTTTTGTATGTGTGCGCACGGACGGGTTTTGTCAAAAGGACCTAACTATACGTTTGTTAATATTTTCTGAACCCCTGATGGGATTTTGCCATAGACAGTATTCTAACCCTGGGGGTGACGCCCCGTTTTTGAATGTATGATTCATTTTTGTCGAAAGGGCCTAACGACACTTTTGTTCATATCTCGCGAACCAATCATGCTAGGGACTTGTATGAGGGGTCCTAGCACTTGGGGCAACATCCCCTGTTTGGGGGTGAAACTACCCCCCAAAATTGAAAAATCCATATCTCGGAAACGAAGAATCCTAAAATTAAGTGTGATAGCTTAAAAAATAGGGGATGATATAGGCTTTTACCTCGATGGATCATTTCACCCCTAAAACAGTAAATAGTCATGTTATGGGGAAAAAACGTGTTAAACACCTAAAAATGATAAATGAACCTAAGATCTTTTGTTTTTGATGAAAAATAGCAGGGGGGTGAAACTACCCCCCAAAATTGAAAAATCCCTATCTCGGAAACGAAGAATCCTAAAATTAGGTGTGATAGCTTAAAAAATAGGGGATGATTAGGGCTTTTACCTCGATGGATCATTTCACCCCTAAAACAGTAAATAGTCATGTTATGAGGAAAAATGTGTTATACACCTAAAAGCATAAGCATCTTTGTGAAACCATGCTTTAATGGACATGTGTATGGAGGATGATTGTTATTATTATTATTAGGTAATTATGGATTAATGTGTGTATAGATAACTAACCTGTGGGGAGCGTGATGGCGCAGGTGCTTAGCTGCTCGTCTTTACCCGGACGGCTGGGGTTCAAATCCCGGTGACAGCGGGGGTTGGAATTTTCACTCGAAAAATCACGTGGCGTCAGGAAGGGCATTCGGCCTTAAATCCCGGGCCAAAACCAAAATGAGCCTGGTTGGCTCCGGCGACTCAAACTAATTGGGAAAAGCCGAAGAAAGAAAAAATGGTAACTCACCATTAATAGTAAACATTGGTTGGAGGTGTTGAAGAAGTCAGGATGGCCAACCCTTTGCCATGGTTCACGAATGGACCCCAAAAAGTTTTACCTGTCAAGACTCAGTATATCCTGTTGCAGCCTTTAGAAAAAAAAATCGAATCGGGGCCTCTGTGGTGACAGTGGACTTATATTCATGATGATTTTTAAACAAACATAGGCTTGCATACTACCACTGGGTTGAATCTGCACAGAGACACTGGCTTTGGTGATAACAGCACAGCGACCTTGTCAGGAAGTTTCATATTACTAGTCTGCTTGATAGCGGACGTGCTCTGCACATGACTAGATCGTTGTTAGGTTTGACAAAGGCTTAGTGAAGCTTATGGCAACCTTGAAATGAATGTTATGGTATAGTCGGGGTTGGAAGCCAAGACCTTAGGGTTGACAACCAAGTAGGTTAACCACTACACGGTGAGATGGTCAAATAATAATGTAACAGAACATATAGAAACGTTTTCTATAGTTTAACGAATTGCCATACCATGAGAGGTGTAGGTAATGGAAATTGAATCCTTAGCTGATGATTATACTACTTTCCATGCCCACGTATAAGCTATCATGTTAGAAAAAGAATGGTATGGCTTGTTTTAAACGGAGAATAATTGTGTTTACTATGAAACACAAATCTGAATTTAAAATTAATTTAAAATAATTAATTTAAAATAATTAATTTAAAATTAGTTTAGTACGCTGAAGTTAAAATGAATAATGATCACGTTACAGACAGCCAGTTTCAAAGCCATGAGAACTAAGTGAACAAAGAATAAAATTCATGAACCAGTGAGGAATTCAGCATGCTGTCCTTTGGACAAGAGAGAAGCGTTCTACAGCGACCCTCAATGGTTTGGGTCATCGTAAAGATGAAAATTAAATCTAAGCTACTACACGCTTATATACTAGAAGAAGAAATGGAAAACAATAGGTCAAATAAAGAACAGAAGGAATAAAAAATGGCCCTCAACCCTCAAGCATGTGGATTGAGGGAGTTGGAAGGAAGGAGAGCCATGAAAGGCAGATAAAAAAGTATACTAGGAGAGGCTTTGTCCCAGAGGTAATGGATAAAGAGGAGGTAAACTGGACTCAGCTCAGAAATCCCTTGGGGTCGCCAACTTCCAAACTGATCAGCCCTTGAGGGTGTAGCCATATGCAGAGTGCACCGCAAGTGGTGGGGCTAAATACACCCTACCTTCTTGAGGGGGGCATGAGCAAAAGACAGGAAATAACATGAAAATAAAAACAAGGCTGCCTCCTCAGGATATCAGAAAAAATAAATAAACCAGGGCCAATGAAGTTGCAAAAGGAAGAGACTCCCTAGGGCTCGGATACCCTAATCATGTTGGGGTCGGTAGAGAACAAGAGTTGAGCAAGTGTGGTCGACAGGAAATAAGACAGAGAAGAGCCTAGCACAAGTTAGTGGAAGCAATGACGGTCTCAGCTGGAACTCCGTGATCGTCAACCTACATGACACTAGATATGACGCCCAGGGGTGGAATTAAAGACCTCTTTTGTTTTATATCACATGGCATGTCTTATAATGCAATACTGGTCCTAGGGTATGCAAAAAGGTATTAGAAACTCAGCTAATAATAGTGTGCTTGCCCATGATTATTTTCCCAAGGACTGATAACCATGATTTCCAAGCCCCTAAGTAAGACAAAAAAAACAAATGATTTTCATTTTTCCAATGAGTTGGGGTGAGGTGAGGTGAGTTTTCTATACACCAAACTGATGTGGTTTCCCACTTCTACTCCAGGCAAATGCACATTTGATGTTATGAATAGTCAAATGGTTTGCAACTGCCCAATGCTAGGACCTGATCAGTGGCTTTTAAAAAATGGAATGGAATGGAGTACACTTTCCCCAAAACCAACAAGAGGAGTGTTCGATCCCTCACAACAACCATCCTTAAAGTCAATATAAATGACTATGCACTTCAGCTCATGACGGTCTCCTCTATTGTATGGCTTGTTTTAAACGGAGAATAATTGTGTTTACTGTGAAACACAAATCTGAATTTAAAAAAAGTCCTCTCGGCACGCCGGAAGGCGGAGGTAGATTTCACCGGACAAACTTGGGGATAGGCGAAAATAGGCAGAATATGCAGGTTTTCGTAGAAGGATCAGACCCCATTTATTGCGAGAAGGTATTTTATAATTGGAGCTTAATTAACTTTGTTTTTCGTCATTTTATGCTTATTTTAAAAATGTTATTGTCTTATGTGGAACGGTAACCTTTTTGTCATTTGGGGTCCATTTTTATACTTGTGGTCACACTGTCCTTATGCAAGGTTTCGACACTGATGTGTAACTATGTAACGGTCTGTTACTTTTTCACGCAAAATTATATCTCCCGCAGAGATTTTGGTTGGTTCCTCAGTTTAGGGGCTGCGACAACACGGTCATGTAACCCTGTGTACTTATGAATGGCTCTATTAGTCTGTAATTCAGGTAAGGACTGCAGACGGTCAATTTCAGGCAGTAGTTCCTAATGTTGCTACCAGGTACTACCGTCAACGACACCTACCTGTGAACTTGGCTACTAGATGCCACCACAACCAGCAACTCGCAACGAACGTTGGAACTTCCCCTCCAAAGGAAAGCATAGTGAGGGATTTTTAGCGCTCTTAGAAAATCCGACGACTTCGGCCGGCTTTGAACTCGCAACCTTGGGCGTTGACATTCAGCATGCTTGCTACCAGTTACGTCACCGAAGCCGCTTTCCACTTAGTCAGATGTCAAAGTCAACCCCTGGCACCATTCAGCCCATGACGGGCTAAGGCCGACCAAGCGACCGCTGCCCAGCCATTTGACCTGCAGATATTGGGGTGAAGCGTGATCAGCGCGTCGGGTCCCCTCGGCTGTTAATCTTGGTATTCGTGATCGGGGTGCTGTCTCACTGTCAGACAGCTACTCAATTGTCCTCACGAGGCTGAGTGCACCCCGTTCCAACCCTCACGTCAGTTATAAAATCCCTGACGGAGCCGGGGATCGAACCCGGGGCCTCCGAGTGAGAGGCAGGCGCGCTACCCCAACACTACGGGGCCGGCTTAGTCAAATGGAAATACTGAATCTGATCTCGTGCAAGTGCGATGTCATGGCTACGTCAGATGTCTTATCCCTCATCAATTTAGTAGTGTTGCCATGGCAACCTCTGATAGCTCTTGGCATTTTCTTATAATTCCGAAATCATTTTTCTCATTCCTTGGCGTAATGACGGGTCATATCAAAAATTCTTTCAGACAAAAGTTTTAGGTAATTATTAGGGGAATATTGTCCATTTTGTACGGTTTTGATATTGTGCCTATTAAGAGAGATATGATTAATGTTTCCCGAAAAACCCACTTTTTCCCACCCCTTTGGTCAATGGTTGGTGCTATAAAAAACTCTTTAAACATAAATTTAATATATGCTATTTGCTAATAGGATTCGACACTGGAATTATTTTACAAGTAGTTATATTAATGACCAACAGAGTTTAATGTTAACAAGGCACAGCTCTATTTGAAATTTTGAATAACATGTTGCATGTCATACATCATATGCAACTACTGTAAGGCTTGTGATTTATTTAATGCCTTTAACCCTATATTAAACACGCAGTTTGCAATACTGATAACTGCAATGTTAGTGAAAAAAAATTGAAACAAAACAAAAATCAGCATTGAAAAACCAAAAAGTGGTTGAGCATATATATAGTGGGGAAAAGAAAAGTTTTGTAAACACTAATGTCCAACAAGACTAATTAAATCAGTAACTGTCAGGGTGGCCGAGTGGTTAAGGCGTTTGACTTAAGATCAAATTTTCCAAATATATAAGGAAGCAAGGGTTCAAATCCCTTCCCTGACATAACTATTGCTTGAACATGCAAGAAAACAAGAAATATACACAAACTATGTTTATCAATTTAATCAATTTATTTTTTTACAAGAGATAGACACACAGAATACAGCTCTTTTGGTTTATCAGTTCTTTTAAACATAACACTTGTTGAAAATTATTTTTTAGGGGATGGGGGTGTTGCTACGTTGACCCATTACACAATAATAGCAGCTTTACGAAGTTCATTTTCTATATTTAATAGCTCTTTCTCATAACCAATATGGCCAAGCTGTTTACAGGCATGCAAGAGCTGTAGACGTTCGACTAATATATTAGGATCGTTCCATTTACTATTTTTTATGAATGGTTTCAGAATCTCGGGAAGCAGTTCATCATTATCACCATCATTATGATTATCATCCTCATTATTATAATCATTTTCATAATGATGATCATTATCATCGTTATCATTACCATGATAATTTCCACCTGTGTCCACAGTCTGTTCAATGGTTTGAGTTGTCTTTGATAGTGTTGAAAGCTTCTTTTTAGATGTGCTAGAATGCTTTAACATTGTTATGTTATTTTTACCACTATTACCTTTCCCCACTAACTTTTTGATGGGGTATATTGTCTCTGATAGGGTTGAGGGCTTTTGAGATGTGGGTGCATGTCTGATCATGGGTTTCACAGGAGGTGTTAAAGGTTTCTCATTAAACAACTCGCTAACAGCATGAGTGCGTTGTAGTGTATTAATCTTGAGGTTAATATTATCTTGAGCAGTACTAACTTTCTCTTGGACTTGGTTTCTTGCTTTGGTTTGGGTTTTCCTTACATTTAGACTAGCGTGATTATTAAGTTTACATTCATGATTGTTTGAAGAAAGTACGTCCAATTCTTTTGTTTTAAGCATTCCTCGACACTGTTTCGATCGTTGCTTTGAACAGCGCCAAATAACAGTTCCATTTTTATTGCTTCTTTTCACAATATATGAATATCCTTTATAGTATGCATAAGGCTTACCATACCTAGTCACTGATACTTCCATATCAACTGTCAAGCACAAACTAATCTCTAGTAAAGACAACTTGGTAATAACAACAATAGTTTAATGTGGGAGCATATATACATGCAAAAAGTGGGAGCAAAGGTGGGGGGTAAAAAGTGGGAGCAAAAGTGGTAGCAAATGTGGGAGAAAAAAATAACTGTGAGCAAAAAGTGGGAGCAAATATGGGATCAAATGTGGGAGCAAAGCAAATATAAAAAGTGGGAGCAAATATGCTAACAAATATGTCAACAAATATACCAGCAAAAGTAAATACACAAGTCAAGATAGATTAAAGTGCAAAGAAAATATGAAAGCAAATATGAGAGCAAAAAGGGTGATTTTCTAAAACAACTAGACATAACAAACTTAGTCATAACCTAACCTAACCTAACGTAACCTAACCTCACCTAACCTAAACTAACCTCACCTAACCTAACCTCACCTCACCTAACTTCACCTAACCTAACCTAACCTAACCTAACCTAACTTCACCTAACCTAACCTAACCTAACCTAACTTAACCTAACCTAACCTAACCTAACCTAACCTAACCTAACCTCACCTAACCTCACCTCACCTAACCTCACCTAACTTCACCTAATCTAACTTGACTGAACTTTACCTAACCTAACCCATCATAACTTCACCTAACCTAACCCATCATAACTTCACCTAACCTAACTTTACCTAATCTAACTTCACCTAACCTAACTTTCAACTCACAGATCAAAATTAAATTCTAGGCATAGTTGAGTTGGAACCCAAGACTTCAGGGATAACACACAAGTATACTAGCCACTACACCGCAAAATGGGCAAATTATCATGCAACACAACATAAAGTAAAAGTTTCCTGTAGTGTAACTCATTGGCTGTCAACCATAGTTTGGGAATTCAAACCCAAGACCTCAGGACTTTTGTTTTGAACATTATCAGAAATATTATTCCATTTACATTTTGCTGCTGCTGCTTATAGTTATAAGAGTTGGCATTAATATGGAAAGCAAAAAAAAAATGTGGGAGCAAAAAGTGTGTGGAAAACGTGTAAGCAGAAGTGGGAGCAAACAAGTGTGAGCAAATATGGGAGCAGAAAGTGGGAGCAAATGTGAAAGCAAAAGTGGGAGCAAAAAGAGCGAGCAAAAGTGAGTGTACAAAGTAGGAGCAAAATGTGTGAGTAAAAAGTGGGGGCAAATGTGGTGTTTTACTAAAACAATCTCCCCTAACCTAACCTAAACTAACTTCACCCAACCTAATTTCACCTAACCTAACTTTACTTAACCTAACCTTGCAACTCTCAGATCAAAAATTAAATTCTGGCCATAGTCGAGTTGGAACCCAAAACCTCTGGGATAACACCCAAGTATACTAGCCACTACATCGCGAAATGGGCAAATTATCATGCAACACAACACAAAAATAAAAAGTTTTCTGTAGTGCAACTCATTGGCTGACATTCATAGTTGAGAATTCAAACCCAAGACCTCAGGACTTTTGTTTTGAACATTATCAGAAATATTATTCCATTTACATTTTGCTGTTGCTTATAGTTATAAGAGTTGGCATTAATATGGGAGCAAAAGTGAAAGCAAAAAGTGGGTGCAAGCATGGCTGGTTGTAGAGACTTTCATATCAACAAATACACATAAACTAAATTTTAGTAAAGTGACTTGGCTAATAATAATAATAATATTAACAGTTTAAATTTTTTTTCAAGGGGATTGATATTTTTCAGGGTGTAATTTCCAAAGTACTGTCAAGAATAATAATTACATGAACAGATTCCAAGAACTCTAGAGTGCTTTTAAGGTTAATGATTGGCTAGGAGTGAGATAGAGCTAGCTAACCTAAGTTAACCTCAGCTCAGTAAACCTAACCTTGTCACATGGCATGTTCTACAAGTATAGACTTGCTTTGAGACTGGCTATGACGTCACAGATGAATGGCGGTGGGAGGCTGGCAAAAAGGAAAATGTTTTTGGGTAATAAAAACGTCATGTCCAGCCTCCCACCGCCATTCATCTGTGACGTCATAGCCAGTCTCAAAGCAAGTCTATACTTGTAGAACATGCCATGTGACAAGGTTAGGTTTACTGAGCTGAGGTTAACTTAGGTTAGCTAGCTCTATCTCACTCCTAGCCAATCATTAACCTTAAAAGCACTCTAGAGTTCTTGGAATCTGTTCATGTAATTATTATTCTTGACAGTACTTTGGAAATTACACCCTGAAAAATATCAATCCCCTTGAAAAAAAATTTAAACTGTTAATATTATTATTATTATTAGCCAAGTCACTTTACTAAAATTTAGTTTATGTGTATTTGTTGATATGAAAGTCTCTACAACCAGCCATGCTTGCACCCACTTTTTGCTTTCACTTTTGCTCTCATATTAATGCCAACTCTTATAACTATAAGCAACAGCAAAATGTAAATGGAATAATATTTCTGATAATGTTCAAAACAAAAGTCCTGAGGTCTTGGGTTTGAATTCTCAACTATGAATGTCAGCCAATGAGTTGCACTACAGAAAACTTTTTATTTTTGTGTTGTGTTGCATGATAATTTGCCCATTTCGCGATGTAGTGGCTAGTATACTTGGGTGTTATCCCAGAGGTTTTGGGTTCCAACTCGACTATGGCCAGAATTTAATTTTTGATCTGAGAGTTGCAAGGTTAGGTTAAGTAAAGTTAGGTTAGGTGAAATTAGGTTGGGTGAAGTTAGTTTAGGTTAGGTTAGGGGAGATTGTTTTAGTAAAACACCACATTTGCCCCCACTTTTTACTCACACATTTTGCTCCTACTTTGTACACTCACTTTTGCTCGCTCTTTTTGCTCCCACTTTTGCTTTCACATTTGCTCCCACTTTCTGCTCCCATATTTGCTCACACTTGTTTGCTCCCACTTCTGCTTACACCTTTTCCACACACTTTTTGCTCCCACATTTTTTTTTTGCTTTCCATATTAATGCCAACTCTTATAACTATAAGCAGCAGCAGCAAAATGTAAATGGAATAATATTTCTGATAATGTTCAAAACAAAAGTCCTGAGGTCTTGGGTTTGAATTCCCAAACTATGGTTGACAGCCAATGAGTTACACTACAGGAAACTTTTACTTTATGTTGTGTTGCATGATAATTTGCCCATTTTGCGGTGTAGTGGCTAGTATACTTGTGTGTTATCCCTGAAGTCTTGGGTTCCAACTCAACTATGCCTAGAATTTAATTTTGATCTGTGAGTTGAAAGTTAGGTTAGGTGAAGTTAGATTAGGTAAAGTTAGGTTAGGTGAAGTTATGATGGGTTAGGTTAGGTGAAGTTATGATGGGTTAGGTTAGGTAAAGTTCAGTCAAGTTAGATTAGGTGAAGTTAGGTGAGGTTAGGTGAGGTGAGGTTAGGTGAGGTTAGGTTAGGTTAGGTTAGGTTAGGTTAGGTTAGGTTAAGTTAGGTTAGGTTAGGTTAGGTTAGGTGAAGTTAGGTTAGGTTAGGTTAGGTTAGGTTAGGTGAAGTTAGGTGAGGTGAGGTTAGGTTAGGTGAGGTTAGTTTAGGTTAGGTGAGGTTAGGTTACGTTAGGTTAGGTTAGGTTATGACTAAGTTTGTTATGTCTAGTTGTTTTAGAAAATCACCCTTTTTGCTCTCATATTTGCTTTCATATTTTCTTTGCACTTTAATCTATCTTGACTTGTGTATTTACTTTTGCTGGTATATTTGTTGACATATTTGTTAGCATATT
Organism: Meconema thalassinum; assembly: GCA_946902985.2. NCBI lineage: Eukaryota > Metazoa > Arthropoda > Insecta > Orthoptera > Tettigoniidae > Meconema > Meconema thalassinum. Next base: position 577,642,471 of record OX336388.2, on the reverse strand, counting down.
TGCTCCCACTTTTTATATTTGCTTTGCTCCCACATTTGATCCCATATTTGCTCCCACTTTTTGCTCACAGTTATTTTTTTCTCCCACATTTGCTACCACTTTTGCTCCCACTTTTTACCCCCCACCTTTGCTCCCACTTTTTGCATGTATATATGCTCCCACATTAAACTATTGTTGTTATTACCAAGTTGTCTTTACTAGAGATTAGTTTGTGCTTGACAGTTGATATGGAAGTATCAGTGACTAGGTATGGTAAGCCTTATGCATACTATAAAGGATATTCATATATTGTGAAACGAAGCAATAAAAATGGAACTGTTATTTGGCGCTGTTCAAAGCAACGATCGAAACAGTGTCGAGGAATGCTTAAAACAAAAGAATTGGACGTACTTTCTTCAAACAATCATGAATGTAAACTTAATAATCACGCTAGTCTAAATGTAAGGAAAACCCAAACCAAAGCAAGAAACCAAGTCCAAGAGAAAGATAGTACTGCTCAAGATAATATTAACCTCAAGATTAATACACTACAACGCACTCATGCTGTTAGCGAGTTGTTTAATGAGAAACCTTTAACACCTCCTGTGAAACCCATGATCAGACATGCACCCACATCTCAAAAGCCCTCAACCCTATCAGAGACAATATACCCCATCAAAAAGTTAGTGGGGAAAGGTAATAGTGGTAAAAATAACATAACAATGTTAAAGCATTCTAGCACATCTAAAAAGAAGCTTTCAACACTATCAAAGACAACTCAAACCATTGAACAGACTGTGGACACAGGTGGAAATTATCATGGTAATGATAACGATGATAATGATCATCATTATGAAAATGATTATAATAATGAGGATGATAATCATAATGATGGTGATAATGATGAACTGCTTCCCGAGATTCTGAAACCATTCATAAAAAATAGTAAATGGAACGATCCTAATATATTAGTCGAACGTCTACAGCTCTTGCATGCCTGTAAACAGCTTGGCCATATTGGTTATGAGAAAGAGCTATTAAATATAGAAAATGAACTTCGTAAAGCTGCTATTATTGTGTAATGGGTCAACGTAGCAACACCCCCATCCCCTAAAAAATAATTTTCAACAAGTGTTATGTTTAAAAGAACTGATAAACCAAAAGAGCTGTATTCTGTGTGTCTATCTCTTGTAAAAAAATAAATTGATTAAATTGATAAACATAGTTTGTGTATATTTCTTGTTTTCTTGCATGTTCAAGCAATAGTTATGTCAGGGAAGGGATTTGAACCCTTGCTTCCTTATATATTTGGAAAATTTGATCTTAAGTCAAACGCCTTAACCACTCGGCCACCCTGACAGTTACTGATTTAATTAGTCTTGTTGGACATTAGTGTTTACAAAACTTTTCTTTTCCCCACTATATATATGCTCAACCACTTTTTGGTTTTTCAATGCTGATTTTTGTTTTGTTTCAATTTTTTTTCACTAACATTGCAGTTATCAGTATTGCAAACTGCGTGTTTAATATAGGGTTAAAGGCATTAAATAAATCACAAGCCTTACAGTAGTTGCCTATGATGTATGACATGCAACATGTTATTCAAAATTTCAAATAGAGCTGTGCCTTGTTAACATTAAACTCTGTTGGTCATTAAAATAACTACTTGTAAAATAATTCCAGTGTCGAATCCTATTAGCAAATAGCATATATTAAATTTATGTTTAAAGAGTTTTTTATAGCACCAACCATTGACCAAAGGGGTGGGAAAAAGTGGGTTTTTCGGGAAACATTAATCATATCTCTCTTAATAGGCACAATATCAAAACCGTACAAAATGGACAATATTCCCCTAATAATTACCTAAAACTTTTGTCTGAAAGAATTTTTGATATGACCCGTCATTACGCCAAGGAATGAGAAAAATGATTTCGGAATTATAAGAAAATGCCAAGAGCTATCAGAGGTTGCCATGGCAACACTACTAAATTGATGAGGGATAAGACATCTGACGTAGCCATGACATCGCACTTGCACGAGATCAGATTCAGTATTTCCATTTGACTAAGCCGGCCCCGTAGTGTTGGGGTAGCGCGCCTGCCTCTCACTCGGAGGCCCCGGGTTCGATCCCCGGCTCCGTCAGGGATTTTATAACTGACGTGAGGGTTGGAACGGGGTGCACTCAGCCTCGTGAGGACAATTGAGTAGCTGTCTGACAGTGAGACAGCACCCCGATCACGAATACCAAGATTAACAGCCGAGGGGACCCGACGCGCTGATCACGCTTCACCCCAATATCTGCAGGTCAAATGGCTGGGCAGCGGTCGCTTGGTCGGCCTTAGCCCGTCATGGGCTGAATGGTGCCAGGGGTTGACTTTGACATCTGACTAAGTGGGAAGCGGCTTCGGTGACGTAACTGGTAGCAAGCATGCTGAATGTCAATGCCCAAGGTTGCGAGTTCAAAGCCGGCCGAAGTCGTCGGATTTTCTAAGAGCGCTAAAAATCCCTCAGTATGCTTTCCTTTGGAGGGGAAGTTCCAACGTTCGTTGCGAGTTGCTGGTTGTGGTGGCATCTAGTAGCCAAGTTCACAGGTAGGTGTCGTTGACGGTAGTACCTGGTAGCAACATTAGGAACTACTGCCTGAAATTGACCGTCTGCAGTCCTTACCTGAATTACAGACTAATACAGCCATTCATAAGTACACAGGGTTACATGACCGTGTTGTCGCAGCCCCTAAACTGAGGAACCAACCAAAATCTCTGCGGGAGATATAATTTTGCGTGAAAAAGTAACAGACCGTTACATAGTTACACATCAGTGTCGAAACCTTGCATAAGGACAGTGTGACCACAAGTATAAAAATGGACCCCAAATGACAAAAAGGTTACCGTTCCACATAAGACAATAACATTTTTAAAATAAGCATAAAATGACGAAAAACAAAGTTAATTAAGCTCCAATTATAAAATACCTTCTCGCAATAAATGGGGTCTGATCCTTCTACGAAAACCTGCATATTCTGCCTATTTTCGCCTATCCCCAAGTTTGTCCGGTGAAATCTACCTCCGCCTTCCGGCGTGCCGAGAGGACTTTTTTTAAATTCAGATTTGTGTTTCACAGTAAACACAATTATTCTCCGTTTAAAACAAGCCATACAATAGAGGAGACCGTCATGAGCTGAAGTGCATAGTCATTTATATTGACTTTAAGGATGGTTGTTGTGAGGGATCGAACACTCCTCTTGTTGGTTTTGGGGAAAGTGTACTCCATTCCATTCCATTTTTTAAAAGCCACTGATCAGGTCCTAGCATTGGGCAGTTGCAAACCATTTGACTATTCATAACATCAAATGTGCATTTGCCTGGAGTAGAAGTGGGAAACCACATCAGTTTGGTGTATAGAAAACTCACCTCACCTCACCCCAACTCATTGGAAAATGAAAATCATTTGTTTTTTGTCTTACTTAGGGGCTTGGAAATCATGGTTATCAGTCCCATGTACTATACTTGGGAAAATAATCATGGGCAAGCACACTATTATTAGCTGAGTTTCTAATACCTTTTTGCATACCCTAGGACCAGTATTGCATTATAAGACATGTCATGTGATATAAAACAAAAGAGGTCTTTAATTCCACCCCTGGGCGTCATATCTAGTGTCATGTAGGTTGACGATCACGGAGTTCCAGCTGAGACCGTCATTGCTTCCACTAACTTGTGCTAGGCTCCTCACTCTCTTATTTCCTGTCGACCACACTTGCTCATCTCGTGTTCTCTACCGACCCCAACATGATTAGAGTATCCGAGCCCTAGGGAGTCTCTTCCTTTTGAAACTTCATTGGCCCTGGTTTATTTATTTTTTCTGATATCCTGAGGAGGCAGCCTTGCTTTTTTATTTTCATGTTATTTCCTGTCTTTTACCCAAGCCCCCTCAAGAAGGTAGGGTGTATTTAGCCCCACGACTTGCGATGCACTCTGCCTATGGCTACACCCTCAAGGGCTGATCAGTTTGGAAGTTGGCAACCCCAAGGGATTTCTGAGCTGAGTCCAGTTTTCCTCCTCTTTATCCATTACCTCTGGGGCAAAGCCACTCCTAGTATACTTTTTATCTGCCTTTCATGGCTCTCCTTCCTTCCAACTCCCTCAATCCACATGCTTGAGGGTTGAGGGGCATTTTTTTATTCCTTCTGTTCTTTATTTGACCTATTGTTTTCCATTTCTTCTTCTAGTATATAAGCGTGTAGTAGCTTAGATTTAATTTTCATCTTTACGATGACCCAAACCATTGAGGGTCGCTGTAGAACGCTTCTCTCTTGTCCAAAGGACAGCATGCTGAATTCCTCACTGGCTCATGAATTTTATACTTTGTTCACTTAGTTCTCATGGCTTTGAAACTGGCTGTCTGTAACGTGATCATTATTCATTTTAACTTCAGCGTACTAAACTAATTTTAAATTAATTATTTTAAATTAATTATTTTAAATTAATTATTTTAAATTCAGATTTGTGTTTCACAGTAAACGCAATTATTATTCTCCGTTTAAAACAAGCCATACCATTCTTTTTCTAACATGATAGCTTATACGTGGGCATGGAAAGTAGTATAATCATCAGCTAAGGATTCAATTTCCATTACCTACACCTCTCATGGTATGGCAATTCGTTAAACTATAGAAAACGTTTCTATATGTTCTGTTACATTATTATTTGACCATCTCACCGTGTAGTGGTTAACCTACTTGGTTGTCAACCCTAAGGTCTTGGCTTCCAACCCCGACTATACCATGACATTCATTTCAAGGTTGCCATAAGCTTCACTAAGCCTTTGTCAAACCTAACAACGATCTAGTCATGTGCATAGCATGTCCGCTATCATGCAAATGAGTAATATGAAACTTACTGACAAGGTCGCTGTGCTGTTATCAGCAAGGCACACTACGCAAACCAAAGCCAGAGTCTCTGTGCAGATTCAACACAGCGGTAGTAGGCAAGCCTATGTTTGTTTAAAAATCATCATGAATATAGCTCCACTGTCACTACAGAGGCCCCGGTTCGATTTTTTTTCACAAGGCTGCAACAGGGTAGACTGAGTCTTGACAGGTAAAACTTTTTGGGGTCCATTCGTGAACCAGGGTAAAGGGTTGGCCATCCTGACTTCTTCAACACCTCAAACCAATGTTTACTATTACTGGTCAGTTACCATTTTTTCTTTCTTTCTTTCTTCGGCTTTTCCCTATTATTTTGAGTCGCCGGAGCCAACCAGGCTCATTTTGGTTTTGGCCGGGGATTTAAGGCCGAATGCCCTTCCTGACGCCACGTGATTTTTCAAGTGAAAATTAAAACCCCCGCCGTCACCGGGATTTGAACCCCACCTGCCCGAGTAAAGACGAGCAGCTAAGCACCTGCGCCATCACGCTCCCCACAGGTTAGTTATCTATCCGCACATTAATCCATAATTACCTAATAATAATAATAACAACCATCATCATCCATACACATGTCCATTAAAGCATGGTTTCACAAAGATGCTTATGCTTTTAGGTGTATAACACATTTTTCCTCATAACATGACTATTTACTGTTTTAGGGGTGAAATGATCCATCGAGGTAAAAACCTATATCATCCCCTATTTTTTAAGCCATTACACCTAATTTTAGGATTCTTCGTTTCCTAGATATGGATTTTTCAATTTGGGGGTTGTTTGCATCCCCCTGCTATTTTTCATCAAAAACAAAAGATCTTAGGTTCATTTATCAGTTTTAGGTGTTTAACACGTTTTTTCCCCCATAACATAACTATTTACTGTTTTAGGGGTGAAATGACCAATCGAGGTAAAAGCCCATATCATCCCCTATTTTTTAAGCTATCACACCTAATTTTAGGATTCTTCGTTTCCGAGATAGGGTTTTTTCAATTTTGGGGGGTAGTTTCACCCCCCTGCTATTTTTCATCAAAAACAAAAGATCTTAGGTTCATTTATCATTTTTAGGTGTTTAACACGTTTTTTCCTCATAGCATGACTATTTACTGTTTTAGGGGTGAAATGATCCATCGAGGTAAAAGCCCATATCATCCCCTATTTTTTAAGCTATCACACGTAATTTTAGGGTTCTTCGTTTCCAAGATAGGGTTTTTTCAATTTTGGGGGGTAGTTTCACCCCCCTGCTATTTTTCATCAAAAACAAAAGATCTTAGGTTCATTTATCATTTTTAGGTGTTTAACACGTTTTTTCCTCATAGCATGACTATTTACTGTTTTAGGGGTGAAATGACCAATCGAGGTAAAAGCCCATATCATCCCCTATTTTTTAAGCTATCACACCTAATTTTAGGATTCTTCGTTTCCGAGATAGGGTTTTTTCAATTTTGGGGGTAGTTTCACCCCCCTGCTATTTTTCATCAAAAACAAAAGATCTTAGGTTCATTTATCATTTTTAGGTGTTTAACACGTTTTTTCCTCATAGCATGACTATTTACTGTTTTAGGGGTGAAATGATCCATCGAGGTAAAAGCCCATATCATCCCCTATTTTTTAAGCTATCACACGTAATTTTAGGGTTCTTCGTTTCCAAGATAGGGTTTTTTCAATTTTGGGGGGTAGTTTCACCCCCCTGCTATTTTTCATCAAAAACAAAAGATCTTAGGTTCATTTATCATTTTTAGGTGTTTAACACGTTTTTTCCTCATAGCATGACTATTTACTGTTTTAGGGGTGAAATGACCAATCGAGGTAAAAGCCCATATCATCCCCTATTTTTTAAGCTATCACACGTAATTTTAGGCTTCTTCGTTTCCAAGATAGGGATTTTTCAATTTTGGGGGGTAGTTTCACCCCCAAACAGGGGATGTTGCCCCAAGTGCTAGGACCCCTCATACAAGTCCCTAGCATGATTGGTTCGCGAGATATGAACAAAAGTGTCGTTAGGTCCTTTCGACAAAAACGAATCCTACATTCAAAAACGGGGCGTCACCCCCAGGGTTAGGATACTGCCTATGGCAAAATCCCATCAGGGGTTCAGAAAATATTAACAAACGTATAGTTAGGTCCTTTTGACAAAACCCGTCCGTGCGCACACATACAAAAAAATATTACTATTTCAACCCCCGGGTAAGGGTAGTTTTTATTTTGGAGTGAATATACCCCGTCCATAGAAAAGGAGAGATCACCACGAGTCCTACGACACCTCATACGTTTAAATCCGATTATTTGTTAGCGAGATACTAAAAAGCCGATGACCTATTAGTTTTTTGGTTTATTTCAATACATATTAAAAAACACTCATTGATAAATCATTATTTAAAAAGCCCGCTCTTTTACAAAATCACCAAATGCGCAGGCGTACAAAAAATAAATTACTATTTCATCCCCGGGTAAGGGTAGTTTTTATTTTAGTGTGGATATACCCCTTCGATAGAAAAAGAGAGTTCACCACGAGTCCTACGACACCTCATACGTTTAAATCCGATTATTGGTTAGCGAGATAGTCAAAAGCCGATGACCTATTAGTTTTTATGGTTTATTTCAATACATATTAAAAACATTCATTGACAAATCATCATTTAAAAAGCCCGCCCTCTTACAAAACTCCTCAAGTGCGCATGCGTATAAAAATACATTCATCGCCAAAATGTCAAAAAACAACATGTTTACCCCAAATGGCGTTTCCCAATTCCATCCATTTTTAAAAAATAACCTCACCATCATCTAGAGCGGAAAAAATACCATCCAAACGACCCCTCACTCAACCCTACTCCTCCCCCACCACCTAACCCTTTCCCAACATAGGCATACATATTCAAGCACGAGCGCGACTTGAGGAAACCAACACTACCCCACTACTCGCGAATGACCTTTTAGTTTTGGTCTTTTAATCAAATAAAGAGCCTATAGGAAAGTAGGGGGCATTACTAGCAGTGCTAGGACACCCTGTATGTTCAAATCCGACCATTGGTTAGCGAGATATCAGGTTCGGGGCCGCTACGAGGGTGGCTCAATAAAAAGGGAAGCAGCTCCCCCATCATCCCACTACTAACATATATTTATATGGCAAGCGTCTTTAGTCGAAACTACAAGGTCATCGCCCAATAGATTGCAGATGGTGGCCATGTATGCAAATCGATTCCCCGTATCAATTCAAACACGGTTTAACCGAATTGAATGAAATTTTTACAGAGGTAGCACTAGCAAAGGGCACCTCATATTCATGTTTAATATCCGTATAGAACGTTGTATTTCAACAAGCTACTACAACCAACATTCAATTATACTCCTTGAAAAGGACAAAGAGTTATAACAATACCCATGCATTTAGGAGAAAGTAGGTTATATGTTCTTTACTGAACATCTTGATATACATATTCAGCGGATTTAATAATATTGTTAAACCAAACAAAGGGCCCAGTGGTCTTAATTCAAAATACATATCATGTTTGACAGTAGCTCCGTTTCGTCTAGGTGATTATTTGGCATTCTGGTAGAGTTTTAACCTGATAAACTGAGAGTGGGAAAGAATTGCAAAGTAAGAAAGACCGAGATCAGAAATGTTTAGAAGAAATTTACAACAGAGGTTTTAAGGAGCCGCAGTTTTCGAACACCCTTAATCGCCATCTTAAGTTTAAAAAGCAAACACTTAACCAACTGTATCACTCAATCCATGAAATCAAAATGAATGAATGAATGAACTAATATAAGAACTAATGAATGAATGTTCATTATTTGCATGATTGTATGCATGATTTTACCTGGTATCTCCCACTGATATATTTTACGCTTTAGCAGATAGCAGTTTTGCCCTACCTTGTACTGTGCCACAAAATACTCTATTGTCTGTATTTATACTCCATGTAGTAATGATTCACCCCTATATTGATGCATCCATAGTTTGGTCATTACTTCGGACGAAATTAGTATTATCTAATGGACGTTATAAAAAGGCTTATGAACGAACATGATAATAATTAAAACATTACCATACTATCTCTTAAATGTTAAGTTTAATATAGAATTCAAATCGTTTATTTCATTTTTATATATGACATTATCACATTTAATTAGTTTAATACTAGAGCACAGAAGCCTTAAAATCAGGCGGAATAAGACTGAATACCTATGCCTTGGAGGAACTGGAAATGAAAGTTCGCAAATGGATGGAAACCAGCTCCTGATAAGAAATAGTTTTAAGTACCTGCGATCCACCGTATCTGATGATGACAATCTAGACCTGGAAAATACCAGTCGAATCCAGGCTGTCCGGTTAAACTGGAAATGGTTGTCTAGTGTTCTCTGTGGCAGGAGGGGAAAGCCTATAATTGGAGCAAAAACTTGGCCAACGGTACAGTCACAAAATAAGTGATTGGATGTAGCCGAAATGAACATGCAAAGATGGATGTGTGGTATTAGGAGGAAAGACCACACCAAGGACACCTCCCTACGGGACAACGTTAAGGTGACTCAACTATCCAAAAAAGTCCAAGAAAGACAATTGCTCTGGTATGGTCACATTAAGCACAGAAAAGAGAACTATGGGGGAAGAAGAGATGATGATAATAATTGTTGCTTTAAGGGGCCTAACTTCTTGGTTATCGGCCCGAAAGAAGAGTGCTCGACCTGGAGGTGGAAGACAGGGGGGAGAGAGGCAGACCTAGAAGGAGATGGATGGACCTCTCAGAGAAGCAGTTAACGGAAGGCACCATTTGGGACCGAGGGAAATCGGAAAGACTTGTCAAAAATGTCGACCCCGTATGAGCGGGAAAGGACGAAGGAGAAGAAGAAGAAGAAGAATTAGTTGAATACACTTGAACATGTTTTATATTTTCCTCTGAAATAATATTGATTTGCCAGATATATTTTATATAGAACTAGCTGTACCCGGCATACGTTGCAATGCCAATCAAAGAAAGTGTTGGCGTTGTAACTTTGTTTGTTGAATTGATTTTGGATACACAATATTTCTTTCTTTTTCCGTTAACTGCCGCTATACTATTGTAAAATGGATTTACTATCTCAGAAACATCTGTGGGAGCGTGCACAACAACTCACCAAAGTTTCATAGCAAACCGAAGGAATGGTATATGAACGCATACGGGACTTTGTTTAAACAATTCGCGCGCCTCATTCATTTGTTGAATCTACTTGTGCGCTACCTATTTTAACATGGATTTACTATGACAGAAATATTTGCAGGAGTGTAAACAACAACCCACCAAAGTTTAATCGCAATCGTATGAATGAAAAGGAAGCTTGTAGTTTAACGTGACTGTTAATCTCGCGATCATAAGCCACGGGACGTCCGTTTTACGTGGAATCCGAACCACAGGACATGACATTTCACATTGAAAATCTCACATGCATTGACCGGGAATCGAACCCGGTCTGCCTTAGTGAGAGGCCTACAGCTTGACCGCTGAGCCACCACGCCCCTAATCGTATGAATGGTTCATGGACGCAGTCGAGAGTCTTTTGAAAACTATTCGTACGCTGTCAGTCATTTGTTGAATATTCTCGTGCGCAACCAGCTGTGAAATGGATTTACTAAGTCAGAAACCTTAACGGAAGTGTACACAATAACTCATTCAAGTTTCAACGCAATCGGATGAATAGTGTATGGAAGCATACGGGATTTTGTTGAAACGATTCACGAACCGTCACTCATTTGTTGAATATACTCGTGCGTTACCAATTGTATCATGGATTTACCAAGTCAAGAACCTTCGCATAAGTGTACACAACAACTCACCAAAGTTTCATCTTAATCGGATGAATGGTATATGAACGCATACCGGAGATTGTTGAAACAAATCACGCGCCGACACTCATTTGTGGAATCTAACCGTGCGCTTCCTATTGTAAAATGGATTTACTGTCAAAAACCTTTGCAGGAGTGAACACAATAACTCATCAAAGTTTCATCGCAATCGGATGAATGGCATATGAACGCATAGTGGTCTTTGTTGAAACGAATCGCACGCTATCACTCATTTGTTGAATCTACTCGTGCTCTACCTATTGTAAAATGGATTTACTGAGTCAAAAACCTTCGCAGGAGTGTACACAACAACTCACCAAAGTTTCATCGCAATCGTATGAATGGATTATGAATACATACGGGATTTTGTTGAAACGATTCGCGCTGTCACTCATTTATTGAATCTACTCGTGCGCTACCTAATGTAAAATGGATTTACTGAGTCAAAAACCTTCGCATGAGTGTACACAAAAACAAGAGTTTAGTGCTTTTCAGTCGGTCAACACGAATGTACCCAAAAGAGATGGGTTATACCCTAATCCTGAAATAAATTACATGAGATTAATAAAACACTAGGATGACCAGTTTCGATCGTCAAGCGATCATCATCAGATCCATTACACTTAGGCTACAAAATCCATGTTTGAAATACAGGTGAAAATATTTACAATATGTACAATTATTTAGATGCAGTATTGGTACTGCTACTCTCAGTGTATGCTAAATGCAGTATATATGTTAGGTGAAATGCTAAATGGTGATAGCTATCCGGATATTGAACTTTAGAGAGATTATATGGTTGTAAACTATGGTTAAACTATAAAATTTTAGGCTAACTACTTATCTGATTGTCTTCCGTACTACAGCTACTCGCAGTTTTCGTGCTCACTGGAACTCACTGTGCAGTCGACTGCGGTGGTTATCTTAACGACTGGTTTTTCCTGCCTTCTCCCCTCCCCTTGCCCCTACGTGCTGTGGGGAGTGATAGCGATGTGTTTATGTGAGGTGTTGCCAACCTAGATAAGATGTATGTTATTGAATGAGGTGGGTCTACAACTATTAAAGACCGTGGATTAGCCCTCGCCACGCGTGGTGCATAACCCATTCGAACTAAGCGTTGACGTTCTTATGAGGACGTCCCAGCACCTTTAATACTGCCGCGAATATGGGCCTTGGTTTATTGTAGAAGAAAAGTACATCGTACACCTGATCCAGATAACATTTACCTATAAAAAAACTAATTTCCCCCCTTTTTTATCTAGCTTGGCTGTGTCGCTAAATTGTGTTTTGTTTCCGACAGGGTGTGTTTTTTAGTAGCGTGAAGAGGGGTGAGCTCTCCATGAACGTGTGTTCATTTAGATTGTTGGGATTGTTTCGTTTGGCTAGGTGTATCTCGATTGCTTCCTTTATGTCAAGAGCTCTGCCTTTCGATTCGTGATGGATTATTTTAAGGTCCGACTCTATGTTGGTAAAGCTGTGCCCTGCGTCACAATATGTTCGCACACGGCTGAATGTGTTCCGTATCTTATCGCATTCCTATGTTCAATATAACGTGTGTCTACTCGCCTTCCACTCTGCCCGATGTAATTAGCTTGACAATCGGTGTCTTGGCACGTTATAGAATATACCCCTGACCTCGAATACGGGTCACGTTTATTTAGATTACTATTTAGGAGGTGCATAGCGGTTGTGTTTTTCGTCGTGAAAGCTATCTTTATGCCTTGCTTTTTGAATAGGTTAGTGATTTTATATGTATTCGCAGTCACATAGTTGAAACGCGCAATTTTTTTCTCATTACTGTCCGGTTTGGGAATCGTTTTATCTTTATTTTTATATTTGGCTATAATTTGATTTATTTTGCTAGGCGAGAAGTTGTTTTCCTTTGCTATTTGCATAATAGTTCTTATTTCCTTATTATAGTTGTCTTTTGACATGGGTATGTTTAAAGCCCTATGCACCATTGAATTGAAACCCGCTAGTTTGTGCGTACTGGGGTGATTAGACTGATTGTCGATTGCATGCGAGGTTTGTGTTGCTTTCCGGAATATGGAATATGAAAGGTCGTTGTCTTTACGTTCAATAGTTATATCGAGATAATTTATTTTCCGGTCTATTTCGGATTCCTTAGTGAATTTGATAGAGTGGTGAAGGCTATTAATGGATTGGAGAATTGTTTCTTCGCTTGTTAGTTCAGTATCGTAGATGCAAATTACATCATCTACGTATCTTTTCCATATTACTATTCCCTTTGTTGAAGTCTTTTCTAAGAACGCATTTTCTAGTGCATTGATGAAGATGTCAGCGATTAACCCACTTAGTGGCGATCCCATTGCTAGGCCTTCTCTCTGTGTGTATATTTTACTGTCGAATTGAAACACGTTTTGGGTGAGAACGACCCTCAGTAATCTCACAATCTCTTCAATTTCTTTTACCGAATTGTTGGATTTTAAGTTGTTTTCGATAGTGTTGATTGCTTCAATAATCGGAATATTGGTGTACATGTTAGTTACGTCGAAGGATACTAGCCTGAAGCTAGGTTTCATTTGTAGGGTGTTCGATGCTGTTACTAGTTCTGTTGTGTTCATTACAGAGTTGTTTTTGTCGTTGGAAAGACGGCATTTAAAGATTTTTAGTAACTCTTTGCTGATTTTGTAATTAGGGGCATTCCTACAATTGACTATTGGTCTCATTGGGCATTCCTTTTTGTGTATTCTTGGTTGTCCCCTCAATGACGGTATTTTCGGGTTCATGTTTATTAGTTTTGATTTTTCGTCTTTGGTCAGTATGTATTCTGTTTCTTTTAGCGCACTTTTTATTTGTTTTTGGAATTTGTTGGTGGGATCTTTTGTTAATTCCTTGATTTCGTTGTTGTGTAGGAATTCGACTGTTTTTTCCATGTATTCTGTTTTGTTCAAAATTACTGTAGTGTTTCCCTTATCTGCTTTTGTGATGATTAAGTCATGTTCTTTTATTTTTTGTTTCAACGACTTTATTTCTTTGAGTTGTTTGTTGTTTTGAATGTTATTGCTATCGCCCTCTCGTTTGAGGATTTTTTTGGCTTCGTTGATGGCGAGATTTTTGGTTAATTCCCTGTCTTCTGCTGGGAGCTTGTGACTGGCTATCTCAATATCTGTGATTAACTGTTTTATATTGTGGTTCGTGTGTGCGTCTGTGCAGTTGTATTTCAAACCTTTGTCTAACATATTCATTTCACCTTGAGAAAAGGTTACGTTCGTTCTGTTGTTTACTCTGCTGTGGAAATTGAATTCATTGTTATTCGTGTGTTGTTCGTTAGATTGATGGTTCTGTGTTTCTCCTAGTTTTCTTAATTTATTTTCTAGCGTTTCATGCTTCCTCGTTGCTCTGATTTTGATGGTGTCATGAAGGTGCTCGGTGAAGCTGTCCCATTGGGCTGCGTGCCAGAAATTACTTAGTTGCAATTGAATGTCGTATAATTGTTGGTTAATTTTTTGCTTTCTTATGTATGCAAATCTTAATTCGTTTTTTATCCAAAGCGCTTTGGCTTGTTTGGTTGAAATGATCGAGGCTGGTGTGTTCGGTACGGTTTTAATTGGTACGTATTTAGGGGTGAGGTTTAGTTCTATACATTATTTGTTGAACCAAATTGACTTGTCTAAATTCATGAGTTTAAGCCTGAGTGATTTGAATTTCTTGGCTTCACGATTTGCCTGGCTAGCCGTGAACATTGTGGTGTTTGAAGCCATATTTTCAGTTTTGCCTTAGTAAACAAGAGTTTAGTGCTTTTCAGTCGGTCAACACGAATGTACCCAAAAGAGATGGGTTATACCCTAATCCTGAAATAAATTACATGAGATTAATAAAACACTAAGATGACCAGTTTCGATCGTCAAGCGATCATCATCAGGTCCATTACACTTAGGCTACAAAATCCATGTTTGAAATACAGATGAAAATATTTACAATATGTACAATTATTTAGTTGCAGTATTGGTACTGCAACTGTCAGTGTATGCTAAATGCAGTATATATGTTAGGTGAAATGCAAAATGGTGATAGCTATCCGGATATTGTACTTTAGAGAGATTATATGGTTGTAAGCTATGGTTAAACTATAAAATTTTAGGCTAACTACTTATCTGATTGTCTTCCGTACTACAGCTACTCGCAGTTTTCGTGCTCACTGGAACTCACTGTGCGGTCGACTGCGGTGGTTATCTTAACGACTGGTTTTTCCTGCCTTCTCCCCTCCCCTTGCCCCTACGTGCTGTGGGGAGTGATAGCGATGTGCTTATGTGAGGTGTTGCCAACCTAGATAAGATGTATGTTATTGAATGAGGTGGGTCTACAACTATTAAAGACTGTGGATTAGCCCTCGCCACGCGTGGAGCATAACCCATTCGAACTAAGCGTTGATGGTCTTATGAGGACGTCCCGGCACCTTTAATACTGCCGCGAATATGGGCCTTGGTTTCTTGTAGAAGAAAAGTACATCGTACACCTGATCCAGATAACATTTACCTATTAGGTATATTCTATAACGTGCCAAGACACCGATTGTCAAGCTAATTACATCGGGCAGAGTGGAAGGCGAGTAGACACACGTTATAATGAACATAGGAATGCGATAAGATACGGAACACATTCAGCCGTGTGCGAACATATGTGTGACGCAGGGCACAGCTTTACCAACATAGAGTCGGACCTTAAAATAATCCATCACGAATCGAAAGGCAGAGCTCTTGACATAAAGGAAGCAATCGAGATACACCTAGCCAAACGAAACAATCCCAACAATCTAAATGAACACACGTTCATGGAGAGCTCACCCCTCTTCACGCTACTAAAAAACACACCCTGTCGGAAACAAAACACAATTTAGCGACACAGCCAAGCTAGATAAAAAAGGGGGGAAATTAGGGGGTTTTTAATAGGTAAATGTTATCTGGATCAGGTGTACGATGTACTTTTCTTCTACAATAAACCAAGGCCCATATTCGCGGCAGTATTAAAGGTGCCGGGACGTCCTCATACGACCGTCAACGCTTAGTTCGAATGGGTTATGCTCCACGCGTGGCGAGGGCTAATCCACGGTCTTTAATAGTTGTAGACCCACCTCATTCAATAACATACATCTTATCTAGGTTGGCAACACCTCACATAAACACATCGCTATCACTCCCCACAGCACGTAGGGGCAAGGGGAGGGGAGAAGGCAGGAAAAACCAGTCTTTAAGATAACCACCGCAGTCGACCGCACAGTGAGTTCCAGTGAGCACGAAAACTGCGAGTAGCTGTAGTACGGAAGACAATCAGATAAGTAGTTAGCCTAAAATTTTATAGTTTAACCATAGTTTACAACCATATAATCTCTCTAAAGCACAATCTCCGGATAGCTATCACCATTTAGCCTTTCACCTAACATATATACTGCATTTAGCATACACTGAGAGTAGCAGTACCAATACTGCAACTAAATAATTGTACATATTGTAAATATTTTCACCTGTATTTCAAACATGGATTTTGTAGCCTAAGTGTAATGGATTTGATGATGATCGCTTGGCGATCGAAACTAGTCATCCTAGTGTTTTATTAATCTCATGTAATTTATTTCAGGATTAGGGTATAACCCATCTCTTTTGGGTACATTCGTGTTGACCGACTGAAAAGCACTAAACTCTTGTTTACTAAGGCAACACTGAAAATATGGCTTCAAACACCACAATGTACACAAAAATTCACCAAAGTTTCATCGCAATCGTATGAATGGTTTATGAACACATACGGGATTTTGTTCAAACGATTCGCGCTGTCACTCATTTATTGAATCTACTCGTGCGCTACCTAATGTAAAATGGATTTACTGAGTCAAAAACCTTCGCAGGAGTGTACACAACAACTCACCGAAATGTCATCGCAAATGGATGAATGACATATGAACGCATGTGGAACTTTGTTGAAACGAATCTCGTGCCGTTTTGTTGAAGTTACATGCGCGCTATCTATTGTAAATTGGATTTACTATACATATAACCATCCAGAGAGTGTGCGCGACAATTCACCAAAATTTGATCGCAATCGGATAAGTGGTATATGGACACATAAGGCACGAACAAACAAACATTCATTTTTATATATATAGTAGATTTGGAAGTAGGTGCCAGTGGCCTTTAGTTCGATTCCAACGCAGCATTTGCCTGGATTAGAAGTCAAAAACCACGGATAACCACTTCTAGGATGACCGAGATGTAAATCTAACCCTTCTCTTCTCAGTTTTTCCACAAAGAACAGAGTATACCTTATTCCATCCCTCAGCTCAGATTAAAGCCGGGAAACGAATTCGAACCTCAGCATCGATAACCACTACGGCGACGATGGGTTGTGTAGCAAAGAAACGTAACTAAATCATCAGCTTTCAAACTGCATCTCAATGCCTTTAAAATGCATTCACTTCTCACTTTCCAACTCAATGTTATTCTATCACAAAGTTAAAGACAAATAGATTCCAAAGTATGTTTACCGTATTACTGACGGCAAGGACATCTTTTGCAGATTACTAGCTCTTTTCCATCACTCCATGTGATCGATTCCAGGTCACCGAGTTTCCTGCAAAAGAAGTCCAAAGTGGACCGAACCCACTTGTGTGGAAATGAAAGCAAAGGAAACATTCCACCGGCAGGAGGGACTCTCCGCTGAAAGTGAAGTTATAGCAGCAAAAGTTTCCGCACTTCGTGCAAATATTGGAATCGCTTCAGAAGACGGGATGTGTACTCAAACACTAAGTTCAGTAAAACATTTGATGATCGATTGAGCATTATGTATCGATCGCTCGTCGTTCATGACTAGAGCTAGGATTTTGAAGAAATTGCATTTGTTTTCTGGTAAGTCTGATCCTTTGATATTTAGGCCTACATGTTGTATGACAAATTGAAGTGTATTTTTTTTTCATTCATTCATTTATTTGCAATGGGGGGAGTGTCCCCCGGTGGCAAATTGGATATACATAACATATAATTAATTATACATAACAATTCAATAACAATTATACAACAATTAAACTGGAGTATTTACACAAATTATCAGTCTTTTCTTAAACACACCTATATGCTTGGGAAAAGGCTCTAAGACTGCGGCAGGTAGAGAGTTCCAGTTATCAATGGCACGGTTTACAAAAGAATATTTACCATAATTTGTTCGATGTGGTCGGCCCTTAACTTTGAAAGGATGATCGCTCCTACCCATGTAAGTGGGCTTTCCCAATCGTTTGCTAAGCTCACCCCATGCTGGTTGATTTGTATACGTGTTGTACATAGCGCAGAGTCTAGATTTCATCCTCCTAGCCTCCAGTGATTCCCACCCAAGTTTCTTTAACATACGGCTCACACAGCTCCTGGGATTAAAGTCACTGAGCACAAATCTAGCGGCCTTTCTTTGTACCATTTCCAACTCATTGATGAGCCTTACTTGATATGGATCCCAAACCACCGAGGCATATTCCAGAATAGGTCTTACAAGTGACAAATAGCCTAATTCTTTAGCAGAGGTACTACTTCCTTTTAATACCCTCATTACAAAGTGCAGGGATTTGTAAGCTTTTGAAACTACACATCCTACATGACTACTCCATTTCATATCATTCCTTACGTGAACGCCCAAATATTTGCAAGAATCTTCTTCAACAAGTATTTCCGAGCCAATGTTATATTGAAAATCCTGCCTCCGCACTTTCCCTATTTTTAAGAGACTACATTTTCTTGTGTTAATTTTCATTTTATTTTCAATCACCCACTTATAGACTAGGTTCAGGCCCTCTTGAAGCACTGCATTGTCTTGTGAGTCATGTATCTTACGATATATTACACAATCATCCACAAACAATCGACAGTCACTGCGAATCCCATTTGGTAAGTCATTTATAAACGCCAAAAATATCAAAGTTCCGATTACGCTGCCCTGAGGGATACCCGACGTCACGGTAATTTCATCAGAGAATATGCCTTCGACTTTCACTTTCTGTGAACGACCCGTCAAAAATTCTTGGAACCATAAAATTACTCTTCTATCAATCTTCGTCGAAGCTAATTTATGGAGTAGCATGTCATGCGGCACGACATCAAATGCCTTCGCAAAATCTATAACCACGGCGTCGACTGAAACTCCATGGTCTAACGATTCGCTAATGTCTTGAAAAAGTGATAGCATCTGACTCTCGCATGAGTAACCTTTCCGAAATCCATGTTGCCTATCATTAAACCATGATAATGTTTTCCACTGTTCCCTCAAGTAGTGGCAAATGAGATGCTCCATCTGTTTACAAACGATGGACGTAAGGCTAACCGGCCTGTAGTTGCCCAATTCAAGTCTGCCCCCTCTCTTAAATATTGGGACTACCGTAGCTCTTTTCCAGTCATCTGGGATTTGCGCATTGTTTATGGACACATTAAACATCACCTCCAAGTATCGTGCCACGGCCCTACCTCCTAGTTTAAGTACTTCACTAACAATATTATCAGGACCCTTTGATACATTGAAACGTAGTTTTTGTATTAGCTTTACAATTGTTGACTGGTTTATTTGGAACAGGGGAGCCCCTGATTCGCAGTTAAGGTCCAACACACAGCTATTGGATTTATTGAACACACTACCGTAAATGACATTTAATTCATTAGCAATGGCCTGTTTCTCAGTAATTAATTTACCGTCACCGGACATTATCATCGACAAATTATTTGGATTTCCCTTTCTTCTCCTAACATAACTGTAATTTTTTTTCCACCCATCTCCTCCCGAACCAAGTAAACCTTGAATATAACTGTCATGAGCAGCCCTCTTTTTTAAGACGAGCTCTCTTGATAAGGACTTAAATTTCAACATATACTTGTCACTATCATGTCTTTTATTGTATAATTTCCTAATTTTCCGTTTTAGACTCCTAATTTCTCGTGTGTAATACTCAGGATCTGGGTTTTGTTTCAGCAATTTAAATGGGACAAATTTATCAACAGCGCTATTTAAAATTTTCAAAAAGTTAGTCCACAGGATATTAATGTGATTTCCTTCCGATACCCATCCTACAAATAGCTCATTCAAATACCCCTGAAACTTGCCCTGATCCGCCCTGCGATACTGGAATATGATCTTTTTTGCTACATCAGAGTCTAATTTTGTAATGTCACCATATCTAATATTTAATTCAACCCCAGAATGGTCACTAATTCCTGGTACTTTCAGACAGTTAATATACAGCTCTACAGGCCTTACGAGATAAACATCTAAGGTGTTATTGACTCTAGTTGGGAAGTCAACTACTTGGGAAAATCCCCCCTCCCTTAAGAATTTATTTGCAGCGCTCTGAGCTTGACTACAGCTAGTTGACAGCTAGGTTACATATGACAAAAAATTCGAAAAATATGTTGAGTTTTTTGTTTGAGACTCTGCAGTTTAAACAACTTCCTCATATCTTAAAAATACCTGAAAGGCAATTTTCCATGCCTTAACTTGTACTTGTTCTGAAAAATATATTAATATTATTAGTATTAATATTAAATTATTTATCTCATGTAATTTTTTCTAGGATTAGTGTATAACCCAACTCTTTTGGGTAAATTCGTGTTGACCGACTGAAAAGTACCAAACTTTTGTTTGCTATGGCAACACTGAAAAATGTCTTCAAACCCTATAATAATAACATGTTATTGCGCACCCACAGCGTTGCCATACACAAAGACCACGAGGTCAGCTGCTGTAAGTAAAGAGCTGCAGATCGAAGGTTCGATTCCCGCTGCTGACACCGGCTATCCTGGGTGTGGTTTCTCCCATGGGTTTCCCACATTCCCTCCAGGAAAATGCCAGAATAGTACCTTATTTCAAGTCCCAGGCCACCTACCCCATTCCAGACACACACAAGTACACGCGAATGATGACCAAGAAGTCCCAAGCTTCTCAATGGTGTGGACCCTCACTTCCTTCTCATTATTCCAGGGTTCAGGGCATTTCCCTTCCTCTTGTATTTTTTTTACTTTATTCTTCTATTTGCGGCTTCGGTGGCGTAGTTGGTAGCATGCTGAGCTTCTATGCCCAAAATAGCGGGTTCAAACCCAGCCGAAGTCGTCGGATTTTTAAGAGGGTTAAAAATCCCTCAGTATGCCTTCATTCGGAGGGAAAGTAAGGCCGGCGGTCCTTTGTCATAGATTTATGGCATGTTAAAGAACCTTCCACTAATTACAACTGTGTGAAGCTAAATTGTATAGGTTAAGAATGTAAACAATACTCTTTGGTTCCTACGTTCATTGCCAAGAACCGACTGCGGTGGCGTCTAGTAGCTAAGTTCTGAACTAGTAGTCGTTAACGGTGGCGTTTGGCGGCAAAAGTAGGAACTATTTCAAAAATGTAAAGTCCTTACTTGAATTTAAAAACAGATAAACACACTAATAGAGTCATCACAATTAACACTGGTTATCAGACATATTCTACACACACCCAAAGTACATGGGGCTACATGACCGCGTTGTCGCAGCCCCTAAACTGAGGAATCAACCAACCATTCTTCTATTTGTTTTCCAATTCCTCTTCTAGTTAGTAAGTCTGTAATTAGTTTTATGTAGCGTCTAGAGGTCTTGGTTGTCGCCTAGGAGGTCTGAGTTCCATTCCCGGCTCTCACAAGAAATTCAATTCTCTTGTTAGGGCTGGAACGGGGCACACTCAGCCATGTGAAGCTATCTTGGAACTGTTTTTCCGTGGTTTACTACTTCTACTCCAGTCAAATGTCGGGATGGTTTCATACTTAGGCCTCGGCCTCCTCCTTCCCAATCCATACCTGAATATCAAATACACACACTGATATTGGCAACACAGTGACTCAAGTTATCAGACAAATATCCGCACACACCCAAGTACACGGGGTTAAATGACTACGATGTTCTAACCCCTCAAATCAAGTAACACCGCCACCTCCACCACCACCACCACCACCACCACCAACAACAACAACAACAACAACAACGACAAAAACTACAAAAAGTAGTTAATTTCAGTTCAAGTTTCATCTTCATTTCTCTCGGTCACACTTATCATTACGGGACCAAACCTTGATGTTAGGCCCCATAAAACATACATTATCGTCATCATCATCATCTCTTTAAGTTACTAAACTCTTTGTTCGTCTTTGTTGTGAGAATCTTACTCTCCAACCTGCTTCCGAATGTCAACTACACCCTGTGTTTTTGTACTCGTCTTCTCTATCTTTCACTCAGCCATGTTCACTACTTTTCTGTCGTTTCCCAATTTCAAAAGCCAGGCAAATGCCGGGATGGTGTCTTATAAAAGGCCATGAAAATTCCTTCCAACTTCTTGTTTTATTTTATTCACCTCCGTTGACTTCAGTTCTAATTAAATTTTGTCATAAACATGAAGTCAGGAAAGGAATGCAACCACATTAACCACTGCCAGTCAGAAGTGGTTAATTTGTCATCTCCCGATGTAAAGAAATGGGAGTCATATCTATACTAATATAATAAAGCTGAAGAGTTTGTGTGTTTGTTTGTGTTTAAACGCACAAATCTCTGGATCTACCAGTCGGATTCGAAAAATTCTTTTTGTACATGATAGCCAAAATCAAGAGGAATAGTTTAGGCTATGTAGCATTAGGCTACACCCCTCGCCCTGCATTTAAGCCCTTTGGCACAAATCTACACTATTTTACCGATCTGAACCAAAATTTGTATACTTACCCTTTGGAACTCTGCGAGTAACACTGTCTACATGAAATTTATGACAGACCAATCCATTCTCTGCATTTAGGCCCTTTGGCACAAATCGACACCTTTTAACCGATCTGAACCAAAATGTGTATACATACCCTTTGGAACCCTGTGAGTAACACTGTTTACATGAAATTTCGGACAGACCACTCCTTTCCCTGAATTTAGGCCCTTTGGCACAAATCTACACCGTTTCACCGATCTGAAACAAAATTTGTATACTTACCCTTTGGAACCCTGCGAGTAACACTGTTTACATGAAATTTCGGACAGACTACTCCATTCCCTGAATATAGGCCCTTTGGCACAAATCTACACCGTTTCACCTATCTGAAACACATTTTGTATACTTACCCTTTGGAACCCTGCGGGTGACACTGTCCACTTTAATTTTCGGACAGCCCACTCCATTCCCTGCATTAGACCCTTTATCACATATCTACACCGTTTCCCCCAATTGCACCAAATTTTAAATACACTTTGACACCCTGTTGGTAACACTGTCCACTTGATATTTTGGACAACGCTCTCCATTCCCTACATTTAGAACAACAGGTAAATGAACTTGAAAACCACGCATTAAGGCCCTAAAACCATTCATGTACCTAGTAGTGTCACTGTAAGAGTATTTTAATGAGTATGTTGTTGACTGGCAATTCGGGCTGTATTACGTCGCCCCTACCACTGTTCTGGTGCAGAATTACGAAAATAGTTAATTCTTGCGCAGCTTATAAATTGCAGTCACGGGGAGTAATTAGTGCAAAAAGATTCCTAAGGTCCTTTAACGCAGTTATTTTGATGAAAATGTTACGCCTCTGTATAAATGCAGTGGTTTTGGTGCAGTACATTGAGGTTATCAGCTGCAAAAAGCTTTAGTTCTTTCAAATTTACCTTCATTTATTCCGAACCTTATCATTGAGGGCTATGTGGCGAAAAATTATACTATTGCTACCTCAGGAGCTCAGGACAGCCGAAGTTTTCCAAAGTGTTATGATTATTTTCTTACGGCGCTATACGACAAAATACTACACTATTGGTCACTACATTTCTAACAGCCAATGAGACATAGGCCCTAGGCAGTGTCTTTTATTTCACTTACTCCTTTTTCCAATCATTTTTTAAATTCGTTTGTAAATTACATGTGTCAGTGGTGTAGTTAGTAAATAGCCGTTTCCCTATTCATTATTATTATTATTATTATTATTATTATTATTATTATGATTACGGGAAAATGACCTGAGTGTTACGTCCATTGTACTGTACTACTTGTCACCCCCACTACAACTTCCACTACCACAAAAAGTTATATTTTTAAAATATGCTTTCTCTGTTAGTTTAAGTATCATGTGCCAGTTCTGTAGTAGTATTCATTATCTATTATCTATAGTCCTACTAATATAATAAACACACAAAAAAAACACACTCTTATTTGTTTGTTTGTGTGTTTAAACGCGCTAATCTCTGGAACTACCAGTCGGATTCGAAAAATTCTTTTTTGTATATGGTAGCCTGATTCAAGAGGAATAGTGTAGGCTATGTAGCATTATGCTACACCTCTCAGGTAACCTTAAAGATTGATTTTTTGTTCAGTAATTCGGAAGAACAAGCGCTCTGGAACAGCTTCAATAATACCTAAATATATTGTTGCCAGGCAATGCAGGCTGCATCACGTCGCCGCTACCAGTGTTCTGGTGCCGAACTGCGAGCTACTTATAAATTGCAGTCACGGGGAGTAATTAGTGCAAAAAGATTTCTTAGGCCCCTTAAAACAGTTATCATGACAATAGTATGCCTCTGTATAAGGGCGATGGTGTTGGTGCAGTGTACTGAGGTTATCAGCTGCAATTTGCGTTGGTGCTTTCCGATCCTTATCCTTGAGCGCTCCAGTTCCGTAGTAGTATTCATTATCATCAATAAAACAAATATATCCACCGGGAGAAGCCGGGCATTACTGCTAGTAGGGTAAAAGTGTGTGCATGGATGCAGTGCATGTTTGCCTTTTCTTTCACACACTGTATTTCTTTGGCGTTCAGAAGCTTCAAGGCATCATTCATACGAAAAATTACTGAATTAGTTATCGTAACTTATGATCAATTGAGAACTTTTCCCCTCGCCATTTAGCTTTGCAAGAGCGCTAAGAGTAGCATTATCCTGCGTGCGCCTGTCTGCACCCAAACAATTATCGCATAATACACGGGTGATTATGGTCCGGCCTTTGGACTAGAATTAGCCCGCACCATTTCCGCTATTCCCTGGATCCATGTTGGCAGGTAATGATATTTCATGGTAATGAAGCCACGTGAACCGTTCTGCCAACAGAGGAGCCCACTTCACCAGCGTAGAGAGCCTGTGTGCATGTTTTAGCAACTCATGCAGCACAGGTGGAAAATCATCCTATTTCAACCACAAACCCTTATGATTATCGTTGCTATGCTCTCTGAAAATAAAAGAAGGCTATATCAATATGTAACAAGAAGTTACGTGACGAACTAAAGAGTCTACCTTTCTTAAAACTTAAGATTCATGCCAATCTATGATGAAATTAAGTTTGTATTACTAACATTTCTAAGTACTGCAGTTTGAAATACACTTGGAATAGTGTAGCCTAATAGAGTAACTTAATACTGGTGGCAGCCCTGGTGACTCTGAATATACTCTTAGTTCCATCTCTTACGGTACAGAATGCTCATACAAAATTTGGATGAAGTCTAATGAATAGTATGGGCATTACATGCTGTTTAATATTGGATTTATCAGTGCGCGTTAAATCATTTTAGGAACAATGTCATACATGTGATGCTCAGAATTAACCTGAAATATTACGATCTATTATAGTGACAATTTTTGGATAACATCCATTTGTTAGTATAGAAATTACATGTAATTAAAAATTTAAACTATCAGGAAGCTTAGAATCATATTGGCTGCACTGAGGTATATTAATTCCTCCAAATTAATCTAGAATGTCAGGTACTATACGTGTGCAAAGTTTAGAGCTGATGGCTTGCATACTTTCTGATATATTGATATTAGGATTAAACAAATAGACAATTTATTAACAGTTGGCAGCACTGAAGTGTGTAAGTTACACCAAACTAAGGTAGAATGTCAGTTACTATACGTGTGCAAAGCTTAGAGCCGTTGGCTTGCATACTTTCGATATATTGATATTAGGGTTAAAACATAGAGAGAGCATTTATTAACAGTTGGCAGCCCTGGTTGCTGTTTAGAATACGCACAGTCATATATGCTGTAGTACACATAGTACATACGAAATTTGGTTGAAATCCAATCGATAGTATAGAAGTTACATGCATTTAGAAATTAGATCTATTGGCAGGCTTAGAATCATGTTGGCAACACTGGCATATCTGGAATATTATTATCTATATGTGTGCCAATTTTGGAATAGTTCGCAAGCATAACTTCTCAGATATCCAACATAGAGCTCAAATTTCAATTGCGATTTTTCAGCAGTTGGTAGCACTGACGTCAATTTCAAATATGGCCGTGATATTCAGGTATAGATCTTTACTCTTACCAAATTTGGTTTTGATGGATGCAGCCATTTAGGAGTTGATAGGGGGGGAGGACACACACAGACAGACAGACAGACAGACAAACAGACAGAAGGACAGACAGACTTTGTGCAAAATGAGAAAAGTAGGCTAAAAATAATTTGTATTCCAATTCTATTGGTTGCAAATGTCGCCTGTTTACCATCTCTTGACAGATGCAGAATTATTTTTCATTTGTCTGTTAGCACAGACTAGAGTAAAATGTGGCTTTTCACGTACGTCTCAGTCTCATTTGAGGCTGGGATTATATGGAAGCTACTGACGTATGGGTAGCGTTGAGTAATGGCATTTGGGTCCTGTGGATGCTGTGAAAGGTTCTACTCGAATGGTTGGTACTGTTGTACAGATTCAGTGAGAAAAGTTATGGCAAACTACCTTACTTCTCACCTTGCCTAGTACGCCTCATTACAGTGCGCCGTTTGGTTTTTGTGGGTTTCGGCCCACATAACCTATGATGGCATTTCTTGAGGATTCAACCAACCTCCAGGCTGACTACCTAACAGACAGACAGTTGCGTATGGTAAATATTACCAACCCAAAATACAGTAAAATTGATTTTTTTTAACTACCTTTAGTTGAGCAAAGAGACTTTCAGGTCATGTTGTGTAGATTGAGTTTTCATTCTTTTTTCTTTAGTGTATGGCAGCTATGTAGCTGCTTCTATGCGTACACCCATGGGGTGAGCTACTGTGCCCATTCATCAATGAAATATGCAAATCACAGTTTGCCAGCAATGCTCAATCGGGAGTATCGGGGTTCATGGTTTGTTCTCCCACTCTGTGATTCACACACTTTGGATTAAACAGAGGATACACTTCCAAAAATAAACAAAAATCAACTCCTACTCTTAAAACATTTAATTATCCGAATATATGGCGCTACAAAAATTAAACAAATAAAATACTGACCCTTCACTTCATACTCGTTCAAAGTTGAACAAGGAATTCATATTAAACAAATCTAAGATCATAATAATTGGTTTTCCATAAACCAACAAACTTCCACTAAGTTTCACTTCCATATAGTATCACTTCACAATCTTTAAAATAAGAGCTCCAAACGGCTCGGTAATGTTTACTTACAGTGTGCTATCAATTTAATACACATCCATTATTATTTATATGAGTATATCTTTTAATCATAAATATCAAAACAAGATGTTGAATAAAGAACATATAGCCTACTTTCTCCTAAATGCATGGGTATTGTTATCACTCTTTGTCCTTTTCAAGTAGTATAATTGAATGTTGGTTGTAGTAGCTTGTTGAAATACAACGTGCTATATGGATATTAAACATGAATATGAGGTGCCCTTTGCTAGTGCTACCTCTGTAAAAAAAAATCATTGAATTCGGTTTCACTGTGTTTGAATTGATCTGGGGAATAGATTTGCACACATACATGGCCGCTATTTTCAAACTATTGGGCTGATGACCTTGTAGTCAGTCATAAGATGCTTTCCACAAAAAGGCATGTTGTTGCAAAATCCGGTAGAGATCAAATTATTAGGTTGGTCGAAATTTGATTGAAGCTTTTAACATTTGGGTGGCCGCGATTACGTTTCCGTCAAGATGGCGGTGATATAAAACATGACACTGAGGTGGCCTTTTCTAGTACCTTTTCTCTGTACCAAATTTCGTTCCATTCGGTTTCACCGTGTTCGAATTAATAGGGGGAATCGATTTTCACACAAAGATGGCCGCCATCCGCAAAATATTAGGCTAATTACCTATTATTTTGGTCAAAGGATGCTCCCTCCATAATGGTATGTTGATGCAAAATTTGGTAGAGATCGGATGATTAGGTTAATCGTAATTTGATTTAAGCTTTGAATATTTGTGTGGCCGCCATTACGTTTCCGTCAAGATGGCGGCGATATAAAACATGACACTGAGGTGCCCTTTGCTAGTGCTACCTCTGTACCAAATTTCATTCTATTCGGTTTCACCGTGTTCGAATTAATAGGGGTAATCGATTTTGACACAAAGATGCCCGCCATCCGCAAACTATTAGGCTAATGACCTATTAGATTTGTCAAAGGATGCTCCCTTCATAAAGGTATGTTGTTGCAAAATTTGGTAGAGATCGGATGATTAGGTTAGTCTTAATTTGATTTAAGCTTTGAACATTTGGGAGGCCGCCATTACGTTTACGTCAAGATGGTGGCGATATAAAACATGACACTGGAGTGCCCTTTGCTAGTGCTACCTCTGTACCAAATTTCATTCCATTTGGTTTCACCGTGTTCGAATTAATAGGGGGTAATCGATTTTGACACAAAGATGGCCGCCATCCGGAAACTATTAGGCTAATGAATGACCTATTAGATTTGTCAAAGGATGCTCCCTCCATAAAGGTATGTCGTTGCAAAATTTGGTAGAGATCGGATGATTAGGTTAGTCGTAATTTGATTTAAGCTTTGAACATTTGTGTGGCCGCCATTACGTTTCCGTCAAGATGGCGGCGATATAAAACATGACACTGGGGTGCCCTTTGCTAGTACTACCTCTGTACCAAATTTCGTTCCATTCGGTTTCACCGTGTTCGAATTAATAGGGGCAATCGATGTTCACACAAAGATGGCCGCCATCCGCAAATTATAAAGCTGATGACCTATTAGTTCGGTCAAAGGATGCTGCCCCCATAAAGGTATATTGTTGCAAAATTTGGTAGAGATCGGATGGTTAGGTTAGTCGTAATTTGATTTAAGCTTTGGACATTTGTGTGGCCGCCATTACGTTTCCGTCAAGATGGCGGCGATATAAAACATGACACTGAGGTATCCTTTGCTAGTGCTACCTTTGTACCAAATTTCGTTCAATTTGCGCTCACCGTGCTCGAATTGATAGGGGGGACAGACATTCAAAGTACACACACTCTCTCTCACACACACACACACAGACACACTTTTTTTCGCCCTGTAGTGATCTCATAAGTCTACTTTCATTTTTTGCAAAAATCGAAAGTAGGCTAATTACCAAAGTATTTTTTTAATTACTTAATTTTGGGCTTTCACAATGTTCTCAAGTTAACAACTCACTACTGTGACTGGGAAAAATTTACGTACTCCCGAGCTACAGAAGACTACTGAACAAGTCAAAATTAAGATCATTCCTTGAATCTAATGTCTTCAATCGAACTCGTGACTCACTGAATCATATAATCATTACACTAGGGATTTATCATTATTTGTCTTAAAAGACCATTATATTATAAGAAAGCCACGATCTGAACTCTGCAAGCGATAATCATTTATATAAAGGGACCTCGGTTCCAAGACCGGGTCTTTAAAACAAACTCTAAACACTTCTGTGTACTATAACTCAACAGACCATTCCCTGACCTACCACAATACGTCGAGGGTGAGGCTCTAACCTTGGCTACTTAGCGTGATTTATGGCAGGGAGACAGAGAGTCCCCAGTCTCGCTTCTACAAGAGACTGGCTACCGTCAGCTTTCACACAGCTGTCTTCAAATGTAATTCTCTGACCGACAAGGCTTTTATACAGATTCTTACAACATATTTAGGCTCAACAGACCTTTCCTCCTAGCTTCGGTATGTAGTAATTATGAAGTGTCCTCATTGGCGGGTAAGAAAATTCAACAATACAACCAATATTTAGGGGCTTCAACACGGACGACTCTGAGTTCGATCCTTTCAAATGCCTCGGTATCAGTATCCCAAAATGGAGGACTTATAACATTAGCGACTTAGGGCAAGGCTCACCTTATACCAGCGCTCATAATACAACAATATAGCACCCTTTTTACCATACAACATACAATGCCTCGTGATTACTGTCACAACTTTTGAGGACTTACCATAGTTCAATTACCCCGACCAACTGCCCCTCATAATTAGTTTTACCGAGCATTTCAACGCATTCCTAGCGTGATAAATTACTTCAATGCGCTACATGGCGCTTATACTTTAATTAGCCAAGTTGCCTTCAGAGAACTAATAAATTCAAAATCACCGTTTGATCTACATCTCAAATATATATTACTCTTCTCCCTTGACAATAATCATTTTACTATAAAGAACATGTATTCATAACATGTGTTAATTCCTCTAAAGGAGCTCGGAAGCTACTACTTTCAATATAAAATTCATCATACTATTCATTCATTTATGTTATTATTATTATTATCATCATTACGCTTGCTTTCTTATATTTATATCATTTATCATATACATTGATATTTTACTGAATACATTCCCCATGGGATTAATTTATATTTCACATATTTATTATTTTTATCTCAAATTTATCGTTCAGATCGCGCTATTATTCCTTTATCTGTTATTCAACATCCCAATTCTTTCTTTCTTTATGTGGATTATACGCAAATATTCCCAAACACATATCATAATGAAATAGTTACTCACATGACTGTCCGGTCAGCGACCGAATCCTCCAACGATGGAACATGTTCGCCCACTCCATGCTTTTTAAGCCATTTCCATAGATACACTTGCACTCAATGACACTTCTTTAACAATACATAAAATATTTACCTTAATTACTTGGAATACACTGAATACCATTTTGTATTCGTTTCACTTAACACAATATAAATTCACAAAAACATTACACTCAAATATTTTCACTATATTTACATTACATAACCATTTTATCACTTGGGCGTTAAATATTCGCCTTACACACGTAATTGTGTTTTCTTTCCCGTTTCCAAGGGTGGCACTTATAGAACTTCGGCTTCCTAATCTGACGAGATGATGGAAAGTCTCGATTGAACTACACCTCATTGGAACGGCTGATATTCCAATCCGGGGTTTGACTATCGGCTTCTATACTTTAACGGCAGGATGTCGTTTCTTCTTAGACGCTAACTTGTTCGTCTAGATAATGTCTGTCCTTAGGGTATTACTATTACGGCCGCTCGAATATTTTATCGGTAACTTAGTAATTTCCTTGCATTAATTTGCTATTACTTTAATTCGTAGCTTATTGGAGTCATCCCCAATGTTTACTTGTCCGTTTGCCTGCCTAGACAAAGCCTGGAACTATAATTCCTAATTCTGATCGTCCTACGCTCTAGTCCCTATCTTTCCGGAACACTAGGCGTTATTTATTTCGTTCTACCCTGATCGGGTTCCTTAACGTCGATAGAAATGTCTATTTCACTTCCTTGGGTACCTCGAAACCTTATGACGCTTTATGTCTTTAACTGAACTATTATTCGAGTACCTATCGCCGGTTATTTCTTCAAGTTCACAGCCAACTTTGACTGTACTAATGAACTTTAACGATAAAGTCTGAAGCTTGCCTATATTAATCCTATACAAGGATTCTAATATGTCTTCACACGGCGATACTAATGACGATTCTGCTTGGCCACTCCCATACGGGGTGCGCGTTGGTGATACAGCGTATCACGACCTCTCAAGGTCTGGTAAAGACTGCATGATCTTTCTGGCTTCGCCAGGGTTTTTATACAAATCAGCGACAAAAAGATAAAATCCTCATCTTCTCCAGCACTAACTTTTGAAGTAATTGTCGTATAATATTTAAAAATATATCCCTGGAAAGCTCTAGTTCTAAATGTAAACTGATTTCTTTGATCATGAAAATCGATCGCACAATTCCAAGATATTAAATAATTTTGCTCTCCAGATACGTGGGTGTTGCGGTTTATTTTTCTATCCCTACCAACTCTGGTCTCGGGGAATTTTTAATTACGTAATGCTGCGTTTGCACTTCTTTCCTGTGCAAATATTATAAACTTTTTCCCCACACAAAAATCTCTCTTCCAAAATGATCAACCATGATGTGTTTCTTTTATTAATTAAATGCTCGCAAATGGCTTAATTCTAATTATTTCTCTTCTTGCGCAATTGCGAGGTTGTCATTTTATTGCTGCGTAAGGTCAATTTCAGAAACCTCCTCTCTCTTACACGCAGTGGAAAGTTTTTATCGTTCTATTAATAGTCATGATCGGCTCCTTATCAATGCGTCATGCATGATATCATTTCCGCGTGACTCGTGGTCCCTTCTTGTTG
This sequence comes from Meconema thalassinum, assembly GCA_946902985.2. Taxonomy (NCBI): domain Eukaryota; kingdom Metazoa; phylum Arthropoda; class Insecta; order Orthoptera; family Tettigoniidae; genus Meconema; species Meconema thalassinum. Next base: position 577,610,403 of record OX336388.2, on the reverse strand, counting down.
CGCCACGTTATAACAGTCCTCTTCGTAAAATCTTTCTGTCATTCTAAAGACTGTATTTTTTCCTCTCTTCTTTTACCAATAAATGATGGATTCGGCGCTTGAACCAACAGCACATGGGTTCACTACAAGTACCGTCGCGTGTGGAGTGATGTCTGGGGAGGAAAGTGTGCATGTAAGGACGAGGAATTGGAATGTAGCGGCTATGACCTAAGTTCACCGGTTGGAGTCCTCGAACCTCCTCGCCTCCCGGATGTGAGCGACTGCCTGCATCCACGCTCTAACGACCACGGCTAACTCACCTGGTTGCAGATTGACTAAAAGACATAGTTGGAGTTTCGTTTGTTAGATGAAAATCCACAGCCTGCTTCCAGTCTCCGACCGGGTCAGGAATGGAATGAATGAAGCCCTCATCTAGCGGCGAGGAAATGAACTGTGCCGGCTGCCGAGGCCTGACGCACTCCTCTGGTGCAATGATTAAATGAATGACAGATGAAATGAAATGATAGTGGAGAGTGTTGCTGAAATGAAATTTTGACATGGAAAACCGGAGTACCCGGAGAAAAACCTGTCTGCCTCCGTTTGGTCCAGCACAGAACTCACATGGAGTGACCGGGATTTGAAACGCGGACCCAGCGGTGAAAGGCCGGCGTGCTGCCGCCTAAGCCACGGAGGCTTCCGTTTGTTAGATATTCCCGTAAATTCGAGCTGGAGAAATTGAAATGACAAACTATGTTTCGTGCACGATTGGCTCACAGTCAATCTGAAAGCATCACACAGGTGGCGTGCTTGTTGAATGTGACTATACTAATTACTTTATACTTTAAAGAAATATTCAATTGCCATTATTGTCTTTTTAATGCATTGTTTCCAAGCATAAGCTTTTAACTTTTAACTTTTCTATACAGCTTGTGCTTTGTGGTTAGAATCATGCTAACCAATATTGTGACTAGATAGAACAAGTAGCCTTACTTACAGAAATGCTCGTAAAAAGTGCAGATTATACACGAAAAGCAGTTCGATGTGGAGAATTATTCACATTAATTAATCATAATTGGTAAAATATATGATTTTATTATTCTTAAGTATTTTAGACAAAACATTTTTGGATATATTATAGAATCTCACGTCCCTTATTATATGTTTAATATTTACCTGTTAAATCATTTATCTCAACAGCCCTGAGAAAATAAATTATAATTAAATTAAATTATTGGTTTATCTATATCGAGTAATTTTTCATTGACTTACCTTATAACGTTATACTTGATTCCTTTTCAAAATGTTCATTATACATTGCTGATGAAGGTCATAAAGTGACCGAAACCGGTTCTTTAAAACTATAATAATTAATATTAATAATAATAATAATTATTATTATTATTAATATTTTTATTTAGCCTATGGCTTTTAGTGCTGGGAGTGTCCGAGGACATGTTCGTCTTACCAGAGGCTATAGCTGCTTCAATGCGGACACCCATGCGGTGAGCTACAAGTTCCGTTCAATTTCGAGTAGTTCATACTTTCACTGCCAGATGTCACTGACACCTAGTGGTGAACATTTTACTTTGATAGAGCGTTTCAACGAAATCTAACTTGCAAATTTAGCTTCACACAAGATTAATTAGTGGAAGGTTCGTTTACATGCCATAAATGTATGACATGGGACCGCCGGCTTTACTTCCCCTCTGAAGGAAAGCATACTAAAGGATTTTAACGCTCTTAAAAATCCGTTGACTTTGGCCGGGTTTGAACCCGCTATCCTGGGCATAGGAGCTACGCATGCTACCAACAACGCCACCGAAGCCGCTATAATATTAATAATAATTATTGACTAAAGGTGCCTTATCATTATATCTCAAACTTTGTCAATAAGGGTCATTTTTAGCCTATTTTCATTTTATAAAAAAATAGGCTTATGAGATCACTTTTTGTCCGTGTGTCTGTGTGTGCGTGGGTGTGTGTCCCCACCCTCTAATAAATTCTAAATGGCTGGATCGATTTCAATGAAACTCGGCAAAATCATAGCACCATTCTGACCGACCCCGACCGTGCCCTTCAAATTTTATAGTGTCTCGCCAATCCAACATGGCGGTAGTGCGAAATATTTCACCAGCATTCAGTATCTCCGATTCTATTACCGATATCACCCTGAAATTATGTACGGAGATAAAGGGTACTATTAGAAGTTCTGCTATGAGATTTTTAAAAACCTAGTAGGAACAAAATCAATATGGCGGCCAAGCAAATTCGAGACTTTTAAATAGACTTTTCTAGCGATTTAACAATCCAAACGTAATGAAACATGGTACAGCAAATGTTTAAACACATTATAATGCACTGGCGTCTAATTTAGTTCAATTGTTTACATAACCTCAAAATGGCGGCTGTGCATAATATTTCACTGGTATTCATTATCTCCGAAACTATTTATGATACCACCCTGAAATTATGTGTGGTGATCAAAGACACTGCTACAAGTTTATCTATGTAATTTTGAAAAACCTGTAAAGTACAAATCGAACATGGCGGCCAAGCGAAGTTGAAACATTTTAATAGACTTTTCTCCTGATTTAACCATCTGAGCGCAGTGAAATGTAGTACAGTGAATGAATATACATATTGTAATGCACTGGCATCTAATTTAGTTCAATTGTTTACATAACCTCAAGATGGCGGCTGTGCAAAATTTTAAAATTAAGTTTTTATTTCTTATGTCGTAATCATGCGATCAAATTGAAAGTTTGAATAATGAAGCTACGCAATAATTTTCCTTTAATGGCACATAACTCTATGGCCTATACATATAACAATCCAAAATGGCGAACATCCGGAATATTTTGACGGTTATCAATATCTACGAATATTTTACAGCAATCAAACTCAGATATTTTGTATTCATAGAGGCTATGAACATATGTTCACCTATATGGCTTTCTGTAACCTGGTGAGCACAAATCCAACATGGCGGCGACGCGAATTATAAATATTTAAAAGGACCTTTCTCGCTATTTAACCATCCGAGTGCAGTGAAAATGTGCACGTTAAATGCTTATACAAATGTTAATCCACTGGCATCTAATTAATTTGAATTGTTTTCATAACCACAAGATGGCAGCTGTGCGAAATTTTAAAATCTCGTTTTTACTTCTTGTGTCCTAATCATGAGATTGAAGTCTGAATACCACACGTACACAATGATCTTCATGTAATAGTACATAAATAAAAATCCAACCTGGCGACCATCTGAAGTATTTAGACGGTTCTCAATATCTACGAATCTTTCACAACAATCAAACTGAAGTTTTGTATGTTGATAGAGGCAATTAACATGAGGAGGATATATGAAAGTAGGCTGTATATTTCTTCACGTAACTACTTCTTAAGACGGGTATGTTTCTACTTATATCTACGTATCTTGTTTTATATTTGTCATCTTGCTGACTACACACTTAACTAACTCATTCATCGAGGGCTTACTTAATGTGCTGATTGAGCTGGCAGCCATTTGAAATGTTCACTCTCCTACACAGGTACGTAAGGCTATCTTTGTGTTGAATATACCAGTGCTGGGAATCGAGTTCAACAAACATTCCTTTGTCTTCTCCTCTGATATGCACACTATCATTATCGCAACACTTGTGAACAAAGCTTTGACAAAAGGAGGACGTCCCTAAGAGTCGGCTGCATCCATTAGGTTATTCACAAACAGACTCAAAATAGACAAAGGAACAACTGGCATGGGAACTATAAATATCAGATGAGTTAGTTCGCATTCACAGACACAGTGAACTAGCAGCGACAAGCTGCTTTCTCGAGAACTAGGGATATATTAATGCCGTGTGGCCTTCTGGATGGCCGAGTGCAGGTCTTTCTAGTTGACGGTCGTGGGAAACCTGCGCGTCTTAATGAGGATGAAGTGATAATGAAGACGTCACATACAGACGTGGTTATATTATTAAAATAATATGCGATATCAGTTTTCCACTCGGAGGAATTAATTATAAGAGTGTATTTTGGGTGTAAGCTATAGACCTATGTAAAATTGTTAAGCCCCAAGCCCCTCACAGGGCGTAATAACCCTTTTTCCACGCCGCAACCCCATACAGTAAAGCAACAACAGCAATTACACACGGTCTGGCAAACCAACTCATACAACATGGAGCAACACTTTCGACACCTGGTAAACACGGAGACATAAACATTATCTGGAACACGCCAACGCTCGGAACGCTGACACACAATTTAATCATGCGGGTAATTCCTTTAAAAGGAAGAGCATTGGAGCCCAAGGGTCATCTTGTCAGTGGAACTGCTTTGGGCCATCACCTTCATCGCTGCTGCCATAGGCGAGTATTGCTCGAGGTGTTCCTTAAAGTTTCCTCCCAACTTCGCACCTAATTAATTTGTATCACCTCATTACATCTGTTTGCCCTTTGTGTCGCCAGAAGCCCTACCCATCACATTTGTGGGATTAAAACATTTACACACATTTAAACCAACCCCTTGCATTTCTTTAATTGTTCAAACCCTGGACTCGTAGTTCGCTATAAGCGAGTTCCCTTCCCGCGGCGCCAAAGCACCTTTCCTCGACTCGCCTTATGGCCAGTGTGTCGTAAATATTAGCTCAGCGATTCCTCACATATACGCATGGACAAGGGCACTAGTTGGCCTCCAAGTCCAGCTGATGCGCTACATCCGTCTTACACTCTACACACACGTGTTTTGTCCTCCAGACAATTAGCCACCCTTACTTTTAATACGACTCTTTCTCAGTTACGCCCCTGAGACGTAGTATTGTGTTTATGTACAATCATTAATCGGTAGAGGTCCACTCGTCATGGAAGAATAAAGTGGGATGTTAAGACATTACTGTGGTCGATAACAGTTTTTCATTTGAATCATCCTCATGGAATGCATCATGATACTGGTAGACAATGAACTTGGTGTGTAAGGGTAGGTTTAAACTTACCGTATTTCCAGAACTTAAGGATTTGTTAATGTGTTTCATGGCTGTGTTACTGGCCTATAACACCTTTATGCATTTGTTTTCCTCCGTGAGATATTTCATATCCGAATTAATTTCCTATTGAGTGATAAAACATGATTGTCATGTATGCAATACAATTTCTGCCTAAAAATGGACTACCGGTATCAGTAAATTACAATGACAGGGTAATATTAAATATGGCTACATTGATAATTTCATATTTCCTGCTCCTGATATCAAACACGGTGTGAATGAATTGTAAATTGCGTAATCAAATAATAACACGCAAGCCTTAGGCATAGCAACTTCAACAGCTGCTGATACGTGGTATGGACACAAATCAATGCCAACCACAAGTTTAACAAGCTCAAACACACACACATATCGATACTGGGGCCCAGACTTGACTTACACAAACTGTAGATTATTCCTCCTGGAGGGGAATTATGTAAAACATACATTTAAAAGATGTTCATAATCATAACCCTTCATATTGGTCTAGGCCAGTTTTTAGCCTACTTTCGATTTTTGCAAAAAAAAAAGTAGACTTTTGAGATCTACACAGGGCCAAGAATTGCGTGTATGTCTGTGTGTGAGTGAGTGTGTGCTTGAGTGTGTATATCTGCCCCCCTGGGGGGGGGGGGCATCAATTCAAACACGACGAAACCGAATTGAACGAAATTTGGTACAGTGATAGCACTAGCACCTCAGTGTCACGTCTTATATTGCCACCTTCTTGACCAATACTTAATGGCGCCAATCAAATGGTCAAAACTTTAAAGTAAATTACGACGAAACTAATCATCGGATCTTTAACAAATTTGGTAAAAGCATACATTCGTCTGAGACGCGACAAAACTACAAGGTCATCAGCCGTACCATTTCAGGATGGCAGGCGTGTGAATTATGCAAGCTTTATAATGCACAACTTTCGACCCACCAGTTCCGATTATCGAACCGAGAATGGTTTAAACTGTTCTAAAGGATGTGGCCCATTCGAAATTAAAAGTTTATATTATAATAGTATACTGCAGAAGTGACTTTAAAAGGCTGCGCTGTCTTGCTTACATGGCAAGATGGCAGCTGATCTCTCGTTCTGACCTACTGTATATTTCACTAATGTGAGTATGTTGCATCCAATATAGCCTAAAGATAGAAATAATATAAACTTTGTATCAAATGGATTATAATGAATATATACTCCAGTGGAGAAATCGTTTAGTTCAAGTCATTATTTGCTAAGACTTTCTTGTAAATCGATTGATAACGTTTTCCTTTGGTGGACACGTTTGGCTCTGTGGTTATAGCTTTGGTCTTTCGCCCGGTCGGCCAGGGTTAAAAACCTATCAGAGATGTGTTTTTTGCCTGATCTTTTTGTATTTATTGTTTATTAAGTACTGATACGTTATAAAATTGAACGTTATGTTGTGCATTTTGCAATGGAAAATATATAATTAATTAAAACAATCTTCGCCACGGGATCTGCAAGAGTAGCATCTACTAGCAACCAGTTGAACTATGCGTGTGCTTACCACGGCTTACTAGATGCGAGCTGCGTCCTATACCGGCCTTGACATTCCCAGTTAGTGAACCAATGAATACGGTGCAATTGAACAATTTCTTCTTGTGCCTATAGAGCGCACTCTCCCCCATGGATAGGGGCGATTAAACATTAGCTGTGCAGTAGGTTTATTAAATGTGTTTCTCCCAGTTATACCTACGAAGTTTTATATCAGTTTCAATTATTGTAAGTAGTGGGTGTAATATACTGAATTCCTACGTTGTTTGGAATATTTGGTGATGGAAAATGCTGGGGTAAATTATTAACTATGGCTTGAACGCCGCTGCTCAAATCCAGTATGTCATACTGTTGTGTGCCATTTTGCACTTCGAATAGGAAGAAAATACGAGGTGATAAGGACAAAGAGTTATAATAATACCCATACATTTAGGAGAAAATAGGCTATATTATGTTCTTTCCTTGGATTGAATTAAAAAAATATTTTTAAGCGCCACTTTTATGTTGATTAACTTTGTGACTTCCATAAAATCTCAACTTAATTTTGCCTTTAATTCATCTTAAAGAACGGAGCTGATATTTCTTCCTCTGTATGTATTATATTGTCCCTCAAACCAGACCAAAATTTCCACGATAGAAATCTCATTGTCTGCTTAATATAGGCTACTTCTCTTTAGAAACGAATAAAGACATTCACACCATTAAGTTACGATCGTATAACTTTACCACTATCAGTGTTAGAGAAAGCCATTCGGGATGTTTTGAGGCATTTCTTATGATCAGATCGTAAAGTCGATTCTCACACCTCGTATCAAAGAGGGCCACCCTCCCCCAGAGAGTGGGGTTTGGAGAGGAAGCCACTCGCTTATCTTCGCCGCCGGGCTCTACTCACTCTACTCTTAACCTCGTGCCATGGAATAGAGTAACAATCAATGGAGAGAAAATGAGCTTGTATCTTGGGTATAATATTACTCAGCAAATTAACTGGACCCTAACTACTCAATTAGACAAGCTATTACCGTAGGCCTTATGAAACATTTAAAAATTCCTCCCGTATTTCTTTCTGTGTATGTCTACCCGTTATAATGGGAACCGTGTCTGGCAGAAATGTGAATAATATTATATTTTCTGAATGCTAGCACATTGAATTATTTGGACAATCTTGATCAAAATGGCATCTAATTTAGAAATTTTTCATTTTTATTTTTAAAAGTACACCTGCATTGAAGAAAAACTATAAAATATTGACATGTTGAACTTACACTTCAAAACAGAATAACAACATTACAAATTTGGTGTTTATATTAGTATGTGTATTTTTTTAGGCGAGGATTAGTTTTTCAGCGTATGTGGTGTTTTGAAAGAACGTAAACATGTAAGCGATAATTTTAACACCTTAAAATTTTAAGCTGCGTTCCTGAAAAATTTAATTTTTCGAAACAAAAAGCCCTTTATCTCTAGAGCCATAAGACCAAATTCTAAAACATTTACAGTAGTTCATTAACACTTTCTTACATACACTGAACCTCTAAAATAGGACTAACTGCATGGTGCAGCGGTAACGTTTTCGCCAGCTGTGACCAAGATTTCAGGATCGATTCTTGCCGCAGTCATTTGGTATTTGAGAGTGCGCAAATGTGAGGGAGCCCTTCGGGGCAAAACTTCGGCAGCCTGGCGTCTGTAAAAGCCTCAGTAGTTAAAAGGTAAGAAAAATCAATAACATTATTATTATTATCATTATTATTGTCATTATTATTATTATTATTATTATTATTATTATTATTTCTTATATATGATACTAGCTGTTACCCGCGGCTTCGCCCGCAATAGCATTTGGAATCCCGTTATAACATTAGTTGTATAGATTTTTCCTGTAGTGGAAGATGATGACGGCAACATGTAGCGTTGAAATTGAAAATCGAGTGCAATATACGACGGGGAGCTTTGATTTAAGGCAGGTCCCCTAGCCTACTGCCGTGTCTATCGAGAGTGTTTTTAACGCCTAAGCACTTCTCGGTAAACTACATTTCTGGTCTTTCTCTCAGGCTGCAGAATGACTAAGCCACCATAAGAACTGACTCTGGACCATGTGCGAAACAATCACTTCTCAGATCCACACCAGCTACTATTAAACTCTGCTCCTGAGCCTTCTTAATTGTCATGGCGTAGCCGACTTTCAAAGAATACTACAGACGTTTGAATTGAAAATGGCAGTCTGATGGGATTAGAGGAATGCGGGGTATGAAGACAGTTTCGCCTTGGCCAACACCTGTAAATATGGTGGCTTCAATCATAAATTTATGCAGTTCTTTAACGTGCATTCTGGTTCCCTTGCAGAGTTTAGGAGGGTTTAGGTTGCGCAATAATATGACAGGAGCACCAACCTTGAGGATCAGGACATGAGGCGGTATTCCGAGCGGGTTAAGAGTGTTTAAAAACTCCACAGGATAATGAACTGCATCTTCAACATCTACAACTGAGAGTACTGATTCGTATACGATTTTTGTTCTTGATTACTTCTTAAGGAGGGCGATATTTACACTATCAGCAGAGTCATTTGTTGGGGTAAGAATAGCTCTTTCTTTCATCCATGAATTATCAAGGTTGGAATTTACAAACACTTCGGGATAGATCTTTTCGATCAAATTCTCTAAACTGTCAACAACATCGCACAGTTGAGCTGGAATAGTTATTTTTCCGTCATTTTCCTCCAACTTTCCATCGCCAATGCTTAGAAGGAGACGGAAAAACTCCTCAGCCATAAAATCACCATGGAGGTGTACGCGCATGTTGACAGACAAGGGAATTGATTTGACTTTGGGCCATATGTAAGACGGTTTTAGACAGGCATTTACTTTGTCAGCCCGTGTTTCCCGGGTATAACAGGGAGGGTCTGTCTAAAGTCACCGGCAAGAAGTACTGTGACTCCGCCCATAAGTTGGTTGTTACCCCTAATGTCCCTAAGTGTTATGTCCAATACCTCGACTCCTCCTTTGTGCACCATCGTGCATTCATCCCAAACAATGAGTTTCGTCTCTCTCAGCACGCGAGCTGTGCCACTTTGCTTAGAGATGTTACAAAGGGCAGATGCAGCGTGACTGAGGTTAAGAGGGAGCTTGAAGGCAGAATGCGCTGTTCTTCCACCATACAGTACGGTCGCTGCATTACCCGAGGAGGTGACTGCGATGGCAATGTTCTGTCGACTTCTAAAAATACTGAGCAGGAGATCAATCAGGGAGGTTTTGCCAGTTCCGCTTGGTGCATCCAGAAAAAAGAGCTGACCACATTCTGAAACAACACTTCGAACTATTTCGTCATAGGTCAATCTCTGCTCGTTGTTCAATTTTGGAACATTATCAGCAACCACTTTGGACAACTTAATTGTGTCGTAAGATAGTTGACTGACATATTCTCGGTGAACAACGACGGAGTCCAAAGCGGTTGACCAGACAGTTTTAGTACTAAATCCTCAAGAAGCACCAGACACCTGTTGTAGATAACGCCCATGATCGGGTTGACATCAGCACACTGCCTCTGAACCTCTCTCACCACATCTTCCGCGAGGCTGTCTTTGAGTATTTTCCAGAGCTTGATGGGATCACTCACTTGACAAAACACCAGTAGGATGGCAAACAGCTCGCGTATCTTGTGGGGAGAGTCCGTGGAGGACTCTTCCACTAGTGTGTGGTCCCAGTGCGCATCATCCTCTAGCAAGCCAAGTGCTTTACATGCCGCTTGAAATGTTGGTTGAACCAGCCCTGCCACGGTTTTGAGGTCAATAAGAGACTGAGGGCCAGGGATTTTATGTAAAAGGAGGTGGAGGTAGTAGTACTCGGCATTACCAGGGTGAACGGTGTAAACTCTGCCAAGGGTCTGATGTTTTTTCACACCAGGATGGCCTGGGACAAGCTTTCCTTGTTTCCTCCTACATAACTTTTATTAATCTCATGTAATTTATTTCAGGATTAAGGCATAACCCATCTCTTTTGGGTACATTCGTGTTGACCGACTGAAAAGCACTAAACTCTTGTTTACTAAGGCAACACTGAAAATATGGCTTCAAACACCACAATAACTTCTTACCTTTTCAAACGAAATAGGATGGAACTTCACAATATAAAAGCGTTGAAGCAAATTTATCGGATCGGCATAGTTCGAAGAAAGCAAGAAGAGTTGTGGTTGGAGGGCTGTTAAACTGGTCACGAACGTCGTCTTCATTAAAGTAAACCCGCTGGCCGTTCTCGAAGTGGACGGCAAGTTGCATGACCGAAGGATAGCGTTCATGTATGAGAAAGCAGAATATGCACCAAGCTGCTGATGTAGCGACCTGATTCATATCTCGCAACTCCGTCAAACTCTCCGATACTAAAAGTAACTTGGTCGGAACCTTTGTTAACATATTTGCAAATGTATTTTATTTACTTTACAGAGTTGCAGTACTCAACATTGATATGAGTTGAGAAGGTGCGAGATAAGATGGGGTTATAGGGTACCACCCAGCTATTGTCAATTTCCACTCCCTTTTTAATAATAGAAACCCCACCCTCCGAAGTGGACAGCCTGCGATATTTGGGACACACATCTTCCCCGGTTAGGTTTATTAAAAGATCAGGACGTCCAAAATGGTGCACGTAAGTCATAGCGGGCCCCAGTGAAAGTCGATGGCAACACGACCATTTTACCAATATCTGACAAACGGCTGTCAGCTTTACTCATTGCACCCTTCAGGTGCACATATTCCTCACTTCTCACCTTTTTCTGATTGATGCGAATCCAAAGTAGTCTGTCTCAATCTTTGCATACATATCAATCAGAAACTGATTGAGAAGATTACGAAATAACAAAAGATAAGAATTATCACCCTCACGCTCAAATATTCTGAAGCAATAAACGTTAGCGGCAGACACGGTCTTCTTCAAAGCTGTACAGCGTTGCTGAGATGGAGCCCATCACTTCCGACCGGGGCGCGCAGTGATGCGTGATGGGCTCCATCTCGGCAACACTGTACAGCTTTCCCCGGAGTGGCTAGCTGGTGAACCATGTCTTATTTCCCCGTATAAATACAAGCCGATATAAAATAAGTGAATTAATTTACGCATTTCACAGTCATACAACATAACTTTTTGATGTATAAGGATTACAACGCGACCAAGAACTACATTTTCCAACCACCCCGAGCCGAGAAAAGGTTACCTTACAAAAACGATAACAACTTTGTTTTTTGAACACATAAAATTTTGAAATTAGTAAACCAGTTATACAACATTCCAATGTATATTGTGTTAAAGTTTGGTTTCGATCTGATTACGGGTTTTTGAGATAATAATTCTTAAATGTGACGCATCGTTGAAATGCGCCTAAAAAGGGCACTTTTTGTGTTCCCACTGCGATCAAAATATTAAAATATAAATTAAAAATTCCAAACCTACATGAACTAACGTAAAATAGAACGACGAAAATGATGATGTTATTGGATTGTATGTAGGTCCATTGGTTACTTCACAAACAACCTTCAAACTCGAGTGCACATAATATTTTGGTCGACAGTAATACGAAGCAACCTGCTATCTCTGCCGTGGAGTACAATATCCCTTTTCTCCAAATCCCGACCAGCCTGCAAAGCACCAGACCACTGGTAGGGACGACGTGATGCAGCCCGCATTGCCTGGCAACATTAGACTTAGGCATTATTAAAGTTGTTCATATAATCGCGGTTTTCGCGGTTTGACCATGATCCTGAGTGAATGTTTCGAAAACCTTTCTTAGCGAGCACCTACGGCCCTTGAGGAAGCTGCATACCAAATTTCGTTCCAATCCGTTCGGTGGTTTCTGAGATTTCGTGATTAATGAGTGAGTGGTATTTGACAAATATATAGTAGAAATCGTGGTTTTCGCTGTTTGACAATGATCCAGAGTGAATTTTTTGAAAACCTTTCTTAACGAGTACCTACAGCCCTTGAGGAAGCTGCATACCAAATTTCATTCCAATCCGTTCAGTGGTTTCTGAGATTTCGTGTTTAATGCGTGAGTGGTATTTGACAATATATAGTAGAAATCGCGGTTTTTGCGGTTTGACCATGATCCCGACTGAATTTTTTGAAAACCTTTCTTAGCAAGCACCTACGGCCCTTGAGGAAGCTGCATACCTAATTTCATTCCAATCCGTTCGGTGGTTTCTGAGATTTCGTGATGAATGAGTGTGTGGTATTTGACAAATATATTGAAGCTGTTCATATAATCGCGGTTTTCGAGGTTTGACCATGATCCCGAGTGAATTTTTTGAAAACCTTTCTTAGCGAGCACCTAAGGCTCTTGAGGAAGCTGCATACCAAATTTCATTCCAGACACGGTCTTCTTCAAAGCAGTACAGCGTTGCTGAAATGGAGCCCATCACTTCCGACAATGATGGTAGCCCTGCATCTCAAGATGATCAGAGTTACTGAAGAGATAAAACCTTTCGTACTATGCTTGCAGTACCAAGGAGGGCAGCTTTTTGCATTAACTACATATGGTTCCTCTTCAAGCCAAGGCTCTCCTATGCATTATCCCAGTCCTTTGTTACTAAACCATTCACAGAGACAACAACTGGGATGTCGAAAACTTCCTTTAGGCCGTATAGGCTCTGTGACTGCGCTCAGCGGCAAGTGGCTGGTATTTGCGCCTTTTCTCAGCCACCGTATTCTGTACGCTTCCATCGAGTGGAACAGCAACATCGACGATGGTAGCCTTGAGTGCTTCCTTATCGAATATCACAAGGTCTGGCCTGTTGGCTTCTACAGAACGATCAGTTATTATAGTGGAATCCCATAAGATCTTGGCATTATCATTGTTCATAACCGGATCGGGTGTGCATTTATAATATGGGACTTCCTTCTCAACAAAACTGTGTTGCCGCGCAAATGCTTGATGTACTACTTTCGCTACGTTGTTATGTCGCTCGAAGTATTCTATTGGAGCAAGTGTATGGCATCCCCCCGTGATATGCTGGACCGATTCAGTAGATCTATTGCACCGATGGCATTTGTCCGATTTATCCTTCCCAAGAATGTGGCGCTCATAATTCTTAGTGCACACAACTTGGTCCTGAATCGCGAAAAGAAACCCTTCTGTCCAGCCAGCCACTCTGTTGAATTCGTAGTACCGGTAGATTCGGAATGCAGATGAACAGCATACCTTCCATGTAGGACTTTTTGCCTCAAGTCATCTATCCGCTGTTTTGCCGACTTCAAAATGAATTCAGCATTTGCTCTATACAGTGACAAGGGAGTGAAGTTATGATCTTCCGGGCACACTGCTTGATGAAGGGTGTTCTCAAAAGACTAGAAATAGTTCCTCGTTTTCTTTATTATTATTATTATTATTATTATTATTATTATTATTATTATTATTATTATTATCATTATCATTATTATTATTATTATTTAGAATTTTGAAAATTCTATACAATAAAAATGTATATTGTCATTTTTTCTTTAAACTTTAGCCTTTCGTAAAAGAAATCTCAAAGTCCAATACAACACATGCATTATTTTGAAGGTTCAGTGTAACATGATGATCTCTTTATTGTATGTCTACCCCTTATTATTCCCGTTTTTTCCAACGGGGTCGGGGATGAGATGCGATGGAAGTCTTTGTGGCGATGGTTTTTACGGCCGGATGCCCTTCCTGACGCCAACCTCATGAGAGGAGTTAATGAGAGATGAAATGAATGATGGTGAATAAAATTGGGCAAGGATGTTGAAGGAAACGGCCGCGGCCTGTCAGAAGGTACCGTCCCATCATTTGCCTGGTGTTGAAAATGGGAAACCACGGAAAACCATTTCAAGGACGGCCGACGGTGGGGCTCGAACCCACGCGTCTACCGAGTCAGCAGAGAGCTTGGCCCCATGACCTAATGCTGCGCTTTAGCCAGCGTAGCCACTAATGTCGGGAACATGATGATCTCTTTATAATGCATGTAAATGTTTCAGATCGCCATCTATCATGGATTAGGATAAATGTGACCGTAAATATGCCTAAATTAACAAGCTTCTACCATTCTTTCTGTGTATGTTTGCTCGTCATTAAGGATTAGCTATGCATTCTCTTCACACTTCTCTCAACAGCCTGTGTTCCGCTAGAGGGCCTACGCAAATGCTAGGCAAGTATTTCTCTACTCTTCAGAAATAAAAGTAAGTAGTTCCATGAAAGGTAGCGGTCAGCATGGTTAGCTGCCGCCCGGGAGGTCTTGGGTTTAATTCCCGGCTCTGCCACGAAATTTGAAAAGTGGTATGAGGACTGGAACGGGGTCTACTCAGCCTCGGGTTGCCCAAATACGTAGAGGGGGTTTGATTCCAACCTCAGCCATCCTCGAAGTGGTTTTCCGTGGTTTCCCACTTCGTCTTCGGACAAATGCCGGGATGGCACTGTACCCATATCCACATGGTCTTACCTGTTGATATCCGTTGGAAAAACTGGATCGTAGAATCTGGAAGTACCCGGCTGAAATAACCCCCAAAATTCTACCAGCAAGGATCAACCTGGGATAAGGACATCCCAATATAAAAGAATGCGATAAGAAAATGCCAGTGGTAAAAGAACAAAAATGAAAAACTAGCTCAAAGTGAACTCGAACACTCTTAAATTAATCTCGGACGTTAGGCTAAGCGTTGGCAAAAGTTGCCCACTGGTTCTCCTAGCACATTCTGTGTCTAATATAAATCACCAAATCATTATAGAATTAAAATTAAATAACCAGTTTATCAACTGAAAATGAAGGATCGTAGATCTACATCCACTAAACAAAAATGTAGATTATTATCCACTGTAGCATATCATAAATAAATATGCAAGTCGCCTTAAATCTGGCTAGAATATACTGCACAAAATTGCTGTATTAACTAATGTTCAAATCGTGAACGTTTTATGCATAAGTAATTATATCACAAGTTATTTTACACAAATACCCTAAAAGTTTGTTAAAATAAATTATTTACAAAGATATACTATTTAATTCGTATGCCGAATTTCGCCATTATTTTCTATCATTCCATTAACAAGTATTTTAAACATTTCTTACTGTCATAATTTGTCTTATTCGACGATCAATTAAGGTTATCGAACGTATAGTCTTTCATTTCAATATTTCAATTATCTCAAATTAATATTCCAATTATGACTCCAATATTATACATATTATTTCATGTTTTTCAGGTCATAGCTTCACACTAAATATACGGTATGTGTTATTATTGACAATCAAATCTAGGTGAATTGTTTTATGCACATATGATATTTCAAATGGTGGGTTTATTTATCTACTAGCCTTCTAGTAACGATGTTCGTGACCATATATCACGTTATACTTCATTATAACATAATTCAGCGATAGCTCAATAGCTCGCACAATACTCAAAATTCGTAACAAATACGACAATCTCTTCACATATGAGATTCCTAATATTCACCTTAAATTATTTCTGACCATCCTTTGATGTCTAAATATACTTCAAAAGTGCTTCGTTAACACAACTGTTATATTATCCAATACGTAAAGTAGCTCTCAATAGCTGTTAATAATATTCCACATCTTCTCAAAATTCATAATCTTTTCAAACCAACACCTAAATATATCATGGTTCATAATTGACACAAGTATCGAAGTGTTAATCTACTTCCATAAAAACTGTAATACTAATTACGTAATTACATGATCGAATCATTACATTCGTAAATTCCCAAAATGTCATTCTGTTGTAAGACGGAATATATTTTATAAAAAATTGAGCTTCATAGGCTATCCCATTTCTACTTCATTTCATCATAATCTCAATATTCACAAATATATCTCACAAGATATTATACATTTATTACTGTTTGAGAATTAATTCAGATTCGCATAAACAAATTGAAACAAGTAGTTCCGTGAAGAACTATACAGCCTATTTTCATATATCCTACTTATGTTAATTGCCACTATCAACATACACAATTTCTGTTTGATTGCTGTAATAGATTCGTAGATATTAAGAACCGACTAAATATTTCGGATGGTCGCCATGTTGGATTTTATATATGTAGGTCCTAGAGTTATGTACTGTTACATGCAGATTATTGTGAACGTGTAGTATTCAAACTTCAATCGCATAATTAGGACACAAGAAAAAACAAGGAGATTTTAAATTTTTCACAGCTGCCATCTTGAGGTTATGGAAACAATTGAAATAAATTAGATGCCAGTGGATTAACATTCGTATAAGGATTTACTGTACCAAGATTCTCTGCACTCGGATGGTTAAATTGCGAGAAATGTCCATGTGAATATTTATAATTCGCGTCGCCGCCATGTTGGATTTGTGATCACCAGGTTATTTAAAGTCCTATAGGTGAACTTAAGTTCATAGCCCCTATGATCATAAAAAAATTCAGTTCGATTGCTATAATAGAATCGTAGATATTCAGAGCCGTCTAAATATATCGGATGGTCGCCATGTTGGATTGTTAAATATATAGGCCATAGAGTCATGTACCATTAAAGGAAAATTATTGCGTAGGTTCATTATTCAAACTTTCACTTCGATCGCATGACTACATCACAAGAAATAAAAACTTAATTTTAAAATTCGCAATGCCGCCATCTTGAGGTTATGTAAACAATTGAACTAAATTAGATACCAGTGGATTACAATGTGTATAAATATTTCCTGTACCAGGTTTCAGTGCGCTTGGAACATTATATCGCGAGAAAGGTCTATTTTAAATTTTCAAATTCGCTTGGCCGCCATGTTCGTTTTGTAGTTAACCGGTATTTGAAAGTCTTATAGATGGACTTCCAGTAGTGCCCTTTATCTCCGTACAAAGTTTTAGGGAGATACCGCTAATAGTTTCAGAGATATAGAATGCCGGTGAAATATTTCGCACATCCGCCATCTTGTGATTATGTAAACAATTGAACGAAGTTAGATGTCGGTGCATTACAATGTATGTAAACATATACTGTACCAAGTTTCATTGCGTTTGGTTGGTCAAATCACGAGAAACGTCTATTTAAAAGTCGCAAATTCGCTTGGCCTCCATGTTGGTTTTGTAGTTACCAGGTTTTCAAAAGTCACATAAGTGAACTTATAATAGTTCCCTTTATCACTATAGAAAATCTCAAGGTAATATCGGTAATAGTTTCGGAGATATTGAATGCTGGTGAAATATTTCGCACAGCCGCCATGTTGGATTGGTGAGTCGTAACAAAATTTGAAGGTCGCCGGGAATAGTGCTTTGAACTTTCCGAGTTTCATTGAAATCGCTCCTGCCGTTTAGATTTTATTAGGGGGGGACACACACACGAATCACACACACACACACACATACACACACACACACACACGCACGCACACACACACGGACAAAAGGTGATCTCATAAGCCTATTTTTTTCAAAATTGAAAATAGGCTAAAAAATCCTCTCGGCACGCCAGAAGGCGGAGGTAGATTTCACCGGGCAGACTAGAGGATAGGCTAAAACAGGCGAACTATTCAGGTTTTCGTAGGTGGATCAGACCTCAATTTATTGTGAGAATGTATTTTACAATTGGAGGTTCATTATCCTTTTTTTCGCCTTTCTATGCATATTTTTATTAACATTTTATTGTCTTATGGGGATGGTAACTGTCTTGTCATATTTGGGGTTCATTTTTAGCCTACTTTTCACATTTTGCAAAAATTAGGAAAAAGTAGACTTATGAGATCGGGCAAATGTGTGTCTGTCTGTCTGTCCTTCTGTCTGTCTGTCTGTCTGGCTGAGTGTGTGTCCCCCCCCCCCCCATCAACTCCTAAACGACTGCAGCAATCGAAACAAAATTTGGCAGGAGTAAAGATCTATACCTGAATATCTCACGCCCATATTTGAAAATGATGTCAGTGCTACCAACTGATGAAAAATCGCAATTGAAATTTGAGCTCCATGTTTGATATCTTGGATGGTATGAATAGGAACTATTTCAAAATTGGCACACGTATAGATAATAATATTGCACTTTAATTTCCAGGAGGCCATACATCGCAGTGTTGCCAAAATGAATATACGCCTTCTGATAGGTCCAAATTTTAAATGCATATAACTTCTACACTATCAATTGGATTTCAACCAAATTTCGTATGTGCTATGTGTACATAAACAGACATGACTGAACGTATTATTAAGATCCACC
This sequence comes from Meconema thalassinum, assembly GCA_946902985.2. Lineage (NCBI taxonomy): Eukaryota > Metazoa > Arthropoda > Insecta > Orthoptera > Tettigoniidae > Meconema > Meconema thalassinum. The sequence goes on along the minus strand of OX336388.2, from coordinate 577,591,716 downwards.
AGGGTTGCCAACTGTTAATAAATGCTCTCAATTTATTTTATCCAAATACCAATATATCAGAAAGTATGCTAGATGACAGCTTTAAACTATGCACACGTATAGTACCTGACATTCTATATTAATTTGGAGAAACTTATATACGTCAGTGCTACCAACATGATTCTATGCCTGCTGACAAGTCCAACTTTAAATACATGTAACTTCTATACTATCATTTGGATTTCAACCAAATTTCGTGTGTGCTATGTGTACCATAACAGATATGTCCATGCCGATTCTTAAGAGTAACCAGGGCTGCCAACTGTTAGTAAATACTGTCTCTATTTTTGTTACCCTAATATCAATATATCTGAAAGTATGCAAGCCAATAGCTCTAAACTTTGCACACGTATAGTACCTGGCATTCTAGATTAATTTGGAGTAACTAATATACGTCAGTGCTGCCAACATGATTCTAAGCCTGCTGATAGATCCAATTTTAAAATGCATGGAACTTCTATACTAACTAATGGATTTTATTCAAAATTGACACAACAATAGATCATATTATTTCAGATTATTTCTGACCAATACATGTATGTCATTGTTGCCAACATGATTTTACGCGCGCTGTTAGATCCAATGTTTAACTGCATGTAACGTCCATGCTATCCATTGGACTTCAACCAAATTTTGTATTCTGTACCTTACGAGATGGAACTAAGAATATATTCAGTCACCAGGGCTGCCAACTGTAGTTCTCTATTAGGCTACAGTATGCCAGGTATACAGTATTTCGAACTAATTAGAAATTTCGATATTACCAACTTAATTTCGTTATTATTCTAGATAGATCCATATAGATTAATCATTGGCATTGATCTTAAATTTTAAGAAAAGTAGGCTCTTTAGTTCGTTACGGAACTTCTTGTTATACTTTTGATCACAATGTCCTTATGCAAGGTTCGGAACTGATGTTTAACTATCTAACAGTCTGTTACTTCTTCACGCAAAATTTTATCTCCCGCAGAGATGTTGGTTGGTTCTTCAGTTTAGCGGCTGCGACAACGTGGTCATGTAACCCCGTATACATTGGGTGTGTGTAGAATCTGTCTGATAAACGGTGTTAATTGTGATGACTGCATTAGTCTCTAATTCAGGTAAGGTCTGCAGAAGGTCAATTTTAAGTAGTAGTACCTAATTTTGTACCAAATACTACCGTCAACGACACCTACTGTGAACTTGGCTGCTAGATTCCACCGCCACCAGCAACTTGCAATGAACGTTGGAACTTCCCCTCCGAAGGAAAGCATGCTGAGGGATTTTTAGCGCTCTTAGAAAATCCGACGACTTTGGCCGGTTTTGAACCAGCGACCTTGGGCATAGAATTTCAGCATGCTACCATTTAGCCGCTTCCCACATAGTCAGATGGAACAAGAAGTTCCGTGCCGAACTAAAGAGCTTACTTTTCTTAAAATTAAGATTCATGCCAATGATTAATCTACAGTATATGAACCTATCTAGAATAATGACGAAATTAAGTTGGTAATATCGGAATGTCTTAATTAGTTCGAAATACTGTATACTAGGCATAATGTAGCCTAATACAGCAATACAGTTGGCAGCCCTGGTGACTGAATATATTCTTAATTCCATCTCTTAAGGTACAGAATACAAAATGTGGTTGAAGTCCAAAGGACGTTACATGGAGTTATACATTGGATCTATCAGCACACGTAAAAGCACGTTGGCAACAATGTCATGCGTATGCTGGTCAGAAATAATCGGAAATATTATGATATCTCTTTGTGCCAATTTTGGATGAAATCCATTTTTTTAGTATAGAAGTTATATGTATTTTAAAATTGGAGCTATCATCAGGCATAGAATCATGTTGGCATCACTGACTTATATTAATTACTCCAAATTAATCTAGAATGTCAGGTGCTATACGTATGCAAATTATAGACCTGTTGGCTTGCATATTTTCTGATATATTGATATTAGGGTAAAAAATATAGACACCATTTATTAACAGTTGGCAGCCCTGATTGCTCATAAGAATACTTATAGTCATATCTGTTATATTACACATAGCACATACGAAATTTGGTTGAAATCCAACTGACAGTATAGAAGTTACATGTATTTAAAAATTGGTCCTATCAGCAGGCTTAGAATCATGTTGGTAGAACTGACGTATATAAGATACTCCAAATTAATATAAAATTTCTGGTACTATACGCGTGCATAGTTTAAAGCTGTTGGCTTGCATACTTTCTGATATATTGGTATTTGGATAAAAAGTAGAGAGAGCAATTATTAACAGTTGGCAGCCCTGGTGGCTCTTAAAAATACGCTCAGTCATACCTGCTTATGTGCATATATTACATACATAATTTGGTTGAAATCCAATTGATAGTGTAGAAGGTATGTGCATTTAAAAATTGGACCTATCAGAAGGCTTAACATTATTTTGGCTACACTGTCATGTATGGCCTCCTGGAAATTAAACTGAAATAGTATTATCTACATGTGTGCCAATTTTGGAATTGCTCCCATGTATGTCTTCCATGATATCCAACATGGAACTCAAATTTCTAATGCGATTTTTTAGAAGTAGGTAGCACTGACAACTTTTTCAAATATGGGCTTGAGATATTCCGGTATACATCTTTACTCATACTAAATTTGGTTTCGATTGCTGCAGCCGTTTAGGAGTTGATAGGGGGGGGGGGACACACACACACAGCCAGCCAGACAGAAGGACAGACAGACAGACACATTTTCCCGGATCGATCTCATAAGTCTACTTTTTCCTCATTTTTGCAAAGTGTGAAAAGTAGGCTAAAAATGAATGTGATCTCGTCAATGGCGTTGTCTTGTCAACCTCTGATAGCTTATCCCTCATCAATTTAGAAGCGTTGTCATGGTAACCTCTGATGGCACTTGGCATTTTCTTTAATTCCGAAATCGTTTTTCTCATCCCTTGGCGTAATGGTGGGTCATATCAAAATTTCTTTCAGAAAAAAGTAATTATTAGGGGAATATTTTCCATTTTGTCCGGTTTTGATATTGTGCCTATTAAGAGAGATATGATTAATGTTTCCCGAAAAACCCACTTTTTTCCACCCCTTTGGTCAATGGTTGGTGCTATCAAAAACTTATTTGACATAAATTTTTGGCACTTATCCGACACATATTATGAACTTTGAATGGATTAGATATTTCATGTATTAAGAGAGTTATAGCGATATTTCACTTTTTCAAAAAAATCCCCCCATTTTCACCCCCTTTGACCGATTTTGCCCATTAACGAACTCGACCGAGAATTTAATGGGATACAACAACATTATTTTCAAAAATTCCTGAATTGAATAATCATTTTTTGCGGCTTTTAGGAATGTGGGCTATTTGAGGCTAAAGAACCTGAATTTTTATGCACCACAAGCCTTTACAATAAATTTATGAAAGAGGTCTTCCTGTGTATGGGGACCTAACACAACGTAGAGGGTCAGCTTTTAGTGACGTGTATTGCGTTTTGTCTACAAGGCTTTCAAATCTATTTCACGTCAGGAAGTACACGTTAGGTGAATTTAGTTTGAGAGCACATTTTAACTAATCATTTTTTTGTCGGCATACGAGTTCATCGTAAGGATGATTTTGTTTGATACTGTATGGTAGATATACCCATATTTGGATATCTGGGTGATATGTTGTAGACAATAGAATTGTCTTTCTGTCTTTCTGTGTATCTTTATGTACGCCGGCCGAAGTCGTCGGATTTTTTAAGAGCGTTAAAAATCCTTCAGTATGCCTTCCTTCGGAGGGGAAGTAAAGCTGGCGGTCCCATGTCATAGATTTATGGCATGTAAAAATCCTTTCACAGACTAAACTTGTGTAAAGCAAAAATTGTTAGGTTAGATTTCGTCAGAACGCTCTATCAAAGTTCCAACGTTCACCACTAGGTATCATTGATATCTGGTGGCGAAAGTTGGAACTACTTGAAATTGAACGGAACTTGTAGCTCACCCTTTAGGGTGTCCGCTGGAAGCAGCTACAGACTCAGGCGAGCCGAACATGTCCTCGGACACTCCCGGCACTAAAAGCCATACGATAGATAAATAAATAAATACGCCTATAAATCGTGTTCGGATGCTTGGTGCATCGTAAAAGTAGGTATGGTAAACATGAGTCAATACACTAATCATTTATAAAACTCCTCACCGTACTTTTCATACAGTAGAAGGGTGGATATAGGGAAAAACTTTTCAAAATACATTCTAAAATAGGTGAAATATAAAAATTATCCTAGAAGGACGATCAAAGCATATGTTGCGCTTCTCATTGTGAGACACAAAATTCGCGAGTCTATAAGGGGTCTCCGAAAATCACATTTTAAGGCCCTTAAATTAACAGTGTGTGTGATATTCTCAGAAAACTAACTTCGTTCTGATAAACTTATGAAGGAATGACAAACCGCTAACCATTGCAACAGTAGCTCAATTGATAATGTCTGGTGTAAATATATAACACCGTTCGAAGAACGGGTACTTCTGCTAGTATATATAAACTTTTAAACTGACGGTGGTTTTGGGGTTTGGGAGATGTGAAACGCGAAGGTATGTCGAAATTTTCCGGAAGTCGAAACATGGGACCCCTTGCAGTAGTTAGCTTTCTAATGAAATTTACATAAAATGGGTCCTCCCCTTAAGAAATTCGTATGAGTCTACACCATGGAAAAATATCTAGTATGAGTAGAATACAACTAATCCATTAGAATCACACGGAATCAAGACAGAAGTATTCCAAAAAAGAATTATGAAAGTCGAAAACTGAACGAACCGTATCTCAATAAAAATATCTATACTCAAAACGTGATTCAAAACTTTGGCTATAATTGCCTAATTCAAAAACTGCAATTATTCACTTCAAACATGATGCTAGACTTCAATGTCTACAACTAGCTTGACGAAAAATATACAATTATCTAAAATGAAATGCAGTATGAACTGTCGAAAATATTCTGTTTCGTTGCTCAGTATTGAACTGAATTAATGCAGATAAATGTTCATATATTCGTGGTAGGACATCTTATTAGCCTATTTTCAATTTTGAAAAAATAGGCTTATGAGATCACCTTTTGTCCGTGTGTGTGTGCGTGTGTGTGTGTGTGATTCGTGTGTGGGTCCCCCCCTAATAACATCTAAACGGCTAAAGCAATTTCAATGAAACTCGGTAAGTTCATAGCACTATTCCGGGCGACCCCGACCGTGCCCTTCAAATTTTGTTACGACTCACCAATCCAACATGGCGGCTGTGCGAAATATTTCATCAGCATTCAATATCTCCGAAACTATTAGCGACATTACCCTGACATTTTGTATGGTGATAAAGGGAACCAATATAAGTTCACTTATGTGACCTTTGAAAACCTGGTAACTACAAAACCAACATGGCGGCCAAGCGAAGTTGCGACTTTTAAATAGACGTTTCTCGCGATTTAACCAACCAAACGCAATGAAACTTGGTAGAGTATATGTTCGTATACATTGTAATGCACCGACATCTAACTTCGTTCAATTGTTTACATAACCACAAGATGGCGGATGTGCGAAATATTTCACCGGCATTCTATATCTCTGAAACTATTACTGGTATCTCCCTGAAATTTTGTACGGAGATAAAGGGCAATACTGGAAGTCCACCTATAAGTCTTTCAAAAACCGGTTAACTACAAAACGAACATGGCGGCCAAGCGAATTTGAAAATTATAAATAGTCCTTTCTCGCGATTTAATGTTCCAAACGCACTGAAATCTGGTACAGGAAATATTTATACACATTATAATGCACTGGTTTCTAATTTAGTTCAATTGTTTACATAACCTCAAGATGGCGGCTGTGCGAATTTTAAAATTAAGTTTTTATTTCTTGTGATGTAGTCATGCGATCGAAGTGAAAGTTTGAATAATGAACCTACGTAATAATTTTCCTTTAATGGTACATGACTCTATGGCCTATACATTTAACAATCCAACCTGGCGACCCTTCCGAAATATTTAGACGGCTCTGAATATCTACGAATCTATTATAGCAATCAAACTGAATTTTATAATGTTCATAGGGGCTATGAACTTAAGTTCATCTATAGGACTTTAAATAACCTAGTGATCACAAATCCAACATGGTGGCGACGCGAAGTATAAGTATTCACATGGACGTTTCTCGCAATTTAACCATCCGAGTGCAGTGAAACTTGGTACAGTAAATCCTCATACGAATGGTAATCCACTGGCATCTAATTTATTTCAATTGTTTCCATAACCTCAAGAAGGCAGCTGTGCGAAATTTTAAAATCTCCTTGTTACTTCTTGTGTCCTAATTATGCGATTGAAGTTTGAATACTACACGTACACAATAGTCTGCATGTAACAGTACATAACTCTAGGACCTTCATATGTAAAATCCAACATGGCGACCATCCGAAATATTTAGTCGGTTCTCAATATCTACGAGTCTATTACAGCACTCAAACTGAAATTGTGTATGTTGATAGTGGCAGTTTACATAAGTAGGATATATGAAAATAGGCTGTATAGTTCTTCACGGAACTACTTATTCCTATCTCCTATACGTATATAATGATATCGTAGTCTTGGTCCTAAACTCTTCTTGAAATATGCTTCTTCTCAACTAATTATAATGCTCAGAATTATTGCCAAAATTAGAAAAAGTAATGCAAAAATAACACTACATTAAAGAGTAACTACTGAAATGACTATGTAGGTGCATCCTTATTAGGATCAAAACCTAAAATAGATCATCGAACAGAAATGACAAAAACGTCAGATCTAATTCTCAATTCCATTTTCAAGCTACTGAATAAACATTGGTGAAGAAAGGACATTCTATAGATATGACATCATTCATAACGTCTACAGATAAAAAGATTTCCAGCTACCTTTAGTCGTCTTGATGAACGTATAATGTATGTTGGAACATACATCCCTTGTAGAGATCGAACTCTCATCCATAGCGTTGAGTAGTTGAAGTATTGGTCAGGACTGCTCGTACTCGAACCCAACACCCCTCCACTCGAAACAGCTGGCCGGAACGCAATGCTCATCATACGGAAACTGTAGAAAAGAGAAAGATGCCACTTCTTCTCTAACTTGAAGATCCATATCTCAGTGTAATTATATAGACTGCCTTCAGTCTCCTTTTAAATAGCCTTCTGCTAATGAATTCCATTATTCAGCATTGATCATTTCCATATTTTCAACTCTGCTTATGTGATGCATTCCTATTCAGTGCCTAGCAATTCATTGGTTTTCTCGTATTAAACTGATACTTTATTCCTTATTTAAACACGAATTGTGCTAAATGTTCCGGCATAACTCAACAAAACCAACTGAAGAGCCCAATAGCACATCGGGGCGAAACGCTGTCATTTTGTTGAGTTATGCCGGAACATTTAGCACAGTTCGTGTTTAAATATATAATGGCTCAACGGGCAATACATAATTTTCTTTTGAAAATTGTATACATTATTCCTTTCATTGCAGTGTTAATATCCATGTTGTAATGTCGACTGACCACTGGATAAATTACAAGTCCTTTCGTGATAGCAATAGTGCTACAGAACAATCTATGCGGAACACGAAGTTCACTCGCGTCACTTTCATATTGCACTAAGTCCATACACTGGGATGGCGGTCGTCCCAAGTGTATCTCGCGTGTCTTGCTAGAAAGCAAAAACGTAATGTACCGTCCCGTACTGTCACAGATCGCACTAAGTAAAAGTGATACTCGAGATAGTTGCTTTGGCCGAGCCAACAAGCAAGTCTGAGTTTTTTTCACACGACTTACTCGTGCGATATGTCGTACAGAAGGTCTATTATATCTCCAAACAGCAACATTATTTTCAAAAGCTCCTGATTTAAAATAGTATTTTTTGCTGCTTTTAGGAATTTGGGTCATTGGAGGCTAAAGAACTTGAATTTGCATGCGCCTTTATAATTTATAAAAGGGGTCTTCCTGTGGTTGGGGACATGACACAACGGTGAGGGTCAGTTTGTATGTGACGTGTAATGCGATTCGTCTACGAGGTTTTCAATTTTATTTTCACGTCAGGAAAAACACGTTAGGTAAATTTAGTTTGAGAGAACATTTTAACTAATCATTTTTCTTTGTCTACAAACAGGTTCCAAGCCCTTAACCATTGCAACAGTCGCTCACTTGATAACGTCTGGTTATTAATACCGAAGACCGTTCGAAGAATGGGTACTTCTGCTAGTCTCTCATAAAAATACCAAATATGTTTCTTAAACATGTCAGTGTTCCATTACTATACAAAATACTAGCACAGTACCTACTGTAAGGCCACGGCGACTCCTTCCCTCTTCCTAGCCTATCCATCCTAACCTTCCAATACCTTCCCTCATGATGCCCCTGTTCGCTTTGCAGGTGAGGCCGCCTGGGCGAGGTGCTGATCCCACCTCACCAGTTGTATCCACTCCGATTAGATGTTCCCAGCTCTAGGACACTGCCTGAAAAGGCGATAGGGGTGAGTTCCCTCGCTGAGTCCGTGAAAAATTATGCAGCCAACTTTTTGTAAAATTCCGAGATTCATAACCTTCTATTATCCTATTCAGAATATTGACATATTCTACAGAATTATGTTAGCAACACAGTTGGTCACAGTATCTTAGGTGCATTTTGAGTGTTCGTGTGTATATTATATTAAATGTTTTATTTTCGTAGTTTCTGAGATATTGATATTGTATTTTTCAAAAGCCCAACGGCTTTATCACTCCACAATTATGCACGATTGTATCTCTTGAGGCTTATATTTCACATGCCAAATTGGTTATAAATGTTTTAACTAATATATTAGTTACATATTACATATAGTTAAATTGTACCTATAAGATTGTTTCGAATTACTTAGGTAACACTGGTATTCAGAATATGTTGTTTATAATCCATTTGAAATATTGTAGCATACTTGTGTGCAGAATTTCAAATACTTGACTTGCATGGAGTTTAAGAGCTACGGGTAAAATGCCCAGAGACAGTCATGTGGCATTCGGCAGACTTTGACATTATACATAACTATATTACTTACGGCATACATTTTATACCCGAATGTTGGTAGAAATCCTTCATTAGTTAAATATGAAATCAACACGCGTAGATTCACATTGGTAAAACATCCATTAATAAATTAGTCTAAGTATATTGTAAAATGCGCACATGTTTACCATTTTGGTTTGATAAATATTGATCCGTATTGACTGTTAAATATTTGTGTTATATAACCTGCCTTGTCAATACAGTTTATTAATATTTACACCAACATGTTTCAATATACAATTATATCGATGTTAGAAGTCTCACTTCCCTGTATCAATGTCTACAAAAAGCAAAGCAAAACCAACTCCATACCAGCCATGGAGACCCTGGAGTAGGATATAAAGGCCGAAGCTGGGGCAGGGGCGAATGGGCAAGTTGGCCGCCGCGTGCAACCAATCTATGTTATTCTTATGGAGGGGACAGTCATAGCTGGGTCAGGGGATAAAGGGCAACATGGCGCCACGCGCTACCACACTCTTTAATAGCGGGTTTTTCAAATCATGATTAACTTATAATTTTTTTTAGCCTACTTTCGATTTTTGCAAAAAATGAAAGTAGACTTATGAGATCACTACAGGGCGAAAAAAAAGTGTGTCTGTCTGTGTGTGTGTGTGTGTATGTGTGTGAGTCTGTGTGTGTGTGTGTGTGTGTGTGTGTGTGTGTGTGTGTGTGTGTGTGTGTGTGAGAGTGTGTGTACTCTGAATGTCTGTCCCCCCCTATCAATTCGAACACGGTGAGCGCAAATTGAACGAAATTTGGTACACAGGTAGCACTAGCAAAGGACACCTCAGTGTCATGTTTTATATCGCCGCCATCTTGACGGAAACGTAATGGCGGCCACACAAATGTTCAAAGCTTAAATCAAATTACGACTAACCTAATCATCCGATCTCTACCAAATTTTGCAACAACATACATTTATAGGGGCAGCATCCTTTGACGAAACTAATAGGTCATCAGCCTAATAGTTTGCGGATGGTGGCCATCTTTGTGTGAAAATCGATTGCCCCTATTAATTCGAACACGGTGAAACCGAATGGAACGAAATATGGTACAGAGGTAGTACTGGCAAAGGGCACCCCAGTGTCATGTTTTATATCGCTGTCATCTTGACGGAAACGTAATAGCGGCCACACAAATGTTCAAAGCTTAAATCAAATTACGACTAACCTAATGATCCGATCTCTACCAAATTTTGCAACAACATACCTTTATGGAGGGAGCATCCTTTGACAAATCTAATAGGTCATTAGCCTAATAGTTTGCGGATGGCGGCCATCTTTGTGTCAAAATCGATTACCCCTATTAATTCGAACACGGTGAAACCGAATGGAATGAAATTTGGTACAGAGGTAGCACTAGCAAAGGGCACCCTAGTGTCATGTTCTATATCGCCGCCATCTTGACGGAAACGTAATGGCGGCCACCCAAATGTTCAAAGCTTAAATCAAATTACGACTAACCTAACCATCCGATCTCTACCAAATTTTGCAACAACATACCTCTATGAAGGAAGCATCCTTTGACAAACCTAATAGGTCATTAGCCTAATAGTTTGCGGATGGCGGCCATCTTTGTGTCAAAATCGATTACCCCTATTAATTCGAACAGGGAGAAACCGAATGGAATGAAATTTGGTACAGAGGTAGCACTAGCAAAGGGCACCTCAGTGTCATGTTTTCCATCGCCGCCATCTTGACGAAAACGTAATGGCGGCCACACAAATGTTCAAAGCTTAAATCAAATTACGACTAACATAATCATCCGATCTCTACCAAATTTTGCAACAACATACCTTTATGGAGGAAGCATCCTTTGACAAATCTAGTAGGTCATTAGCCTAATAGTGTGCGGATGGCGGCCATCTTTGTGTCAAAATCGATTACCCCTATTTATTCGAACACGGTGAAACCGAATGGAATGAAATTTGGTACAGAGGTAGCACTAGAAAAGGCCACCTCAGTGTCATGTTTTATATCACCGCCATCTTGACGGAAACGTAATCGCGGCCACCCAAATGTTAAAGGCTAAAATGTAATTACGACCAACCTAATAATCTAGTCTCTACCAAATTTTGCAACAACAAATCTTTATGTGGGAAGCATATTCTGACCAAACTGCTAGATCATCAGCCGAATAGTTTGCAGATGGTGGCCAAGTATGTGTGCAAATCGATTCCCCCTATCAATTCAAACACGGTGAAACCGAATTGAACGAAATTTGGTACAGAGGTAGCACTAGCAAAAGGCACCTCAGTGTCATGTTTGATATCGCCGCCATCTTGACGGAAACGGAATGACGGCCACCCAAATGTTAAAAGATTAAATCAAATTTCGACCATCCCAATAATTTGATCTCTACCGGATTTTGCAACAACATGCCTTTTTGTGGAAAGCATCTTATGACTGACTACAAAGTCATCAGCCCAATAGTTTGCAAATAGCGGCCATGTATGTGTGCAAATCCATTCCCCAGATCAATTCAAATACCGTGAAACCGAATTGAATGATTTTTGTTTACAGAGGTAGCACTAGCAAAGGGCACATCATATTCATGTTTAATATCCCTTTAGCACGTTGTATTTCAACAAGCTACTACAACCAACATTCAATTATACTCCTTGAAAAGGGCAAAGAGTTATAACAATACCCATGCATTTAGGAGAAAGTAGGCTATATGTTCTTTACTGAACATTTTGTTTATTTATTTTATACTTAATTTTTTAGCACAGGGCAAATACACAAAATGGTCACTGCACACAAATACTTCCACATATGGCATGCTAACCTAACCTAACCTAACCTAACCGAACCGAACCTAACCTTACCTAACCTAACCTAACCTAACCTAAATTCACCTAACCTAACCTAACTTCAAAGTGCAAGCAAAAAAAAAAGTGAGAACGAAAAGTGTCAGCAAAAACAAAAAGAGCAAATATGAGAGCACAAATAATAAACTTAGTTAAAACCTAACCACACCTAACCTAACCTAACCTAACTTCACTTAACCTAACCTAACATAACATAACCTACATTCAAAGTGGGAGCAAATATGGGAGCAAAAAGTAACAGCAAAAAGTGTGAGCAAAAAGTGAGAGCAAAAAGTTGGAGGAAAAAAGTGGGAGCAAAAAGTGGGAGCAAAAAAGTGGGAGCAAAAAGTGGCAGCAAAAAGGTGGGGAACAAAAAAGTGGGAGCAAATGGGAGAGCACAAATAATAAACTTAGATATAACCTAACCTAACCCACAGAAACCTCATTTAAAGATTTTAGATTTTACATTTCAACATTTTACATTTTAACATTTTAGATTTTTGATTTTTTCATATAACATTTTTTACAATTTACATTTTTGATTTTTTTGTATTTGAGATTTTAGTTTTTTTTTTTTTTAGATTTTACATTTTAAATTTCAGATTTTATGACTTTAGGTTTTACATTTTACATTTTCCGAAAAGAGTAAACTACAAGGTCACATACCTAACCTCACCAAACCTAACTTTACCAAACCTAACTTAAGCTAATCCAAAGGCTAATGCTCATACACAAAGTATATAAGGGCACATGCAACTATCCTTAAGCTAGTCTTATAGGCTACTGTACAACATGATCACTACCCCAACCGGGTATTTTGTTTCATTTGGTTGTTTACACATTTGTCAATTTTCCAATTTCCCATTTTCAGTTTTTTTTTATGTCAGTTTTAAGTTTTTCAATTTCATAATATGGATTTTGCATTTTGTTGTTTACACATTTGTCAATTTTCCAATTTCCCATTTACAGTTTTTTTTAATGTCAGTTTTAAGTTTTTCAATTTTATAATATGGAAACATGGATTTTGCATTTTGTTGTTTACACATTTATCAATTTCACAATTTCCCATTTACAGTTTTCAAAATGTCAGTTTAAAGTTTTTCAATTTCATGATATAGAAACATGGATTTTCCAATTTGTTGTTAACACATTTGTCAATTTACCAAATTCCCATTTACAGTTTTTAAAATTTCAGTTTAATGTTTTTTCTATTTTGTCCATATGGAAACATGTATTTTCCAATTTGTGTTTTACATGTTCATTTTGCATTAGGAGTGGAGAGAGGTTGGTAGTAATTAAAAATGTACAAGCTGTGTCCATACAATATTTTTTATTTTAAATACATGTACACTATTTACACATAATACATTTTATATGTATCCTGTTTTTTGTTATAAATTGTACAGTTGTTTTTATTTTGTTTTCTATTTTATTTATTTTTGATTATGAATACCATTCTTTTAATTCGGTTTTTTATTTCTGTTTTATTTTATTTTATTTTTGTAGTGCTATTGTTTTATTTTCGAAATTGTTTAGTTTTATGTATTTGCTAGTTGCAGGCAGAATATTTTGATATTCATAACTTAAATCTTTAAGCATGGTTAATGACTGAGTAATGACCATAGGCATGTGTACCTATACCATCAGCATCAATCACTCTTTTATCATCACCAGGACACAAAGCAATTTTGTTTAGTCTGATAGATGATATGTCATGTTGTTTAGAAGCGATAATGTTCATTGGTATTCTTTTTACATTGTTTTTCATGACACAATCCTTATAATCTTGAAAGCTTATAAAAATTTTGACAACACCTCTGTTAATACCTTTAATCTTTTTGAATTCTTTACCATTTATGTCTAAAGCGTATATTTTAGCTCTAAGTACAACAAATGCCTTTATAATTTGTCCAAAAGCCTCGTCTTTAAATTTCCCCAAAGTTTTCTTGTTTGATGTAGAGTAACGTATGCGATTAGTAGGATAATCTGATGTGTCCAGGTGTTCTAGGAAATCCAACTTGTCTTGATATACATCTGGGGTGTTAACCAAATAAATGAACGAGTCGCGTCGGTATCCATATACATGAGTTTAAGATTGTACATTCCATAATAGGGTAGTAGGACATCATAGTGGTGGGAATACATTAGAGTTTTTGAAATATCCAGTATACACATTCCAATATATATTGGCTTATTGAATACAATGTTACGTTTAGCCACGTTGAAAGCAGCTAGGTTAGGACCATAAATTGTTCTGTCAATAAATGTCTGCTTTGCTATTAGCTTTTCTGCCTTTTTGCTGTCAGTCACAAGACGTATGTCTATTCTTTTACGGATATTTTCCATTGTTTTCCCAAAAATGGCATTGTTGAATAATTTGCACAGATTTTTCTCAAAATCATTTTTGGCTTGTTTTCGAAGGTTGTTATTAAAATCAACGTATGCCTTTAACCAAGTTCTTTGCTTGAACTTTAACACACGGTGAACTTTTATCAATTTTATTCCATGATCTAAAGCCTGTTTTAATGCCATGTAATGAACAACATATCGCCTTCGATTTCCAAGATGAGGAATTAGTTTTTCCAGAGACGAGTCCATAGGTTGTGTACACTCTGGTAGGAAAGGTAAATCGTTGTGTTGATCAAGAAGGTCAGATGGGTAATCAACATCAACGTCTAGAATGTATCCCACAGGATCGCCTTCCTTTAGTTTTTCTAGATCAACAGTATCTGGAGAAACCCACTGAAATCCACCTTAAGGAAGGGAGTGGCACGTAGCCCACCCGTATTGGTTGTTGGCATCATCATAGGTAATAAACTGCGATGGTTTCTCAGAATCATGGGTTTCCATGTATTTATTGTTAGCTTCAGCATATCGATGAGACACCTGGCATATGCCTCCACGTATTCCAGACTCGATTAGAAGAATCTGATCGTAATCCTGTAGCAAATCCTGTTCAATGCCTATGTAAAGGAGCATTGCCTCGAAACATAAACCAGGCGAAGTAAAAAAGTGTGCAGCAACCACTCGATATGTTTCTAGTGTTGTATTTCTAAACGTTTCAAAGCTGTCTGCAAGAAGGAGTACATCTGAAGTTAGGTAGAGGTCATTCCCCTAGAGTGTTAATGTTGAACTGTTTCCAGACATTTTTGGCATGTTCATAGTCTTCTTGACTGACATTTTCTTGACTTAATTTGTTAAAGAATGCCTCTTTTGGAGGTAAACACGTTTCACTTAACTTTTCCAATGAGTTAATGTAGTCATAACAAAATATCACTTTACGAGTCATGAGCATTGCATTTTCTTTTCCAATGTACTTTCTGTTTCAGGGTATGATGTTAAGTTGGAATCTAAGTTTTCCAAACTACTCGGCATTAACCGAAACGTGTCCACAAATCTAAGCTTAACATTTCCTACATATTTGGTAAAGGAAATTTACTTTTCTTTGGTGTTAGCGATAACATCCACTCTCTCAGTGGTACATCCCAATTGCTTTACAATGAAATTTGCGTCGTAGCCACTCATATTATGTAGAAACACAGGAACGGGGTTACGTGTTTTACACCTCAAATTACAGTTATTGTGAGCACTTCCACGGTATTCCCCTGTAATATGGCAGTGGTCTCGAACTTTCCAGTCCTCTTTGGTAAATGGTTTTTGACACAAATAACAGGTTTCAGAACATTGGAACTCTGCTTTTTGATCCTCAGTTAAAGCTTTTGGAACATTTAAGCTGTAAAGGCGATCAATTTCATTGGCTATTGAAATCAAACAGTCCATAATCTTTTCTGCAGCGTCAGGTCCACGATAATTAAGAGGTTGGCTTGGAAGGTTTGTCTTTATGTGTTCCACAGCAGGTGAGGGTTTAACGTATATGCCAAAGCTCATAGGAACATGACTCTGGTATGGCAGTGTATAACATGCTTCAGGATTGGGTAAACATATTTGATAGGGTAACAGTATACTTTCAAAATCAGCATAGATAACGTAAAGTATTCTCAGTATTTTTTCCACGTTTAAAAATTTAACAATTGAGTTTTTAATAGGCATTTCAACACTAGCAATGTCATGCAGGACACACAAAGCTCTATGTTCTTTCAATTTTTCTATTCCTTGTTGACCATATCGATTATCGAAGTGAATAAAACACCGTTTACACGTATATATCCTATGTCCATTGTGAGTAATCAGATGTCCTACTAGTTTATCAAAATCTTTGATAGAGGCGTAGTGGTTCTGTCCGGATGGTGAACTTATTAGAAGGAGGTCGCGATGGTCTTGTAGCTCTTGATCCACAACCTTTAGAGGAAACAGTTTGTTGTCTTGTTCCAGTCCAAATGCATTTATGGATATGTTGTTGGCTTTTTCAAATTTGGGAATGTCAGCTAGCGATGTAGGAAATGATATTACTGAAAAATCATACTTGTTTTCCAGGTCCTTGTATTTACTAATGCGTTTAGCATCCGTTTTAACCAGTTTTGCTAAAATGGCATACATAAAACACTTTTCATCCTTTAAGTTTTGAGGATTAATGCAGGCTTTTCTTGCTTTTATAGCTGCTGGTAATGGAATATATGTGCTACCACGCAAGGGATTGTACTTATTTATTTTCAATCGCACGCCTTCCACTGCTAACAAAGTCCAATTACTGCCTTTTAGCTCAGATTCTACCGGGTGAGTTAGCCGTGGTGGTTACGGAATGACTGATGGCAGTCGCTCACATCCGGGAGGCGAGGAGGTTCGAATACCCCCGCCGGCAACCTTGAATATGGTCTTCTGTGGTTTCCCATCTTCCTTCCAGGCAAATGCCGGGGTTGGTCTCTAACTATAGGCCACAGCCGCTACCTTCCAACTCCTCGTCTTTACATTCCAACTTCCCTCCTTCCCTCCCCAACGGTACTTGTAGCTCACCCATTGGGTGTCCGTCTCGAAGCAGCTACAAAACTGGCGAGCCGAACATGTCCTCGGACACTCCCAGCACTAAAAAAAAAGCCATACGCTAAAAAAAAAAAAAAGCTCAGATTCTTCCATTTCTGTAGTTAACTTTGTAAATTGTGTTTCCAAGAAACTACTTAAGTCTGTTTCCAAAAATAGGGCCTGATTTCGTGTTTTAAAAGCCCGAACCGTAATTTCGTTGGTAGTTGTATGAATAAATCTACACTCAGCCACAATATTAACTTTTATCGACTTGTGTTTTGCTAGTTCTTTGTGCATAGCTTGTATTATTTGCTGCTTGGACTCTTCAAGGTATGATTTTAAATCCTTACACGTATCACAGCGTAAGAAATAGGATTTAAGTCGACCTTCAAAAGATGTCTCATATTCAATAAGTCCATTTTTGTCTGGGACCATTGAAAGTAGGTAATGTTTTGTAGGCTCCGCTTTTTGTGTTTTAGCTGCCTGTACAACATTACAACACTCTTCATGCCGACGTCCGTTGTACACATTGTTGAATGTACTACCACAGGTCTTGCACTCATGGATTTCAACACACGATACTTCATGTCGCTTCCTATGATAGTCTCGAAGAAAAGTCTTTCCACACTCTTTACACATATAGCTAGGAATGGGTTCTTCCATTATAAATGTTTATTTCTGCAAACAGCTGCTTGCTGCGTATCACAGAGCTAAAGGTTGGTCGGTGAGACGGTCTTTCACGATGTGAACACCGTAAGGTAGTAGTCAACTAGTGATATTCTTGTTAAGGGTCCTCTAATATAGCCTAGTCTAGACCAATAGCTCTTTACAGCGTATGACAAGGCTGTAGACTGGACAGTGAGACGGTCTTTCACGATGTGAACACTGTAACAAGTAGTAGTCAACTGATTGTATTCTTGCTAAGGGTTCTCTAATATATCATAGTCAAGACCAACAGCTACTTACTGTGTAGTACAAGGCTGTACAATAGTTGTTTTGACAGTCTTTCACGATGTGAACACCATGAGAGATAATAGTCTACTGGTGATTTTCTTGTTAAGGGTTCTCTAATATACCCCTAGTTAAGGGTAACAGCTGCTTGCTGCATATGACAAGGCTAAAGACTGGTTGTTTCAACGGTCTCTCACAATGTAAACACTGTGACAGGTAGTAGTCAACTGAAAATATTCTTATACCCTACTCAAGGTTATCAGGTACTTACTGCATATCAAAAGGCTGTAAAATCATGTGTGTTAGGCACTCTTTCTTGCTAAGGACCCCAATATTCCCTACACAAGGCTATACATGTTAGTTCTGAACACTTAGGTAGTTAATTGTATATTAAATTTTTATACAAAGCTTATACAAGCACGTTTTTCAAGAGGTAAAACTTTGTTAAATAGCTGCAAGCGACACGCAAAGTATGTTTCCGCTATCTAGCGGTGACTATGAGAACTACTTGAATGACCAGCATTCTACCTAGCGCTCCATTCCAACACTCACTCACTGAACGACCAGCATTCTATCTAGCGGTCGATATCAATACTCACTCAACTACCAGCATGCTACCTATCGGTGAATATGACAACTCGCTCATCTACCAGCATGCTACATGTTTTTTGTTTTGTCAGATTTTTGTTGGCTTTTTTGTTGGCTTTTGTTGGCTTTTGTTGGCTTTTTGTTGGATTTTGTTGGCTTTTGTATTAGCTCTCTCATATTTGCTCTTGCTTTTTGGGGCTTGTTTGGTCTTGGAAAGTATGTCAGTTCTTTTTATGGCTGCATAATGCTTACAGCCATGTTTGTAAGCAGCAACAACAACAACAACAACAACACACAAAATTCCACAAAAAAAAAAAAAAAAAAAGTACTCTAAGGTTTATCAATGACCCTCAACTCTTACACTTACATCTATCCCATGCCTAGCAAAAACGTAGTGTATTTTTCAAATTTTTCAAAAAATATTTGGAAAGTAGGATATATCATTAAACTAAAAATCCTAAAAAGACATATGTTAACTCCAACACTTACCTCTATACCTCTCTCAGTCCAAAAATTGTGTATTTTTCAAATTTTCCAAAACATATTTCCAAAATGGGTTATATTTCCAAAATTAAAAAGTTTACAAAAATGTGTGTTTGACATAAATGAATTGCCTTTGCCCCCCCTCTACAGCCGTACCAAGTCCCAGGTCTCTAGGACAACAAAAATAATACATTTGAAAATGGACTTAAATATCCAAAATTAGGAATTTTACAAAAATGTTTGTCTGACGTAAATCAATGGTCTTTACCCCCTCTACGGTTACACTAAGTCTCAGGTCTTTAGGATAACAAAAATAAAATTTTGAAAATGGGCTATAGTTCCAAAATTAGGAATTCTACAAAAACGTTTGTTTGACATAAATCATTGGTCTTTACCCCTCTACCTGTAAACAAAGTCTCAGGACTCTAGAACAACAAAAATAAGATTTTGAAAATGGGCTATATTTCCAAAATTAAGAATTCTACAAAAAAGTTTGTTTGACATAAATCATTGGCCTTTACCCCCCTCTACCTGCAAACCGTGTCTCAGGTCTCTAGAACAAAAAAATAAAATGTTGAAAATTGGCTTTTTTCCAAAATTGGGAATTCTACTAAAAGGTTTGTTTGACATAAATGAATTGTGTTTACCTCCACTAGCACCGTACCAAATTTCATGTTTCTAGGATAAAAGAAAATTAATTTTGAAAAATGGTCACAATTTTGGAAACCAGGAATTCTACAAAAAAGTTTTTTGACATAAATGAAAGGTCTCTATCCCCTCTACCTGTAAACCAAGTCCCAGGTCTGCAGGACAAAAATGAAAAAAGGTCAATTTGGAAATTAGGCGATTTTTCATAAAACCAAACATTCTGAAAAGTGTTCTATGGGCTTAAAAGAATGGCCTCTATGTCCCTTATTTGTTATAATAAAACTTTTTTTTTAGATTTTTGAAACAAGTGTAATATTGAAATTGTTATATTTTGGAAACTAAAGAGTCTACAAAAAATTTTGCATGAAATAAATGAATGGTTCCTACTCCCTCTACCCCCAAAATAAATTTCAAGTCTCTAGGACAAAAAATAACAGTAGGGAAGTGTGGGGGTTCTGCCTCTCTTTATTTGAACGCGACTATACCCTCAGCCGAGTAAGATTCTAGATATCTCGTGAACCCATTATCGAGCAGGCGTCACTCTGAGTCACATGACACCTCGTACAAGCCTCTAGCCTTATTAGTTCGCGAGATATCTCGATTCTTACTTGGCTGACCATGTACAGTCGGGTACAAATAAAATGAGTGACTTAGAACCCCCTCACTCCCCAACTGTTATTTTTTGTCCTAGAGACTTGAAATTGATTTTGGGGGAAGAGGGGGTAGGGAACTTTCATTTATGGAAAACAATTTTTTTGTAGACTCTTTAGTTTCCAAAATATAAAATTTCAATATTACACTTTTTTCAAAAAATTTCAAAAAATAAAAAAGTTTTATTATAAAAAATAAGGGACATAGAGGCCATTCTTTTAAGCCCATAGAACACTTTTTAGAATGTTTGGTTTTATGAAAAATCGCCTACTTTCCCAATTGAACTTTTTTCATTGTTGTCCTGCAGACCTGGGACTTGGTTAACAGGTAGAGGAGATAGAGACCTTTCATTTATGTTAAACAACCTTTTTTGTAGAAATGCTAGTTTCAAAATAATGACCATTTTTCAAAATTAATTTCTTTTGACCTAGAAACTTGAAATTTGGTACGGTGCTAGTGGAGGTAAATACAATTCATTTATGTCAAACCAACTTTTTAGTAGAATTCCTAATTTTGGAAATAAAGCCCATTTTCAACATTTTATTTTTGTTGTTCTAGAGATCTGAGACTTGGTTTACAGGTAGAGGGGGGTAAAGACCAATGATTTATGTCAAACAAACATTTTTGTAGAATTCCTAATTTTAGAAATATAGCCCATTTTCAAAATTTTATTTTTGTTGTTCTAGAGACCTGAGACTTGGTTTACAGGTAGAGGGGTAAAGACCAATGATTTATGTCAAACAAACTTTTTTTGTAGAATTCCTAATTTTGGAAATATAGCCCTTTCTCATATATATTTTTATTGTCCTAGAGTCCTGAGACTTAGTGTAGGGGTAGACGGGGTAAAGACCATTGATTTATGTCAGACAAACGTTTTTGTAAAATTCCTCAATTTGGAAATAAATAAAATATTTATTGCGGCCAATGGCCATAGATAGGAACAACATTATAACAATGTGAACAATATTGAATCAATCGTGTACCTAGGTAACTCCAGAGACTTGTGTTCATCAAGTCCGTTTACCCATTCCACTACACTACACTTTGATCAAGACAACTAATCAGTCCTCGTCTAAACAAAACTGAGTGAGTGATATTAGTCTTCTACTGCATTCCATGGCATGATATATATCGCACTGATTGTTGCATAATCGACAAACACACTCCTAGCTGGGCTGATGGAAGGACTTCCTAGTGCAGATGCGATGGTGGAAGCCATGGATCGCAAATCTGGTCACTAGGTGCCTCAGCTCATACTCTGGTCGCATCCATTCTTTATATAACATTGCATCTGTTACGAAGAATCTTTCTGGGATGGAGTCTCTCTTCCTGCAAAGTTCGCTTAACAGGTCTACGCATGCCTGTTTGGATGGTAGGTGCATTAGCAGTCGAAGGTCTTCTACCAGAAATGTTTCTCTGACTAAAGCATACACATATCGTGAAAGAGCGAACTTTGATACCCCCAGTACCC
The DNA here is from genome assembly GCA_946902985.2 of Meconema thalassinum. Lineage (NCBI taxonomy): Eukaryota > Metazoa > Arthropoda > Insecta > Orthoptera > Tettigoniidae > Meconema > Meconema thalassinum. The sequence goes on along the minus strand of OX336388.2, from coordinate 577,570,082 downwards.
TTTTCAAATACCTTGATTTCAAACATTCAATGTCTTAATTGCCTGATTGATAGATAAGTCCATATGACCTCTAGCCCGTACGTGAGTGATGGGAGTACTTTGACTCCGAATAGTTCCATGGCTGAATTAACTGACATTCTTTTTAAATGTCTGATGTCGCTTATATTTCTAAGTGCTGCTGCAAGTCTCTCCTTTATATGAACCATAAAGGAAGTCCCTGTGACTTGCATAGTAATTCCAAGGTACTTAATTTTTTTTTCGGCGTTAGTATGTGTTCCCCGCAAACAATGTAGTCATCGTTCCTCAGCCTTCCTCCATTTCTGAATATCATTAATTCAGTCTTCCGGGCATTCATCCTTATGTCATTCTCCTCCGCCCATTTCTCAACAAGATGTATTCCCTTCTGTAGTTCCTCTATATTATCGGAGGCCAGGGCCATGTCATCTGCATAAATATATATATTTACTTCTTGTGTTCCCTCCTTTAATTTGAAGACAACATCGTGGGTCATGATATTGAAGAGTAACGGACTTAGCAGGTCTCCTTGCAGTACTCCTATTGTCTGGTCAATCCAGTCTGAGTGTGCGATACCATCATGGATTTGAACTTGATTGTCCGCCAGAATGTTCGATATCAGTCTTGTCATGTCAGAACGTCCTAGTAAGTTTTCTAATTTTATGGCAAGTTTCCTTCTATTGACTGTGTCGAAGGCTTTGGTGTAGTCGATAAAAATTACATATTTCTTCCCATGAGCTTCAAGCGTGTCCTGTATGCCATTTAAGAGACATTCTGCAGCCAATAGAGTAGAACTGCCCTTCCGAAATCCAAATTGCTCTTCTGGAAGCAGGTGGTCTACACATGCATCTATTCTCCGAGTGAGATGCTTGGTAAACAAATTGCATGCAACCGATTCCAACGCCACACCCCTATATGATTCAGGTTTACTGACATCGCCTTTACCCTTGTATAGCAGTTTGATGATGGACTTACGCCAAGTACTGGGGATGGTTCCAGTCTCTAAGCACTTATTCACTAACTCTACCCATACGTTTTCCAGGAAGTGTAGCGAAATCTTCAAATGTTCATTACAGAGTCCATCTACACCTGAAGCTCTGTTATCCTTGCTTTTCGTGATAATCTGCCTAACTTCTTCTATGGTGAAGTACGTAGTATGCTCTACCTCTGTGGACTTGTCCAACTCCGGTCTGGTCTCTTTGGATACTATAACCCCCCTCATGTGTTCCTCCCATGTTTCCATCCTGATGTCCGCAGGGAAGCGTGGTTGTCTTGGCCTGAGTGCTTTATACGGATCTTTCTCAATGTCATGTATGAGCATTTTGTCTTCTTTCTCTCTAAACTCTCTCTTCTTTGACTTTATGAGCTCTTTATATTTCCTCCTTGCTGTCTGGCAGCGTTCCAGATCACCTTTGTCCTTAGTTCTCTTTGCGATATGTAGCTTCTGTAATGTAGTTTGTCTCTCCTTGAAGCACTCTCTATCAAACCATTTCTGCGCTTGACGAGTAAACTCTATAGTTGAAGTTCCTTCTTCAATAAATTCCATTATTCCCGCCATAGCCACATCTAAATTACCCTCACTAATTGATAGCATGATAGTTGGTATTTTGTCTGTATTCGCCTCTAACAGGCTCTGGTCTAGTGTTCTTCTCGTTCTTTGCCTCTTTGCTGGAAGTCTTACGGGGTGTGTAACAGTCAATAGCGTAAATACTGGGATATGCTTCCTAATTACAGCTGCATCACACTTTGTCATTAGTCCATGATCATGAATAGCGAGACCTCGTACAAACATGAGGTCTATGGTGCTACCTCCATTATAACAAATATACGTATATGCCTTCTTGTCATTCACGAGACTTAGACCTTCCTCCTCCAGGTAATTGAGGACCAGTTCCGATTTCCTAATGAGTTTGTCCACTGGACAATTAAAATCACCCCCAAGTATAATGCTATCAGTAGCTTGTGTAACATCAATTGCTCTTTGAATATTGTCTATTATATCAATTGTACTGTAGACCGGTCTATAATAAACACAGATGAATACCCCTATTTTAGTTCGTACCACTAGCTGTTCCTCCTCGCTCATAAGTATGTCGAAAGGCTTTAACTTCGGGTTAATTAAGCATGTAACTCCCCCGGACGGCCTCCCTCTTTCCTCTTTTGTTGCCAGTGCATGTATGTTGTAGAAGCCCTTCACTTCAAACCTTGACTCCTCAGTGATGAAAGTCTCAATTAGAATGCAAGCATCGATATCGCTGAAAAAGTATTTCAAGAGGCCACTCATAACCCCTTTTAGACCTTCCACATTCCAGTTGAGGACTTTTACTTCTTTACATTCCTCATAACTGTCTTCCTTTGATTCTCCACGGTGCTCGAAATGGCCGACATATAACATTCTCTGGCCATAAAGATTCCTCATAAACTTTGTTGAACTCAATAAAAGGAAAACCTATTTTGAAAGCTCTCGAGGTGTCGGTATTGCTGACCAGTTTGCAGCTAATTATGCCACACACCCCATTTTCTTTTAGATATCCAACTATGTCCTCATCTGTTGTTTCTGGGTTCAGTCGACCAATGTACAACCAAGCATATTTATCCGCCGCCTTCAATCTGCTGTCTCCTTTAGTTCCTTTTATTCCTCTGGGCCCAATTTCTATCTCTCTAGCTGGTACTCTCCCAGATACAGTTTGTCTTCTCACCATTGGCAGCCTTTCTTCATTAGGTGTCATGGCGTTCTCGTCACCTCCGATCACAGCCGAAATGTTTTCTGCATCGTCATCTGCTTTAGGAGTAGGTGTCGCTTGTACACTAATCCTCGTCTTATTCTTTTCCTCTCCTCGGGATAAGACCTGTCGCTCTCTACGCCCTCTTCCCTGAAATCCAATATCATCTACGTCCCCTTGACAGAAGCGATTCGACCTGATAGGTATGTCTGTGTTCGTTACGTACGTAACACTACTGTTAATCTCATTACCTGCGTTTTTCTCCGTAGTGTAGCAACTTACGTTTGATAATCCAATGTCTGGAATATTGCTGTTATTGTGGTTTAACGCATCTTGATACTTTTTCGAGGGCCTCTGGCATAGCGAAGTTCGTTGCGCCGTGTATTTTAATTCTTCTTTAACTATCATCTTAGCAGTCTCTAATAAATTATCCCTCATTAAATTCATCTGCCTGTATACCTTATCTATGATCCTCTCCTCCAAACTCTTGTCCGTGCCTGGAATAGTGCCATTTGCCTTCTTGTCGTTATTCTCTTCTGGGCCACCAAATATATGGCTATGGCCAATAGAGAACAGTTTGTCTTTATTCTCTACTAGTCGATGAGATGTCATCATTCTTGGATCAATTTTGGAAATATAAGCCCTTTTTCAAATTTATTATTTTTGTTGTCCTAGAGACCTGGGATTTGGTACGACTGTAGAGGGGGGGCAAGGACCATTCATTTATGTCAAACATTTTTGTAAACTTTTTAATTTCGAAAATATAACCCATTTTGGAAATATATTTTCAAAAATTTGAAAAATACACTATTTTTGGACTGAGAGTGGTATAGAGGTAGGTGTTGGAGTTAACATATGTCTTTTTAAGATTTTTGGTTTAATGATATATCCTACTTTCCAAATATTTTTTGAAAAATTTGAAAAATACACTACGCTTTTGCTAGGCATGGGATAGAGGTAAGTGTAAGAGTTGAGGGTCATTGATAAACCTTAGAATACTTTGGATTTTTTGGAATTTTGTGTGTTGTTGTTGTTTTTTTTTGTTGTTGCTGCTTACAAACATGGCTGTAAGCATTATGCAGCCATAAAAAGGACTGACATACTTTCCAAGACCAAATAAGCCCCAACAAGCAAGAGCAAATATGAGAGAGCTAATACAAAAGCCAACAGAAGCCAACAAAAAAGCCAACAAAAGCCAACAAAAAAGCCAACAAAAATCTAACAAAAAAGCATGTAGCATGCTGGTAGTAGAGTAAGTTGTCATATTGACGGATAGGTAGCATGCTGGTAGTTGAGAGAGTATTGATATCGACCGCTAGATAGCATGCTGGTCGTTCAGTGAGTGAGTGTTGAAATGGAGCGCTAGATAGCATGCTGGTCGTTCAGTGAGTGAGTGTTGAAATGGAGCGCTAGGTAGCATGCTGGTCGTTCAAGTAGTTATCATAGTCACCGCTAGATAGCGGAAACTCACTTTGCGTGTCGCATGCAGCTATTAAACAAAGTTTTACCTCATGAAAAACGTGCTTGTATAAGCTTTGTATAAAAATTTAATATGCAATTAACTACCTAGGCTAAGTGTTCAGAACTAACATGTATAGCCTTGTGTAGGGAATATTGGGGTCCTTAGCAAGAAAGAGTGCCTAACACACATGATTGTACAGCCTTTTGATATGCAGTAAGTACCTGATAACCTTGAGTAGGGTATAAGAATATTTTCAGTTGACTACTACCTGTCACAGTGTTTACATTGTGAGAGGCCGTTGAAACAACCAGTCTTTAGCCTTGTCATATGCAGCAAGCAACTGTTACCCTTAACTAGGTGTATATTAGAGGACACTTAACACGAATATCACCAGTTGACTATTATCTATCCGTGTGTTCACATCGTGAAAGACTGTCAAAACAACTATTGTACAGCCTTGTACTACACAGTAAGTAGCTGTTGGTCTTGACTATGATATATTAGAGATCCCTTAGCAAGAATACAATCAGTTGACTACTACTTGTTACAGTGTTCACATCGTGAAAGACCGTCTCACTGTCCAATCTACAGCCTTGTCATACGCTGTAAAGAGCTATTGGTCTAGACTAGGCTATATTAGAGGATCATTAACAAGAATATCACTAGTTGACTACTACCTCTCACGGTGTTCACATCGTGAAAGACCGTCACACCGACCAACCTCTAGCCCTGTGATACGCAGTAAGCAGCTGTTTACAGACATCAACATTCATAATGGAAGAACCCATTCCTAGCTTTATGTGTAAAGAGTATGGAAAAACTTTTCTTCGGGACTATCATAGGAAGCGACATGAATTATCGTGTGGTGAATTCCATGAGTGCAAGACCTGTGGTAGTACATTCCACAATGTGTACAACGGACGTCGGCATGAAGAATGTTGTAATGTTGTATAGGCAGTTAAAAGACAAAAAGCGGAGCCTACAAAACATTACCTTCTTTCAATGGTCCCAGACAAAAATGGACTCATTGAATATGAGACATCTTTTCAAGGTCGACTTAAATCCTATTTCATACGTTGTGATACGTGTAAGGATTTAAAATCATACCTTAAAGACTCCAAGCAGAAAATAATACAAGCTATGCACAAAGAACTAGCAAAACACAGGTCGATAAAAGTTAATCTTGTGGCTGAGTATAGATTTACTCATACGTCTACCAACGAAATTACAGATCGGGCTTTTAAAACACAAAATCAGGCCCTATTTTTGGAAACAGACTTAAGTAGTTTCTTGGAAACAAAATTTACAAAGTTAACTACAGAAATGGAAGAATCTGAGGTAAGAGGCAGTAATTTGACTTTGTTAGCAGTGGAAGGAGTGCGATTGAAAATAAATAAGTACAATCCCTTGGGTGGTAGCACATATATTCCATTACCAGCAGCTATACAAGCAAGAAAAGCCTGCATTAATCCTTAAAACTTAACGGATGAAAAGTGTTTTATTTATGCCATTTTAGCAAAACTGGTTAAAATGGATGCTAAACGCATTAGTAAACACAAGGACCTGGAAAACAGTATGATTTTTCAGTAATATCATTTCCTACATCGCTAGCTGACATTCCCAAATTTGAAAAAGCCAACAACATATCCATAAATGTATTTGGACTGGAACAAGACAACAAACTGTTTCCTCTAAAGGTTGTGGATCAAGAGCTACAAGACCATCGCGACCTCCTTCTAATAAGTTCACCATCCGGACAGAACCACTACGTCTTTATCGAAGATTTTGATAAACTAGTAGGACATCAGATTACTCACAATGGACATAGGATTTATACGTGTAAACGGTGTTTTATTCACTTCGATAATCGATATGGTCAACAAGGAATGGAAAAATTGAAAGAACATAGAGCTTTGTGTGTCCTGCATGTCATTGCTAGGGTTGAAATGCCTATTAAAAACTCAATTGTTAAATTTTTAAACGTGGAAAAAATGCTGAGAATACCTTACGTTATCTATGCTGATTTAAAAAGTATACTGTTACCCTATCAAACATGTTTACCCAATCCTGAAGCAAGTTATACACTGCCATACCAGAGTCATGTTCCTATGAGCTTTGGCATATACGTTAAACCCTCACCTGCTGTGGAACACATAAAGACAAACCTTCCAAGCCAACCACTTAATTATCGTGGACCTGACGCTGCAGAAAAGTTTATGGACTGTTTGATTTCAATACCCAATGAAATTAATCGCCTTTACAGCTTAAATGTTCCAAAAGCTTTAACTGAGGATCAAAAAGCAGAGTTCCAATGTTCTGAAACCTGTTAGTTGTGTCAAAAACCATTTACCAAAGAGGACAGGAAAGTTCGAGACCACTGTTATATTACAGGGGAATACCGTGGAAGTGCTCACAATAACTGTAATTTGAAGTGTAAAACACGTAACCCCGTTCCTGTGTTTCTACATAATATGAGTGGCTACGACGCAAATTTCATTGTAAAGCAATTGGGATGTACCACTGAGAGAGTGGATGTTATCGCTAACACCAAAGAAAAGTAAATTTCCTTTACCAAATATGTAGGAAATGTTAAGCTTAGATTTGTGGACACGTTTCGGTTAATGCCGAGTAGTTTGGAAAACTAAGTTTCCAACTTAACAACATACCCTGAAACAGACAAGTACTTTGGAAAAATAAAATGCAATGCTCATGACTCGTAAAGGGGTATTTTGTTATGACTACATTGACTCGTGGGAAAAGTTAAGTGAAACGTGTTTACCTCCAAAAGAGGCATTCTTTAACAAATTAAGTCAAGAAAATGTTAGTCAAGAAGACTATGAACATGCCAAAAATATCTGGAAACAGTTCAACATTAAAACTCTAGGGGAATATAGTGACCTCTGATGACTTCAGATGTACTCCTTCTTGCAGACAGCTTTGAAACGTTTAGAAACAAAACACTTGAAACACACCGAGTGGATGCTGCACACTTTTTTACTTCGCCTGGTTTATGTTTCGAGGCAATGCTCCTTTACACAGGAATTGAACTGGAATTACTACAGGATCACGATCAGATTCTTCTAACGAGTCTGGAATACGTGGAGACATATGCCATGTGTCTCATCGGTATGCTGAATCTAACAATAAATACAAGGAAACCTATGATTCTGAGAAACCATCGCAGTTTATTACCTATGATGATGCCAACAACCAATACGGGTGGGCTATGTGCCTCTCCCTTCCTTATGGTGGATTTCAGTGGATTTCTCCAGATACTGTTGATCTAGAAAAACTAAAGAAAGACGATCCTGTGGGATACATTCTAGACAATGATGTTGATTACCCATCTGACCTTCATGATCTACACAACGATTTACCTTTCCTACCAGAGTGTACACTACCTAAGGATTCGTCTCTGAAAAAACTAATTCCTCATCTTGGAAATCGAAGACGATATGTTCTTCACTACATGGCATTAAAACAGGCTTTAGATCATGGAATAAAATTGATAAAAGTCCATCGTGTGTTAAAGTTTAAGCAAAGAACTTGGTTAAAGGCATACGTTGATTTTAATAACAACCTTCGAAAACAAGCCAAAAATGAATTTGGGGAAAATCTGTGCAAATTATTCACCAATGCCATTTTTGGAAAAACAATGGAAGATATCCGTAAAAGAATAGACATACGTCTTGTGACTGACAGCAAAAAGGCAGAAAAGCTAATTGCAAAGACGACATTTATTGACAGAACAATTTATGGTCCTAACCTAGCTGCTTTCCACGTGGCTAAATGTAACATTGAATTCAATAAGCCTATTATATATTGGAATGAGTATACTGGATATTTCAAAAACTCTAATGTATTCCCACCACTATGATGTCCTACTACCCTATTATGGAATGAACAATCTTAAACTCATGTATATGGATACCGACGCGACTCGTTCATTTATTTGGTTAACACCCCAGATGTATATCAAGACAAGTTGGATTACCTAGAACACCTGGACACATCAGATTATCCTACTAATCGCATACGTTACTCTACATCAAACAAGAAAACTTTGGGGAAATTTAAAGACGAGGCTTTTGGACAAATTATAAAAGCAGTTGTTGGACTTAGAGCTAAAATGTACGCTTTAGACATAAATGGTAAAGAATTCAAAAAGATTAAAGGTATTAACAGAGGTGTTGTCAAAAATTGAATAAGCTTTCAAGATTATAAGGATTGTGTCATGAAAAACAATGTACAAAGAATACCAATGAATATTATCGCTTCTAAACAACATGACATATCATCTATAAGACTAAACTAAATTGCTTTGTGTCCTGGTGATGATAAAAGAGTGATTGATGCTGATGGTATAGGTACACATGCCTATGGTCATTACTCAACCATTAACCACGCTTAAAGAGTTAAGTTATGAATATCAAAATCTTCTGCCTGCAACTAGCAAATACATAAAACTAAACAATTTAGGAAATAAAACAATAGCACTACAAAAATAAAATAAAACAAAAATAAAAAACCGAATTAAAAGAATGGTATTCATAATCAAAAATAAATAAAATAGAAAACAAAATAAAAACAACTGTACAATTTATAACAAAAAACAGGATACATATAAAATGTATTATGTGTAAATAGTGTACATGTATTTAATTTAAAGATATCGTATGGACACTGCTTGTACATTTTAATTACTACCAACCTCTCTCCACTCCTAATGCAAAATGAACATGTAAAACACAAATTGGAAAATACATGTTTCCATATGGACAAAATAGAAAAAACATTAAACTGAAATTTTAAAAACTGTAAATGGGAATTTGGTAAATTGACAAATGAGTAAACAACAAATTGGAAAATCCATGTTTCTATATCATGAAATTGAAAAACTTTAAACTGACATTTTAAAAACTGTAAATGAGAAATTGTGAAATTGATAAATGTGTAAACAACAAAATGCAAAATCCATGTTTCCATATTATGAAATTGAAAAACTTAAAACTGACATTAAAAAAAACTGTAAATGGGAAATTGGAAAATTGACAAATGTGTAAACAACAAAATGCAAAATCCATGTTTCCATATTATGAAATTGAAAAACTTAAAACTGACAGTTTTAAAAAACTGAAAATGGGAAATTGGAAAATTGACAAATGTGTAAACAACAAAATGAAACAAATTACCCGGTTGGGGTAGTGATCATGTTGTACAGTAGCCTATAAGACTAGCATAAGGATAGTTGCATGTGCCCTTACATACTTTGTGTATGTGCATTAGCCTTTGGATTAGCTTAAGTTAGGTTTGGTAAAGTTAGGTTTGGTGAGGTTAGGTATGTGACCATGTAGTTTACTCTTATCGGAAAATGTAAAATGTAAAACCTTAAATCAAAAAATCTTAAATTTAAAATGTAAAATCTAGAAAAAAACTAAAATCTAAAATACAAAAAAAAAATCAAAAATGTAAAATGTAAAAGATTTTAAATGAAAAAATCAAAAATCTAAAATGTTAAAATGTAAAATGTTAAAATGTAAAATCTAAAATCTTTAAATGAGGTTTCTGTGGGTTAGGTTAGGTTAGGTTAGGTTATAACTAAGTTTATTATTTGTGCTCCCCCATTTGCTCCCATTTTTTGCTCCCCACCTTTTTGCTCCCACTTTTTGCTCCCAATTTTTTTCCTCCCACATTTGCTCCCACTTTTTTGCTCCCTCTTTTTGCTCCCACTTTTTGCTCTCACTTTTTGCTCACACTTTTTGCTGTTACTTTTTGCTCCCATATTTGCTCCCACTTTGAAGTTAGGTTAGGTTAGGTAAGGTTAGGTTAGCATGCCATATGTGGAAGTGGGTGTGTGCAGTGACCATTTTGTGTATTAGCCCTGTGCTAAAAAATTAAGTATAAAATAAATAAAAAAATATAAGTTAATAACAAAAAAATAATGATTTGAAAAGCCTGCCATTAAAGAGTGTGATAGCGCGTGGCGGCCATATTGCCCATTTGCCCCTGACCCAGCTACGACTGTCCCCTCCATAAGAATAACATAGAGTGGTTGCGCGCGGCGGCCTTCTTGCCCATTAGCCCCTGCCCTAGCTTCGGCCTTTATATCCTACCCCCTGGGAGTAGTGGAAGGTAGAGGCTTCCACTTTCGTGACATCAGCACTAGATGGGATGGAGTTGTCAGCTACACGCCCGCCGTCTTTGCTCCCACGAATTAACCTGGTTCAGTGTTTACAAGATCACTACATTCCATCGCAACTCCAGTTTAAAAGCAACCCTTTCTAATAGTTGGAAAAAAAATTATGTACTGCATTTGGAACTTCAATTTTAATTCAAAATTTAATTAAAGTTAAACGCTATTAATTTGAAGGCTGAAGATGTCATTGTATAATGAAACATGTTCGTTTAAATATTAATAATCTACGTATTTTAGTAATGACAAGCTGGATTATAAAACATAAAATATATTTAAAATATATTGGCTCAACAGTAGTTCAAGTTTGAAATTCATTTCAGAAATAGATTCGTAAATATTGAATGAGCAATTATAGACATTTGGCAGCCCAGGTGACTCTGAAATATGCATAGGTATTGAGGTATACATTGAACATGCAAACATTAGGTAAAAATGCATGTGATAGTACGTAAATTACAGGCAGTTGAACATTCAACTTCTAAGCATGCTTAGAATTATGTTGGTATCTTTCACAATGAATATGTATTCTAAACATATCCATAATACTTAGGCCTAACAGAGTACCACGTTTGTAATGGGGTTCATCCATGATATATTGAGTCTAAGATTCAAACGTTTTGAGAACATTAATAGACAGTTGACAGTTCTGGTGATTCATAAAATAGTTATCTATACCGTACCTTATGAGGCATGCAGTGTAGATGCAAAATCTGGTAGAAATGTTAGTAGAGTTGGTATACTTCAACTGATATGCGTGCTTATATTGTGGTGGTAACCCTGAAATTGAATATTTACTTTAAATACGTCTAATCATTTTGACGTAACATAGTGAAGAATTTATAATTATTGTTGATTATTTAGGGGCTTTGCAACATCGTGGTCATATAGCTCCGTGTACTTGGGTGTGTGTAGAATTTGTCTGATAACCTGTGTCACTGTGATGTCTGTACTAGTTATTTGTCAATGAGTCAGGATTAGGTTAGGAAGCTGCCGTGGCCTTAGGTTAGGTACCATCCCGGCATTTGCATGGAGAAGAAGTGGTAAACTACGGAATACCACTTTTAGGATTCTGAGGTAAGAATCAAACCCGCCTCTTTTCAGTTTTGCCACACGAGGCAAAGTGTACACCGTTCCAGCCCTCAGACCAGAAATTTTGGCAGAGCTGGGATTCAACCCGGGCCTCCGCGGCGACAGCCAAGAACGTTAGCCAATACGCAACGAGGCGGTTCATAATTATGTTAATGAATCGGAGCTTCAAAGTCTCCAAAATATTGATCGACAGTTGGCAGTTCTGGTGACTCTGAAATTTTTCAAAATAATGGTTCCTCACATACAAAATTTGGTTGATTTCCATTAGACACTGTGCACATTACATGCTTTTGGACATTGAATCAATCAGCAAGTGGAAAATCATGTTTGTAACTCTGTAATGAAATGGGTTGGTCATAATAAATCTGTAATTTTATGCACTATATGTGACCTCGTTTGGACCTCCACGGTGATAGCCAAGTGTGCTAGCCACAGTGCAACACAATACTCGACAATTCATCCCTTTTCATACATACAAGGACACTTTCAGTTGTATCCTAACAAGGACTTACGGCATGTTTCTGGCGATGACAAATGTTAGAATAACTTTTCTCTCGTCGCAATCTCTTGTTAGCTTGCGGCACACAAATCTCCCTCCATGGATCAATATCGACTGTACGATACTCTTGAACCTTAACTAACCAGAACTCAGACATACAGAGGTTCATTATCTCGTCCCCTTCACAAGATGTGCAGTCCTCGATTGAGACATCGTTAGGCAGAACGGAGTCCCTTCCTCATTGTGAAACGGAGATAGAAATGCAATAATCCTAGTCTTATATACAAAATCAGAATAAACCAGAGACCAGTTCTATTTAAATTTATTTGATAAATAATGTACATTCAATTTAACATGTCTAATAAATTGTTCATTGAGTGATAGCAGTAAAGGAGGAATAATGAGGCGAGTGAATGAGATGGAAAGGAAATGGAGTGTAAAAAAAATAAGGAAGTACTGTAAATTGGAGCAACATACTCGCTCCAAGCATATGACAGAACAGTACCTTATTTCTAGTTCCAGAGCAAATGCTCCAATCGAATGGTTTGGTTTAAAATAACAGGTAACTCCACTTTTGGGCTCAAATGACTTACAGATTGATTCTGATAAGAAACAAATATTCCTTCCTTTGATTTAAGAACCAGAACAAGCAAGTGGAGAGTAATGTGAGCTCTATCTGTATCACGCATTTGGCGGAAGAAGGTGGATGAAAGTGTAGAACCTCATGGTCTGTACAAAAGACACATGTTATGATTATAACAATGTTGAACTGAAGCTTTTCATTGATTAATTGGACGTTTATCTTTTTGATTTATTGATTCATCTTACATATTTCCTTGTGTGGTCAATCACCAGTTGTCCTCTCAAAAATGCAGTGTTTCAACTAAATCTGAATATTTCAATGTTTTAGTGAAAAAATCAAGTAGATCCAATGACTAAAATATCCCGGTAGATGTTATTTTAATGTGATATGATTTTAGTTACGGAGCAGGAAATAATATTTGCTCCATTTCTGTCAATATATCAAATTGACATGGCATATAGTCTGGACATTTTAGTCATTCATAGAAGTCACTGCAAGCATGTGGAATGAAGTTCCTTAGGTCTGCTGTGCAGAAAACAAGGAAAGACAGATTTAGGATTGAGCAAATTCGAAGAGACCTACAAATCGCCCTGACAATCGAAGAAAGATTAAGTGTTGCAAGGTTGAAATGGCTAGGACACGTCAAGCGAATGCAGCCATCACAAAGACCAAGGGAGTATTTTGAGAGGAACGTTCCAGGAAGTAGACCGATTGGACGTCCTAGGAAAAGGTGGTTAAACCAGATTAGTTGAGGTTTTAAGGGGTGTAACTACTAGCTCCGTCTGAAAATTTAGAATTTTTGATTATAACTATTTATTTATCTCGGGTAAGTCGTATAATAACCAAATGTACGTCCATTTTAACTTTTGTCTGGTTGTATGTTCATCATTTGTTATGGGTTGGCGTCATGACTACTTGATTGAACGGCATGAACATTCGTATTTAGTTAGAAGTCATATTAAAACAAGTAGTTCTGTGAAGAACTAAAGAGCCTACTTTTCATAAAATTAAAGATTCATGCCAATCTATATAGACCTATCTAGAATAATGTCGAAATCAAGTTAGTAATACGAGTACTAACATTTCTAAGTACTGCAGTTTGAAATACAACTGAAATTGTGTAGCCTAATAGAGTAACTTACTACAGTAGGCAGCCCTGGTAACTCTGAATATATACTTAGTTCCATCTCTTAAGGTATATAATGCGCATACAAAATTTAGTTGAAGTCTACTGGATAGTATAGACGTTACATGCTTTTTATATTGGATTTATCAGTGGGCGTAAAATCATTTTGGGAACAATTTCATGTATATATGTGATGATCAGTATTAATCTAAATTATGACGATCTATTATAGTGCCAATTTTTGATGAAATCCATTTGTTAGTATAGAAGTTACATTTAATTAAAATTGAAACTATCAGAAAGGTTTGAATCATGTTGGCAGCATTGAGGTGTATTAGTTACTCAAAATTAATCGAGAATGTCAGGTAATATACTTCTGCAAAGTTTAGAGCTGATGACTTGCACACTTTCTGATATATTGATATTAGGATTAAACAAATAGAGAGAGCATTTATTAACAGTTTTCAGCCCTTCTGGTTCTTACGAATACGCATAGTCATAACTGTTATGGTACACAAAGCACATACGAAAACTGCTTGAAATCCATTTGTTAGTATAGAAATTATATGCATTTCAAACTGGACCTATCAGCAGGCTTAGAATCATATTGTGATCACTGATGTATCTAAGTTAGACCAAACTCGATATAATGTCAGGTATTATACGTGTGCAACGTTTAGAGCTGTTGGCCTGCATATTTTCTGATATATTGATATTAGGGATAAAACACAGAGAGAGCATTTATTAACAGTTGGCATCCCCGGTGGCTCTTTAGAATATGCACAGTCATATATGCTGTAGTGCACATAGTACATACGAAATTTGGTTGAAATCAAATCGATAGTATAGAAGTTACATGCATTTAGAAATTGGACCTATCGGCAGGCTTAGAATCATGTTGCAACACTGGCATGTATGGACTTCTGAAAATTAATCTGGAATGTTATTATCTATATGTGTGCCAATTTTGGAATATATCGCATGCATAACTTCTGAGATATCCAACATAGAGCTGAAATTTCAATTGCGACTTTTCAATAGTTAGTAGCACTGACATCAATTTAAAATATAGCCGTGAGATATTCAGGTATATATCTTTACACCTACCAAATTTGGTTTCGATACCTGCAGCCGTTTAGGAGTTGATATGGGGGGCACACAGACGGACAGAAGGATAGACAGACAGACAAACACACATTTTCCCGATCTCTACTTTTTCCTCATTTTTTAATGAGTGTAGTAGGCTAACTAGGCCCTAGGTTAAATAATTAGTAATGTGATACTAAAGAGTAAAGAGGATAAGAGGAAACCCTTAATCGTTTTTCACTCTTTTCTTCTAATGATTGGTTTAATTTTCTAAATGTAAAGAATAAAAGACAGTGTAAATCCGATTACAAAAATGTAAAACCTAGGATAATTTGATCCAACGAACCCTCGTTGAGATCTTGCAGTGGTGCTGGATGACTCACGCGTCGATATGGCAGTACCACATCAACGAATCACTTCTCAATCCACATCGCCCTGCGACCACATTTGTAGGCGGACGGCAGTAAATCGTTCAATTCTTTGTTACTTTACAATTTGTGTGTATGTGAGTTTGTGTGTGTGTTTATGTGTGTGTAAGGGAAAAAGGATCGTGATGATGCCGTGACGAAGTTGTTTGCCTTCCGCGCGCACGATCGAGTTTTGAATCCCGGTGACAGCTAGATGGAATTTTCACTTGAGAAATCAAGTGGTATCAGAAAGAATACATGATGAAAATTAATAATTGTAAAGCAAAAATACTAGAATGCAGCCGAAATAAATCAGAAACCTCTATGGACATCAAATTGGCAGGTGAAAAGCTGAAGGAAGTAGGAGACTTCTGTTACTTAGGAAGCAAAATAACCAGTGATGGACGAAGCAAAGAGGATATAAAAAGTAGGTTGGCTCAGGCAAGGAAAGCATTTCTACAAAAAAGGAATCTGTTGACATCGAATATAGATTTAGGTAGGCTATTAGGAAGTCATTTTTGAAAGCCTTTGTCTGGAGCGTGGCGCTCTATGGAAGTGAAACTTGGACTATTGGTGCAGCAGAAAAGAGGAGAATTGAAGCATTTGAAATGTGGTGTTACAGGAGAATGATGAAGATCAGATGGGTAGACAGGGTTACAAACGAAGAGGTATTAAGACGAGTGGGAGAGGAGAGATGTTTCTGGCGACTGCTAATGAAGAGAAGAGATAGGTTAGTAGGACACATACTAAGACACCCAGGAATAGCAAGCTTAGTTATGGAAGGAAGGGTCGAGGACAAGAACTGTAGGGGTAGACCAAGGTTAGAATATATTAAACAGATTGCCTCGGATGTAGGGTGTGGTAGCTATGTAGAGATGAAACGATTAGCTCAGTACAGGGAGGCATGGAGGGCTGCATCAAACCAGTCAAAAGACTGAAGACTCAAACAACAGAAAGAGAATTTGGTCAATACTAAAACGAGCCAGGGTAGCTCCGAAGATCTCTTACAATAGGCTACGCTGAAGTGAGTGTCTACTCCAGCAAATGCCGGGATGCTACTTTTTAACACACCACAGCCACTTCCTTCGAAATTCTTGTCCTCTTTAATTCACTTTCATTTACAGTATTTCATCGCTCATTCATTCACCTCAACATGAGAGCGTCGACGAGGAGATTTCCCCCTAAGGATTATTACCATATACGAGTAGAAATCAAGCTATAGTTGCGGGTAGTCCAACAACTATTTTATCCAAAATGTTGTTAAATATGAATGAAAGAGCTAAGGAATTTGGTATGAAAATAAATATTAATAAAACAAAAGTCATGATGTTTAGTCGAAACCCACGTCCAATTGCGCGTGATGATCAGTGGTGAGCCTGTAAAACAAGTAGCACAGTTCAAATATCTTGGACAGATCATAGCAGAAAATCTTCAGTTGCACACTGAAATAAAAACACGAATAGCAATAGCAAAGCAAGCCTTCAGAGATAAACAGTCCCTTCTAAGTCGGAAAACAATGTCCCTCAGAATAATGAAATCTTATGATTGGTCTGTTGTGTTGTATTGTGCTGAGAACTGGACGTTGACCAGGCTATAAGCCTTTGAGATGTGGAGTTGGTGTCGGCTATAACAGATACGTTGGGTATAGAAGAAGACTAACAGTGAAGTATTGAACATTGTTGAAGAAAAGAGACAGCTGATGAGATAGATTAGCAAGTGACAACTTTTGTGGATGGGACATAGGCTTCGACATAGGAATTTGTTGTCGGAAATATTGGAAGGTAAAATACCAGGAAAACGCTCTCGCGGAAGACCAAGAAAGACATTCATGATGATATTTCTTGCGAACTCAGGATGCAGGAGTTATGCAGACGCCAAACGTACAGCACAGAATCGACCCAGTTGGAAAAGACTCGTCGCAGGGACAAACCAGTCACCAGACTGAATTACTCAAAGAAGAAGAAGACGAGTAGAAACTAAACTAAACTCATATAAGTTTTCAAGTATTATGTGACTCAAGGAACACGTTCTTTTTTCCTATTATTTTAGCCTACATTTCACATTTTGAAAAAATTATGAAAAAGTAGTCTTATGAAATCACCCGGGGAAATGTGTGTGGGTCTGTCTGTCCTTCTATCTGTGTATGTGCCCCCACCCCTAACAACTCATAAACGGCTGCAGCTATCAAAACCAAATTTGGTATGAGTAAATATCTATACTAGGAAATCTCACGACCGCATTTGTAAATGGCGTCAGTGCTACCAACTGTTGATAAAACACAATTGGAAATTCAGTTCCATGTTGGATAACACTGAAAGATGAACAGCAAAACAGGTCCTGGACGAAGAGGATTATCTCGGATCGACAATCTTAGATGCTGGTTCAATGTCTCTTCAGCTGAATTATTCCGCGTTGCCACCAACAGTACAAGAATAGCCATCATGATCACCAACATCCGAACCGCATTGGCACCGAAAGAGGAAGAAGAAGAAGAAAGTATGCACGGGAACGGTTCCAAACTTGGCACACATCTGGATAATAATAGCTTAGAACAATCTTCAGTAGCCTATATACCTATGATAGTGTTGCCAACATGATTCTACGGCTGATGGTAGGTTTAATTTTAAATCCAAGTAATTTCGACACTCCCCTTTGAATTTCTACCAAATTTCGCATATACTTTGTGTACCGTATCAGATGTGTTGCCAACGGTTATTATATGATCTTCATAATTTGAATCCTAATCGCAATAATTTTGCACACGTATAGTACCTAAAAGTTTAGATTAGGTTTGAGAAACCGACATACTACAATGCTGCCAAATTGATTCTACGCGTTCAATGTTTATCTGCATGTACTTTTCTTACTATCAAATGTGTTTCTTCCAATACTAGTGCATAATTATATATATATCAATCATTGGTATGAATCGTAAATTTTAAGAAAAGTGGCTCTTTAGTTCGACACAGGACTACTTGTTTTTATCGAGATAATTATTTTTGTATTTCGCATATTTTTGTTTGTTCCTTTCATAATCCGCTCCCTGACCCGTCCTGAAAAGGCCGGAAGGCGGAGGTAGATTTCACCGGACAAATTTGGGGATAGGCGAAAATAGGCAGAATATGCAGGTTTTAGTAGAAGGATCAGACCTCATTTATTGCGAGAAAGTATTTTATAATTGGAGATTAATTAACTTTGTTTTTCGTCATTTTATGCATATTTTAAACATTTTATTGTCTTATGATGACGGTAAACTTCTTGTCATTTGGAGTCAATTTTTATACTTGTGGTCACACTGTCCTTATGCAAGGTTTCGACACTGATGTGTAACTATGTAACGGTCTGTTACTTCTTCACGCAAAATAATATCTCCCGCAGAGATTTTGGTTGGTTCCTCAGTTTAGGGGCTGCGACAACGCGGTCATATAACCCCGTGTACTTTGGGTGAGTGTAGAATCTGTCTGATAAACGGAGTGAATTGTGATGGCTGTATTAGTCTGTAATTCAGGTAAGGACTAAAGACGGTCAATTTCAAGCAGTAGTTCCGAATGTTGCTACCAGATACTACCGTCAACGACACCTAGCTGTGAACATGGCTACTAGATGTCACCGCAACCAGCAACTCGCAACGAACGTTGGAACTTCCCCTCCAAAAGGAAAGCATACTGGGGAATTTTTTGCGCTCTTAGGAAATCCGACAGTAGTGTGTTTTGGCCGGTTCTATACCCACCTCCACCTCCCCACCTCACAAGATGGCGGCAGCCCGATAACTCCCGAACTTATGGTCGGATTTTGACGAATGAGGTGTCATTGAACTCGGGCTAACACCCCCTTTCCAATGGACAACATATTTCAGCCCCAAAAATAAAACCTACCCTACTAGAGGGTGAAATTGATTTTTTTTAGAGAATCTCTGTTTCCAATTGCAACATGTGAGAGTTTGAATGCCGATATGGAATGAAACGTTGTTCCACATAAAGTGCATATGTTTGGTGGAAAGCCACTATGAATTAGCATGCCCACTCATGGCTTTTGTAAGAGGGTGGGGGAGCGGATCCCTATGGATGGGTTATTGTTGACGGGTCATTGTTGGCGGGGTCATGGCTGACGGGTCCTTGTGGACGAGTCCTTGTGGACAAGTCCTTGTTGACAGGTCCTTGTGGACGAGTCCTTGTGGACAGGTCATTGTGGACAGGTCCTTGTCGACAAGTCATTGTTGACGGGTCCCTGTGGACTGGTCCTTGTGGTCGAGTCCTTGTGGACGAGTCCTTGTCCCTTTGGACTGATCCCTTTGGACGGGTCCCTTTGGCCTGGTTCCTACGGACGAGCCCATGAATTTATTTAAATTATGTCAAAGGGCCTAACTACATTTGTGTGTGTTGAATTGACGTTGTTCACTAATCCGCCACTACTAAAATGTAATAACGATATGAAAGGAAAGTAATGAAATACATGTGAACACGTGTGAGATGTCATTATTAGCATTCTCCTTGTGAAACAAGTCACATCCTGTTTTGATTCATACGTGAGAAAATGCGAGTTCATATGTAATATGATCTAACACACAGGTGTTCACATGTGCACGTGCACGATAAGAGCTAACAAGTCACAACCTGTTTTGGCAGTGGTGGGAATAAGGCTAGAGACATGTACGAGTAGTCAAATTACTCCGGCAGACAACCCCTTTCCTATGGATAACTTATTTCCACTCAAAAATAAAATCTACCCCTACTAGGGGGTGAAATAATAATTTTTAGGTAAAAGTCGCTTTCCATGTGCAACATGTGAGAGTTTATATGCCAATATGAAATTAAACTCGTTCCACATAAAGTGCATGCATACAACTGAATGCCGCTATGATTTATCATTTTTGTTTTTTGTTTTACGAATGCGCAATTGAGGTTTTTGTAAGAGGGCGGGCTTTTTGAATAATGATTTATAGATACGTTTTTTTTACAAATTAACCAAAGATCCAAAAACTAATAGGTCATCGGCTTTTTAATATCTTATGAACTAAGAAAGCTAGGAACTTGTATGAGGGGTCGTTGGACTTGTGGTGACGCCCTGTTTTTGAATGTATTATTCATTTTTTGTCAAAAGGGCCTAACTGCACTTTCGTTAATATCTCGCTAACTAATAATCACAGAGGGTCGAGTGAGGTGTCATAGGACTTAAAATGGCCAACCCCTCCCCATGACCAATGAATTTACCACAAAAAAAACAGCAAGGTCATTAACCTAAGATTGTATCAACTAATAATCAGAGAGGGACAAGTGAGGTGTCACAAGACTCAGGATGGCCAACCCTTTTCCATGACCAACGAATTTACCCAAAATACCCAAAACAGCAAGGTCATTGACCTAAGATTTTATAAACTTATCAGTAGAGAGGGTCAAGTGAGGTGTCATAGGACTACGAATGGTTAACCCTTTCCCATGACCAATGAATGTACCTCAAAAATTCAAAACAGCAAGGTCATTGACCTGAGATTTTATAAACTAATAATCGGATATCAACATGTGAGGTGTCATAGGACTTAGAATGGTCAACCCTTTCCCATGGCTAATGAATTTACCCAAAAATACCCAATACATCAAGGTCATCGACCTGAGATTTTATAAACTTATAATCGGATATGGACATGTGAAATGTTTACAGGGAGTGATGAAACATAGCTAGGTAGTGAAAGAATTATTGTAGGCTACATGTATGGTGACTGACAAATCTTTCACCATTGGAACTTGTTTTCAGATCAAACTGCAGTACAGAGAGAGTATAGGTTGTAGGTATGGGATAATAAATGACAAATGGTGTATACAAAATCTGATTAATCGATTCAAGAAATAAGAGTAGTCAATCTTTAATTGATTGGTTAAATAGGATAGCTAAAATCCAAAATGGTGACTACATTGAACTAAACTGAACCAAGCTGAATCAAATCCAACCAAACCGAACCAAACTTAATCAAGAACAAGCCAATGGTTTAAGTGTAAAACTTGTGGTTGAATGTGGGCATTGGTAATGTCAGAAAGGAAAGGGATAACGCTCTACCTATACAGGGTAAGGTAAAGCTAGTGCATGATGCTAATGCACACACACACAAGTACATGAACCACACACAACCATCCTATGCAGTTATTATGGGTTGACTGTTAAAACTTGCTCAGTGGTTACTGGGACAAGATGGTCGCTACACACAACAAGCTTTAAATACCTGAGGCTAATAATCTATACACACACTCACACACACACTTGTTCTAAACTAAACTGTCTTGCTGGCAGAGCTCACACAGTAGGTAAATGACAGAAATGCTTGGCTAACAGAAATACAATCATTTTCGGTTGTCTAATGTTACCAGCTAAACATTACGTGCTATAGTGGTGAGCACATGTGCCTCTTTCACTGGAGATCTTAACTCGATTTCTAGCTCTAAGGCCTAGAACGAATCAAACTAAGAAAAAAGGGTATGGTGACGCAGTGGTTAAACTGTTAGCCTTTCACTAAGGTAGACTAGGGTTTGATTTTTGGTTAATATGCATGTCATAAACAATCAAATAAAAGCAGAGATAATGTTTAAAACTGATTACACTTGTCTCTTTTCAAATTATTACTTAGATTACAAATACAAACGTGGACTGGTTTTGACATACAGTTAATGCTTCCTATCACATACCAGACTGCAAGAAAGCCAAACAAGCAAAAGCAGTGGTAAAATCGCTATGTGTAGAGAAATACCTAACGGTTTTTATGAACTGGCAAAGGTATGTCGCATAAACAGTGCAGGATACAATCCAGCAACCATAATTTTTATCTCGTGGACAAGAGAAAACATATATATAGAGAGAGATATTGAACCCGCTGAGCTATGGTTCATGTGATATTTTTTTTATGACAGAGCATTCATGATGGGATGTTGTACTTTTGAACACACCCAGGAAGTCACGTGAAGCTGAGAGATCACGCGATACTTTGAAGTAGCGGTGAATCGCACTTTTGACTTTGGTGTAAACTGCTAATTATTATCTGAGGTCTTATTAATTATTTTTATCTTTCCTACGAGACTCAGAATATTCCATTTCGTCATGCTGCATTATTAAAACATTTTGGAGAATGTTTATTTTTACTTTAGGTAAGGTAATACCCTTGCAGATACGCAAAAAGGAACGTAAGTAGTCGCTCAACGTTTTCGTTTTGACGACCTACTTTCTAGAGACACCCAGTACCGGAGCACTGCGTCTTGAGAATCCGCCTTGTGTAGGCGTGGAATTACATTTGTCCTACGAGACGTAGAAGAATATCCGCTGTTTAGCGTTAAAAGTGATTATAAGGTGCCATCGAGCAAGCAAATACTAATATTCACTGTCGATGAAGTCCAGTGAATTAAATAAGAAGCTTGGGAAATAATTATTGGCAAGTATAGTGTATTGCACAACATTGCTGTGACATCACATATTACCCACGCGTATGTGGAGGGCAGATGCCTAGTGGAAATATACAGGTTATAGTGTTACAATTATCCTGAATAAGTGTGATTATAATAGTATGAGATATTTAAATTGCCAAAGTGGAAATTTCATCTTTGAAACGTCGTATAATTCACGGATGCTGCGTGATACAAAAGTAGCGTCACTAGCACGTGCCGCGTTATAAAATAGTATTAGCTCACATGCTAATCCACATCTGTAAGATTAAGGCTGTGTCGTATTTTATAATTGAAGCCTATAATAGTCACGACGGACATTATAATTTTGGAAGTGAGAGGATGAATAATCACGCAACTTATTTCGCTACCCACGTGATTGGACTTTTATTCACCATGGTTGAAGCAGTCACCATGGGCTAATACCATCCCAGTATGGGGGGGTGACGTTTCTACAGGAACCAGCATGATGGTGGAACTTCCAGAACGATGAACGAGAGGGAAGGAGCCAAAATGCCATTTCCAGGCATATCCACGAAGATGTCGACAGGGACAAATCGAACCCTGGTCTTTGGGGGAGTCCAGATGGGAATCCTGATGAGGAGGATACCGATCCAGAGAGCCAGAGAGGTTTATGTACAACCCTTGTTGTGGAATAGAGAGCTGAGTGAGAGCTCCTCCATTTTGTCACACCCCTTCTTTGTTCTAGTTTCTGGTGGTGTAGTAGTTTTAATGTAGTTTGTGAATCAACCACACTCAGTGTCAGCCATTTTTCTAGGTAGGGATGTAACTAGATTAGTTAGATGTCATTTATTTCAGTTTAGAGTGAGACACCCTTGGGGTCAGACATTTTGGTCAGCCCTGGTGCAGCTTGGTGAACGTCGTGGAACGTCAATGCCTACCTTTTTGCTGAACCTGATCGTAGTCATTTTGAGGCTATTTTTGTTCAACCCTACTTGGGGTAATTTGCAAGTCTTTGCTGACTGTAGTTATGGCAATCAGATGCCTTGGTTATTAATTGACTGCATTCTTCGCAGCCATCATTTGTTACACCCCTGACTGTCGTTAGAACGGTCGTATCATTTAGGTAGTCGACAGTGACTACCAGTTTGTAAATGCATTATATTTCATTTTGAATAAGCTCAGAAGCTATTCTTGGTCATGTTTGAACCTAACAACTAGAAGGAATGTTTCGTTGCCTAGCATCGAACGCGGTTCCCAACGTATCATTAAGCAGATCTAGTGTGTGAATCTGTGCCACATTTATCACATTTTTCTTGTGTCGTTTGAGACACGTTTTTATTTGATGTTCTAACAACTACTGAGTTGTATTTTTAAAGCAAAGAGCTTCAGTTATTGTAAGTTTACTTTCATTTAGACGTCTTTGGTAGAAAGACGGAAGTGTATTACTATACTCAGATTTATAGCGTACGTTTGATACACGGACTCTGTAGAGATCCGTAACCTATGGTAATATTTTTTATGAACCGGCCAAGTGCAGGTTTTGTATTGATTAAATCGCCGGCCTTGAATAAACTGGTTATGTAACCCAGTGACCTAGAGCACGCCTGCTTCATTGTGAGACAAAACTACTATAGACGAGGACAGAGTACAATTTGTATTCGCTTTTCCTTTCATTGCTATTTTGCTTATGGAAATCAGTTTCCACTCTTGTATTTGATCACTTGTTTTATGGATCGGTTTTTGTTAGTTTAGCGCTCTGTTGCGTGTATTGTCGTATGACAGGTACAGTTATGTAAGGGTTTCTATAGGATGGTGAAGTCTACCCTGTTATTGCAGGATGTTATTGTATGCTTTGTCCGGGGATGATCCCGTTGACCAGATGTTATTGGAAGGTAACTGTTGTACAGGCCTATCCCAGAGTTATTGAACGCGAGCTTAGCGCCGCTGGTAACCCGTGTTATTGTGTGTCCGAGTTGTTATACTCGTTGATTATATTCCGACTGTTGAGTCGAGGCTTTTTGGTGGAGAATGGTCTCAGTTGGAGACACTCCGAGCCCAGGCTATTGTCAATGTTATTCGCCATAAACCTACGATAAACCTATAAACCGACATTCTAATAATAAAATGCATAATTGTTGTAAAACAAGCCTAACTAACGATTCTTTCTATCTAACTTTGTTCTTTGCATTCTGGAACTGTTGACATAGCCGTGCAGTTGAAGATAATTTCCTTGTGAGGAAATGACTAGGACAGTTGACATTTTTGTAGCGACCTGAAGCATGTGCGAACCTAGAGTTCGTAGCTTGCGGAGCTCAGGCCATGCGATGTCAGACGTGGTCTCAACTGCGCATTCGTCACCGTAACTATTTATATTAGATGACTATGGTTTACAAAGAGTAAACCAAGGTGTAGGCAGGAATTTTTAATAAAACTACTGTGTCTATTTCGTTATTAATTTATGATGTCAAGTGTATTAAACCCTACATGTTACTTTATTGTGTGCTGTTAGCACATAGTTATTAAGCATAATTAAATTGTTTGTTTTTCATGGCTGTACACTTAGCTTTTGGATGTAATTGTTTTCTTTTACGGACGTCATCGCCGTAAATTTTGTTAATTGACAGGACTTAGCTAGTTGAATTAATGTTAAATTTAAATGTCGAAATGGTACCATCCTAACCTAGATTTGTTTTGCTACCCTGTTAAATGTAAATTCAGATATTAGCTTGATCTTGTAACTTGAACTAGGGACTTGCGTCGTGCCATATTCCTAGCGTTGCTGTTGTTGCTTTATCATTGTGAGTTAGATCTTTCGCGAGGGTTTTCAGTAACTTCTCAGGTAGGGGACCTGTTCTTTATCTTAGTTTATTTATTAATTTGCGGACTAGCCGATTATAACCCTCCGAACTAGGCTAGGGGCTTGTGAATTTTAATAAATTTTCACGGTGTTTTACATGAGTCTGGATGTTTATTTTCTCAGTCTAGTTTTAAGGTGAACCTTTCCTTAGGCGGTCTATGACCATCGTCACCATGTACCACGATCCCTGTGGACTACGGACTCTCGTGCCGCTTTAGCCTTTTTGGAAGGTCACCTGATCCTCACGGTACTCTTTATTCGATTTATGTGTCGTTAGTTGAGTCATCGTGGTTGTTGACATCAACTAAACGGTCTCAATATATAGAAAGCTTGTGTGTGTGTGTGTGTGGGTAGCATTGGTTGTTTGACCAGAGAAAATACGGTGATGTAGGGTGGGGAGAGGGAGTATTAGCACTTATATATGAATGGAAAATAGATTTTTTTCAATCGTTTTGTTTTTCAAATGTAGTGGTAGATAGTCGTTTTTTGTAAAACATTCTTACTTGCAGTAGTAATAAGCCTCTATGGTTCCGCTAACACATAGATAGACTGTATTATTGCCATGGTCAAGCACTCACATTAAGATCATTTACAAAATCATAAAATGAAAAATAAAAATCTTGTTTTGGAAATATCGTTTTTCAACATACACACAAAATAAATATATAAAAAAATTGTAAACAGCAAATTGGAAAATCCATGTTTCCATATAGACAAAATTTAAAAACCTTAAACGGACATTTAAGAAAATATATGCAAAT
The DNA here is from genome assembly GCA_946902985.2 of Meconema thalassinum. Taxonomy (NCBI): domain Eukaryota; kingdom Metazoa; phylum Arthropoda; class Insecta; order Orthoptera; family Tettigoniidae; genus Meconema; species Meconema thalassinum. Next base: position 577,543,893 of record OX336388.2, on the reverse strand, counting down.
GGGAAATTGACAAATGTGTAAATATGAAAATGGAAAAATCCATGTTTCCATATCATGAAATTGAAAAACATCAAACTGTCATTTTAAAAAATGCAAATGGAAAATTGACAAATTGCAATGTGTGAAATGTGAAATTGAACAAATGGCTATCATTATAAAAAAAAGAACATGGTGCCCCATGGTTGAGGTGTGAATCAAACCCTCTCTACTTATTTGGACCACTCGAGACTGAGTAGACTAGTTTTAGTTGTCATACCACTTTTAAAAGTTTTTGTTAAATCTAGGAATTGAACCCAAGAGCTTGTAGGGGGGATCCGAGGTTATAATATGTTAAACAGATAGCCTTGAATGTAGGGTGTGGTAGTTATATAGAGATGAGACGTTTCGCTCGGGGCAGGGAGGCATGGAGATCTGCATCAAGCCAGTCAAAAGACTGACGACTCAAACAACAACATGTAGAGCTCACCAAAATAATGTTGTGTAACGGTAAATGTTAGTCAACGAACAGTAATGCATTACTAAAACCCATGACACGATACCTAAGAGCTTTTCTAAAATTATTTTAAAATGCCTCAAAATAATACTCATTTAAATGGACAAAATACTCTAACCAAGGTAAAAAAGCAAGACCAAGAAAAAAATAGTGTGGCTCAAGATAGTGCTTTGTTTGTTAAAGAGCATTTATTATCTCCTGAAAAAGACATGTTAGGACAGTCGTTAACGTCTAAGAAACCTCTAACACTATCAAAGACAACACAAACTATGCCAAAGGTTGTTGCATTGCAAGATGAACAAAAAGGATTAGATAGTAATAGTGATGATGATTATATTGATGATAATTATATTGATGATGATAACCATGATGATGATGATGATTATGATGATGATGATGATGATGAAGAGGATGATAATGGTTTACACCCAAAAAAATCATTTGTTAAATTTGTTTACTGGAACAATCCCAATAAGCTAATCCAGCGGCTTCAGTACTTGCATACCTGTAAACAGGCTGGTCATACTAAATATGAGGAAGAACTTTTGGATATAGAAAATGAGCTTCGTGATGCTAAAATTATAGTGTAATGAATCCATGTAACCGCTTAAACTATTTCTTAACAATATATGTAATATTTTCTACCACTTTGCTACCACTTTTCTAGTTTGCTACCACTTTTCTACCACTTTGCTACCACTTTTCTACTACTTTTCTACCACTTTTCTACCACTTTTCTAGTTTGCTACCACTTTTCTACTACTTTGCTACCACTTTGCTACCACTTTTTACCACTTTGCTACCACTTTTCTACTACTTTTCTACCACTTTTCTACCACTTTTCTACCACTTTGCTACAACTTTGCTACCACTTTTCTACCACTATGTTACTAATTGTCTACCACTTGTCTACCACTTTGCTACTACGTTGCTACCACTTTTCTATCACTTTTAACTGTACATATTAAATATAAAAGCCAACGCTAAATAATTCTATTACCAGAACAGAGATAACCTTTGTAGTGTGCAAATCATACTAACAGGTTAGTTACTACTATGGAACTTACTACAACTAACCGAGGTAAACAACGTGTACTCTATAAAGGCTACTCTTATAACTATAGACGACAAAATGTAAAAGGAATAATATTCTGGCGATGCTCAAAATAGAGGTCAACAAGATGTCGAGGCAATATGAAAAGTAGAAATGGTGTGGTTTTAAGTGTGAGTGATCATCAATGTAGTGCTCCAGACAAAACACTGATGGTGTTGGCAAAAAATTATCAGAATGATAATAAGTTAGTACAAGAGAAAGATGTTGCTACTCAAAATAGTGCATTGATTGTTGAGCAACGTTTAACCCCTGTTGTAAAAGTTATGTTGTATCCATCTTCCACGCCTCAAGAGTCATCAACATCACAGACTATGCAAGAGGTAGTGTTGTTGTTGTTTTAAGGGGCTGAACTACAAAGTCATCTGCCTTGTTATGCAAGTGGATCGAAAAGGACTAGATAGTAATAGACAAAAGAGAGTTGTAGTTTGTATATAACTATTGTACAAGTACTTACATTAAATAAATTAAAAAAAAGTGTATGGGTATTGTCTGTTTTTCTTAATTGCTATCCCTATGTCCCACTATTAATGCAATTGTTAACCATCAACAGTCTCTGACTATGTTCGCAAAGAGAGTGACCTTAAACAATACACTCTATCTATGGTTTGTGTACCGAGTACACAATAATACAATGTGGTCAAGTCATGTTGAGGCAATAGTTATATCAGGTAAGGTATTCGAACCCTTGCTTTCTTGTACAGAAAATTTGAACTTAAGTCAAACACCATAACCACTCGGTCAACCTGACAGTTACTAATTTAATTATTTTTGTGGACTTGAGTGTTTATAAAACTTTTTCCAGTATACATTGACTAAACCACTTGTTTGTTTTGAAATATAGATTTTGTTTTGTTTGACCATAACATTACAGTTATGAGTCTTGTGAACTGGGTGTTTAATATAGGGTTAAAGGCATTTTAAAATAATTTTAGAAAAGCTCTTAGGTATCGTGTCATGGGTTTTAGTAATGCATTACTGTTCGTTGACTAACATTTACCGTTACACAACATTATTTTAGTGAGCTCTACATGTTGTTGTTTGAGTCGTCAGTCTTTTGACTGGTTTGATGCAGATCTCCATGCCTCCCTGCCCCGAGCGAAACGTCTCATCTCTATATAACTACCACACCCTACATTCAAGGCTATCTGTTTAACATATTATAACCTCGGATCCCCCCTACAAGCTCTTGGGTTCAATTCCTAGATTTAACAAAAACTTTTAAAAGTGGTATGACAACTAAAACTAGTCTACTCAGTCTCGAGTGGTCCAAATAAGTAGAGAGGGTTTGATTCACACCTCAACCATAGGGCACCATGTTCTTTTTTTTTATAATGATAGCCATTTGTTCAATTTCACATTTCACACATTGCAATTTGTCAATTTTCCATTTGCATTTTTTAAAATGACAGTTTGATGTTTTTCAATTTCATGATATGGAAACATGGATTTTTCCATTTTCATATTTACACATTTGTCAATTTCCCATTTGCATATATTTTCTTAAATGTCCGTTTAAGGTTTTTAAATTTTGTCTATATGGAAACATGGATTTTCCAATTTGCTGTATACAATTTTTTTATATATTTATTTTGTGTGTATGTTGAAAAACGATATTTCCAAAACAAGATTTTTATTTTTCATTTTATGATTTTGTAAATGATCTTAATGTGAGTGCTTGACCATGGCAATAATACAGTCTATCTATGTGTTAGCGGAACCATAGAGGCTTATTACTACTGCAAGTAAGAATGTTTTACAAAAAACGACTATCTACCACTACATTTGAAAAACAAAACGATTGAAAAAAATCTATTTTCCATTCATATATAAGTGCTAATACTCCCTCTCCCCACCCTACCTCACCGTATTTTCTCTGGTCAAACAACCAATGCTACCCACACACACACACACACACACAAGCTTTCTATATATCTCTCTCTATATATATGTTTTCTCTTGTTCACGAGATAAAAATTATGGTTGCTGGATTGTATCCTGCACTGTTTATGCGACATACCTTTGCCAGTTCATAAAAACCGTCAGGTATTTCTCTACACATAGCGATTTTACCACTGCTTTTGCTTGTTTGGCTTTCTTGCAGTCTGGTATGTGATAGGAAGCATTAACTGTATGTCAAACCCAGTCCACGTTTGTATTTGTAATCTAAGTAATAATTTGAAAAGAGACAAGTGTAATCAGTTTTAAACATTATCTCTGCTTTTATTTGATTGTTTATGACATGCATATTAACCAAAAATCAAACCCTAGTCTACCTTAGTGAAAGGCTAACAGTTTAACCACTGCGTCACCATACCCTTTTTTCTTAGTTTGATTCGTTCTAGGCCTTAGAGCTAGAAATCGAGTTAAGATCTCCAGTGAAAGAGGCACATGTGCTCACCACTATAGCACGTAATGTTTAGCTGGTAACATTAGACAACCGAAAATGATTTTATGTTCGACCCTGACTATTATGTATCTGAAAACTGTATCATAATGAGACTCATTATAACATTATTTTTCATTATGATACAGTTTCTCCCACCAATCAGAGCTCAAGAAACAGTCGTTTGACCAATTAGATAATTAGATGCGCTGAGTACCACGGCCTTCTAATGTAAATCACACTGCCTTGCCTAGTGTAATAGTAGAGTAATCGAGGTGGCCATGGTCAAATACAAGGCATTCCCTGCGTCTCATGCGCTCTGTTTAGTACATAAAACTGGCGAAATCTCGACAGATATTTATGAATATTTATCTTCGAACTTAAAATAGTTATAATAATTATAGTCGAACATAAACAGTCGTATGCAACTCGCCTATAATGGTAATTAAGACACTCGTATGGAAATTATAAAACTCGCATACGCTCGTTTTATAAAAAATACTCGTGTCTTAATTATAGCCATTATAGGCTCGTTGCATAATGTACTAGTATTTCTGTTAGCCAAGCATTTCTGTCATTTACCTACTGTGTGAGCTCTGCCAGCAAGACAGTTTAGTTTAGAACAAGTGTGTATGTGAATGTGTGTATAGATTATTAGCCTCAGGTATTTAAAGCTTGTTGTGTGTAGCGACCATCTTGTCCCAGTAACCACTGAGCAAGTTTTAACAGTCAACCCATAATAACTGCATAGGATGGTTGTGTGTGGTTCATGTACTTGTGTGTGTGTGCATTAGCATCATGCACTAGCTTTACCTTACCCTGTATAGGTAGAGCGTTATCCCTTTCCTTTCTGACATTACCAATGCCCACATTCAACCACAAGTTTTACACTTAAACCATTGGCTTGTTCTTGATTAAGTTTGGTTCTGTTTGGTTGGATTTGATTCAGCTTGGTTCAGTTTAGTTCAATGTAGTCACCATTTTGGATTTTAGCTATCCTATTTAACCAATCAATTAAAGATTGACTACTCTTATTTCTTGAATCGATTAATCAGATTTTGTATACACCATTTGTCATTTATTATCCCATACCTACAACCTATACTCTCTCTGTACTGCAGTTTGATCTGAAAACAAGTTCCAATGGTGAAAGATTTGTCAGTCACCATACATGTAGCCTACAATAATTCATTCACTACCTAGCTATGTTTCATCACTCACTGTAAACATTTCACATGTCCATATCCGATTATAAGTTTATAAAATCTCAGGTCGATGACCTTGATGTATTGGGTATTTTTGGGTAAATTCATTAGCCATGGGAAAGGGTTGACCATTCTAAGTCCTATGACACCTCACATGTTGATATCCGATTATTAGTTTATAAAATCTCAGGTCAATGACCTTGCTGTTTTGAATTTTTGAGGTAAATTCATTGGTCATGGGAAAGGGTTAACCATTCGTAGTCCTATGACACCTCACTTGACCCTCTCTACTGATAAGTTTATAAAATCTTAGGTCAATGACCTTGCTGTTTTGGGTATTTTGGGTAAATTCGTTGGTCATGGAAAAGGGTTGGCCATCCTGAGTCTTGTGACACCTCACTTGTCCCTCTCTGATTATTAGTTGATACAATCTTAGGTTAATGACCTTGCTGTTTCTTTTTGGTAAATTCATTGGTCATGGGGAGGGTTGGCCATTTTAAGTCCTATGACACCTCACTCGACCCTCTGTGATTATTAGTTAGCGAGATATTAACGAAAGTGCAGTTAGGCCCTTTTGACAAAAAATGAATAATACATTCAAAAACAGGGCGTCACCACAAGTCCAACGACCCCTCATACAAGTTCCTAGCTTTCTTAGTTAATAAGATATTAAAAAGCCGATGACCTATTAGTTTTTGGATCTTTGGTTAATTTGTAAAAAAAAAACGTATCTATAAATCATTATTCAAAAAGCCCGCCCTCTTACAAAAACCTCAATTGCGCATTCGTAAAACAAAAAACAAAAATGATAAATCATAGCGGCATTCAGTTGTATGCATGCACTTTATGTGGAACGAGTTTAATTTCATATTGGCATATAAACTCCCACATGTTGCACATGGAAAGCGACTTTTACCTAAAAATTATTATTTCACCCCCTAGTAGGGGTAGATTTTATTTTTGAGTGGAAATAAGTTATCCATAGGAAAGGGGTTGTCTGCCGGAGTAATTTGACTACTCGTACATGTCTCTAGCCTTATTCCCACCACTGCCAAAACAGGTTGTGACTTGTTAGCTCTTATCGTGCACGTGCACATGTGAACACCTGTGTGTTAGATCATATTACATATGAACTCGCATTTTCTCACGTATGAATCAAAACAGGATGTGACTTGTTTCACAAGGAGAATGCTAATAATGACATCTCACACGTGTTCACATGTATTTCATTACTTTCCTTTCATATCGTTATTACATTTTAGTAGTGGGGGATTAGTGAACAACGTCAATTCAACACACACAAATGTAGTTAGGCCCTTTGACATAATTTAAATAAATTCATGGGCTCGTCCGTAGGAACCAGGCCAAAGGGATCAGTCCAAAGGGACAAGGACTCGTCCACAAGGACTTGTCCACAAGGACCAGTCCACAGGGACCCGTCAACAATGACTTGTCGACAAGGACCAGTCCACAATGACCTGTCCACAAGGACTCGTCCACAAGGACCTGTCAACAAGGACTTGTCCACAAGGACTCATCAACAATGACCTGTCAACAAGGACCTGTCCACAAGGACTCGTCCACAAGGGCCTGTCAACAAGGACTTGTCCACAAGGACTCGTCCACAAGGACTTGTCCACAAGGACTCGTCCACAGAGATCCGCTCCCCCCACCCTCTTCAAAAGCCATGAGTGGGCATGCGTAAAAAACAAAAACAAGCATGTTAATTCATAGTGGCTTTCCACCGAACACATGCACTTTATGTGGAACAACGTTTAAATCCATATCGGCATTCAAACTCTCACATGTTGCAATTGGTAACAGAGATTCTCTAAAAAATTCAATTTCACCCTCTAGTAGGGGTAGGTTTTATTTTTGGGGTGGAAATGTGTTGTCCATTGGAAAGGGGGTGTCAGCCCGAGTTCAATGACACCTCATTCGTCAAAATCCGACCACGGGTTCGGGAGTTATCGGGCTGCCGCCATCTTGTGAGGAGGGGAGGAGGAGGAGGGCCTTGAACCCCCACAAAACCACTACTTCCGACGACTTTGGCCGGCTTTGAACCCGCGACCTTGGGCATAGTAGTTCAGCATGCTACCAGTTACGTTACCGAAGACGCTTCACACTTAGTCAGATGGAAATATGAATCTGATCTCGTGCAAGTGCGTTGTCATGGCAACATCTGATAGCTCATCCCTCATCAATTTAGTAGTGTTGCCATGGCAACCACTGATAGCTCTTGGCATTTTCTTATAATTCCGAAATCATTTTTCTCATCCCTTGGCGTAATGGTGGGTCATATCAAAAATTCTTTCAGACAAAAGTTTTAGGTAATTATTAGGGGAATATTGTCCATTTTGTACGGTTTTGATATTGTGCCTATTAAGACAGATATGATTAATGTTTCCCGAAAAAAACACTTTTTCCCACCCGTTTGGTCAATGGTTGTTGCTATAAAAAAAACTCTTCAGACATAAATTTTTGGGCTTTATCCGACACATAGTATGAGCTTTGAACGGATTCGATATTTCACATATTAAGAGAGTTATAGCAATATTTCACTTTTTCGAAAAAAAAAAGCCCCCGATTTTCACCCCCTTCTACCGATTTAGCCCAGTAACGAACTTGACCGAGATTGTATAGGTATACATATTCGGTAAAAAATTCAAAGTGATTGGTGCAAAATTACGGCAGTTATCGTGTCCACAAGAAACTGATTTACATACACACATCAAAAAAAGTTTTGCATCACCTCGGTTCCAAGAGTTCCGGAACCGTTAAATACAAAGGGAATAGAGATCAACACAAACAACATTTCAGCTCGTTTTATTGCTCATGAGACCCACACATTGCATGTTGTACCATCATACAGCTAGACTTTCAGCATTTGTGGTCCAGATTGCAGTACACACCACTACCTCTAATACCCAGTAGCACGTTCTCTTGCATTGATGCATGCCTGTATTCGCCGTGGCATACTATCCACAAGTTCATCAAGACACTGTTGGTCCAAATTGTCCCACTCCTCAACGACAATTCGGCGTAAATCTCTCAGAGTGGTTGGTGGGTCAAGACGTCCATAAACAGCCCTTTTCAACATATCCCAGGCATGTTCGATAGGGTTCATGTCTGGCGAACATGCTGGCCACTGTAGTCGAGCGATGTCGTTATCTTGAAGGAACGCATTCACAAGATGTGCACGATGAGGTCGAGAATTGTCGTCCATGAAGACAAATGCCTCTCCAATATTCTGCCGACATGGTTGCACTATGGGTCGGAGGATGTCATTCAGGTATCGTAAAGCCGTTTCGGAGCCTTCCATGACCACCAGTGGCGTACGTCGGCCCCACATAATGCCACCCCAAAACATCAGGGAACCACCACCTTGCTGCACTCGCTGGACAGTGTGTCTAAGACGTTCAGCCTGACCAGGGTGCCTCCAAACACGTCTCCGACGATTGTCTGGTTGAAGGCATATGCGACACTCATCGGTGAAGAGAACGTGATGCCAATTCCGTGGGGTCCATTCAGCATGTTGTTGGGCCCATCTGTACCGCGCTGCATGGTGTCGGGGTTGCAAAGCTGGACCTCGCCATGGACGTCGGGAGTGAAGTTGCGCATCATGCAGCCTATTGCGCACAGTTTGAGTTGAAACACGACGTCCTGTGGCTGAACGAAACGCATTATTCAACATGGTGGCATTGCTGTCAGGGTTCCTCCGAGCGGCAATCCGTAAGTAGCGGTCATCCACTACAGTAGTAGCCCTTGGGCGGCCTGAGCGAGGCCTGTCATCGACAGTTCCTGTATCTCTGTACCTCCTCCATGTCCGAACAACATCGCTTTGGTTCACTCTGAGACGCCTGGAAACTTCCCTTGTTGAGAGCCCTTCTTGACACAAAGTAACAATGCGGACGTGATCGAACTGCGGTATTGACCTTCTAGGCATGGTAGAACTACAGACAACATGAGCAGCGTACCTTCGTCCTGGTGGAATGACTGGAACTGATCGGCTGTCGTACCCCCTCCGTCTAATAGGCCCTGCTCATGCATGGTTGTTTACATCTTTGAGCAGTTTTAGTGACATCTATGAACAGTCAAAGGGACTGTATCTTGGATACAATATACACAGTCAACGTCTATATGCCGGAGATCTGGGAACCGAGGTGATGCAAAACTTTTTTTGATGTGTGTATATATATACATAAATTATATATAAACTTTTGAACTGACGGTGGTTTTGGGGTCTGGGGGATGTGAAACGCGAAGATATGTCGACATTTTCCGGAAGTCGAAACATGGTACCCGTTGAAATAGTTAGCTTTCTAATGAAATCTACCTAAAATACGTGGACATTGGCTGCCTTAATAAAATTATTATTATTTCTTCTTATTATTATTCTTCTTACTGTCGTTTTGGCCATCTACGGACCACGCTATTTCAACTGTCATTTTCCATATCATTGTGCCTGGGCTTTAACGTTATTATTATTATTATTATTATTATTATTATTTTGATATTTGGTCGTTTTTTCCTATTTAGGCATCCAGCTCGAAACTTTTTCAAATCAATATTAGTTTTAAATTATTACACGAGGGGCAGATGGCTCCATTATTTTGGCCCTTAAAACAAGTCATCGTCGTAATCGTCACCACAATGATGTCCCTAATATATTATAAATTGATCGCAAGTTTGTGTTCTATTGACATAGACTTCTTACGCTTTACTTCTTCTCCCCTCCCTTCCTTCGCACACCCCTTACACACAAATAAGAAGAATCCTGCATACACATTGAACTGACGCTCCTCCATTCCCAAGCATAATCATAGTTCCCATTATTACAGAAGGAGAGTGACTTCAAGATGCCCGCCACGTGTGGTCCATTCCACGCTACAGGAGAGCAAACAGCGCGTGATTCTTCCCTGAAAGCTAGCCAGGAGATTAATGGTTCCTCTTGAAACATATTTCACAGCAGTTGTCTGCTATTGAATCCAGTGACTGCATCACCCATCCAACTACTCTAGCTATATATAACATGTTGTCTTATAAAACAAATGCTTGCCAGCAACAAGCCTGAACTTTTATGACTGTTAGCTCATATGTGGAGCAAAACGAGTGATGTTCAACTGGTAATTGATAATTTAACGTTTATTAGGCGGTCAGCACAACAGGAAAGAAATTTGTTGACGTCAAATATAGATTTATGTTCGACCCTCACTATTATGTGTCAGAAAACTGTAACATAATGATGGCCATTATAACACTGTTTTTCATTACGATACAGTTTCTCCAGCCAATCAGAGCTCGTTCATTGACCAATTAGGTAACGATACCTTCGCGCATGCACTCAAAATCCAATATGTCCGACATAAACACAACATCGAACAATAATAAATTACCGACATGGAATACGCTCCGTCCATATTATGTTCGCGTTAATAAACTAGCGAATATGAGACAAGAAATAGCACTGTACCTTAATATCACCAACCCTAATTTCTACACAGCGACTCCGGTGACATTATTACTGAGGGACGGCAGATGTAAACATATGGCCTGCATATGGCATTGCAAGAACACAGAGCGCATGCGTCGGTCGTTCAGAGATCTTGAAAGACAGAGATATCACCCACAGCGCTCGCTCTCTGATCACAAAATTCAAGTGGCTGACTGTCAACAGATATTTACGAATATTTATGTTAAAACATATAATAAAGTTATAATTATCGTCGAATATAAACAGTCGTATGCAACTCGCCTATAATGGTAATTAGGACACTCGTATGGAAATTATAAAACTCGCATACGCTCGTTTTATAAAAATACTCGTGTCTAAATTATTGCCATTATAGGCTCGTTGCATAATGTACTATTATGTTCGACCCTGACTTTTGTGTGTCAGAAAACTGTATCATAATGAGGCTCATTATAACACTATTTTTCATTATGAAACAGTTTCTCCCACCAATCAGAGCTCAAGAAACAGTTGTGTGACCCTTTAGATAAGGATACCTTCGCGGATGCGCTTAAAATCCAACATGTATATATAAATTACCGAAAGTGCACCGTCCATATGTTCGCGTAAATAAACTGGTGAATATGAGACAAGAAATAGCACTGTACCTTAATATCCCCAAATGCAATTTCTACACAGCGCGTTGTTTTGAAACGACTTCTGTGACAGTTTTACTGAATACTGGTGCACAATCTGAACATATGGCTTTGAAGCACACAGAGCGCATGCGTCGGTTGACCAGAGAGCTTGGAAAACAGAGATATACTACCCAGCGCAGCACCCGATCACAACATTCTAGTGACTGAACAGATATTTATGAATATTTATGTTAAAACATGTAATAAAGTTATAATTATCGTCGAACATAAACAGTCGTATGCAACTCGCCTATAATGGTAATTAAGACACTCGTATGGAAATTATAAAACTCGCATACGCTTGTTTTATAAACATACTCGTGTCTTAATTATAGCCATTATAGGCTCGTTGCATAATGTACTATTAAGTTTAAGGAAGTCATTTTGAAAGCATTTGTCTGGAGCTTGGCGCTCTATGGAAGTAAAACTTGGACTGTTGGTGCAGCAGGAAAAACGGTGAATTGAAGCGTTTGAAATGTTGTGTTACAGGAGAATAATGTAGACCAGATTGGTAGATTGAGTAATAAAAGAAGAGGTTTTAAGACGGGTGGGAGAGGAGAGATGCCCCTGGTGACTGCTAATGAAGAGAACTGATAGGTTTGTAAGACACATACTAAGACACCTAGGAATATCAAACTTACTTGTGGAAGGAAGGGTCGAGGATAATTACTGTAGGGGTAGACCAAGGTTAGAATATGTTAAAAGGATTGCCTGGGATGTAAGGTGTGGTAGCTATTAGAGACGAGACGATTAGCTCAGGAAAGGGTGGCATGGACAGCTGTATCAAATCAGTCAAAATGCTGAAGCCTCAAACAACAACAATTGCAGCAAGGATTTATGTAGGAAGTAGCCGAGGCCTAAAGTTAGAAACCATCCCAGCATTTGCCTGGAGAATTAGGAGAAAAGCACGGAAAACCAATTCGGGGATGGCTGAGGTGGGAATCGAACCCTTCTCAACACAGTTTTGCCACAGTAGGCTGAGTAGACCCCGCTCCAGCCTTCAGACCAGAATTAAATTTGTTGATAGAGCCAGGATTCGCATCCAGGTCTCTATGGTGACCGCCATTAGTCACTACACCACGCAGCGTGGTGGTGCGTGTTAAATCACTCACCACGACCGCAATGGGTAGCCGGAGCAAGTTCGGAGATCATACGTTTGAATCCTGGCATTTACAGTCGCTATCCTGGGTGTGGTTTTTCCCATATTTCTTTCCACACTCCCTCAAGGCAAATGTCGGGATAGTACCTTATTTCAAGTCTCTGGGAATCTACCACATCCCCGACCGTAACATAAGGCGTGGCCCAAAAGTCTCCGTTTGAGGGCGTTGCTACCGGAAGGTCTGCAGCCAGTGGATGCCCTGGGCGTTGAATGCCGAACAAAAACCACACAAGATGGCTGTTTGCCTGCAGCATCTCATGCGTTCCAATGTTGAAATCAACACATTACTGGAGCGCTTTGTTACAGGCCACCACCGGGAACCGGAAGAGAAAGCGTTGACGTTGCAGTGGTGTCATCCATCGTCCCCTCGTCCCAAAAAGTTCAACTATCCCCTGAAAAGGTGATGCTCACCCTGTCCTTTGATTACCGGGGCCGATTATTTATTTAATTCAAGAAACCTAATGCCTCCACCACTAATGCCCAACACTGGAATATTACGCCGTGTAATTAAGGCAATACCTCCGGGAAACTGCGACAAGGGGTGCTGCTGCTTCATGGAAACGCACGTCCAATACCACAAAGGTCGTAATGCAGAAGGTACGCTAACACGAGACACTCAAGCACGTATCCAAAAGGCGGCTTCGGTGGCGTAGTTGATAGCATGCTGAGCATCTATGCCCAAGGTCGCGGGTTCAAACACGGCCGAAGTCGTAGGTTTTTTTAAGAGCGGTAAAAAACCCTCAGTATGCCTTCTTTCGGAGGGGAAGTAAAGCCGGGCGGTCCCATTTCATAGATTTAAGGCCTGTTAAAGAACCTTCCACTAATTACACCTGTGTGAAACTAAATTATATATACGTTAAACACTCGACAAACGCTCTTAGATTCAGGAGCCGACTGCGGTGGCATCTGGTAATCAAGTTTTGAACTAGTAGTCGTTGACGGTGGCGTTTGGCGGCAAAAGTGGGAACTACTTGAAAAATTTGAATGTCTGCAGCCCTCACTTGAATTGAAAACAGATAACACACACTAATACAGTCATCACAATTAACACCGGTTATCAGACAGATTCTACATACACCCAAAGTACACGGGGCTACATGACCGCGTTGTCCTAGCACCACCCAGGCCCGAGAAAAAGTTGTTTTACAAAATTCACAACAACTATTTAAAGAAACGTCAGATCAGATTAAAACTTCATATACGCGTTAACAATAAGTTCCTTTAAGACGTATTAGAGTTTCGTTACGATCCGATCAATACTTTTAACTTAATGATCCTTCTAAGTGAGCGCTCCGTGAACTTGGTAAGAAAAACCGGTACTTTTTTTTGTTCAATCTGCTATAAAATTTTAACGAGATACAATGCAAATATTTAATCTATATCGTTAAATGACAAATAAAACAAATAAACTTTTGGTGTAGGTTGTTCTTATGTAAGACTAAGGGTAAAGGTTTTATTGGCCTCTAAACTCGAGTATCTATACTTATTTCCCCGACAGTAAACTGAGGAACCAACCAACCAACCAACCAACTACCCTTCCAAAGTCCTGATTCTCTCCCCATACGATTATCACGCCTTCGGTCCCTTAGAAGGGGCCTTGAAGGGTCGACGATTCCCGTCGGACGAGGATGAGCAGCAGGTGGTTTCCGACTTCTTCACTCAGTGCACGGAGTACCTTAATACTCACGGCGTGTTTGCCGGATTGGCGTACAGATTCTGGACTGTACAGCCACAGTCTGTTAGGTCGTCTGCCCGAAGGCTGGTTGGATCCTCAAAAAGGACCGCCGTGAGGTCTTTCTTTCTTTATTCGTGTCAGAAGCACCAACTTAACATACAAATATTTAAAAAAGAATATTAACAATGAATAGCCTACAGGACATCTAAATCTCCGCCACGGACATACTGTACGCAGGCCCATTACACAAACAAAAACACACACCGAGCAACAAATTCGAGAGCTAGATGATTTTTGTCCAGTTATTTTATTTAATTAGCGTATGATGCATACAAAACAGTAATTAATATATATATATAAATTTTCAAATAAACAATTTACAGCATTAGGACTCTTCATATATGGGCTGTCAGGTCTTGAATCCATTCAAGAGCTTGTGGAGTGGCTGCATGGAGCTCTTCTAAGGTCCCAGAGGTCATATATAGAGGACATTCCTGCACGATGTGCTTGATGGTTTGCACTTCGTATCCACATTCACAACTAGGCGAGTCTATCCAACCCCTCTGATGTAAGGCTACTCTACTTCGAGCAGTGCCACATCGAATCCTGTTTTGACGGGACCAGGCAGCTGGAGGGAGATGGAATCCAGGTAGTTTGATGGTAGGATCAAGTACTTTAAGTAGGCCACGAGGTGGAGAGGTAGACCATTCAACTTTCCATGTATTTCGGGGTTGAATGGAGCTGAAGTAAGTTCCATAGCCGTTTTGTAGGCTAGTTTCCGTGATTTCAACCTCGATGTAGAAGATTGATTGACGTATTGGGCGTCGTCAATAGCACTGGAGGAGGCTGTAATCAAATGTTTCATAGTGCACATTGAAGGACATAAGTCACACTGAAAGAAATGTTAGATTGTCTGCTGCTCTCCACAGTCACAGAGTGATAAGTCGCTTGAGAAACCCCACTTCCGCAGATTTACTTTCGTTCTGACAAGGGCTTTTCAGGTTGTCCATTTCTCCTAGTGTCCACATGGAAGACTTTCCTTCGGCTCCATCCAGTTGGAAAGGTGGTAAGTTATTTCTTTCCACATCTTGATCCGTCAGGTTATGTGGGTAGATACCCACAAATACCCAAGGCAGCGCTATATTGAGGCACACTAGGCAAGAAGAGGAGTGAGGTAGTTTGCCATTGCTTTCCTCACTGAGTCAGAACAGCAGTACTAACCCTATGTGTAGAAACTTTCACAGCATCCACAGGCACTGTGCCCTGAATGGCATTACTAAGCACCATCCATACCTCAGTAGCATCCATATAATCACAGCCATGAGTGAGATTGAGACATCGGTGAAAAGCCACATTTTATTCTAGCCTGTCCCAACAGACAAATGCAAATATACTGCATTCATCAAGAAATGGCAAACAGGCAGATTACGGCCTTCAAACGGATATTTTTTTGACAACGCCTTATAAGTGCAGCTACACACACTTCTACATACATCGCAGGAACACAGGTTACCTGACAAATTCATTGCACAACCGAATATAAGGGGCTGATAACCAAAGGTGTACCAAGCTCCCTTCACGAGCTAACGATAACACCACCAGTAATAACTGTGTGTGTACGTATGTGTAGAAGTTAAAGTACAAGTGCTTTTTCCCGTAAGGAGGAAGACAAATCGACATTAAACTCGTTGTTCTTCGAAGGCCAGAACCAAAGCACTAAATCGGTGGAATGATTATCAAAGCTCGATTTTGTACTCCTAAGAATTAGCTCTTTAGATTAAGGTTCTATATAACTTGTTCAGAACATCGTCACAATAATTCATCTTAATATCCTATCTAGTGACAAAACACTGGCTTGTTAATTACCGTGGCTTTTTGTAACACTGTTCTGGTCAGATTAGCACTTTGTCCACAGAGCTTGAAGAATACGAAGCTATTTTTAATTAACTTTAATTATTTTTGCAACCTGCGACCCCCACAATGAATATAAGTTACTTAATTAGTCAGCTGTCAGACATTGGGTGCGTGGTTTTTCTCTTGTCATAATAGCGCCCTCGGTAACAACAAAACGAAATCAAGCCGCAGTAATGTTGTGTTATATACAATACTCTAAAGAACCGCATGTTTTCATCTTCTGTATTCCGGAGTTCAGCCAACATTGCTAAATATTAAGTACTGTTATATAATCAGCTTAATTTTATACTGTGTCATGCTTATTACTACACAAGTGATATAAATGATCCCTATATTTTAAATTAATGAACACATCCTTAAAGCAAGCCATGTTCAATATTTAATTGGCATGGCGAAGAATAGACGTAACCTTATTTGGGTGGAATTCCCAGCAGGACAGATGAAAACCTATTAAAACGTTATCTCAAAAAAGAAGGTTTCATGATATTTTGTTTAATTGTTTGTTTGTTTGCTTGTTTGCCCGCATGTGTTCATATAACATTCATCCGATTGCGATGAAACATTGGTGAGTTATTGCGCACACTTCCGCAAAGATTTCTGAATTAGTAAATCCATTTTACAATACTGCTCGGGTCTAAGCTGCGTGAACCTGAGAAGAATGTGCATCGCGGACTATGAGTAGTGGTGTAGACGAGTTATGAGGTTTATCGGTCCGTGCATAGTACAGAACTAAATGCATTGGTCGGTGACTCACTCAGTCATTCCTAACACCACAGTGGTTTGAGCAACGGCCAATTGTTAGCAGTATTGGAATAGAAAGGAATACCATATATCAAGGTGGGCTGTTGACCGATCCTTCTCTTCACGCCCGACCCTTCCCTGCTCTTTCTCCTCACCCCGCAAGTTCATAGAGCTTGGACACGAGCAGTAGGCGGCACGTGATTCATTTCAACAAAAGCCCCTGTGTGTTCATATACGATTCATCCGATTACGAAGTAAAATTGGTGAGACTTTCTTCATACTTCTGAGAAGGTTTCTAAATTAGAAAATCTATTTTACAATCGATGACGTGCGATTAGTTTCAGCAAATTAACTTTGGTCATCTGTTGTGCACACCCGTGAAGTTTTCTAAATGAGTAAAAACATTTGACAATAATGTCAAATGAGTCGTTTCAACGAATGATAGTATTTCATACAGTTTAGTAGCAGTTTGTGTGTTTTCAACCATTTGTGGTTTCCAGTTCGACTCGCACTTGCGATGACTATCAACAAATCACAGGGACAATACCTGCGCGGGTATAGCCTAATTTGGAAAATCCATGCTTCTCACACGACCAGCTGTTAGTGGACTGTTCTCGCGTCGGAAAGCCTTCTGATTTATTCATCCACGCACAAGACGGAAAGCAAACAAGATGTTCAGTAAAGAACATATAGCCTACTTTCTCCTACATGCATGGGTATTGTTATAACTCTTTGTCCTTTTCAAGGAGTGTACTTGAATGTTGGTTGTAGTAGCTTGTTGAAATACAACGTGCTATACGGATATTAAACATGAATATGAGGTGTCCTTTGCTAGTGCTACCTCTGTAAAAAAATGTCATTTAATTCGGTTTCACCGTGTTTGAATTGATATGGGGAATCGAATTTTCACACATACATGGCCGATATCTGCAAACTATTGGGCTGAAAACCCTGTCCTTCAGTCAAAAGATGCTTCCCACAAAAAGGTATATTGTTGCAAAATTTTGTAGAGATCAAACGATTAGGTTGGTCGTAATTTGATTTAAGCTTTTAACATTTGGGTGGCCGCCATTCCGTTTCCATCAATATGGTGGCGGTATAAAACATGACACTAAGGTGCCCTTTTTATTGCTACCCTTGTACCAAATTTCGTTCAATTCGGTTTCACCTTGTTTGAAAAGATAGGAGGAATCCATTTGCACACATACATGGCCGCCATCTGCAAACTATTGGCCTGATGACCTTGTAGTTTAGTCAAAAGACGCTCGCCATATGAATATATGTTGTTGAAAAATTTCGTAGTGATTGGATGATGAGGTTAGTCGTAAGTTGATTTACGTTTTGAACATTTGAGTGACCGCCATTACGTTTCCTTCAAGGTGGCGGCGATTTAAAACATGACACTGAAGTGCACTTTGCTGGTGCTACCTCTGTACCACATTTTGTTCAAAATGGTTTCACCGTGTTTGAGTAGATGGGGGGAATCGATTTGCACACATACATGGCCGTCAACTGCAAACTATTGGGCTGACGTTCTTACGGTATGGTCAAAATATGCTTCCTACATAGAGGTATGTTGTTGCAAAATTTAGTAGAGATCAGATGATTAGGTTGGTCGTAATTTGATTTAAGCTTTTGACATTTGGGTGGCCACCATTACGTTTCCGTCAGGATAGCGGCAATATAAAACAAGACACTGAGGTGCCCTTTTCTAGTGCTACCTCTGTACCAAATATTTTTCAATTTGGTTTCACCGAGTTTGAATTGATGGGAGAATCTATTTGCATACATAGATGGACGCCATCCGCAAAGTATTGGGCTAATGACCTTGTAGGTAGGTGAAAAGATTCTTCATACATAACGGTGTAACGTTCAAAAATTTGGTAGAGATCAGATGATTAGCTTGGTCGTAATTCGATTCAAGCTTTTAACATTTGGGTGGCCACCATTACGTTTTCGTCAAGATGGCGGCGATATAAAACATGACACTGAGGTGTCCTTTGCTAGTGCTACCTCTGTACCAAATTTCGTTCAATTCGGTTTCACCGTGTTCGGATTGATAGGGGGAGGGGGGCAGACATTCAGAGTACACACACTCACACACACACAGACACACACACAGACAGACACACAATGTTTTGGCCCTGTGTAGATCTCATAAGTCTACTTTTAATTTTTGCAAAAATCGAAAGTAGGCTAAAAATACAGGATATTAAAAAACGCTTCAATAAAGAAATTTACCACACGAACACTCTCTTTCTTTGATTGACATTGCATATCAAGATAATTTTAGAACTATATTTTCATAGTCATGTTTATGACAATTGGATCCTTTCAGCAAATGGTTCGTGTATTGACCATTAAGAAGGAAGCCACAGAATGTATATGGCTGACCCATGTGGGGCTCGAATGCCGGATCTCCAAATCTGACCATTGAGCTAATTGAGCAGTGATCTACAGTACATTCTCTTTGGCCAAAGGTACTGTACATAGGTACCTGGCATACCGGCAGAGTAAGATATCATCCGACTGGAAAGATCTTTCTCATATGAACGCCATTGAATATGGCTGGGATCAATTGAAACAAACTGTTTATTAACGTCCAGATCAACCCTGTAATATGCACTACCTGCGCCGGAGTTGACAAATGGGGAGAATTGGAGCAAAATTACCTTTATAAACTCGTGGATGCTATTTCCGGACAGATTCAAGCTTCTCTCAGAGTTATCCCACTGCGTCTAGGAAAACATGGCTGTGGTCTGGTACAGAACTGTTGTTTTTGATTCCCCGATCATTATTTATTTATTTCGTATGGCAAAACAAGGATACATTACAAATACATCTATCTTCCAATTTTATATACATTATTTACAGATCAATGATACACATTCAAAACTTAATGTCCAGACTTTTCAGCCAGTCCACGGTTTCCGTAGAGGCACTGTGTAATTCTTGGGCAGATCCATTGAATTTTCTCTTTGGGCAGTCCATAACAATGTGCTGGATGGTCTGAGGCACATTACCACAGTCGCAGAATGGGTCTTCAGATTTTCCCCACTTCTGAAGCCAGAATTTACACCTTCCATGATTTTTCCTGATTCTGTTTAGAGATGTCCATTCCCTTCTCGGTAAGTTGAAACCAGGCGGAGCTCTACAAGGATCATGGATTAAACCCAGGTGGTCGGGATTTGAAGAGGACCATTCTTCATGCCAGATCTCATCAGCATCAAAATGTGATACCAGGAGCTTCTCACCTAGCTTCCATGGTGGGTTTCTTATGACACAGTGTGGCGACAAGGAATGATTTTGAAACTCTTGAAGATCATTCCCTGTAAGATTCTTGCTACACTGCTCAACAACATGCTATGCAATAGAGTGTTTGAAGTGCATTTAAATGGAAGTAAGAGTAAGCCTTATGCACTAAACGATGGTTTACCTCAAGGATCAGTTCTTGCTCCGCTACTGTTCAGCTTCTATACTGCAGATCTTCCAGAAACTACTTCCCCGATCATGATTGTGTGCAAATGTATTGTACGCCGTGAAAGATGGAAAGCCTTTACTGCATTGTATAGTCAGCCGTTACTACGAGGGATGTTAGGAAGGTAACTTACGTCATTTTGGTGCACGAGCAGATAGTACACTAGGTGACACAAACCATCACCATAAGAATCCACACCATAGGTGGTTCAGCAATGGAAGAAGCTTCAGTGGTGGGGGAATGACGCATGCACACAGCACTGACGAAGAGACAGGAGCAGTGTCCGATGCAATTAGAGTAGAACTCACAATAGCAGACAACCGGGTGAGTTAGCCGTGGTCGTTACGGCATGACTGCTGACAGTCGCTCACATCCGGGAGGCGAGGAGGTTCGAATCCTCCCGCCGGCAACCTTTAAGATGGTCTTCTGTCGTTTCCCATCTTCCTTCCAGGCAAATTCCCTAACTATGGGCAACAGCCACTAACTTCCAACTCCTCGTCCTTACATTCCAACTTTCCTCCCCGACGGTACTTGTAGCTCACCCTTTGGGTGTCCGTCTCGAAGCAGCTACAAAACTGGCGAGCCGAACATGTCCTCCGACACTCCCGGCACTAAAAGCCATACGCTAAAAAAAATAAAAATAAAAAATAGCAGACAGACGTGTACTGACAGCGTGGTTGCCAATTGAAGTGCGTGCTTTATGAATGGGCACGTGGGACTAGTGTGTCAAACATCCATGAACGCCTATAGACCATGTATGGTGAAGCGGTCATGTCGAGTTAAATGGTCGGTCGTTGGTGTTGCATGTTCAGTGAAGGACGGCAGAGTATGGAGGATGAAGATCGAAGTGGGCGGCCCTCCACATCCATGAATGAAATCAACATTGCTCGAGTACAGGACATGGTGTTAACGGACAGGCGCATAACAATGGCAGACGTGGCGTCCACACTGTGTATTGGTTGTGCCCGGGCCCATCACATGGTCCATGAACTCACGGGACGTCACGTTAACAACAATGCTGAGGTGGAGCAGGCTGTGCGGCAATTCCTTGCATCGCAAGGCACCGAATCTTACCAGAGTGATATCTTCAAACTTATTGCACTCTACGACAAGTGCCTCAATGTCGGTGGTGACTATGTCAAAAAAAAGTGCAAGGTGTATAGTTCATGATGCCATAGTGTATGTCTGTTTGGCAAGAAAGGGTCCCAGGGAAAATATAGACGAAACTTATTTTTGTAACTTCCCTCGTAGAAGCTTGGGGAAGCTGAAGGAGCTCTTGGTTCCCGCAGTAAAGTACCACAGTGGTGTGCTATAAGTACGGGACGTAATGCAAGATGCGCTACCCCAGCGGTGGTCTGAGAAGAGACAAAATGCCCGCTGAAAAGCCTGACTTGGGACACCTTGGCAAAACCCGGCAACAGACACAGCAAAATCCTGAAAGGAATTATGGAGAAAGCAACATGTTAACCCTAATAATTGTAATTAATGAGGTCCTGGAAGAGTGAGCTGGAAGGCTATCAAGGAGATATCACGGCTCTAAAATTCTCACGTGCAAACTACAGGCCACGAGTAGGTTGGCCTTTCATGCTACCTTCCCCATGAAAAACATAAGAAGTTAACATTTCGCCAGCTTATGGTAAATAATAACAATTTCCTATATCAACGCCTCAATTGTTGTAACATGAATAATTATAAAGGATAGTAATTTACTGTTTTGTTATTTAAATGAACGTTAATTTTTAAACAGTTAACCTTGGTAGCAGCACATTGAGGTGCAAATCCATGCCACCAACTCCTCATACTCAAATTCGAGTATGAACAACACGGCCAACTCTTCTTGAAATGATTTTCCACGGCTTCTCGTCTTTAACGCCTGGCAAATGTAGGAACAGGGCATTGTAATAGACAGCGGTCACATCCTCACAACTCCTTCCCTAATTCCATTAACGTTCAATCGTCTCATCTCTCATTAAGTACTCTAATGAAGTTGATACCAAGACAAAATATTACGCCACATATTAAACTAATCTCATATCAACCCCTACACCGTATAAACTGGAATAATATGGGATAGATATATTATTACATGAGCAGACGTATGGATGAGACGTGGTTAGTTCGTCGGAATTCTCTTTAACCAGCTGAATTTCAGTCAGCTTATTTTAACTGGAGCGCAAACGTGCTCCAGAATTTTTGAATGAAGTGGGAGGGAGACAGTCTAGTCAAATAACAATTGCTGAGGTCATTTTATCGCATAAAACGTGAGAGGAATTTTATAGAGGAATTTCACGATTGTTGGCTCGGAAGATGGGTGCGTACGAGCGTGCAAGCCTTCAGACTAAGGGAAGGGCTGTCTACTGGAGACGCTATGGAGGAAGCTGTTGATTTTACATTCCACAGCTACGACAGCAAATGAACATTAGTTTTCTATATAAGATTATAAGGTTTAGGATTGTAACTTTGAACATCATAATAAGACACGTCAGTGCTGGTGCTGCAGCTACCATAACAATTCACGCTGTTTCTTTCAGAATATCAAAGATATAAATTGAAAGCTTTTATCGTGAATTCAGGGTCTTTGTTATTCCTAACGAATTTAGAGTCATTGGATTGGGCTTCTCATTCTTTCTAAGCCCTAACTTGTGTCGATTTTCATGGTCGTATTCATGTTGATACCCACTTCTACTGAATTATTGGAGCCAAAGCTTATAATTTTACCTCATGTTAAAAACATTCATAGTTATATGAAACTCTGAAATATTTACATTGGATACACATTGCTTTTTACATTTGTCTGTTGGCGCAGGCTAGAGTAAACTGTGGCTTTTCACCAATGTCTCAGTCTCATTCATGACTGTCATTATTTGGAGGCTACTGAGGTAAGGGAGGTGCTGAGTAATGGTATTCGGGGCACTGTCAGTCCCTGTGGATGCTGTGAACGGTACAATGGCAAACTACCTCACTCATCACCTTGCCTAGTACGCCTGAATATAGCACTCTCTTGGGCTATTGTAGGTTTCTTTTCATACAAGCTACGGTGGTGCTATCTGAGTATTTGACCAGCCCCCGGACTGACCACTTAACGTACAAATGTTAATTACCGGTACTTCACTGATAAATTTAATTTTAATTTCTTGAGATTATTTCACAATATACAATACTTCGAAATTAGCACATTTCAGAAGTTACGGTACATTAAAAGTTAGAGGTTTTTATAGTTATAAATGAGAGAGTAAAATTTCATATCTCTACGTATGATACTATAGTTCAGGTAATAATGTGTCTATACTGTACCTATAAAATTAAGTTAACTGTAAACTGTAATTAAAGTTTGTTTCTTTCAGCCCTGTGTCAGAACATTCCAGGACAGTATTATTCCTGTTGCTTGTACTCTTCATCTTCTATCTTCCATTTTCTG
The DNA here is from genome assembly GCA_946902985.2 of Meconema thalassinum. Classification (NCBI taxonomy): domain Eukaryota; kingdom Metazoa; phylum Arthropoda; class Insecta; order Orthoptera; family Tettigoniidae; genus Meconema; species Meconema thalassinum. Next base: position 577,520,163 of record OX336388.2, on the reverse strand, counting down.
TTTCATTTTTCAATTTTACGAGGGCAGATCGAACATTCTTTGCCCCTATTTGTTTAACCAAAAAAACATAAGGTAATTACAAATATACGTAATATTCTACGTCCCTTACACTATTTGTTCACATAGTCTCCACATTTGTACAGCCATTTTTCCCATCACAGCACTAAATTTGAGATGCCCCTGTGGTAGAATTCAGTCGGCTGACTGTGGAACAATCGTCGGACTGCTGTCTTGGCGGGCGTTATCGTTGCACGTGAATCGCTGTCCTGCCTGGAACTTATTTAGTGAACCATGACAATGCGAGACCACATATGACAACCGCCAACAAGCTCGGGTTATTTCACTGGGAGAGTCTGAACGTGCCCCTATGATTTCCAAGTTTTGGGCCCACTGAAGAAGTTCCTGGCAGGACAGCGATTCACGTGCAACAATGACACCAAGGCAGCAGTCCGACGATTGTTCCACAGTCAGCCGGCTGAATTCTATCACAGGGCCATCTAAAATTTAATGCTGCGATGGGACAAATGTCTGAACAAATATGTAGACTATGTGGAAAAAATTACGAGCCTTACAGTAGTCGCATATGATGTGTAACAGATGACATAGAAGAAACCTCACGTGAAATTGTTGATACACCGGTATTTTATACTATTACTGGCACAAATATTAATCTATTTTAAAAGGGAGTGTTTTACAGATATTGTAGTTTATAATACGGAACTCATTTTATTATATGATTTGTAGCTTCCACCAGCACTAGCCTAAATAAAGAATACGATATGGATCAACTAGATTAATAGACGCGACACCACTCATAACCTTAAATTCCTTATAAACAGGTCCTCTTCATTCACAGACCAACAAGTAATATCATATGGATTCTGTTAAAATGAGTCATATTGATATGATAAATATCGTTTAAAATGATAATCTCGTAGCAAAAATATCTACCCCGTCCGGGATTCAAACACAAGATCTCTAGATTCACAGTCATAAGCACTAACCCCACGGCTATTTCGACTACGCAAATTTTGTGCACAAGATGGTGACTTATTTCCACGTTCTAATAATACTGCATTACGGAACTAAGTTTCATTTATATTTTGCTTGTTTCGATAATGTTCCTGCGTGAAATTGAGTATAAAATGCCTTATGAATAGGCCCTCTTGTGAGTAAATAGAATGTATTCAGTAATAGTTCATGAAGGCTTGATCAATTCTCGTATAACCGCAACGATTATATTGTATTGATGACTGCATTACCGTTATGTGGGTTAATATTTGAATAGCCATTGTGCAGAAACATAATACCGGCAATGCCGATTACTTACAATGTTTGATATTAAGGCATTTTACCATTTAAATACTGATACGAAGACTTCGAACATGTACCATGTCATTTGTTTCAATCACTTGACACCAGAGTTCGCATGAGCGTTTTCCGTTCAGTATGTCATATACATTCCATATGGCCGAGAGTACGTCATGGTATCAATTTCCGACACCGCGCGCTCATTGTTTCGCGTACCACTGCCAGCTGGGTCTTACCACTGCCCGCTGGATCGATCGATCGAGTTGGCAGTGCATGTTATACTTCCGTTCGTTCCACCACTGCCAGCTAGTACACTTCCGTTTGATCAATCGAGGGAGCAGTGCATACTTCCGTTCGATCCACCACTGCCAGTTCGATCGTTCCGATCCACTTCCGTCCCCAATTTTCAAAATCACTCCCACAAAACTATCCAGCAACCGAGCGGAAAGATGTTACACATCAAAACTAGTTTAAGGTACGTAGAACAGTACGTATATTTGTATAATTACCTATGTGTATTTTTCTTTTGGCTAAAAAAAAGTAGGGACAAAGACTTTTCGTCCGCCCTCGAACTTTCATTTGTGGATTCTGCATTGGGTTTTCTGTTTCTCTTCACCTGGTCACTGTCAAAGTTTTTCAATGACCTCAGCTTGTTAGCCTCAGGCTTGATTTCCTTGTCTCCTAAGACACATTATCTTAAATCATGCCATCATTGAAACGTATCACTGCATTCAGCACACCTCTTAGAAAGGTTCAAAGGCCTATAAACTGAGTTCTTGTTCTTGGAATACGTTGCCAGATACAGTGTTTAGAACCTTAATTGGCATTTCTGTGTATCACCAAAGTCTCTTATAAACAGGTTTTAAAGAGCTGCAAGTTGATGTCGATCTACTGTAGTTTAATGAGAGACTGTCTCGGAGCTGTCCAAGTAAACTGGATAGATAACAGACTAGTAGACTATCGTTGTGACGTAGAAGAGGAGATATGACTGAAATAGTGATAGGGGCAAGAAGTAAGTTGCTTTTGAAGCTCTGATGCGACTCTGGACGTCTTCTATGACACTTTCTATGACATAATGTCCCTGGTTCAGCGTTACTCCGAGGTATTTAAGGTCTGCCGCTTCATGAAGGATTCCGTCACCAAATCTGAAGTCGATTTCTCCGTGTCCACAATGAGGTAGTTGGTCTTCTCGGTGTTGATGCCTGGTCCAACTTTCTTTGCATTCTTGTCAATCGAGGTGATCTGAGCCGTATCGTACATTATTCGAGATTAGCTTTAGAATCCAAGTATTCAATATACTCCAACTGCAGTCCACCATTTTCTGCTAACCTTTTCTAAGATTGGCTCCAGATTTGTCGTTATAGGATTCAGAAAATGGTTCCCTATATGTGTGAATAAAAAACTCAGTCATGGTCTGCCGTATCTTTTCCCTTTTCATGAAGAAGATGAGAACCTCTGTATAATTTTCCAAAATTTTATCAAGGATCTGGGGCATCGAGTAAAATTGATCTACTGTCGATCGATTCGATCGCAAATCTGTCTGCTAATCCCCAAGGATTTCTTCAACATACGAAATCAGACCGGGGTGTAAAATGCAATATTGGAGAGTATGTTGTTTCTTAAAATATGGTATTAGATTAAATAAAAATAAAACTGAATACCTGGAAACCATCCCCTGCATTGGCTCCATCCAAGTTGATCGAGAGACAATAATAAAGACCAGAAGCTTTGGGTATTTAGGATCTCGCAAACAGTTTGAGGCTAGGATAAGTGATGAAGTGTCTAGTAGAATAAATGTAGCATGGTTGAGATGGAGGGAAGTCACAGGCGTGCTCTGCTACAAAAGGATTCCACTCAATCTGAAGTCTAAAATTTACCGCACGGTAGTACGTCCTGTTCTTTACACTGTGTTGAATGTCAACCATCAGATAAAGCTACGGAGCGCCAATTACACAGTATGGAAATGCGTATGCTCCGTTGGTCAATAGGCAACACACGCATGCATCATGTCAAAAATGAAACCGTTCGCCAGCGCAAATAGGCGTCGCACCCCTCACTGAGAAGACACAGGAAAAGCGGCTCCAATGGTATGGTCACGCCCACGTGCTGCACCTAGAACAGTTAGCTATTTCACTTCCTCCTTTGAAATTAATGGACAACGTCCACGCGGATGACCAAAGCAGTGCTGCCTTGACACAGTAAATGCTGATCTGAAAATCTCCGCTTAAGACCTCAAGAGGCCTAAGATCGTGCAAAATGGCGAGTCAAGATCAAAACAGTGGACCCTGCACCAGAGGTAAAGGGCTAAGAAGAGGAAGAAGAAGAAGAAGAAGAAGAAGAAGAAGAAGAAGAAGAAGAAGAAGAAGAAGAAGAAGAAGTTGAACATTCACAGAACCACAATCCTTCGATAATAATTGTTGCACTCCAATTGGTCACCCTTTTTGAAAAATTGTTACTATAATGGCTCGTACTTCAGTCCTATAAATATCACCCATATTGCATTAATTTAGAGAGCTCAGTCAGGACTGCTTTGCCACCCAGGCACAGCAGTTCCCCAGGAACTTGGTCGATCCTTGAATCTTTGTTGCTGTTTAGTTTGTTCGTTGACTAACAGGTGGTGTAGCGGCTAGCAAACTTGCCTGTTGCCCTGGAGGTTCGGCTTCGATTGGGGATATTCCATGACATTTAATTCTGGTTTGAGGGCTGAAAGGTGGTCCACTTGGCCTGGTGAGGCAAAACTGAGAAGAGGTGGATTCGATCTCCACCTCAGTCATTCTGGTTATACGTGGTTTCCCACTTCTACTCTAGGCGAATACCTGAAAGTTTCCTAACGTACGGCCACGGTCGCTTCCTTCCCAATCCTCACCTGAATTACAAATGCAAACACTAATACAGCCTTCACAATAATACAGGTTATCAAACACAAATTTCACACTCACCCAAGTGCACGGGACTAAATTACAACTATGTTCAAGCCCTTCAAATTAAACAAAAACAACAAGTTTTATCGTAGTTTTTCTAATCACTTCTCAGTCTTGATCGTCAAACAGTGGTTTTGCTGCGTGGAGAAGCTGTTGGGTCTCTTTTCTCTTTTCTCTTTTCTCTGTAGTATTGCAGTTCAACAGCTCTTCAGAGTACAGCTTTCATCTATCCAGAACCTTATCCGACAGAAGAGATCGTCGAGTTGATCCTTTATAGCTCCGGTGTAGAGCACGGAACCTTATTTCACTCCTTTCACCTGTTATAAAATGTGGTTATCTTACCTGTCTGTCTTATCTCCTTGGCCAGGCTCTTCATGAACCGTTTCTTCTTCCTGTGCAGTTAGCCTTTGTTGTCTGCTGTAGGAATTGATTTCCTTAATTTCATTCTTTTCATTCTTGGAGATATGCATGCAGGAGGTTATTTCTCTTTTCTACTGATCTGTCACATGTTTCGTGGAACTTGACTCCGACTCCTTGTCTTCATATGGATTAGCTGGTTTTCTGCCTCAAAGACACTGGTTTCCATTCCATTTCTTCTTCAACCCAGAGAATATGTTGTTCCTCAATTTTCCCCAAGACTGAAGCTTATATTGGATGTTCATTTTTATTACAATCTGCTGTCCTCTTCTTTCAACCTATTGAGATCCCATTTCTTTACACGTACTTCCTTGATGCGATATACACGGGTATCCACTCCATTCCATCTTCACCCCAGAGAATACTCTTGTTCAGCTATCTTCCCCAAGACAGAAGCTTATTTTGGATGATGATTTTTGTATTACAATCTGCTGTCCTCGTCTTTCAACCTATTGAGGACCCATTTCTTTACACCTACTTCCTTGATGCAATAGACAGTGGTTTCCACTCCATTCAATCTTCACCCCACAGAATATACTTGTTCCCATATCTCCCCGAAGACTGAAACTTATATTGAACGATAATAATAATAATATCGTATGGCCTCGGTGCCGGGTGCAAGCTTTGTTATTTGACGCCCAGAGGGCATATTGCATGTCGAATTTTGTTGTTCCTTGGAACGCTATGAAAGTCAAGCAGGTTAGATATCTAAGCTCCTTGACACTATAGCGCATTCTAGTAGAGAAATGAGAAACTTTTTTGTTGGTGGAAAATCCCGAAATTAATCTTGCCATTATGAAAACGGCCTACTGAATTGAAATGGGTTATTTAACATGCGAACAACATATGTCATGCGTGCCGTGATTTTTGTTGCCTTTCAAAAATCACTTACCATGGCCAGGAGCGAACCTGAAAGCTTGGGGTTGGAAGTCCGTCACGATAACCACTCACCCACCGTGGTAAGCATATTGGACGATGACTTGGCATTACAATCTGCTGTCCTCGTCTTTCAACCTACTTACGTCCCATTTCTTTACACCTACTTCCTTGATGCGATAGATACTTGTTTCCACTTCATTCTATATTCGCCCCAGAGAATATTCTTGTTCCTCTGTGTTCCCCAAGACTGAAACTTATTTTGGATAATGACTCGTTATTACACTCTGGTGTCATCGTCGCTCGACGTATTGAGGTCCCATTTCTTTGATGCAGCAGTGTCCCATAACTGACCGTTGTGTTAGTGTCAACTGTAAATCTCTTCCTACCTTTTTCCTAACCATTATTTCTAGAAATGATCGTAAAACCTTTTTTTCTCATTGCCTTTAATTTACTAAGTTTTTAATGCAAAATGATGAGGGATAAAGGTATGGGAACTAACTTTGTACAATGCGTAGTCATTCGCCATTAGGAAGATGGTATTAAATATTATCCGTGTTGACTGATATTAATCTCCAATTATAAGATCCACCGTGTCAAACATTAGAAAGTATTTTCATAATTAAATTACACGTATATATTTCGTTGTACCATTGATAACTTCATCAGCGTTAAAAAATCTTAGAAACTATGTTAACAAAATAACCAAAAAGAAAAATGGATCTCCTTACTAAAAGCCATTCATTTGTTTAAATTCATGACTTTTTGTAAGGATAGCCATTTCTCTCTTTGGTTATTTTGTTAACATAGTTTCTAAGATTTTTTCACACTGACGATGTTATCATTGATATAACGAAACATGCAGCCTACGTGTAATTTAATTATTAAACTACTTTCTAGTGGTGACTTCGGCGGCGTAGTTGGTAGCATGCTGAGCTTCTATGCCCGAGATCGCGGGTTCAAACCCAGCCGAAGTCGTCGGACTTTTTAAGAGCGTTAAAATCTCTCAGTATGACTTCCTTCAGAGAGGAAGTAAAGCCGGCGATCCCATGTCATAGATTTATGGCATGTTAAAGAACCTTCCACTATTTACACTTGTGTGAAGCTAAATTATAGGTTACATTTGACCAACGCTCTTAGGTTCCAACGTTCGTCGCCGGGAGCCGACTGCGGTGGCATCTAGTAACCAAGTTCTGGACTAGTAGTCGTTGACGGTGGCGTTTGGTGGCAAAAGTAGGAACTACTTGAAAATTCAATATCTACAGTCCTTACTTGAATTAAAAACAGATAACACACACTAATACAGTCATCACAATTAACACCGGTTATCAGACAGATTCTACACATACCTAAAGTACACGGGTCTACATGACCACGTTGTCGTAGCCCCTAAACTGAGGAACCAGCCAACCACTACTTTGTAGTGTTTGACAAGGTGGCTTTTATAATTTGAGATTAACTGACTTTGTTCCAGAACAGTGTTGTAGAGATTTAAACTCAGACCTCACTCGATACATCATGTATTCCTTTCAGAATCATCTTATTTTGAAATATTTGTTTTGGAGGATAGTGTCATTTAAATGAAACATATAATACAGAGTACAACTACTTGAGATGATACACCTCCTCAGTTTCTTTGTTTCTACTATGATTTCATACTTCTTTTGAACTATATTTCAGTATCGTATTAAAAACTATATTTATGATTACTTACCGGAAGTTTTTTCCTTTAATACTCGTAGTTCGTTGATTTTATTAAAGTTAGTATTATCAATGGCGCAGTTAAATGTATTTAAATTAAATTCAGTTGGCTCTGGAACATAAAAAGCTGTAATCAGACACTAACACTCTTGAGTGAGGACTCCCCAAGGAAATTAGTCAGGCTGAGCAAGTTTCCACAATAATAAACGATAAGAAAATAAATGAATATCGTTCTTCCAACAACATTGAGTTCAAAATATAAATATGTTTTGTTATCCAAAGTAACAATCTAAAGCACCAGTGGTAATGAAATATGAAAATAATACCGCAAGTCAAAAATTGTAATTCTTGAGTACAGTGTTACATTATAATCTTCTTTAGCAAACAGTAGTTGATACAAATGAAGCTGCAAGATAGACACATAATTTTATAAAAAGGATGATTTAAAATTTATTTCCAAAATGCTAAATATCTAAAATGATTAAAAATATTCTAAATTCGACTTCGAGCTTTATTTTCAAAAGATTTATCTTTCAATTTGGTATTTAGTTTTTAGAGTATTTTAATCATCTTATATTGTTAGTATTTTGGAAATAATTTTGATATCAGACATTTTTATAAAATGTTGTGTCAATCTTACAACTTTATTTGTATCAACTACTGTTTTCAATCTTTACATTGAACAAGCAATGAAGGAAGATGTAGATAAAATTTAAGTGGGAGTGAAGATTCAAGGAGATATAATTTCTACTCTGAGATTTGCCGATGACATGGTCATCTTGGCCGACACGCCTGAGGATTTGAATGAGTTTTTGAATGGCATGGACTCCGTCTTGAGGAAAGAATTCATGATGAAAATTAATAAATATAAGACAAACATATTCGAATGCAGGCGAAATAAATCAGAATCCTCTATTGACATCAAATTGTCAGGTGAAAAACTAAGGAAGTAGGAGACTTCCGTTACTTAGGAATCAAAATAACCAGTGATGGACGAAGCAAAGAGGATATAAAAAGTAGGTTAGTTCAGGCAAGGAAAGCATTTCTACAGAAGAGGAATCTGTTGACATCGAATATAGATTTAGGTGTTTGGAAGTCATTTTAAGGCCTTTGTCTGGAGCGTGGCGCTCTATGGAAGTGAAATTTGGACTATCAGTGCAGCAGAAAAGAGGAGAATTTAAGCGTTTGAAATGTGGTGTTACGGGAGAATAATGAAGATCAGATGGATAGATAGGGTTACAAACGAAGAGGTGTCAAGACTAGTGGGGGAGGAGAGATGTTTCTGGCGACTAATAATGAAGAGAAGAGATAGGTTGGTAGGACACATACTAAGACACCCAGGAATAGTAAGCTTAGTTATGGAAGGAAGGGTCGAGGACAAGAACTGTAGGGGTAGACCAAGGTTTGAACATGTTAAACAGATTGCCTCGGACGTAGGGTGTGGTAGCTATGTAGAGATGAAACGAATTTCTCAGGACAGGGAGGCATGGAGGGCTGCATCAAACCAGTCAAAAGACTGAAGACTCAAACAACAACAGCAACTGTTTGCTGGAGCAGGTTATAATGTAACCAAACCGGTTCACTGTATTCAATAACAATTTATTAACTTAGGGTATTATTTTCCAATTTATTTATACTTTGTCAATAAGGATTTTGGGCAGACCTGGTCTTTTTCATGTTATTTCTTACCAGTAGTATTACGTCAATGTTGTAACATTCGGCATTTTTAATTAAATACCCACCGGTGTTCCCTGCTGGTACTGTACATAATTGCTTCGAGTGTCGCCCAAATCCTCAACACATCACATACTAGGGCTATCCAATAGAGATTCATATAAATTTCGCTGTGCATGTTAGTCTGGAAGCCCTGTGCATAATTTAACATGTGTTAGTATTTCATAGTATTTTGTAATAGCCATTGAAATTGAATCTGGATGATTTTTTAATAAACTTACACCAAGCCGTAGGGGCCATTGAATGAACCGGTTACAAAGGAAAATATTTAAAAACCTATATATGACATATCGATAAAGGTTTGATTTTAGTAGACTTCCAAGGGAAGTGATTACAGCTTTAGACTCGCAAGGAACTTCACAAACGTGAATCCTCCGATCTCCCTGAATATTTGAATCCATCATACAAGTTAACCCTGTTGTATACGGGACGAGGTAGGATATTTCGTATAAGGTTTGGGATGCTTTCTGTTTAAGAATATCGTGCATGGCGACATCTTGAAGGAGTTTCTATTCAGACAGAATTACAAAACGAGCTACACACAAAACTGACAAACATAGAGTAAATACCTTAAGAGTACATGGCTAACTGGTAATAAACTAGCAATATCCGGTGAATATTTTTCTCAAATCACAAGGAAAACATCTGTGATATTATTTCTTCCCTAAATTCAATTCTGTCTTCTCTAGAAACGGTGAAATCGTATGCATTTGAATTCACATGCAAGACTTGCAAGAACCCAGATAGGTGGACTTACCTACTTCTCATATCCTCTCCAACAAGTAGCACTAAGCCAATCATACCCTTAACTGCCTGTCTACGGTTAGAGGGCTGACCTTATATGCTTGGAGAAGTGTTAGTAGAAGTACAATTGGTAGGAGAGGAGATCAGAACTAGCTAGGCCCACCCAGAGCTTGTAGAACGATAAGAAACCAACTCTGCTCATCATTGGATTGGCGTCATCAAACACAGTTCAGTATCAATATCGTAAACGCGACGGATTCAATAAAGAGCTGCTTGACGATGGATGAGAGTGGTACCAACTAGCGGATCACACTGTGTATTGCTAGTTTATTACCTGTTGTCCATGTTTATTTTCACTTAGGATGTTGCCACTATGTTTGTCAGTTTAGTGTCTAGCTCGTTTTGTAATTCTGTCTAACTAGAACTCCTCTAAAATGTCCCCATACATTATATTCTAAAACAGAAAGTATCCCAAGCCTTGCTCGAAATGTCTTTCTCGATCCCATCTACAACAGGATTGAGTGGTATGATGTATTCTACTTGTGCAGTGAACGGTTTATGTTGTGATAGAAACGAGCATTTACGGCATACGCCTGTTTTGTCTCGGTGTGTGCACGCATCTACTGCACTACCACACCCGTCCCACCCTCACTCTCGTGACTATGGTAGCACACAGAGTCATAGGCTACTGACTGCCTGTCTAAGAATTTTTTCATTCGTTTACAAGGGCAAATCTCTTAGAAAATCAACATTATTCAGACAGTCTACTTGCACAGTCTGCTTTCTGTTCCTTCAAAGATAAAAGAAAGGAATAAATCTTGTAGTTTTACGCGGCTATTAATCTTGTGATCAAAAACCACCGGACATTATTTTTACGTGGAATCCGAGCCAATGGACGTGCCATTTCATCTTGGATATTTCACCCTGTCCACCATGGTGAGAGGCAAGCAGCTTGATCGTTGCGTCATCTCGCCACTCTACTGCGATGTCCCTTCTGGTATTTGTAAAATGTATTTAAAATATACAATGTATAATGCATTTTGTGTCAACAGCAGTATCGACATTTTAATAATTCTGTTCAATGATATTCGGAATAATATATACTTTTCCCATTTAAAACAATTATTCATTCCATGCCTATCGACATTTTGAAAAAAAAAACTGCTTTTTATTTGCACATGTGTGGAGTCTTTATGACGACCTACGTCATTGTGCACCTGCCTTAGACAGTAATTAAAGAAAGGTAGGCATATCCTTCAGCTTATGAGCATTGCTATTTCAGGAGTTGAGGTTTATCCGTTAATGACCTTGCCAGAACCCAACAAAATATTAAATAGTGCTTTGAAAGAAACTCATTAAAGTGAACTTTCAATCTTTTTTCAGACCAATCTCGACTGGTTTGTGTGCTAATATTTTTAGTTTTACTAACCCCTTCATTATTCCAAGCTTTTACATTCGTTGTGACCTTAATAATATCTGCATTATATTTACTTTAAAACATGATCCTTCTGATGTGTTTTACTCCGTCTCTTTTATCTTCTACTTTAAATGCGATTTAATCCCAGCAGGATATGCGTACGTAAAACTTGTTTTCCCTCCTCGTTATTAAATATAATTACTTTGCTTGTTAGTCCAAGTTCCATACAAAAATGTGACCTAATCTTGAAGCGGTGACGCTTTTAATAAGCATCTGAGCTGACAGAGGCATATGGTCTAGGGCCCAGTACCTCGCGAACACGATAATTACCACACAGACATCCCACATCGCACAGTCTGGTAAAAGGACGGCTTGTAAATTCAGTGGAATATATATTAAATAATTTTACTCAATGTGTTTAGTTCACAATGTTTGTAGGTACTGTATACTTGCACTTTTATGACGGGCATTTTCTACGTAAGGTTCTTTTAAAACAAAAACTGGAAGGGCAAATATTTAGTCGTAATTCACTTCTTAAAACATAAAATGCGTGTACAACAAAACAGAGAAATGTGAGTATTTAACCCAACTTGTCAGAAAAGGTAGCGTTATCCACTAGATTTAATAAGCTGGAATTGGCCCATAGACTGACTAAGAGCATCTATAACAAGAGGTGCCTGTCACGCAATCTTAAACTGAAGTACTACACTACAGTCATCCGACCGGAAGCCCTGCAAGCTATGGAGTGTCTGCCAATGAATAAAAGGGGATGATGGATAAATTGGAGGACAGAGAGAGAAGAATTTTCAGAATGATCTTAGGACCAGTACTAGAAGATGGGGAATACCGGAGACAACACAACTCACTACGTAAAAATAGAGAGTCTTACTGTGCCAGGAAAAGAAGGGTAGATTTGTATGGGCACGTGGCAAAATTGCCTCCGAACAGACTGACCAACCTCCTGTTTACCTTCTGGTGAAACAAGAAGGTCCGTACCACTTGGCTGACTGAAACTGAGAAATACATCAAAGAACTGAGACCAACAAACCTACAAGACAGACAAACTGTGAGATATTGGTAAGATATTTTATTTTATGGAATGTACGTTGTCAATACTAAAGTTAATGTTTGTTAATTGCGTACACATTTCAGTATACATGATACCTTCCTCAGCGTCAGACTATAGGTTAACAGTAATAAAATGGATATTCTTACAATAAATCTTTAAATAAAAAGTTCCAAATACTTAAATGAACATTTTGAAACACTTAGAAATTGTTGCATCTAGACAGTGTCATTATGGTTGCGATAGACTGTGGTGAAATTATTAACATCGATAGAGGGAATCCATATTTCTATCATCGACATCTGCCAAATCCAAAACAGCTGTCCTCAACTACTGTATTTCATGGCAAAGTAAATCATGTTCCTACTACAGTCGCCACAAATAAAGATGTATTTTTTAAGTAAAAATAACATTTAAAATTCTGTTTTCTCCAGCTGAAAAAGTGTTTTTTGCTGGCTTATTCTCGATGTAGTTCTAATAGCTTCAAGGAAATATGTATATACCTTGTAAAGGACATAATCATTCCATGTTATAATATGAAAGATTCCTTGTATTAGAAGTTTCACTCGTATTAATGTATGCTCTCCTCGGCTTAAACAAGAATAATTGCTGGCACATTCGAAGCAGTTTGTCTTCAGAACTAGCTGGCCACGCGTTACTCGTAATTATTCTGTGTTCGAAACCTTCATACAAAACATTCGCGTCAACATACGCGTGACAAATTTTGTGGTTCGAACAGATGATGGACTTATGGCAGTCTGCTGATTGACTCCGAGGAAAATGTTCAAAGTTTGCACGTATTTCATCCATGTTGTCCTGTGTGAGAATCCAGCGTTTACAGCGCGGTTTCTTGTTGAAAGAGGTCCTGGACATTTGTTTCATTTTCAGGACGGGTCAGTGAAGGGATTTTGGAAGTAAATCGGCCTTGGATCTACTAAAAAGGACCATCTCGGGATTTGCCTAGTGGTGAAAACAGCTAGGGACGAGATAACACGTTAGCACTCTTTATTTTAACTTGTTTCTTTTTATTTTATTTGTTTCCAATATTTTGTTTCTTTGTACATGAAGACGTCACAAACACCCAGGCCCCAGCCAGAGGAATTAACCACAGGAGATTATATTCCCCATGGCCCGGCTGGGAATCAAACCCGGCACCCTTCGGGCCTAAGGCTAGCACTAATTAGTTACGGTACCCGTTTTGAATTCGTATACATGCTCATTTACATGAAAATTGCCTTTGCGCGTACGCGTCACTAAGCTCTTTTTAACAATTGCATGGGATTGTTCCAAAATAAATCACTTAATAGTACATTCTAGTCCTAATTTCACAATCGGTGTGAAGTGCTTCTCAATTTATGTGCGTTATGTTATGTAGTTTACTATGCATAATAATAATAATAATAATAATAATAATAATATCATTATTATGCATAATTGAACTGTGTAAATGGTATTTCTGATACGATATTAATAATAATTTCACAATAGATCACAAGGATGGTTACACTTAATTAAAATCACTCGATATCATTCACAGTACAGCTACACAAACAAATTCCTCCTTGAGACTGGACTACGTCAGCTTTGTTTCGCCTGACACTTTTGGGACGGCCAACACAGTCGGAAATACGTAACATGTGACTCGGACGGCGAGCCATCGAGTCCCGACCAACCTTACCAGTTGACCAAGACAAAAGTCACCATGTATCTTGCTACATTTTAATTATATTTTTCTCCTTATAATAAATTGATGGGTAGAAGAAACAAGGATAGATCTCCAAGAAGTTGGAATTAATCCAGAAAATATACAAAACAGAACGGGGTTTCGAGGGAAGGTTGATAGAATATAGCTCAAAAACCAAGGTCATCAGTTCTGAAGACAGAAGAAGAAGACTTAGCGACCGTGTAAGGAAATTCTGGAAGGAGAAAAATAGAATGGTAAGTCGTCCGATTGTTTACTGCAGTCCGCAGTAGGGTAAAATCGACAGAAGAAGAATGCATCAGCTAATGGAACATCTTTCATTATATTTGGTAACACTCACCCCTTTCTTTTACATTTGAAGTCGAGTCAGAAAGTTTGCCGACCCCTATCTTAGAAGATGACTTGGCATACCCCATTTGCATTTCCCTACTAAAATATAAGTTAAAGTAATGACAAGGAATTGAGTTTATCTTTCCGTTTTAACTCCCCTTCTCATTTACTTAGATTAGCCAAATATTGGAAAGATACATAAAACTTAATGCTCATTCCAACATTATATAAAGCTATATTAATTAAGGGGATGGTGCGGATCAAGGGTGTCCTTTAATCGGTATTTAAAACATTTTTTTAAACACATAGAATACAGTTAGGAAAAAGTTATCTTCAAAAGTTTTTGCCGTAAAATTTCCTTTAATAAAGCCTTCTGTGCCTCCGTTTGAAAGTCTCCTTCGTATGCTATTTGCAAGCGTTTCATTTTATTGCAAATTTAGAACGGATTTGAGACCTTGGTCAGTCAGAATCACGTTTATGAAGTCTGTCACGAAATTGTACTCTTCCTCCCTCTACATTCGTAACGAGGCGTCTCATATCCGTCGACCTTCTCAAATGGAATACCATTGTTGGAAGTATACAATAAGAATTCAACATTATAAACTGAATTATATTTCAAGTTATTGAACGTTGACATAATTTAATGATAACATATTAAGGCTTACCGTTACACAACCCATAATTCAATCAAAAGGAGTATTGCAGAGGGATCTTATGAGTCCTTTACTTTTCAATATGATGACAGCAGACATCGTACAAATACTTCATGAAACCAATGTAAAGTTTATAATGTATGCCGATGATATGGAGTTATTAGCCAAGGATCCTGTCATCCTGCAGAATTGCCTAGATGGATTCCGGTACTGGGCGAAGGATAACTCCTTGAGCATTAACAGCGAGAAAACAAAAGTTATGAAATTAGAGAAGGGGTGGAAAACTGTGTGCATTGGACAAGTTCACCTGTGATCAAGACCAGCTTGAATCGTTACCTCGTACAAATACCTGGGAATCACCCTGCAAACAACAGGAACGGCCTTTACAACACACATTAAAGAAAAGACAGCAGCAGCCATCAAAGCAATGTATGAAATTCCTAAAGCCTATAGTCTATCTCTAGCTATAGCAATGGTCTATTTAAAATTAAAGTGGCCCCAGTAGCAACATATGGTATTCATCTCATATGGAATAATCTTTCGGAAACAAACTTCAAATGACTAGAAAATATAAAAGCGAGTTACTTAAAACGCATTCTGCAGACATACAAGTTTTCAGAAAATCGAACAGCATATTATCTTCTTGGTAACGAAACCTTCTTTCTGGAAGATATCAAACCGCTCTTCAAGCTACCCAATACGGCTGCCTTGGACGCGGTATTGGAAGAGAGGAAAACAAAAGCACGTCAAATTCCAAGAGAATTTTAGGTACAGAAGCAATGAAGAATCACGTATGGAAAGGACCAAACCTCAAGTTACGTCACGTCTTCACGCGTTACGCTGCACATGACTTTCATAGTAAAATATGTACAATTCCGAGATTCCACAAACCGACAGAAACGTGCATATGTCGCCTATGTGGGGAGCTATGCTCCCGGTACCATCTTGAAAGATCACAACCGATCAGCACATTTGCTAAAGAGTGATACAAATCAGTATTAACATATTCATTCAATAATTACTTTTCTTTCTTTTTGTACACATTGTGTTTAATAATAATATTAATTAATTTTAGTAAAAGTGAAGTCAGAGAAAAAAATTGTTGAACTTTGATGTGCTCTAAGAATAGTAAATTGTGTGTTATTGGTATTATTATTATTTAATTTGCAAAACTACTTTCCCTTGCTTATTATATCAATTCGTTTTAGTATTGTTATGCTGATTGATTTTGGAACTATGAAGGTAATCAAAATTTCAATGGCTTCATATTACCAGTTGAATGTTAGACACAATAGAAAATAACTAAAATTATATGTCTGTGAGCAACACTTGATATTAGGTATGGTGGAAATCAAAACAACCGTTTACATTCTATAGATACACATAATATACAAATATACACACGTATTTTAGATTATCTTGGCTACTTGGCCATGCCTCATCAAGTTGTGCGCTGGTTATTATTATAATAATTATTATTATTGTTGTTGTTATTGAGGAACAATCAAGAGAAGAGAGAATTGGAGATCTTCTCCCGAGTGTGGAAGATGTATTGCAACGTTGTCGAAACATTTTCAGAAAGAAGCTTGCAGCTGACAGACAGCGTAATATGTCCATGATTTCCCACTCCTTCTCTAGGCAAATACCAGGATGACACCCAATATAAGGCCACGATTGCCTCCTACCCAATCCTAGTCTCAATTATAAATGCGCACCCTAATTTAGACATCAAAATAACACTCGTTCTTGAATGAATCAACGACGACAACAACATCCATAAATGTATATAAAAGTTTAACCCTTAAATTAATTAGAACATATAAAATCTGAGGTTCTTTATTTTTGTTGAAACTTACGCAGGTATATCCAATAAAACAAACGGTACTCATAGTGCAGCCCGGAATTGTGCACACGACAGGTAAAAGCTGCGCGCACTGTAGCGGCTATGGAGCGCAATTAGCACTCATTGCTTCCGGCGTGCTGCCTCAAACCTCACCTAGGCAAGTGAAACAATTGCACTTTACATTACTTTCGAAGTAAATGGCCTTCGATGTCATTTTACGTCCATTAGCTGGGGACTGAATGAATGTCCACCTCACCAACCCTTGCCCAGTTGAGTAATGACGCATGTACCGAAATGTCGCTTGACTACTCAACCGTGAACTCAACACTAATGTGAGCAATTCCATTAGGCAACTTCAGAATGAATACGTAGTTCAACCTTTAGCTTGAAACACCCACCACTCACCAGAATCGTGCAATGATATTGGTAACAAAATCCGACATACCAATTGTGAGTCTTTTACTGTAAGAGCATTCAAGTCGATTTATTATTCTCAGTTTGGTGGAATCGTGAATGAGGTGAGATGTTTATTACGGAACGGACGTAGTGGCTAACATGATTGGCTGCCAATCCTCTGGTCCAAGTTCGATTCCCGGCTGTGCCAAGAAATTTAATTCTGGTCTGAGGGCTGGAACGGGTTACACTCAGCCTCGTGAGGAAGACCTGTGTAGGGGTGGGTTAGATTCCTACCTCAGCCATCCTAAAAGAGGTTCTCCGTACAGTAGTTTTCCACTTCTACTTCAGGAAAATGTCGGGATGGCATCTAACTTAAGGCCTCCAACCCAATCCTTGCCCAACATAAAATACACTAATACAGCCAACACAATAAAAGATACGAGCCTTACAGTAGTCGCATGTGATGTGTAACATCTGACATGTTATCCTACTATGAAATTGAATGAAATATATTTGAAGTCATCTGACATGTTATCCTACTCGTATACTACACAGCTTGGACATTCTTAAATAATGTTAATTTATTCTCCGTTTTCATACTCGTTCTATGATGATTGTATTGATTGAATTGGAGATATGCTACTGTAACACTTGTTTCAACAAACATCACATATTATACTGTAAACTAGCAACCGGCCCCGGCTTCGCCCGGGAACAGTTATGATTTATGAATGCGTTACATGATAAGACTTTTTTCTTTCGATTTCAATAAACTACGACCAGTATCCGTTTTACGTCTCGGCATGATGGGTTAAAATCACTGACTGGAGTATTAATAATATTATCATGGAGATGCATGTGAAACGAGTTCTTGTCAGACGTAATTTAGGAATGGCGAGGTGCATGAAACATAAATCCCCATTCCGTCCAATCTTAACATGACTGTGTGTTTTTCGGAACGAAAAGTTCACAGGCGAAATAAAGAAAAGCCGAGTAGCACTTCCAGGGAAAGTCCAACCACAACCACTCTTCTCTGAAGTCTTCACTCAACACGACTCGACAGTTTGCTGCTGGCTGATTCTGAGGTAATAGGCTCGCCAATAGCTAGGCTGTAACTGTTGTGATAGGCTCACCCCTAGCTAGCTCGTAATCTGTCGCCTGAGTAATTGAATGGAGATTCATGAAAGAAATGAAAACGCAAAAACACTTATAGTGGGCGATGTATTGAAGATAGAGATATGCTCTCCGGGACCTTTTGTGGAACTCTTCACGCTGAACAATTCCTTCGCTCATAGTATATAGATATTTTTAGCGGTTTGCCCAGCGTAAGCTAAAAAGCGTACGGACGCCAGGTATTATTTTCGGCTTCTTCACTGCAGTCGTTACTGCTTGGCTTCCTTTGATCAAAATAAAGTATTTTCTACAGACACCTTCCTCGAGATATCCTTTACAGAATGCTGAAAACCGCATCAAAATCCATCCAGAGGTTCTCGAGGTTACCCGTGACATCCAAGAATCGGGGAATTTGTTTTATACTAAGTAGAGTTGGAGGAATCATAATTCATAGCATAATTCTATCGGACCCAAATCCATGAACATTTCTTCCCTGTGGCAAAGGAACTTGTGAGAATGACTCCCTTTGCCTTTGTGAAGTCATTTTTTCTCTCTCTTGTGGCAATTGAGAAATTATATGTTGCTCTGTTTCATTGTTACGTTATAAGCGCTTTTTTCCGATGTCAATGAACTATGACCTATATCCGTTTTACATCTCGGCATGATAGCTTAAAATCACTGACTAGACTATTAATTATAACGAATTCTTCTCAGACGTAATTTAAGAATGGCGAGGTGCATGAAACAAATCCCCCTTCCGTCCAATCTTAAATTGACTGTGTATTTAGCGGAACGGAAAGTCCACAGGCGAAATAAAGAAAAGCCGAGTTGCACTTCCAGGGAATGGCGGGGTGCATGAAACACAAATCCCCCTTCCGTCCAATCTTAACTTGACTGTGTATTTCGCGGAACGGAAAGTTCACAGGCGAAATGAAGAGAAGCAGAGTTGCACTTCCTGGGAAACTCAAACACAACCACCCTTCTCTGAAGTCTTAACCACAGAACACGACTCGACGGTTTGCTGCTGGCTGTATCTGGGGTAATAGGTTCGCCCGCTAGTTAGGATGTAACAGGGGTGATAGACTCGCCCTTAGCTAGCCCGTAAGCTGTCGCCTCAGTATTTGAATGGACATGGTTGGAAGAAATGAAAACGTAAAAACACTTATAGTGGGCGATGTATTGGAGTTAGAGATATGCTATCCCGGACTTTTTTGTAGAATTTTCATGCTGAACAATTCTTACACTCATAGTATTTAGATTTTTTAACGGTTTGCCCAGCGTAAGCATACAAAGCGCTCGGACGGCGATTTATTTTCGACTTTTTCACTGAAATCGTTACTGCTGGGCTTCCTTTGATCATAAATAAATTATTTTTTACAGAAATCGTCCTCGAGATATCCTTTACAGAATGGTGAAAACCGCATCAAACTCCATCCGGTGGTTCTCGAGATTACCCGTGACATCCAAGAATCGGGGACTTTGTTAGCCTACTTTCGATTTTTGCAAAAAATGAAAGTAGACTTATGAGATCAACACAGGGTGCCAAAAAAAATGTGTCTGTCTGTGTGTGTGTGTGTGTGTGTATGTGTGTGCGTGTGTGTGGGTCTGTGTGTTTGAGTGTGTGTACTCTGAATGTGTGTCCCCCCGTATCAATTCGAATACGGTGAACGCGAATTGAACGAAATTTGGTACAAAGGTAACACTAGCAAAGGACACCTCAGTGTCATGTTTTATATCACCGCCATCTTGACGGAAACGTAATGGCGACCACACAAATGTTCAAAGCTTAAATCAAATTACGACTAACCTAATCATCCGATCTATACCAAATTTTGCAACAACATACCTTTATGGGAGAAGCATCCTTTGACCAAACTAATAGGTAATCAGCCTAATAGTTTGCGGTTGGCGGCCATCTTTGTGTGAAAATCGATTCCCCCTAATAATTCAAACACGGTGAAACCGAATGGAACGAAATTTGGTACAGAGGTAGTACTAGCAAAGGGCACCTCAGTGTCGAGTATTATATCGCCGCCATCTTGACGGAAACGTAATGGGGGCCTCACAAATGTTCAAAGCTTAAATCAAATTACGACTAACCTAATCATCCGATCTCTACCACATTTTGCAACACCATACCTTTATGGAGGAAACACCCTTTGACCAAATTAATAGGTCATTAGCCTAATAGTTTGCGGATGGCGGCCATCTTTGAGTCAAAATCGATTCCCCCTATTAATTCAAACACGGTGAAACCGAATGGAACGAAATGTGGTACAGAGGTAGCACTAGCAAAGGGCACCTCAGTGTCATGTTTTATATCGCCGCCCTTTCGACAGAAAAGTAATGGTGGCCACACAAATGTTCAAAGCTTAAATCAAATTACGACTAACATAATCATCCGATGTCTACCAAATTTTGCAACAACATACCTTTATGAAGGAAGCATCCTTTGACCTATCTAATAGGTCATTAGCCTAATAGTTTGCGGGTGGCGGCCATCTTTGTGTGAAAATCGATTCCCCCTAATAATTCAAACACGGTGAAACCGAATGGAACGAAATTTGGTACAGAGGTAGTACTAGCAAAGGGCACCTCAGTGTCGAGTATTATATCGCCGCCATCTTGACGGAAACGTAATGGGGGCCACACAAATGTTCAAAGCTTAAATCAAATTACGACTAACCTAATCATCCGATCTCTACCAAATTTTGCAACATCTTACCTTTATGGAGGAAACACCCTTTGACCAAATTAATAGGTCATTAGCCTAATAGTTTGCGGATGGCGGCCATCTTTGAGTCAAAATCGATTCCCCCTATTAATTCAAACACGGTGAAACCGAATGGAACGAAATTTGGTACAGAGGTAGCACTAGCAAAGGGCACCTCAGTGTCATGTTTTATATCGCCGCCCTTTCGACAGAAAAGTAATGGTGGCCACACAAATGTTCAAAGCTTAAATCAAATTACGACTAACATAATCATCCGATGTCTACCAAATTTTGCAACAACATACCTTTATGAAGGAAGCATCCTTTGACCTATCTAATAGGTCATTAGCCTAATAGTTTGCGGGTGGCGGCCAACTTTGTGTCAAAATCGATTCCCCCTATTAATTCGAACAGGGTGAAACCGAATGGAACGAAATTTGGTATAGAGGTAGCACTAGCAAAGGGCACCTCTGTGTCATGTTTTATATCGCCGCCATCTTGACAGAAACGTAATGGTGGCCACACAAATGTTCAAAGCTTAAATCAAATTACGACTAACATAATCATCCGATCTCTACCAAATTTTGCAACAACATACCTTTAAGGAGGGAGCATCCTTTGACCAAACTAATAGGTCATTAGCCTAATATTTTGCGTATGGCGGCCATCTTTGTGTGAAAATCGATTCCCCCTATCAATTCGAACACGGTGAAACCGAATGGAACGAAATATGGTACCGAGGTAACACTAGCAAAGGGCACCTCAGTGTCATGTTTTATATCACCGCCACGAAAGGAGCCTCCCCGAAGATTGTGACAGAAGAGCAATCGGGCGTACCCTGGGCAGCGTCAGAAAATGATTAAAAATAAATCTGACGGCTGATCCTTTCACTACCAAATCAATTAAAACCAGTGGGCCTTTATCAAGGCCAGCACTCGTAGTTATGTCCATAAACATCGAGGGACTATCCAGCCAGAAATAATATCTACCAGCAGATCTGTGCAGTCAATGTAACTGCGATGTCATTGCTGTACAAGAAAACCCATAGAGGACCATCGGGACGAAGACCGAAAATCAAAGGTATGAGACTTATTCTGGAACGTCCACACGATAATTATGGTAGTGCAATATTCTGTAAGAGCGGATTAAATATCACGACTGTGGCTTTGTCTGAGGAAAACAACATCGAAATCCTCACTATCGAAAGAGCGCAGTTCTCTGTAACATCAGTTTACAAGCCACCCGAAGAGAGCTTTGTGTTTAAGGAACCTATCAATTTCAAATATAGTAACGTCAACCTAATAATTGGTGATTTCAACTGTCATGGAACTACATGGGGGTATACATCTACAGATGAAAAGGGTGCAGAGCTAGAAAAGTGGTCTGAAAATAATGGACTCAGTCTGGTTCATGACCCAAAACAACCACCATCGATTAACAGCGGCCGATGGAGAAGAGGATATAATCCTGATCTAATTTTTATTACCAACAAATTAGCTGAGCAGTGCACCAAAATTGTTGGTAAGGCTATTCCCCGCTCACAGCATCGACCCTTATTATGCAGAATTGTTGTTGTTTGAGTCTTCAGTCTTTTGACTGGTTTGATGCAGCTCTCCAATCCTCCCTGTCCTGAGCTAATCGTTTCATCTCCACATAGCTACCACACCCTACATCCGAGGCAATCTGTTTAACATATTCTAACCTTGGTCTACCCCTACAGTTCTTGTCCTCGACCCTTCCTTCCATAACTAAGCTTGCTATTCCTGGGTGTCTTAGTATGTGTCCTACCAACCTATCTCTTCTCTTCATTAACAGTCGCCAGAAACATCTCTCCTCTCCCACTCGCCTTAATACCTCTTCGTTTGTAACCCTATGTACCCATCTGATCTTCATCATTCTCCTGTAACACCACATTTCAAATGCTTCAATTCTCCTCTTTTCTGCTGCACCAATAGTCCAAGTCTCACTTCCATACAGCGCCACGCTCCAGACAAAGGCTTTCAAAAGTGACTTCCTAATACCTAAATCTATATTCGATGTCAACAGATTCCTTTTTTGTAGAAAGGCTTTCCTTGCCTGAGCCAACCTACTTTTTATATCCTCTTTGCTTCGTCCATCACTGGTTATTCTGCTTCCTAAGTAACAGAAGTCTCCTACTTCCTTCAGCTTTTCACCTGCCAATTTGATGTCCATAGAGGTTTCTGATTTATTTCGGCTGCATTCCAGTATTTTTGTTTTACATTTATTAATATTCATCATGAATTCCTTCCGTAAGACGGAATCCATACCATTCAAAAACTCATTCAAATCCTCAGGCTTGTCGGCCAAGATGACGATGTCATCAGCAAATCTCAGAGTTGAAATTATTTCTCCTTGAATCTTCACACCCACTTTAATTTTTTCTCCAATTTCCTTCATTGCTTGTTCAATGTAAAGATTGAAAAGTATCGGTGATAAGTTGCAGCCTTGCCTTACACCTTTCTGAATACCAGCTTCTCTCTCATGTCCTTCAGCTCGAATGACTGCTGTCTGGTTTCTGTGTAGATTGTATATCACCCTCCTATCCCTGTACTTATTCCAATAGATTTCAAAATGTCAAACAATTTAGTCCAATCAACGTTATCAAAAGCCTTTTCTAAGTCTACAAATGCCATGAACGTTCTCTTATCTTTCCTTATTCTACCTTCCAAAATCAGCCTTAGTACAGCTTCCCTTGTTCCTACATTTCTCCTGAAACCAAACTGGTCTTCACCCAACTCCGTTTCTATCTGGCTTTCAATCCTCTTGTAAATTATTCTAGACAGGATCTTTGAAGCATGAGTAATCAAGCTGATTGTTCGGTAATCTTCACATCTGTCAGCTCCCACTTTCTTTGGTATAGGGATGATAACATTCTTCTTGAAATCAGGGGGTCCTCACCTGTCTCATAAATCCTACACACCAAGTGAAATAACCTGATCAGACCTTCATCTCCTATGCAGCGTAGCAACTCAATCGGTATATCATCTATGCCTGGTGCTTTGTTCCTGCCTAAGTCCTCTAATGCTCTGTCAAATTCTGATCTCAATATTAAATCTCCTTTTGCATCCTCATCAATTTCCTCCTCCCTTTCCAATACATGATTCTCAATCTCCTTTCCCTTATACAAACTCTCTATGTAAGCTTTCCATCTCTCAACCTTTTCTTCCCTCTCTGTTAGAGGCTTTCCATTTGTGTCCTTAATATTACAGCACTTAGTCTTCTTTTCCCCAAAAGTATTCTTAATCCTTCGATAAGCTGTGTCTACTTTTCCTAATTTCAGACAATTTTCTATACCTGCACATTTCTCTTTCAACCATTCTTCTTTCGCTTCCTTGCACTTCTTGTTAACCTCATTTCTCAGACGTCTGTATTCTGCTTTCCCCTTTTCATCTCTTAGATTCTTGTGTTTCCGCCTTTCATCCATCAATTCTAGTATATCCTGAGTGATCCACGGTTTTCTACCTATTCTTTCTTTCCTACCAATGTTTTCTTCTGCGGATTTTGTTATTTCATTCTTCAAAAGTGCCCATTCGTCTGCAATTGAAGTTTGTTTAGGGGTTTTGATTAGTCCTTCCTTTATATTCTTCTTGAATCTTTCGTTTACATCCTTTACTTTCAGTCTGTCTATTGCCCACCTTTTTGGCTTTTGACTTTTCTTCAGTTTCTTCAACTTTAATCTGCATTTCATTACAACCAGATTGTGGTCAGAGTTTATGTCAGCACCAGGATATGTTTTACAATCCAAAATCTGGTTTCGAAACCTCTGCTTGACAATAATGAAGTCGATTTGGTAACGCCCTGTATCTCCTGGTCTCATCCATGTGTATATTCTTCTATTGTGGTTATTGAATAAGGTGTTAGCTATGACCAACTCATGTTCGGTGCAGAATTCCATCAGCCTGCTTCCTCGATCATTCCTTTCACCTAATCCGAAATCTCCTACTATCTTCCCTTCTCTCCCTTTTCCTACCACTGCATTCCAATCTCCCATTACTATAACATTTTCATCACCTTTCATATACCTCAGAATGTCATCTATTTCTTCGTAGACCTTTTCAACATCCTCATCATCAGCTTGACTGGTAGGCATATAGACTTGTACCACTGTGGTGCACGTAGGTTTAGTATTGATTTTTGCTACAATAATCCGTTCACTGTATTGCTCATAATATTCCACCCGCTGTCCAAGTTTCCTACTCAATATGAGACCAACCCCTGCTTGGCCATTGTTTGATTTGGTGCTAAGGACCCTATAGTCTCCTGACCAAAAGTCCTGTTCTTCCTGCCAGCGCATTTCACTAATCCCAACCAAATCCAGCCTCAACCTATCCATTTCCCTTTCTAATTTTTCTAACTTTCCATTTCCTAGCAGACTTCTAACATTCCACGCTCCGATCCGTAGAATGTCAGATTTCCTCTTTGTCACTTCTGTGATGTTAACCCCCTCTCGAGTAGTCCCCACCCGGAGATCCGAACGGGGGACTAGTTTACCTCCGGATTGAAATTTTTCAAGGGAGGAGGCCATCATCACATGTAATTATGCATAGAGAGGTGCATATCCTCGGGAATAGCATTACGGCTGTAGTTTCCCGTTGCTTTCAGCCGTGCAGCAGAACGCAGTGTAGCCATTAGTTGGCTTATATTATCAATATCTTAACCGTCTATTAGACTAGTAAAGAATTGATTTACTCTGAAAGGCTGCTACTCCCTTTCAGAATAAGTAAAGAGCAATTCTACTACAAAATACTAACCTTCTACTAACAATTAAATACCAAAATTCTACTAACAAAAAAAATACTCAAGTTTCACCAACTGAATCTAACTTGCCTCTTTGTGAGTATTTCGAATAAGCGGCTTCGGTGGCGTAGTTGGTAGCATGCTGAGCTTCTATGCCCAAGGTCGCGGGTTCAAACCCGGCCGAAGTCGTCAGTTTCTTTAAAAGCGTTAAAAATCCCTCAGTATGCCTCCCTTCGGAGGGGAAGTAAAGCCGGCGGTCCAATGTCATAGATTTATGGCATGATAAAGAACCTTCCACTAATTACACCTGTGTGAAGCTAAATTATAGGTTATCTTTGACTTACGCTCTTAGGTTCAAACATTCGTCGCCAGGAACCGACTGCGGTGGCATCCAGTAACAAAGTGCAGAACTAGTTGGTCGTTGACGGTGGCGTTTGGAAGCAAAAGTTGGAACTACTTGAAAATCGAATGTATGCAGTTCTTACCTGAATTAAAAAACAGATAACACACACTAATACAGCCATCACAATTAACACCGGTTATCAGACAGTTTCTAAACACACCCAAAGTACACGGGGCTACATGGCCGCGTTGTCGCAGCCCCTAAACTGAGGAACCAACCAGTATTTTGAATCTCAATTCCATTTTTTGCATATTTTCACTCTACATTCCATTTTGTAAGTCTTTTATCCATCTAAATTTACCTTTTGTGAGTATTTTCAATCTAAATTGCATTTTGAAAGCTTTTTCTATCTTACTTGCATTTTGCAAGTATTTTCAATCTTGGGTGGCATTTTGAATATAAATTGCATTTTGTGAGTATTTTGAATTTCAATTTTATTTTGTAAGTATTTTCAACCTCAATCACATTTTGTAAGTATGGTCAATCTACATGGCATTTTGCAAGCCTTTTGAATCTACATTGCATTTTGTGGGTATTTCGAATCTAACTTCCACTTTGCAAGCATTTTGAATCTAAACTCCATTTTGTGCATCTTTTCCATCTAAATTCCACTTTGTCAGTCTTTTTCCTTTAACTTGCCTTTTGTGAGTGCTTTCAGTCTAATTTACCTTTAGTAGGTGATTATAATAATTGAAGGGTACAGGGAAAGAACCAGGTAAGTCACTATTTAATCGAAATTTAGTTTGAGGTGCCATTAGATTCTCCATGGGAAGGACCATATATGAAACAGGCAAAGAAACAGGTTAGTCATGGGTTTATGTACCTTCAAAGTTTTGGCATACAGGAAAAGAAGCAGGTAAGTCAGCTGTTACAGGGAAGAAACCAGGCAAGTCATGGCAACTCATCTGCCTGCCAACAGAGAGCAGTGTGATCGCTCAAATAATTCATTGTAGGCCTAACTCTCGTGAGTACGCTGTGTTATTACATTCCGCTTATTATTGTAAGTTATTATTCCAATACTTTATAATATCGTAACGTGCTGTTAAGATGGAGAAAGAAGAAGACTCTATACCACGATATGAGCCTAAGAAACGGAAGAAAACTGGCCGGATTGCAGATGTTGGTAAGAAATTACGGTTATGTTCCCACGAGGGAGGGAATGCTTGCATGTGCTCGCGTCTTAAATGTTTTGAAGTGACCACTGAAGCAGAAAGAGCTCAAATACTACGCAATTTCAACAATCTAGAAACACACAACGATCAGAATGCGTATTTGGGTGGGTTGATAACAGTTCTACCTGTAAAGGAAAGAAGACCACGCCAGGCAGAAGAAGTCGCAAAATTACGAGATGCTACATTTGCATATAGGGTTCGAGTTGGTAATGGATCTGACCATAATCGTG
The DNA here is from genome assembly GCA_946902985.2 of Meconema thalassinum. Taxonomy (NCBI): domain Eukaryota; kingdom Metazoa; phylum Arthropoda; class Insecta; order Orthoptera; family Tettigoniidae; genus Meconema; species Meconema thalassinum. The sequence goes on along the minus strand of OX336388.2, from coordinate 577,492,663 downwards.
ATATACCAGTTTGTGCAAAAGCATTTTGTGCAATGCATGGTATCACAAAAAACAAACTGGAATATGTACAGAAAAGCCTGAAAATGACTGGTTGTCCACCTAGAGATAAGAGAGGTAAACATACATATATTCACCGGAAGCTTGACGAATCTACAAGATCATTGATATGCAGTCACATAAACAGCTTTAGAGCCGACTGCGGTGGCGTCTAGTAGCTAGTTCTGAACTAGGCCTAGTAGTCGTTGACGGTGGCGTTTGGCGGCAAAAGTAGGAACTATTTGAAAATTCAAAGTTGCAGTCCCTACTTGAATTAAAATACAGATACACACACTAATACAGTCATCACAATTAACACCGGTTATCAGACAGATTCTACACACACCCAAAGTACACGGGGCTACATGACCGCGTTGTCGCAGCCCCTAAACTAAGACACCAACCAACCATAAACAGCTTTCAAGGCAGAAACAGTCATTACAGCTTGAATGATTAAAAAAAAAGTATTTACCTGAAGAGTTGAATGTGAAGAAGATGTTTCTGATGTTTAAAGAACGTCATCCGGCAGTTCATGTATCCTACGAAACCTACAGGTGCATTATGAACATGGATTTTAACATATCGTTCGGATACCCACGTAGTGACACATGCACTCGTTGTGACGAATTCTCAGCCAAACTAAAAGCGCTGTCCTCAGAAAAGTATAAAGACGAAATTAAAAATCTGACAACCTTGAATGTTCTTCACAAAAGAAAAGCAGAATCATTCTACCAACGTAAAAGAGATGCAAGACACAACACTATGAAATCAAAGAAGATGGAAGCAATTTGTATGGATTTTGCCAAAAATGTTCCAATACCAAATATAAGTACCAACGATGTATACTACAAGCGTCAGCTATCAATGTATTCATTCAACATCCACATACTCTCTTCAGGGCAGTCGGTTTTCTATGTGTACCATGAGGGTATTGGCAAGAAAGGTCCCAACGAGGTTGCCTCCTGTCTCTTTCATTTCATTATGAACTACCTTGATGATGAAGTTCAAGAGCTTCAAGTATTTTGTGACTCTGCTGGAGGGCAAAACAAGAATTTCACTATTTTTCGCTTCATGCACTATGTTGTTGATAATCTCATCCATGGCTTAACGAAGTTGAAAATCACATTTCCAGAACGAGGACATTCATACATGGAAAGTGATAAGGACGTTGGGCTGTGGAATATGAAGCAAAGAATGGAAACTCCAAACGAGTTCATAAGCATGATTGAAAATTCAAGATTGAAACCATCGCCATTCATTGTGGTGCCAGTATGCAAGGAAATGCTATTTGCTTGGAAAGATCTTTTAGATCAGAAATATGTACTCAAATGTCCATTTAAGACCCAACCCGTCAGGGAACTTGTGGCCTTATCCAACCACCCTCGACTGCTGAACTGGAGAGCTACTTATAATGGCTCCTACGAATCCAGCTTCATAAAAAAGGCTGACAAAGGTGTTTCGACACAGAAGAAGGGAGAATTCCAACTACCTTCTTTGTCCTATTCAGGTAAAATTGTTAATACTCGTATATTTTTATCTAATGCTCTCCTTCAAAATTTTTCGTTAAAATTAGATGTGTGGAAAATGTGTAACAAATCTCTCAATTGCCCTCAGGTCTTCTTCCTATTTCCAAAGCTAAGTACCAGGATATAATGAGTCTCATGAAATTTTGTGGTCAGCCAGCAGTGAAGTTTTTCCAGGGATTGGCACATGAATGATAAATCGTGAGTTACCATGGCTTTAATAATAATAATAATAATAATAATAATAATAATAATAATAATAATAATAATATGAATACCATTGAAATAATAATCGCCTAATTATATTTTCTTACAGTCATACAGACAAAATTGTAGGGGCTGACCTGCCTGGTTTTCTTTATGTTTCAGGTGACTTACCTGGTTCTTTTCCTGAAGAAATCGGTGTTACAGTGGAATTTTTGGCATTGTTTCATATTACTGACTTTCTGGGCATTAAGCGTCCTTTTACTTGGTTCGCTACACTTCAGACATCAATATTTCAGTTTGTTTGAAATAAATAGTCTGTATGTGAAGTACTTATTACGTTTTGCAAATAAAAATTTGTTTTCTGGGTTTCATGAAAACAGTGACTTACCTGGTTTTTTCCCTATGCAGAATTGAACCAATTGTTAAACCAGAAAATGCACCTTTCCAACGTAGGTTCAACTTCAAGAAGGCGAACTGGCCTAAGTTCAGCTGTGAACTTGATGTAGCCATAGGGGAAGTGGAACCACAACCAGAAAACTATGACACCTTTATTTCCGCAGTGAAAAAAGTCTCGCGAAAGAACACACCAAGAGGATGCAAAACAGAATATATCCCAGGTCTTTCTGATCAGAATATATCTCTTTTGGATAACTACCGCAACTTGTATGATATGGACCCCTTCTCCGTAAAAACAATGGAAGCTGGGCATGCACTGATGATTTCTCTCGGTCAGCAACGCGCAGACAGATGGAACAGCTTGGTTTCTAATATCGTTATGAAACAGAATAGTAGACAAGCATGGCGTCATCTTAAGAATCTCAGTGGAGATCCAACTAGCTCGCCTTTTAACTTTACTCAAGTAACTGCTAATCAGATAGCACACCAACTGATCTTAAATGGAAAGACTTCAAAATCTAAGTCAAATACAGAGAAACTTGAACGGTGTATTGAAGAAGAGACTGATTTCCTTAAGGACCTGTTTACGATGGAAGAACTTATGAAAGCAATCGACGGTCTGAAATCGAACAAAGCAGCTGGGTTGGATGATCTCAGAGCGGAGCAAATAAAACAATTTGGACCAGCAACACTGCAATGGTTACTTTCATTGATGAACAACTGTACATCCAGGCTGAAGATTCCTAAGGTATAGAGAAAAGCTCGCATAGTTGCGATCCTAAAACCTAGGAAGACTCCGGATAGCCCAAAGAACTTTCGGCCAGTTTCACTTCTGTGTCACACCTATAAGTTGCTGGAGAGAATGATTCTTTGTAATAGAATATTTGATTCTATAGATAGCAAACTGATTTCTGAACAGGCAGGCTTTAGACCAGGCAGGTCATGCTGTGGACAAATTCTGAACCTTACTCAGCACATAGAGAATGGATTTGAGGAAAAGTGCATTACTGGTGTAGCCTTCATAGATTTAACTGCTGCTTACGACACTGTTAATCATAACACACTACTTCGCAAGATTTATGAACTGACAAAGGACTACTGGCTGACCTCACTGCTAAGAACTTTCCTTGAGAACGGAAGATTTTACGTGTCTCTCCTTGGGAAAAATAGTCGTTGGCGCCTCCAGAAGAATGGACTACCTCAAGGTAGTGACTTAGCACCAATGCTTTACAATGTATACACCAATGACCAGCCCAGAACAGAAGGCACCAGGCGATTTATCTACGCAGGTGACACTGCAGTAGCCGTGCAACGTCGTAGTTTTGAAGAAGTAGAACATTCTTTGTCCCGTGCTTTGGAAGGACTTGGTCGATACTATCACAGAAATAATTTGAAGCCAAATCCAGCCAAAACGCAAGTTTGTGCTTTCCACTTACGAAATAAAGAAGCAAAGAGGAGATTGAACATTAAGTGGCAAGGTGAAACAATCCTTCATTGTTTTACACCAAAATATCTTGGTGTCACCCTCGATCGAACTCTGTCTTTCAAGCAACATTGCTTGAACACCAAAAGTAAAGTATCTGCACGAAATAACATACTAAGATGCCTAACAGGAAGGACATGGGGTGCTCACCCCACCACTCTCAGAACTTCAGCCCTTGGGCTGAGCTTCTCAGCTGCTGAATATGCAGCACCGGTTTGGCTTTCTTCCTCACATTCCAAAGAGGTGGATATTGCTCTGAATGAGAATTCCAGAGTTGTATCTGGGTGTCTTAGACCAACACCACTTCAGAAGATTTACCCTCTTATAGGAATTTCTCCACCTCATGTCCGAAGAATGGTAGCAACAGCATCTGAGAAGAAACGGCAAGAAATCGATTCAAGGCATCCACTTTTCGGCCAACAACCAGCCCGACAGAGACTTAAGTCCAGAAACAGCTTTTTGAGGGGAGTAACAGCCCTCGAAGGCTCACACGAAGCTGCCCATGTGAAGATATGGAAGACAGAGATCACAGACCCAACTATTCCTCTATCAGAAAAAATGGCACCTGGTCACAACTTGCCATATGGAATTTGGAAATCATTGAACAGGCTGAGGACCGGGGTTTCACGCTGCAATAACAATCTCAAGAAATTGAACATGCTCGTCAACAATGATGAGTTAAGTGACTGCAGCATGTTACAAGATCCAGAACACCTGCTGATCTGCCCCTTGATGGACGACATATGTTCAAAGGACGATCTTTTGGCTGCAAATGCTAATGCTATAACTGTTGCTACTTACTGGCAAAATCTAATTTGATTTGGACACGGAAAATAAAATAAATACCGCCATCTTGACGGAAACGTAATCGCGGCCACCCAAATGTTAAAAGCTAAAATGTAATTACGACCAACATAATAATCCAGTCTCTACCAAATTTGCAACAACATATCTTTATGTGGGAAGCATATTCTGACCAAACTGCAAGATCATCAGCCCAATAGTTTGCAGATGGTGGCCAAATATGTGTGCAAATAAATTTCCCCTATCAATTCAAACACGGTGAAAACGAATTGAACGAAATTTGGTACAGAGGTAACACTAGCAAAAGGCACCTCAGTGTCATGTTTTATATCACTGCCATCTTGACGGAAACGGAATGATGGCCACCCAAATGTTAAAAGCTTAAATCAAATTACGGCCATCCTAATAATTTGATCTCTACCAGATTTTGCAACAACATGCCTTTTTGTGGAAAGCATCTTATGACTGACTACAAGGACATCAGCCCAATAGTTTGCAAATAGCGGCCATGTATGTGTGCAAATCCATTCCCCATATCAATTCAAACACGGTGCAACCGAATTGAAAGATTCTTTTACAGAGGTAGCATTAGCAAAGGGCACCTAATATTCATGTTTAATATCCCTATAGCACGTTGTATTTCAACAAGCTACTACAACCAACATTCAATTATACTCCTTGAAAAGGACAAAGAGTTATAACAATAACCATGCATTTAGGAGAAAGTAGGCTATGTGTTCTTTACTGAACATCTTGTTTTTGTACTAAGTGGAGATTAAGAGGAGGAATGAAACCATAGTCTCCAGTCTATCTACAAGTATATGCAACTAGAAATAATTTTCAATACAAACAATTTTCCCAACTCTTGTTTGGTGCAAAATATTGTAATAAAAGTTATATAGGTTGGTTCCTTAGGTTAGGGGCTGCGACAACGCGGTCTTGTAGCCCCGTGTACTTTGGGTCTGTGTAGAATCTGTCTGATAACCGGTGTTAATTGTGATGACTGTATTAGTGTGTGTTGTCTGTTTTTAATTCAAGTAAGGACTGCAGGCATTGAATTTCAAGTAGATCCTACTTTTGCCGCCAAACGCCACCGTCAACGACTACTAGTTCAGAACTTGGGTACTAGAAGCCACCGCAGTCGGCTCCTGGCGACGAACGGAGGAACCTAAGAGCGTTGTTTAACCTCTAATTTAACTTCACACAGGTGTAATTAGTGGAAGGTTTTTTAACACGCCATAAATCTATGACATGGGACCGCGGCGCCGGCTTTACTTCCCCTCCGAAGGAAGGCATACTGAGGGATTTTTAACGCTCTTAAAAGTTAGATAAATCGTAATTTCATGTATATTCTGTTACAATGACGCATAATGTTATGATACACATCGCTTAAATCGATAATCTGGTAGCAAAAATAATTGCCAGGACTGGGGTTCGAACCTGAGACCACATGATTCTCAGACCAAGACATTATTATCGGAACTATTACACCACAGATATTTAGAGTACAAGACTATTACTTATTTTCACGTACCGCCATGAAAGGCTAGCCAGTTCCCACGCAATGTGGGCTAATATCTTAATAGCCATTTTTTTTATTTAGTCAATTTACCCTCTAGGTTGGTGGTTCCCACGGACTCAGCGAGGGAACGCACCACTACCGCCTCTATGGGCAGTGTCCTGGAGCTGGGAACATCTGGTCGGGATGGATACAACTGGGGAGGTGTGATCAGCACTTCGCCCAGGCGGCCTCACCTGCAAAGCGAACAGGGGCCTCATGAGGGATGGGGAGGGATAGAAGATCGGGATGGATAGGCTAGGAAGAGGGAAGGAGGCGGCCGTGGCCTTACAGTAGGTACTGAGACAGTATTTTGCTATTTACTTGAACCCTGATACGCCAGCGAGACGTATTTTGAAATTATTGCTTGGCATTAGTTTGACTGCAGGCTTGAGACGCGGTACGCTTGTTATTCACTAAGGAGATGGATAGACAATCCCGCCACGCTCTTGATCACGTGCTCAGGTCATGCTCACTGACTTAGTCCTGCAACTATTTGATACATATATTGAACCCTTTATCCTCTGTTGGATAAATGATTCTATGTTTTATTTCTTCAATTAATAAATATTTCCACCAGCATCATGAAAGTAGCCAGACGGAGATGAGGAAATTTCAAGCATTTGTTGGAGACAGAGGGTACATGCCTGAAGCAGATTGACAAAAGGCTAAATACTTTAGCTGTGAAAGGAAATAGCCTAGCGATGTGTCAGAAGGACAGGTGTTGGCCGCCTCAGAAATAGAAGCGACGCGCAGTGAGACATGGTTCTGGTATGTTCATTGTGATGTTCGCGCCTATAAGAAATATGATGCAGTAACGTGAGTGGCTGATGAAGAAAATAGACACTCCTACGACGCCAAGATATGCTAAAAAACCGCCAAGTGACAGAAAGTGTGGGAACCAATGAGAGAAGAATGCCTATTTAGCGCGGCAGGTCTAGCGTGGGCACGCTCGGCTAGCATTCACGCGGGAGATCGCCTAGACAAAATCTCTACGATCGATTCTAGGATTAATGGGCATATTCTTGACCTGCGCTATTTTACGAGTTCAGTGATATTTATTTCATTCCTGTATCACCATTATTTTGTGAAATATTTATCTAAATTCCCCCACCATCAAGACCTAGGGCCAGTTCATTTATAAGTGGTGTGAAGAGCCAAGACTTTGCTTATTATTATTCTGTGCGTCTACGGACGTAGGCTTATTACTCTGTGCGTCTACGGACGTAGACTTTGATTTTGTGTGTCGTGGACACAGTTGGCTTATTATTATTGTGTGTGTCGAGGGCACAGGCTTATTATTCTGTGCGTCTACGGACGTAAGCTTATTATACTTTGTGTGTCGTGGACACAGTTTGACTATTACTTTGTGCGTCTAAGGACGTTGACAGTTTAACTTTGCGTGTCATGAAGGACACAGAAATTATTATTAAAAAGTGTTAAATTCAGTGTTAGATAGTCACAGTACTATATTTGTAGGGGCAGTATCTTCGATAATTCGCCAATAAACTGTTTTGGGGAAAGAAGTACCCGAACGGCGAATTTAGTAGTCAGACATCAAGTGTATAATAATTTAATTTTTGAATCAGCACGAGAGATGACATCATTGACCATGGAGGAAGCCTGGAAATATCAAGACTCCGTCAAGATGTTTGAGATGAGATAAGAAGAATCCAGTTGGGAAATGGCTGCAGATGTTCTTTGACGGATGGCTGGCTGAGGATGAGTACAGAATAATATTTATTATTATCTGATAAATTAACTTATGGTGTATGGGACATATCTTGTTTTGTAAATAATTTGCTTGTGTGATTAACGTAGTCTATTTAGTTTTGGTCTGACACACTTTTTGCATGGAAACAGCTCGCATATATATTTAGTAGAAGGTTCTTTTCTTGTTTGTTGTTTTAACTAACGTAGCTATGTGAACGGCCGTGTTTGCATATGTTACGCAATGCGGTTAAAACGTCTCTCGGAGATATGTTGTGTTTCAGAAGTAGGACTGAAGTAAAATAGTTATACAGTAGATTGGAGGGTAATTAATTTCTTTTGTTTTATTATTGATCAGATTCAATGAGATTATTGCCTTTGGAGCAATGTGATTTGTGACGAAGAGCAGTCAGCTCTATCGTAGGTTTTAGATTTTTTTAAATTGTCGGCGAGCATCCATTCAGCCGATCTGTGTAATAACGTATTGTCATTCCCAAATGTGTGTGTGTGTGAGTGTGCGTTTTTGTGTCATTACAAGCGGGAATTTCAGCGTAGACTGATTTCTGGCAGCTTGATGACAAATCCAGATTGTGACCTCGCGAGGGCAATTCTGGATATTTTGATTATGTCTGACCATATTTTGAAGTAGTTGAGTTTGTTGCTGTTGATTCCTTGAGATAACGGCACAGCTGGTCAGTTATATTTATACACACTGGAGTGGGACAATGGCAGGTGATTTAGGAAGAGGGGAGATGTTGCACAAGACGAACTGAAGGGTGCCAGCCAGGTCATTAGTGGAGAGTGCCTGTGTGGCTCGGTAATAACTTTAAATACAGAATAAGAACTGATCAATGATAAAAATTGTTTAATAAATGGGAGTTGCCCACGAATCACGATAATCTCCGAAGCGTTTGCTTAACATGCAGTTTTGTTCATATAATGTAATGTCAGCCAGTCAGGCTTTTGTTGTTGTTGGTTTATTCCATGTTTTTATTTTATTCAGTGACCCGTGAGTCACATGCTTGCTGTATTTCCTTGTTTATGTTGAGCAATTTGGCCCGTGTTGGCAGCTCAAAGTCAAGTGCGTCTTCGCGCTAATGAGGGTCCCGAGAGAGATTCCTGTAGATAGTAGATTTAGTGCGTGTGTCAGCATTACTTTTTAAGGGTTTTATTTAATGTCATGTTCCATATCCATAAACGTTGATTTACGAGATGATTGTTCGTAAGCATCGTGGCTGTTAACCCGTTGTAAACGAACAGTCATCCAAAGTACTCATTCCTCGTAGTTAGTCATTACGCGCACATAAAACCCAAATTGCAAGGTAGTGGAACCAGGATCCACATTTTAAATAAAAGGGGAGATCAGTCTGACTCCTCAAATTTATAGATATTCCTATCATGGGAAATTCAGGGAGGATTGTTTTTATATTTTATTGTTGTTTATTTCTTTTTATGCACTATAAGTCATTAAATCATGTTATTATTTTACATCTTGTCACCTTTCTTTCTCGATTTATAGTTTATATCCTATGACCCTTACCTCAGTAGAGCATGTTGTTTGGCGAACGTAAACATCACATAGGAACTGAGCGCGACCCCTTGATTAAGATTTCTTACATTAAACACTGCATTTCTGAAGGGTTCAATATGAAACGATAATCGACAGGGTTCGATTGTCCACCTCGATACAGGAGTGATGCATCTTGGGTAGATTGCCAGCTGAGACGTGGATGAGCAGTTTTGAAACGACACACACTTGAGTTCAGTGACATATGCAGTGAACATGTTATCGCTGTAGTAAGAAAGTTCCGTTTATCACGCAGTAATACGAGTGTTCTCTACTCGCGGCACGGATCGAACGGGTGAATTGCTACCATAGCAATATGCGGTTTTCCGTACTTCTGGTGTGTTTGATGTAACCCAGAGATTAAATATACCCGAGTGAACTTAGCTATTGCACAGACTTGTTAATACAGACTCCTCGATGAGGAAACCTACTACGTATATATTTGAAATGCAGGAAAGCATTAGTGTTCTCAAGAACAATACGACTGGATTTTATTGTGAGAACCTAGTTGTTGTAGCAATGATGGGCTAAACATATCGTGCAGGAATGTAATGCAGATGCAGAGTTGATCATTTGGAGTGACATCCTTATTAAACACTACAATGAAGAGGAAGAAACGTTGGGGAACGTTAGTTCTGATCCAGAAGTTTTAAAGTAGCCAAGAATGAAGAAACAACTCCAAATGAGCGAAACTACTTTATTGATAACGTCGAGGGAGCCTTGTACAAGCAATATGCAGGAACTCCGTTTCGTAGACAGTAGTTTTCGAGTTAGGAGGAAGTTGGTTCGGCGACTTGCAGCTCCAGCCATGAACTACTCAGGGATGATGGTTCAGTTCCTGAAAGGAATGTATATTCCTATACTTTCTTCAATCTCAACCAGAACTTCGCCCAAGGTAGCTGGAAAACTTTTCTTCTCTTGTAGACAGTAGTCCTTGTCACTTTTAGTTCGATACTTTTCACCAATATTTTATTAATTAGTATGAAATTCATTCGAAGACTAGATCTGGTTCTTTTTATCATTTCTGTTGGAGAGTGCAATTTATTGTGAAGTTAACAGTAAACGTGATGCTATTTAGAGCATTACTTTGTTGCTTTTGTTTTGAAAATTTTGGAAATAAAACCAAGCATTCAATTTTGTTGAGAAGATATCTGCAGCATAATTAGGACCAAGACGACGATATCTTTGTATAAGAATAGCAATTAGGAAGAAGATGGCCACACACTCGTGCACTTGATCTATTCCAAAAATATTTCAGTGATACTATTCGTATGGACTTATGACATTCTAGTAGAAATTCTTTCTTTTAGAAATGATAGTGCATTTTCATCGTTATTTTCCATGGTTATGGAATTATGGAAATCATCCAGCGAAAACAATTGTGAATTGATTGCCAAGGCATTTATAGCCTACTTTTATATTTCTTTTTGATTAAAGATTTTTCTTTAAATGAAATAATTTTTAGTTCGTTCAGTTTTTTGCTTGTGTCATTTCAATTCGTTTTTTGGGAAGACTCTTGGATAGATCATCGTTTGATTTAAAGGTTTGCGTGTATCTATTGATTTGATAATAGACTCCTTTCCATGGTGTAAGTCTCACGTGTTTTCGTCTGAGTAGTTGAGCCATTTTTCGAGTTTGGATAGGCGAAACTGAAACGACTATTTTGATAGTGTCTATTTACAATTTTTTCTCTCATATATAAGTCTTTATGGAAATAAATATATATAAATATATTGGAATTGTGAACTAAATTTAACAGTTCAAACTAGTATAACAGAACTTGTCGTAGACTTAAATGACGATAATTTATGGAAATAGATAATACAATTTATCTAATAGATTGTTGCTTCTTGTTTAGTGAAGTTAGAAAAGAAGTAATCTGTGGCACTTCTATATTCGTCTATGATAGGGCATGATATTTTCAGAGCAATTTTTGAAAGGTTTTAAATTTAATAACGTTTGGGATTAATTCTTGACAGCTTTGGAAAGCTGAATTAAGTTAAGGTATTGCAATTTTGTGCATACGATTTATTGTGTTAGTGAAGCGAATATTTGACATCATTGGATGGTCAATATTAATGTTGTATATTGTACCTACTCGTAGTCTTTTGAGAAGACATTAACGTTGTCATTGCGTTTTAGTAAGAGTGAAATTAGCTTTTGAGCTATCACTATTTTGGATATAAAGTTGTAGTTATCGTGAATTGGAATCACGAATGTTTCTCTTATATGCTTGTTTTATTCAAGTAACCCTACGTTTTATTCTTGCCTAGTAGAATTTGCCGGAGATGAATTGCTTATATCATGACACACATATATAAGTAACACAGCCACTTTTCGAATAAATTTAATTAATTCATGCAATATAATACATGTGATATTTCAGTAATTTTAGCAAAAATATACTGCATTCATTGAAGCATATAAATAGTTAATAAACTATTTTCATAACTTGTAACACTATTCGATTATCTTAATTGATTGTTGAATGCAACGAATTAAGAAAATGATAACCTTGAAACATACTTGTAAAATTAAATGAAGATTGGCAGCGTTTAGAACAAAATCCTAATTAAGAATATTACTTGTATATAAAATGTAAAATATGTATAAATCCTTAATAAGGGTATAACATCAGTGCATAATTTAATATTGTATTTTTCTTGTAATTTGTTCAGCGGATGATACGAGCAGTAAGATGGGGCCTTATTATAGGCATTTATTTAAAACTATTTTTCATCATTTGATCTAAAGAAGCTTTTCTTTAATTTTGTGTCTAGTTGACGGACATTCATCATTAACCAGTCAATAAACTGAATTTAATTTTAAAAGAATCTTAGAACGACTGGTGTTTTCTATTAGAAAAGGGGAGTGCGTTAGGAGGACCAGTGGGTAGTTTTTCCTTCAGTTTGCTTAAACTTAACGCCCGAGATATTCTTACTGTATTTTAGAGTCTCTTGTTCGAGTTCTTTTGAGCTTCGTTTCATCGTAATTTTATACACCACTGGCATCTTCGTACCGCATTCTTTAATATCGACGTACCCTGATCACTGGTTGATCCTAGTTGGTAGGTTTTTCAGAGGTCATTTCAGCCGGGAACTTCTAGAATCTACGATCCAGTTTTTCCATCGGATTGCAACAGGTAAGACCACGTGGATTACGGGTACATCTATATATGGCGACCCAATTTATGGGGCTATCGAATTGGCATTCTCGATTTCTCCAATGCTAAACCCATGTGTGAGAATCCATTTTTATGAGATTATTGAGTTTAGCAGTTTTCGAACGATGTAGTCGTTAGCAAAATTTTCTTTGGCACTGCTACGATTATACACGTCGAATTCGTTGGGAATTCACGTTTCTTTAAATCGTGAAGATGAGTTTACTCAATCTACCTGGCATACAGATAGAATTATCGCCATTGCTTAAATTTATTTGTTTTGTGCGTGCCTAGTAAAATGTAATTTGATTGATTACGACATGACCATAAAAGAGATTTCTAGGAAATTTTTACGGATCAGCGTGGTCAGATGGGACATGACATGGGGCCATTTCTCACTCCATGCTTGTCGGCCATTTCGCGTTAGTTACCGGCGATGATTATTTGTAGATCATCTGTAATAATAGAATCACTTTCTTTAATAATAAAATAAATAATTCATCATTTCAACTTTAATTTAAACCGTTTCTAATATAAATCACCGTCGTTGCATTCCTCCTATTTTCTTATAGACTTAATTTATATAATAAGTTTAGAAGCAAAACGAAATTCAATGCTTGTATTGGTGAAAAGGGTCATTCTAAATGTGTCAATTCTGCTATTTATGTATTGCATTCATGTGTTTTCTATAATTGTATTTACCATGACAGCTGTGTCAAATGAGGACATTGCCAATATGTTGAAGGCAATACAGGAGAAGATGGGCAGTCACGCCAATGAATTAGCTGAGATCAGGAGTAATTGCCAAACTAGTTTTGACAATATCAACTCCATTGTCAATAAGAATACTGAATTAGTTCAGGAATCTGTAGGGGATATTAATTAAATGCACTTGTCCCTCAAATATCTTCAAGATAGTAATCGTAAGATTGCAGCTAAAGCTAAAGATATAAAGGAAAAGATAAATGATGTAGAAACAGGCATCGACAGTGTGACAGCCGATGTCAAACTTGTTCAACTTGACATTAGTAGTAATAATGTAGAAGTCAGCCATGTTAGATCTAATGTTGCATCATTAGAAGTAAGAGCCATAAGCACTGAAGGCAAATTAGATGCAACTCAAGTTGATATTACTGCAATGCAGGGTAAAATAAATTCAACTGAAAGTAAAATAGATTCAATTGAAGGCAAATTAGATGCAGCTCAAGTTGATATTACTGCAATGCAAGGTAAAATAGATTTAACAGAAGGCATTGTAACTGGTATACGAGCTAGTATTTCTACCATAAAGGAGGATGTTAGAAATATTAAATCGGAACTAGACAGTAATCAGAAAGAAAATAAAAATAGCTTAGATGCATTGCAATTGCAGTTTTCAAACGAAGCAAGTGCAACGCAAGAAACTCTAACCAAATTAGAGAGTGATATGGCCCAACTTAAAGAAAAAGTTGAAGATCACAACAAGGTCTTGAGAAAGGATATAGAGATCGATCTCAAGGCTATTGTTAACGATCAAGTGACCATCTTAAGGGGGGAAATCACAAAAATAAATGAAGATGTCATTAAAAGTATTAAGTCAGATTTTGAATTAAAGATTAACAGAACAGAATTAAGACTTAACCAAGATATTTCCCAGGCTAGAATAGACACTGATAAACGAATCGATTCAGTTCAGACTATGCAGGTCGAAAGCGTTACTGTTCTTAGGGAGGATTTAGAAACGCAGATTAAGGCGTAATTCTGAAAGTAGACCAAGTTAAAATAGATCTAAACTCAGAGCGTGAAAAGAAAACATCGGAATTAAACGAGATCAGACTAGAGTTACAAACGTTCAGGTTAATGGATCACATAGACATAAATAAATTAAGAGCGGAAATCAACTCACAATTGGAAACGTTGGGGGAACCTATAAATTCCGATGGGGAAGGAACGGTACACCATTTAAGGGACAGGATGGATACCACAACGCCAGCTAGAAACTATTTAGCGAGGTTGAATAAGGCACATGAAACAGAACAGAGTCATGCTAGATCAGAGATCCCGAATGAGGCTACGCCAGAAATAAATCCCAGAGATTTTAGGATATCAACGCCTAATGACAGATCTAATGTCATGATAGTGAGGAATTACGAGGAGAAAATTAAGAAATTTTCAAATACGGAGGGCTTGACTCCTATAGAATTCATTAGAAATCTACAAGATCACTTTGCGGAACATCATGATGCAAGGGACAGAGAACTGCGGATTGTTGAGAAGCATCTGGCAGATGCACCGTTAAATTGGTTCCGTGCTTTTCGATAACTTCGAACAGTTTTCGGAAGCATTTATTAAAAGATTCTGGTCGATAGAGATACAACACGCAGTGAGGGCGGAAGTATATTCAAGGAAGTATAGTAGTACTGGACCCACCAGTTATTCTGAATTCTTCACATCTCAGTTAGCCCGCCTTAGATATCTTCAACCCCCATTGAGACAGGAGGAAATTCTCGAGACAATTTCACGCCAGTTACCGGTGGAAGTTAGAAGGAATTTAATATCATCAGGCGTAGAGGATTTAGCGGCAATGGACGACTTGCTGCGTAGGCTAGACCATACTTCTATGTCGCCGACCATAGATAAAAGCGGAAGGACGGAAACTAAGACCGCGAACGCGGTAGTCGTTGATCAAACTCAACAAACAGAAAGGTCAAATAGGACAGAATCTAGATGGGAAAGGTCCGATGAGGAACAGTAGAACGTACAGTCGAAGATTTGAAGATAGAAACAACCAGCGACCATATGGAAATTACCAACAGAGATACGATCGAGACCGGGATAGACCTAACCAAACAGATCGTAATCAAGAAAGATATAAACCTTACGAAAGTAGAAATAGGAATGATAGGTATATGAATGGAAATCAGGAAAGGGAACAATACCAAACTAGGAATAACAGGTATCGAGGTTATCAGAACATTAACCGATACTACGATAATAGGGATAGACAAGGCCAGTATCAGCAACAGAATAGAGGTCAACAAGGGTTTGCCAGATACAAAAACTACCGAGACAAAAACTATTATAACCAGGAAGATAAAGAACAATCTAGAAAGGACAGGGATAGGCATGAGGAAAGGAAGGATCGAAGGGACACAGAAAGTGAGCCTGAACCTAACACTAGCCATCACACTAGTGATAATGAAAGGGGTTCACAGGAAAAAAAACGCCAATTACGGAATCCCGGAAGGATTAAACAGCCAGCCGTCTCCATTTGACATAATTATACAAGATGTTTATGAGGTCACGGACGAAGATTTGTTATACGAAGAAATGGAAGGAATTGTGAGTAAACGTGCTGAATTGCCTATTATTGAAATCTCTGTGGGCAACCAACATTGCAGGTCTCTTATAGACACGGGAGCGGTCATTTCAATCATGTCCGAAGATTGCGTTTTGAAATTAGAAAAGGAACAACAATTTACCACATTGCCAGCTTCATCGATTTAAGTTAGAGGACTATTTCAAGATAAGTCGATGAAATGCAAATTACAAGTCCAGCTGAAGTTCAGTATAAATGAAAGATGTTTTGAACATATTTTCGTGGTGCTCACAAATATCAATTTTGAAATAATCCTAGGGATTGACTTTATTACCCGTACCAGAATTACCATTGACATGGACAGGAGAATTATCAGGTTCCCAGAGAAAACTATTAGGAAGATAGTACATGAAGATATTGATTCCAATGAGGATGTGGAAAATTTGATCAGGCAAGAAGTTTTAGAAAATATAATAAATCAGACCGAGCAAGAAAGAGAGCATTATGCACTTTACGTCGAGGGATCTACAGAAAGTATTTCAAGAAAGTGGAATAAAACGCAAAATTCTGTTCATTAACGAATACCTAGAATGGTGTAATAAAAGTATTCGCACACTTTTATTAGCTAGGTTGGGAGGAGGATGAGACAGTATTTTGCTATTTACTTGAACCCTGATACGACAGCGAGACGTATTTTGAAATTATTGCTTGGCATTAGTTTGACTGCAGGCTGGAGACGCGGTACGCTTGTTATTCACTAAGGAGATGGATAGACAATCCCGCCACGCTTTTGATCACGTGCTCAGGTCATGCTCACTGACTTAGTCCTGCAACTATTTGATACATATATGAAACGATAATCGACTGGGTTCGATTGTCCACCTCGATACAGGAGTGGGTAGATTGCCAGCTGAGACGTGGATGAGCAGTTTTGAAACGACACACACTTGAGTTCAGTGACATATGCAGTGAACATGTTATCGCTGTAGTAAGAAAGTTCCGTTTATCACGCAGTAATACGAGTGTCCTCTACTCGCGGCGCGGATCGAACGGGTGAATTGCTACCATAGCAATATGCGGTTGTCCGTACTTCTGGTGTGTTTGATATAACCCAGAGATTAAATATACCCGAGTGAACTTAGCTATTGCACAGACTTGTTAATACAGACTCCTCGATGAGGAAACCTACTACGTATATATTTGAAATGCAGGAAAGCATTAGTATTCTCAAGAACAATACGACTGGATTTTATTGTGAGAACCTAGTTGTTGTAGCAATGATGGGCTAAACATATCGTGCAGGAATGTAATGCAGATGCAGAGTTGATCATTTGGAGTGACATCCTTATTAAACACTACAATGAAGAGGAAGAAACGTTGGGGAACGTTAGTTCTGATTCAGAGGTTTTAAAGTAGCCAAGAATGAAGAAACAACTCCAAATGAGCGAAACTACTTTATTGATAACGTCGAGGGAGCCCTGTACAAGCAATATGCAGGAACTCCGTTTCGTAGACAGTAGTTTTCGAGTTAGGAGGAAGTTGGTTCGGCGACTTGCAGCTCCAGCCATGAACTACTCAGGGATGATGGTTCAGTTCCTGAAAGGAATGTATATTCCTATACTTTCTTCAATCTCAACCAGAACTTCGCCCAAGGTAGCTGGAAAACTTTTCTTCTCTTGTAGACAGTAGTCCTTGTCACTTTTAGTTCGATACTTTTCACCAATATTTTATTAATTAGTATGAAATTCATTCGAAGACTAGATCTGGTTCTTTTTATCATTTCTGTCGGAGAGTGCAATTTATTGTGTAGTTAACAGTAAACGTGATGCTATTTAGAGCATTACTTTGTTGCTTTTGTTTTGAAAATTTTGGAAATAAAACCAAGCATTCAATTTTGTTGAGAAGATATCTGCAGCATAATTAGGACCAAGACGACGATATCTTTGTATAAGAATAGCAATTAGGAAGAAGATGGCCACACACTCGTGCACTTGAACTATTCCAAAAATATTTCAGTGATACTATTCGTATGGACTTATGACATTCTAGTAGACATTCTTTCTTTCAGAAATGATAGTGCATTTTCATCGTTATTTTCCATGGTTATGGAATTATGGAAATCGTCCAGCGAAAACAATTGTGAATTGATTGCCAAGGCATTTGTAGCCTACTTTCATATTTCTTTTTGATTAAAGATTTTTCATTAAATGAAATTTTTAGTTCGTTCAGTTTTTAGCTTGTGTTATTGCAATTCGTTTTTGGGAAGACTCTTGGATAGATCATCCATGGTGTAAGTCTCACGTGTTTTCGTCTGAGTAGTTGAGCCATTTTTCGAGTTTGGATAGGCGAAACTGAAACGACTATTTTGATAGTGTCTATTTACAATTTTTTCTCTCATATATAAGTCTTTATGGAAATAAATATATATAAATATATTGGAATTGTGAACTAAATGTAACAGTTCAAACTAGTATAACAGAACTTGTCGTAGACTTAAATGACGATAATTTATGGAAATAGATAATACAATTTATCTAATAAATTGTTGCTTCTTGTTTAGTGAAGTTAGAAAAGAAGTAATCTGTGGCACTTCTATATTCGTCTATGATAGGGCATGATATATTCAGAGCTATTTTTGAAAGGTTTTAAGTTTAATAACGTTTGGGATTAATTCTTGACAGCTTTGGAAAGCTGAATTGGTATTGCAATTTTGTGCATACGATTTATTGTGTTAGTGAAGCGAATATTTGACATCATTGGATGGTCAATATTAATGTTGTATATTGTACTCGTAATCTTTTGAGAAGACATTAACGTTGTCATTGCGTTTTAGTAAGAGTGAAATTAGCTTTTGAGCTATCACTATTTTGGATATAAAGTTGTAGTTATCGTGAATTGGAATCACGAATGTTTCTCTTATATGCTTGTTTTATTCAAGTAACCCTACGTTTTATTCTTGCCTAGTAGAATTTGCCGGAGATGAATTGCTTATATCATGACACACATATTTAAGTAACACAGCCACTTTTCGAATAACTTTAATTAATTCATGCAATATAATACATGTGATATTTCAGTAATTTTAGCAAAAATATACTGCATTCATTGAAGCATATAAATAGTTAATAAACTATTTTCATAACTTGTAACACTATTCGATTATCTTAATTGATTGTTGAATGCAACGAATTAAGAAAATGATAACCTTGAAACATACTTGTAAAATTAAATGAAGATGGGCAGCGTTTAGAACAAAATCCTAATTAAGGATATAACTTGTATATAAAATGTAAAATATGTATAAATCTTTAATAAGGGTATAACATCAGTGCATAATTTAATATTGTATTTTTCTTGTTATTTGTTCAGCGGATGATATGAGCAGTAAGATGGGGCCTTATTATAGGCATTTATTTAAAACTATTTTTCATCATTTGATCTAAAGAAGCTTTTCTTTAATTTTGTGTCTAGTTGACGGACATACATCATTAACCAGTCAATAAACTGAATTTAATTTTAAAAGAATCTTAGAACGACTGGTGTTTTCTATTAGAAAAGGGGAGTGCGTTAGGAGGACCAGTGGGTAGTTTTTCCTTGAGTTTGCTTAAACTTAACGACCGATATATTTTACTGTACTTTAGAGTCTCTTGTTCGAGTTATTTTGAGCTTAGTTTCATCGTAATTTTATACACCACTGGCATCTTCGTACCGCATTCTTTAATATCGACGTATCCTGATCCCTGGTTGATCCTAGTTGGTAGGTTTTTCAGAGGTCATTTCAGCCGGGAACTTCTAGAATCTACGATCCAGCTTTTCCATCGGATTGCAACAGGTAAGACCACGTGGATTACGGGTACATCTATATATGGCGACCCAATCTATGGGGATATCGAATTGGCATTCTCGATTTCTCCAATGCTAAACCCATGTGTGAGAATCCATTTTTATGAGATTATTGAGTTTAGCAGTTTTCGAACGATGTAGTCGTTAGCAAAATTTTATTTGGCACTGCTACGATTATACACGTCGAATTCGTTGGGAATTCACGTTTCTTTAAATCGTGAAGATGAGTTTACTCAATCTACCTGGCATACAGATAGAATTATCGCCATTGCTTAAATTTATTTGTTTTGTGCGTGCCTAGTAAAATGTAATTTGATTGATTACGACATGACCATAAAAGAGATTTCTAGGAAATTTTTATGGATCAGCGTGGTCAGATGGGACATGATATGGGGCCATTTCTCACTCCATGCTTGTCGGCCATTTCGCGTTAGTTACCGGCGATGATTATTTGTAGATCATCTGTAATAATAGAATCACTTTCTTTAATAATAAAATAAATAATTCATCATTTCAACTTTAATTTAAACCGTTTCTAATATAAATCACCGTCGTTGCATTCCTCCTATTTTCTTATTGACTTAATTTATATAATAAGTTTAGAAGCAAAACGAAATTCAATGCTTGTATTATTGAAAAGGGTCATTCTAAATGTGTCAATTCTGCTATTTATGTATTGCATTCATGTGTTTTCTATAATTGTATTTACCATGACAGCTGTGTCAAATGAGGACATTGCCAATATGTTGAAGGCAATACAGGAGAAGATGGGCAGTCACGCCAATGAATTAGCTGAGATCAGGAGTAATTGCCAAACTAGTTTTGACAATATCAACTCCATTGTCAATAAGAATACTGAATTAGTTCAGGAATCTGTAGGGGATATTAATCAAATGCACTTGTCCCTCAAATATCTTCAAGATAGTAATCGTAAGATTGCAGCTAAAGCTAAAGATATAAAGAAAAAGATAAATGATGTAGAAACAGGCATCGACAGTGTGACAGCCGATGTCAAACTTGTTCAACTTGACATTAGTAGTATTAATGTAGAAGTCAGCCATGTTAGATCTAATGTTGCATCATTAGAAGTAAGAGCTATAAGCACTGAAGGCAAATTAGATGCAACTCAAGTTGATATTACTGCAATGCAGGGTAAAATAAATTCAACTGAAAGTAAAATAGATTCAACTGAAGGCAAATTAGATGCAGCTCAAGTTGATATTACTGCAATGCAAGGTAAAATAGATTTAACAGAAGGCATTGTAACTGGTATACGAGCTAGTATTTCTACCATAAAGGAGGATGTTAGAAATATTAAATCGGAACTAGACAGTAATCAGAAAGAAAATAAAAATAGCTTAGATGCATTGCAATTGCAGTTTTCAAACGAAGCAAGTGCAACGCAAGAAACTCTAACCAAATTAGAGAGTGATATGGCCCAACTTAAAGAAAAAGTTGAAGATCACAACAAGGTCTTGAGAAAGGATATAGAGATCGATCTCAAGGCTATTGTTAACGATCAAGTGACCATCTTAAGGGGGGAAATCACAAAAATAAATGAAGATGTCATTAAAAGTATTAAGTCAGATTTTGAATTAAAGATTAACAGAACAGAATTAAGACTTAACCAAGATATTTCCCAGGCTAGAATAGACACTGATAAACGAATCGATTCAGTTCAGACTATGCAGGTCGAAAGCGTTACTGTTCTTAGGGAGGATTTAGAAACGCAGATTAAAGGCGTAATTCTGAAAGTAGACCAAGTTAAAATAGATCTAAACTCAGAGCGTGAAAAGAAAACATCGGAATTAAACGAGATCAGACTAGAGTTACAAACGTTCAGGTTAATGGATCACATAGACATAAATAAATTAAGAGCGGAAATCAACTCACAATTGGAAACGTTGGGGAAACCTATAAATTCCGATGGGGAAGGAACGGTACACCATTTAAGGGACAGGATGGATACCACAACGCCAGCTAGAAACTATTTAGCGAGGTTGAATAAGGCACATGAAACAGAACAGAGTCATGCTAGATCAGAGATCTCGAATGAGGCTACGCCTGAAATAAATCCCAGAGATTTTAGGATATCAACGCCTAATGACAGATCTAATGTCATGATAGTGAGGAATTACGAGGAGAAAATTAAGAAATTTTCAAATACGGAGGGCTTGACTCCCATAGAATTCATTAGAAATCTACAAGATCACTTTGCGGAACATCATGTTGCAAGGGACAGAGAACTGCGGATTGTTGAGAAGCATCTGGCAGATGCACCGTTAAATTGGTTCCGTGCTTTTCGATAACTTCGAACAGTTTTCGGAAGCATTTATTAAAAGATTCTGGTCGATAGAGATACAACACGCAGTGAGGGCGGAAGTATATTCAAGGAAGTATAGTAGTACTGGACCCACCAGTTATTCTGAATTCTTCACATCTCAGTTAGCCCGCCTTAGATATCTTCAACCCCCATTGAGACAGGAGGAAATTCTCGAGACAATTTCACGCCAGTTACCGGTGGAAGTTAGAAGGAATTTAATATCATCAGGCGTAGAGGATTTAGCGGCAATGGACGACTTGCTGCGTAGGCTAGACCATACTTCTATGTCGCCTACCATAGTTAAAAGCGGAAGGACGGAAACTAAGACCGCGAACGCGGTAGTCGTTGATCAAACTCAACAAACAGAAAGGTCAAATAGGACAGAATCTAGATGGGAAAGGTCCGATGAGGAACAGTAGAACGTACAGTCGAAGATTTGAAGATAGAAACAACCAGCGACCATATGGAAATTACCAACAGAGATACGATCGAGACCGGGATAGACCTAACCAAACAGATCGTAATCAAGAAAGATATAAACCCACGGTCTACTCTAGAAAGGTCGGAAGGTTCGACCTGACAACACTGTAGCTACTGTTGTTGTCAGTCATATGTCGTCGCGAGCGCATGAACAGCTGTTTGCTAGCGACAAAAACTACCGAATTAATACAGTATTGGACAATATGTTTAGGAAAACAACAGTTTATTTTTATTTACATATAGAGATGACCAGTGTTACAATCGGAAATAAGTGAATAACGTGCATATGATCGTTAAAAGTTGTTATAAGAGCCAGGCAGCTGATATTAGGCGTGAATGAACGGAAATAATTTACCAACATAAATGTGTTTAGCAAAATATAGGAAATTCTTTTAGGCTTCTTTTCGTATTTTACTACTCTGAAGTACGGTAATAAAATAAATTGGCGGTGTTATAATAATAATAATAATATGGAGTAAGTAGATGCAATTGAGGGTTATGTGATCCAAAATGTAGGCTATCTACCATAACATATTTACACTGTAGGCCTATAAGCCCTCAATTCCGCCACACATGTATGTAGATAATTTACTACCATTATAGAAATACTCTGTTGCTGCTGGTATTTCATAAATGTTTCAGATTACTTCTGTTTCCTTCCTAAAGTGTCTGCAACTTCCTCTTCCCATAACCAAGTTTGCTGACATCAATAGCATCATTCCTTGCCTGTGAATAATTCTTTAGCAATACATTGGCAATGACTGAAAGTATTTTTTCACTTAGTAGACTAATTTCCACTCCACAAAGGCACACATCATTTGGAAAACCAGTATCATCAAATAAAATTGTTTTAGACACAACTACTAGCACCCTCTTTTGATTTGGACACTTTAAGAACCTGTCTTCATTATCATCATTGGAGATCAATGCACTTAGGACACAGCTAGCAGTGTCAGCAATGTGGTACACTAGATCTGATGGAACAGTGAGACCACCTCTGTTAAGGGTGTCAAAGTAAGGATCATTGGTAGAGGCTTCTTTTCCTACTAAACAATCAACACAAAGTGAACATTCTAGCTTTGAGGAGACCTGGAATGCAGCATAACCTGATATATACAGGAGACAGGAAGCGTCAACTTGAAAGTCAAAAATATTTGTTTCCTGAACAACGCTTAAAAATGGGGCTACATTTGCAGAACCTGTCCCTTCTGTATTTACATTTTGTAAGTCATTGTAAGTGTCAAAGGACCATTTCAGAACACCATACTTGGCAGATTTTATGCCTAAGAGAGATTTCAATCGCAGTTTTTTTTCTGCCTCTAAAACTTGAAGAAATGAAACATTGTAGTTTCCACCCGATAACTGTCTGTAGCAACTGAAGCGTTCCTCAAGATTGTCCGTTTGTAACTTGCCAGGCAGCACAAACTCTACCTTAAGGGTTTGCAAACTGTACTCAATAAATTCAATTAAAACTGAAGTGCTCTGAAACAAAGCCTTATGGGTATCACGGGTTAACCCACCTTCCTTAACGCATTCCCAGTGTTGCAGCCATATTAAAAACTGCCTTAAGAATACTAGGCGTTCATCTTCAACAGTGTAAAAGGGATTTGCCCATTCATTTCTTTTTAGAGTACCTATTAGTTTCGATTTAACATTTACAATGGTCCACCACTTAAGGATTATGAGAATAAACTGACAAGTACCTTCACTCGAAACAATTCCAGATCCACTTTGAAATTCAGATCTTAAAGCACTGTAAGTTGACTCGTGGAAAATATTACATGCTAGTGAAACCTTCTGTCTTTCTAAGTTACTCGGATACAACGTTTTGTGATTCAGTTTATGTGCTGGTCTCAACAGTGGGCTGGCAAATTTACCATGGAGGTATATTTGTTTTAAGTCTGAAAACTTTGCTATCAAAAGGGTGTTGGGTTCCTCAAAATCTGGAAAATGCAATGACTGGGAAGAATCCTTCTTATTGATCCAACAGTTTCTTATGTTCTTTAAGATATGAACAAAGTCATATGTTAAAAATGTTTTATAAGGGGGATCAACATTATCAGTGGCATAATCCAGACTGCTGCCCTGGAGCAGCTCAAACATGCTTCTGTTTACCCTGTGATTATCTGAAACAATAGTAATAATGTGGCAGCCACATTTTTTGAGCAAATCGATAACTACTTTGATCAAGGTATACAAATCAGCTCCAGTCAAATTCTTCACAGGGTAAAGAGCAACTACTTCCCTGAAGCTACCAAACAATGACGAAACTAGAAATGCTTGGACAGTTTTAGCTTCAATGTTTTGTTGGTTTTCAGCACAGCCATACAGATTCCCAGATTTATAATCAATATGTGGCTTGATGTACATTTCATCAATCTGACTAACCAGGCGCTCTCTTTCTGTCAACTTTCTCATAACATTCTTCAAAAAATGTTCATTATTGCACACAGTTTGTGGTGACACTGAAAATATGGAGGTCAAGTGTTGCAGATATTTCATGTGAGGTAAAATTATCCAAGATGTTGCTCGAATAGCAGCATAACAATTTGGAGAGTGCATATACATCATGAATGCCCACAAAATATACTCTGTTGAGTATCGCCTAGCCTTGCTGAAAATTAAGTTCAAATGTTCAATGGTGAATTTAATTTGTCTCTCAATGTTAAGTTGTGGATCACTTTTTTCTGTGAACAATGAAAGAAGAACATTCAACTTGTCTTGAATGTCCGACAATACAGACTCAGCACTTTGATGGGTAACATAGTGTTCATTATAAAACCCATACTTTTTCAAGATGCACTCTAACTGAGACCAGCGGGTGAGTTTCAGGTTCCCTGTTAGTGTTTCATGCAGTTCATTTCTGGATAAAATGTTCTGCTTCACACATACTTCACAAGTCATGTCATTGTGTATCTTAACACTCACTGTTATTTGTGGAATCTTCTGAAAGTTGCACTGATAAATTACTACACTATCACAACCGGTATAAATACACCAATCCTTGAACAGCTGTGGTTTATTGTGGATGCTAGCAGCAAATGAAGAAAAATCTCTAATAGTGTCCTTCACCAAAAATTCTTGTGCTCTCAATTGAAGAGTTTCACCCTGCTTGACTCTTCTGTCCTCAGGATCCCTTCGCTTCTTGGTTTCAGGAATAGACAAGTATGATGGTAAATCTGGAAAAATTGTAGGCAGGGCTCCTGATGCCAATTTCAATCTATCCATTGGGCGCTCCTTCCATTCTCCAGATGAGTCTTTATATTTCTCTGCCTTAATAATATCACCTTCGTGAAAATGGTTTATGCAAACTACAGACCATTTCGAAGGTTTCCAGTCCTTTCGAGGAATTTTCCTAATCCAGGCCTGGCGCAGATTTTCGTCACTTGGGAACCTAAACACTGGCGTGTAGCCTCCCTTACTTGGATAATTTGCGTTACAGTTGGGCACACAACATTTATCTGGCATTGTTACGGTGCCGAAACATACCTGGAAAATCAAAGTTCAAAACATGAAGAACGACATGTGATAATTCCATGTACCGTATTTGCCAGATACAAAGCCCACTCGTCAGTGTGTTCTCGAATAGGGATTACAGTTTTAAAAAACTCACCTGGAAGGGTAGAATAAACGCTACTATATAGCGTATAAACGTACAAAGCGTAACAAACAAAATATAGAAGGAAATAACGCTGTTTGATAAACAAGAACACCTGCCAGACTGAACGTTCCCTTCGTGTTCCCGCCTGACATCTATGACTGATGAACATGTTGCCAGGTCTCAGCCTTCCGACCTATCTAGAGTAGACCGTGTATAAACCTTACGAAAGTAGAAATAGGAATGATAGGTATATGAATGGAAATCAGGAAAGGGAACAATACCAAACTAGGAATAACAGGTATCGAGGTTATCAGAACATTAACCGATACTACGATAATAGGGATAGACAAGGCCAGTATCAGCAACAGAATAGAGGTCAACAAGGGTTTGCCAGATACAAAAACTACCGAGACAAAAACTATTATAACCAGGAAGATAAAGAACAATCTAGAAAGGACAGGGATAGGCGTGAGGAAAGGAAGGATCGAAGGGATAGCCATCACACTAGTAATAATGAATGGGGTTCACAGGAAAAAAAACGCCAATTACGGAATCCCGGAAGGATTAAACAGCCAGCCGTCTCCATTTGACATAATTATACAAGATGTTTATGAGGTCACGGACGAAGATTTGTTATACGAAGAAATGGAAGGAATTGTGAGTAAACGTGCTGAATTGCCTATTATTGAAATCTCTGTGGGCAACCAACATTGCAGGTCTCTTATAGACACGGGAGCGGTCATTTCAATCATGTCCGAAGATTGCTTTTTGAAATTAGAAAAGGAACAACAATTTACCACATTGCCAGCTTCATCGATTTAAGTTAGAGGACTATTTCAAGATAAGTCGATGAAATGCAAATTACAAGTCCAGCTGAAGTTCAGTATAAATGAAAGATGTTTTGAACATATTTTTGTGGTGCTCAAAAATATCAATTTTGAAATAATCCTAGGGATTGACTTTATTACCCGTACCAGAATTACCATTGACATGGACAGAAGAATTATCAGGTTCCCAGAGAAAACTATTAGGAAGATAGTACATGAAGATATTGATTCCAATGAGGATGTGGAAAATTTGATCAGGGAAGAAGTTTTAGAAAATATAATAAATCAGACCGAGCAAGAAAGAGAGCATTATGCACTTTACGTCGAGGGATCTACAGAAAGTATTTCAAGAAAGTGGAATAAAACGCAAAATGCTGTTCATTAACGAATACCTAGAATGGTGTAATAAAAGTATTCGCACACTTTTATTAGGTAGGTTGGGAGGAGGATGAGACAGTATTTTGCTATTTACTTGAACCCTGATACGACAGCGAGACGTATTTTGAAATTATTGCTTGGCATTAGTTTGACTGCAGGCTGGAGACGCGGTACGCTTGTTATTCACTAAGGAGATGGATAGACAATCCCGCCACGCTCTTGATCACGTGCTCAGGTCATGCTCACTGACTTAGTCCTGCAACTATTTGATACATATATGAAACGATAATCGACTGGGTTCGATTGTCCACCTCGATACAGGAGTGATGCATCTTGGGTAGATTGCCAGCTGAGACGTGGATGAACAGTTTTGAAACGACACACACTTGAGTTCAGTGACATATGCAGTGAACATGTTATCGCTGTAGTAAGAAAGTTCCGTTTATCACGCAGTAATACGAGTGTCCTCTACTCGCGGCGCGGATCGAACGGGTGAATTGCTACCATAGCAATATGCGGTTGTCCGTACTTCTGGTGTGTTTGATATAACCCAGAGATTAAATATACCCGAGTGAACTTAGCTATTGCACAGACTTGTTAATACAGACTCCTCGATGAGGAAACCTACTACGTATATATTTGAAATGCAGGAAAGCATTAGTATTCTCAAGAACAATACGACTGGATTTTATTGTGAGAACCTAGTTGTTGTAGCAATGATGGGCTAAACATATCGTGCAGAAATGTAATGCAGATGCAGAGTTGATCATTTGGAGTGACATCCTTATTAAACACTACAATGAA
Organism: Meconema thalassinum; assembly: GCA_946902985.2. Lineage (NCBI taxonomy): Eukaryota > Metazoa > Arthropoda > Insecta > Orthoptera > Tettigoniidae > Meconema > Meconema thalassinum. Next base: position 577,464,665 of record OX336388.2, on the reverse strand, counting down.
GAGGAAGAAACGTTGGGGAACGTTAGTTCTGATTCAGAGGTTTTAAAGTAGCCAAGAATGAAGAAACAACTCCAAATGAGCGAAACTACTTTATTGATAACGTCGAGGGAGCCTTGTACAAGCAATATGCAGGAACTCCGTTTCGTAGACAGTAGTTTTCGAGTTAGGAGGAAGTTGGTTCGGCGACTTGCAGCTCCAACCATGAACTACTCAGGGATGATGGTTCAGTTCCTGAAAGGAATGTATATTCCTATACTTTCTTCAATCTCAACCAGAACTTCGCCCAAGGTAGCTGGAAAACTTTTCTTCTCTTGTAGACAGTAGACCTTGTCACTTTTAGTTCGATACTTTCCACCAATATTTTATTAATTAGTATGAAATTCATTCGAAGACTAGATCTGGTTCTTTTTATCATTTCTGTCGGAGAGTGCAATTTATTGTGTAGTTAACAGTAAACGTGATGCTATTTAGAGCATTACTTTGTTGCTTTTGTTTTGAAAATTTTGGAAATAAAACCAAGCATTCAATTTTGTTGAGAAGATATCTGCAGCGTAATTAGGACCAAGACGACGATATCTTTGTATAAGAATAGCAATTAGGAAGAAGATGGCCACACACTCGTGCACTTGAACTATTCCAAAAATATTTCAGTGATACTATTCGTATGGACTTATGACATTCTAGTAGAAATTCTTTCTTTTAGAAATGATAGTGCATTTTCATCGTTATTTTCCATGGTTATGGAATTATGGAAATCGTCCAGCGAAAACAATTGTGAATTGATTGCCAAGGCATTTGTAGCCTACTTTCATATTTCTTTTTATTAAAGATTTTTCTTTAAATGAAATAATTTTTAGTTCGTTCAGTTTTTAGCTTGTGTTATTTCAATTCGTTTTTGGGAAGACTCTTGGATAGATCATCGTTTGATTTAATGGTTTGCGTGTATCTATTGATTGGATAATAGACTCCTTTCCATGGTGTAAGTCTCACGAGTTTTCGTCTGAGTAGTTGAGCCATTTTTCGAGTTTGGATAGGCGAAACTGAAACGACTATTTTGATAGTGTCTATTTACAATTTTTTCTCTCATATATAAGTCTTTATGGAAATAAATATATATAAATATATTGGAATTGTGAACTAAATTTAACAGTTCATACTAGTATAACAGAACTTGTCGTAGACTTAAATGACGATAATTTATGGAAATAGATAATACAATTTATCTAATAAATTGTTGCTTCTTGTTTAGTGAAGTTAGAAAAGAAGTAATCTGTGGCACTTCTATATTCGTCTATGGTAGGGCAGGATATTTTCAGAGCAATTTTTGAAAGGTTTTAAGTTTAATAACGTTTGGGATTAATTCTTGACAGCTTTGGAAAGCTGAATTAAGGTATTGCAATTTTGTGCATACGATTTATTGTGTTAGTGAAGCGAATATTTGACATCATTGGATGGTCAATATTAATGTTGTATATTGTACCTACTCGTAGTCTTTTGAGAAGACATTAACGTTGTCATTGCGTTTTAGTAAGAGTGAAATTAGCTTTTGAGCTATCACTATTTTGGATATAAAGTTGTAGTTATCGTGAATTGGAATCACGAATGTTTCTCTTATATGCTTGTTTTATTCAAGTAACCCTACGTTTTATTCTTGCCTAGTAGAATTTGCCGGAGATGAATTGCTTATATCATGACACACATATTTAAGTAACACAGCCACTTTTCGAATAACTTTAATTAATTCATGCAATATAATACATGTGATATTTCAGTAATTTTAGCAAAAATATACTGCATTCATTGAAGCATATAAATAGTTAATAAACTATTTTCATAACTTGTAACACTATTCGATTATCTTAATTGATTGTTGAATGCAACGAATTAAGAAAATGATAACCTTGAAACATACTTGTAAAATTAAATGAAGATGGGCAGCGTTTAGAACAAAATCCTAATTAAGAATATAACTTGTATATAAAATGTAAAATATGTATAAATCTTTAATAAGGGTATAACATCAGTGCATAATTCAATATTGTATTTTTAGCCTACTTTCGATTTTTGCAAAAAATGAAAGTAGACTTATGAGATCAACACAGGGCGAAAAAAGTGTGTCTGTCTGTGTGTGTGTATGTGTGTGTGTGAGTCTGTGTGTGTGTATGTGTGTGTGTGAGTCTGTGTGTGTGTGTGTGAGTGTGTGTACTCTGAATGTCTGTCCCCCCCTATCAATTCGAACACGGTGAATGCGAATTGAACGAAATTTGGTACAAAGGTAGCACTAGCAAAGGACACCTCAGTGTCATGTTTTATATCGCCGCCATCTTTACTAAAACTGAATGGCGGCCACTCAAACGTTCAAAACGTAAAATCAAATAACGACTAACCAAATCATCCAATCTCTACCAAATTTGGTAACAACATACCTTCGTATAGGATGCGTCTTGTGACCAAACTACAAGGTCGTTCGCCATACCATTTCAGGATGGCGGCCGTGCGAATTATGCAAACTTTATAATCCATATCATGGGACTCACCAGTTCCGATTATCGAGCCGAGAATCGTTTTAACTGTTCTAAAGGAAGAGGCACGTACGAAATTAAAAGTTTATTTTGTAATACTATAGTGCAGACGTGATTTTAAAAAGCTCAGCTGATTCTTTAAAAGCAAGATGGCAGCGGATATCTTGTGCCTGACTTATATTTCACTAATTTGAGTATTGCATGCAATTTAGCGTACTGAAACAAAATAAATAAACTTTGTATGAAATGCTTTATATATAAATAATATACTTCAGTGATGAAATCGTTTAGTATAAATCATTATTTGCTAACAAGTTCTATGTAAGTCATTTTATATGGATCAATGTTCGTTGGCACAAATGGCTCAGTGGTAAAGCGTTAGTCTGTCATTCATATGCTTATGGTTCAAACCCCATCAGAGATATGTTTTTTGCTTGACATTTTACATATTTGTTGCTTTGTAATGACTCAGACGTTTTAAAATTAAGCGTTATATTGTGCATATTACGGTGCAAAACATATACTTAATTAAAACATAATTCGCCAGCAGATTTAATCGAGACATCTAGCTGACAAAAAGGTAACAGATTTTATTGAAAAGTTTCTTCTTCTGGCCGCTAGAATGCACTCGCTCTGTTAGGATTATATTGTTCGATATTTCACAACTAGATATCACGACTAGTTTTTATATTTATTGTTTCTTGAGTACTGAGACGTTATAAAATAAAGCTTTATATGGTGCTTTTTGCAATGGAAATTATATATTAAAAAAACGACATTCTCCACTGGAGTGACACCTTCCATCCTTCAGTTGTACTATGCAGAAACTATAGATTCGAGCAGCGCTCTATACCGGCCAGTTAGTGAACCCAGTCTTAACGACTGCTAGGAGTAATAAGACAGTAACATTCGTTTATTCCTTGTGCACAGAGGCGTTGTTGATAATCTCAAAACTTGCAATATGGATGATTTGGAGATGGATTATTTTGTTATACCGTGTATTTAAGATTAGCCTATAATTTACTGGTTGCGAAGTTACTTCACTTAGTTCTATATCATTCGTACACGACATAGAACAACAACGTGACGTCAGTTTCTGATCTGCTCTGATTGGCTATTACATTGCTGCAGTCGGGTAGTTGGCAGTCAAGGATAAAATTCTCGACTGCCAACTGCCAGCTACCAACTGCAACTTCATGTTGTGTATGGTGCCTATAGTATACACGGAGTCGATCGCGACTGCCGACTGCGCATTGTAGATGGGCCTTATTAGAGCAACGAAGTTTCAATTATTGTAAGTAGTCGGTGTTTGGAGTGTTTGCTCATGAAATTGCAAAATGCTGGGGTAAATTATAAACTATGGTTTGAACGCCACTGTTCAAATCCTGTGTGCCAATTTGCACTTCAAATAGGAAGAAATTAGGAGATGATAAGGACAGAGAGTTATAACTATACCCATACATTTCGGAGAAAGTAGGCTATATGTTCTTTCCCGAACATCTTGTTCTTGTAATTTGTTCAGCGGATGATACGAGCAGTAAGATGGGGCCTTATTATAGGCATTTATTTAAAACTATTTTTCATCATTTGATCTAAAGAAGCTTTTCTTTAATTTTGTGTCTAGTTGACGGACATTCATCATTAACCAGTCAATAAACTGAATTTAATTTTAAAAGAATCTTAGAACGACTGGTGTTTTCTATTAGAAAAGGGGAGTGCGTTAGGAGGACCAGTGGGTAGTTTTTCCTTCAGTTTGCTTAAACTTAACGCCCGAGATATTTTTACTGTATTTTAGAGTCTCTTGTTCGAGTTCTTTTGAGCTTCGTTTCATCGTAATTTTATACACCACTGGCATCTTCGTACCGCATTCTTTAATATCGACGTACCCTGATCACTGGTTGATCCTAGTTGGTAGGTTTTTCAGAGGTCATTTCAGCCGGGAACTTCTAGAATCTACGATCCAGTTTTTCCATCGGATTGCAACAGGTAAGACCACGTGGATTACGGGTACATCTATATATGGCGACCCAATTTATGGGGCTATCGAATTGGCATTCTCGATTTCTCCAATGCTAAACCCATGTGTGAGAATCCATTTTTATGAGATTATTGAGTTTAGCAGTTTTCGAACGATGTAGTCGTTAGCAAAATTTTCTTTGGCACTGCTACGATTATACACGTCGAATTCGTTGGGAATTCACGTTTCTTTAAATCGTGAAGATGAGTTTACTCAATCTACCTGGCATACAGATAGAATTATCGCCATTGCTTAAATTTATTTGTTTTGTGCGTGCCTAGTAAAATGTAATTTGATTGATTACGACATGACCATAAAAGAGATTTCTAGGAAATTTTTACGGATCAGCGTGGTCAGATGGGACATGACATGGGGCCATTTCTCACTCCATGCTTGTCGGCCATTTCGCGTTAGTTACCGGCGATGATTATTTGTAGATCATCTGTAATAATAGAATCACTTTCTTTAATAATAAAATAAATAATTCATCATTTCAACTTTAATTTAAACCGTTTCTAATATAAATCACCGTCGTTGCATTCCTCCTATTTTCTTATAGACTTAATTTATATAATAAGTTTAGAAGCAAAACGAAATTCAATGCTTGTATTGGTGAAAAGGGTCATTCTAAATGTGTCAATTCTGCTATTTATGTATTGCATTCATGTGTTTTCTATAATTGTATTTACCATGACAGCTGTGTCAAATGAGGACATTGCCAATATGTTGAAGGCAATACAGGAGAAGATGGGCAGTCACGCCAATGAATTAGCTGAGATCAGGAGTAATTGCCAAACTAGTTTTGACAATATCAACTCCATTGTCAATAAGAATACTGAATTAGTTCAGGAATCTGTAGGGGATATTAATTAAATGCACTTGTCCCTCAAATATCTTCAAGATAGTAATCGTAAGATTGCAGCTAAAGCTAAAGATATAAAGGAAAAGATAAATGATGTAGAAACAGGCATCGACAGTGTGACAGCCGATGTCAAACTTGTTCAACTTGACATTAGTAGTAATAATGTAGAAGTCAGCCATGTTAGATCTAATGTTGCATCATTAGAAGTAAGAGCCATAAGCACTGAAGGCAAATTAGATGCAACTCAAGTTGATATTACTGCAATGCAGGGTAAAATAAATTCAACTGAAAGTAAAATAGATTCAACTGAAGGCAAATTAGATGCAGCTCAAGTTGATATTACTGCAATGCAAGGTAAAATAGATTTAACAGAAGGCATTGTAACTGGTATACGAGCTAGTATTTCTACCATAAAGGAGGATGTTAGAAATATTAAATCGGAACTAGACAGTAATCAGAAAGAAAATAAAAATAGCTTAGATGCATTGCAATTGCAGTTTTCAAACGAAGCAAGTGCAACGCAAGAAACTCTAACCAAATTAGAGAGTGATATGGCCCAACTTAAAGAAAAAGTTGAAGATCACAACAAGGTCTTGAGAAAGGATATAGAGATCGATCTCAAGGCTATTGTTAACGATCAAGTGACCATCTTAAGGGGGGAAATCACAAAAATAAATGAAGATGTCATTAAAAGTATTAAGTCAGATTTTGAATTAAAGATTAACAGAACAGAATTAAGACTTAACCAAGATATTTCCCAGGCTAGAATAGACACTGATAAACGAATCGATTCAGTTCAGACTATGCAGGTCGAAAGCGTTACTGTTCTTAGGGAGGATTTAGAAACGCAGATTAAGGCGTAATTCTGAAAGTAGACCAAGTTAAAATAGATCTAAACTCAGAGCGTGAAAAGAAAACATCGGAATTAAACGAGATCAGACTAGAGTTACAAACGTTCAGGTTAATGGATCACATAGACATAAATAAATTAAGAGCGGAAATCAACTCACAGTTGGAAACGTTGGGGGAACCTATAAATTCCGATGGGGAAGGAACGGTACACCATTTAAGGGACAGGATGGATACCACAACGCCAGCTAGAAACTATTTAGCGAGGTTGAATAAGGCACATGAAACAGAACAGAGTCATGCTAGATCAGAGATCCCGAATGAGGCTACGCCAGAAATAAATCCCAGAGATTTTAGGATATCAACGCCTAATGACAGATCTAATGTCATGATAGTGACGAATTACGAGGAGAAAATTAAGAAATTTTCAAATACGGAGGGCTTGACTCCTATAGAATTCATTAGAAATCTACAAGATCACTTTGCGGAACATCATGATGCAAGGGACAGAGAACTGCGGATTGTTGAGAAGCATCTGGCAGATGCACCGTTAAATTGGTTCCGTGCTTTTCGATAACTTCGAACAGTTTTCGGAAGCATTTATTAAAAGATTCTGGTCGATAGAGATACAACACGCAGTGAGGGCGGAAGTATATTCAAGGAAGTATAGTAGTACTGGACCCACCAGTTATTCTGAATTCTTCACATCTCAGTTAGCCCGCCTTAGATATCTTCAACCCCCATTGAGACAGGAGGAAATTCTCGAGACAATTTCACGCCAGTTACCGGTGGAAGTTAGAAGGAATTTAATCTCATCAGGCGTAGAGGATTTAGCGGCAATGGACGACTTGCTGCGTAGGCTAGACCATACTTCTATGTTGCCTACCATAGTTAAAAGCGGAAGGACGGAAACTAAGACCGCGAACGCGGTAGTCGTTGATCAAACTCAACAAACAGAAAGGTCAAATAGGACAGAATCTAGATGGGAAAGGTCCGATGAGGAACAGTAGAACGTACAGTCGAAGATTTGAAGATAGAAACAACCAGCGACCATATGGAAATTACCAACAGAGATACGATCGAGACCGGGATAGACCTAACCAAACAGATCGTAATCAAGAAAGATATAAACCTTACGAAAGTAGAAATAGGAATGATAGGTATATGAATGGAAATCAGGAAAGGGAACAATACCAAACTAGGAATAACAGGTATCGAGGTTATCAGAACATTAACCGATACTACGATAATAGGGATAGACAAGGCCAGTATCAGCAACAGAATAGAGGTCAACAAGGGTTTGCCAGATACAAAAACTACCGAGACAAAAACTATTATAACCAGGAAGATAAAGAACAATCTAGAAAGGACAGGGATAGGCGTGAGGAAAGGAAGGATCGAAGGGACACAGAAAGTGAGCCTGAACCTAACACTAGCCATCACACTAGTGATAATGAAAGGGGTTCACAGGGAAAAAAAAACGCCAATTACGGAATCCCGGAAGGATTAAACAGCCAGCCGTCTCCATTTGACATAATTATACAAGATGTTTATGAGGTCACGGACGAAGATTTGTTATACGAAGAAATGGAAGGAATTGTGAGTAAACGTGCTGAATTGCCTATTATTGAAATCTCTGTGGGCAACCAACATTGCAGGTCTCTTATAGACACGGGAGCGGTCATTTCAATCATGTCCGAAGATTGCTTTTTGAAATTAGAAAAGGAACAACAATTTACCACATTGCCAGCTTCATCGATTTAAGTTAGAGGACTATTTCAAGATAAGTCGATGAAATGCAAATTACAAGTCCAGCTGAAGTTCAGTATAAATGAAAGATGTTTTGAACATATTTTCGTGGTGCTCACAAATATCAATTTTGAAATAATCCTAGGGATTGACTTTATTACCCGTACCAGAATTACCATTGACATGGACAGGAGAATTATCAGGTTCCCAGAGAAAACTATTAGGAAGATAGTACATGAAGATATTGATTCCAATGAGGATGTGGAAAATTTGATCAGGCAAGAAGTTTTAGAAAATATAATAAATCAGACCGAGCAAGAAAGAGAGCATTATGCACTTTACGTCGAGGGATCTACAGAAAGTATTTCAAGAAAGTGGAATAAAACGCAAAATTCTGTTCATTAACGAATACCTAGAATGGTGTAATAAAAGTATTCGCACACTTTTATTAGCTAGGTTGGGAGGAGGATGAGACAGTATTTTGCTATTTACTTGAACCCTGATACGACAGCGAGACGTATTTTGAAATTATTGCTTGGCATTAGTTTGACTGCAGGCTGGAGACGCGGTACGCTTGTTATTCACTAAGGAGATGGATAGACAATCCCGCCACGCTCTTGATCACGTGCTCAGGTCATGCTCACTGACTTAGTCCTGCAACTATTTGATACATATATGAAACGATAATCGACTGGGTTCGATTGTCCACCTCGATACAGGAGTGATGCATCTTGGGTAGATTGCCAGCTGAGACGTGGATGAGCAGTTTTGAAACGACACACACTTGAGTTCAGTATGCAGTGAACATGTTATCGCTGTAGTAAGAAAGTTCCGTTTATCACGCAGTAATACGAGTGTCCTCTACTCGCGGCGCGGATCGAACGGGTGAATTGCTACCATAGCAATATGCGGTTGTCCGTACTTCTGGTGTGTTTGATATAACCCAGAGATTAAATATACCCGAGTGAACTTAGCTATTGCACAGACTTGTTAATACAGACTCCTCGATGAGGAAACCTACTACGTATATATTTGAAATGCAGGAAAGCATTAGTATTCTCAAGAACAATACGACTGGATTTTATTGTGAGAACCTAGTTGTTGTAGCAATGATGGGCTAAACATATCGTGCAGGAATGTAATGCAGATGCAGAGTTGATCATTTGGAGTGACATCCTTATTAAACACTACAATGAAGAGGAAGAAACGTTGGGGAACGTTAGTTCTGATTCAGAGGTTTTAAAGTAGCCAAGAATGAAGAAACAACTCCAAATGAGCGAAACTACTTTATTGATAACGTCGAGGGAGCCCTGTACAAGCAATATGCAGGAACTCCGTTTCGTAGACAGTCGTTTTCGAGTTAGGAGGAAGTTGGTTCGGCGACTTGCAGCTCCAGCCATGAACTACTCAGGGATGATGGTTCAGTTCCTGAAAGGAATGTATATTCCTATACTTTCTTCAATCTCAACCAGAACTTCGCCCAAGGTAGCTGGAAAACTTTTCTTCTCTTGTAGACAGTAGTCCTTGTCACTTTTAGTTCGATACTTTTCACCAATATTTTATTAATTAGTATGAAATTCATTCGAAGACTAGATCAGGTTCTTTTTATCATTTCTGTCGGAGAGTGCAATTTATTGTGTAGTTAACAGTAAACGTGATGCTATTTAGAGCATTACTTTGTTGCTTTTGTTTTGAAAATTTTGGAAATAAAACCAAGCATTCAATTTTGTTGAGAAGATATCTGCAGCATAATTAGGACCAAGACGACGATATCTTTGTATAAGAATAGCAATTAGGAAGAAGATGGCCACACACTCGTGCACTTGAACTATTCCAAAAATATTTCAGTGATACTATTCGTATGGACTTATGACATTCTAGTAGAAATTCTTTCTTTCAGAAATGATAGTGCATTTTCATCGTTATTTTCCATGGTTATGGAATTATGGAAATCGTCCAGCGAAAACAATTGTGAATTGATTGCCAAGGCATTTGTAGCCTACTTTCATATTTCTTTTTGATTAAAGATTTTTCATTAAATGAAATTTTTAGTTCGTTCAGTTTTTAGCTTGTGTTATTTCAATTCGTTTTTGGGAAGACTCTTGGATAGATCATCCATGGTGTAAGTCTCACGTGTTTTCGTCTGAGTAGTTGAGCCATTTTTCGAGTTTGGATAGGCGAAACTGAAACGACTATTTTGATAGTGTCTATTTACAATTTTTTCTCTCATATATAAGTCTTTATGGAAATAAATATATATAAATATATTGGAATTGTGAACTAAATTTAACAGTTCAAACTAGTATAACAGAACTTGTCGTAGACTTAAATGACGATAATTTATGGAAATAGATAATACAATTTATCTAATAAATTGTTGCTTCTTGTTTAGTGAAGTTAGAAAAGAAGTAATCTGTGGCACTTCTATATTCGTCTATGATAGGGCATGATATTTTCAGAGCAATTTTTGAAAGGTTTTAAGTTTAATAACGTTTGGGATTAATTCTTGACAGCTTTGGAAAGCTGAATTGGTATTGCAATTTTGTGCATACGATTTATTGTGTTAGTGAAGCGAATATTTGACATCATTGGATGGTCAATATTAATGTTGTATATTGTACACGTAGTCTTTTGAGAAGACATTAACGTTGTCATTGCGTTTTAGTAAGAGTGAAATTAGCTTTTGAGCTATCACTATTTTGGATATAAAGTTGTAGTTATCGTGAATTGGAATCACGAATGTTTCTCTTATATGCTTGTTTTATTCCAGTAACCCTACGTTTTATTCTTGCCTAGTAGAATTTGCCGGAGATGAATTGCTTATATCATGACACACATATTTAAGTAACACAGCCACTTTTCGAATAACTTTAATTAATTCATGCAATATAATACATGTGATATTTCAGTAATTTTAGCAAAAATATACTGCATTCATTGAAGCATATAAATAGTTAATAAACTATTTTCATAACTTGTAACACTATTCGATTATCTTAATTGATTGTTGAATGTAACGAATTAAGAAAATGATAACCTTGAAACATACTTGTAAAATTAAATGAAGATGGGCAGCGTTTAGAACAAAATCCTAATTAAGGATATAACTTGTATATAAAATGTAAAATATGTATAAATCTTTAATAAGGGTATAACATCAGTGCATAATTTAATATTGTATTTTTCTTGTAATTTGTTCAGCGGATGATATGAGCAGTAAGATGGGGCCTTATTATAGGCATTTATTTAAAACTATTTTTCATCATTTGATCTAAAGAAGCTTTTCTTTAATTTTGTGTCTAGTTGACGGACATTCATCATTAACCAGTCAATAAACTGAATTTAATTTTAAAAGAATCTTAGAACGACTGGTGTTTTCTATTAGAAAAGGGGAGTGCGTTAGGAGGACCAGTGGGTAATTTTTCCTTCAGTTTGCTTAAACGTAACGCCCGAGATATTTTTACTGTATTTTAGAGTCTCTTGTTCGAGTTCTTTTGAGCTTCGTTTCATCGTAATTTTATACACCACTGGCATCTTCGTACCGCATTCTTTAATATCGACGTATCCTGATCCCTGGTTGATCCTAGTTGGTAGGTTTTTCAGAGGTCATTTCAGCCGGGAACTTCTAGAATCTACGATCCAGCTTTTCCATCGGATTGCAACAGATAAGACCACGTGGATTACGGGTACATCTATATATGGCGACCCAATTTATGGGGCTATCGAATTGGCATTCTCGATTTCTCCAATGAACCCATGTGTGAGAATCCATTTTTATGAGATTATTGAGTTTAGCAGTTTTCGAACGATGTAGTCGTTAGCAAAATTTTCTTTGGCACTGCTACGATTATACACGTCGAATTCGTTGGGAATTCACGTTTCTTTAAATCGTGAAGATGAGTTTACTCAATCTACCTGGCATACAGATAGAATTATCGCCATTGCTTAAATTTATTTGTTTTGTGCGTGCCTAGTAAAATGTAATTTGATTGATTACGACATGACCATAAAAGAGATTTCTAGGAAATTTTTATGGATCAGCGTGGTCAGATGGGACATGATATGGGGCCATTTCTCACTCCATGCTTGTCGGCCATTTCGCGTTAGTTACCGGCGATGATTATTTGTAGATCATCTGTAATAATAGAATCACTTTCTTTAATAATAAAATAAATAATTCATCATTTCAACTTTAATTTAAACCGTTTCTAATATAAATCACCGTCGTTGCATTCCTCCTATTTTCTTATTGACTTAATTTATATAATAAGTTTAGAAGCAAAACGAAATTCAATGCTTGTATTATTGAAAAGGGTCATTCTAAATGTGTCAATTCTGCTATTTATGTATTGCATTCATGTGTTTTCTATAATTGTATTTACCATGACAGCTGTGTCAAATGAGGACATTGCCAATATGTTGAAGGCAATACAGGAGAAGATGGGCAGTCACGCCAATGAATTAGCTGAGATCAGGAGTAATTGCCAAACTAGTATTGACAATATCAACTCCATTGTCAATAAGAATACTGAATTAGTTCAGGAATCTGTAGGGGATATTAATCAAATGCAATTGTCCCTCAAATATCTTCAAGATAGTAATCGTAAGATTGCAGCTAAAGCTAAAGATATAAAGGAAAAGATAAATGATGTAGAAACAGGCATCGACAGTGTGACAGCCGATGTCAAACTTGTTCAACTTGACATTAGTAGTATTAATGTAGAAGTCAGCCATGTTAGATCTAATGTTGCATCATTAGAAGTAAGAGCCATAAGCACTGAAGGAAAATTAGATGCAGCTCAAGGTGATATTACTGCAATGCATGGTAAAATAAATTCAACTGAATGTAAAATAGATTCAACTGAAGGCAAATTAGATGCAGCTCAAGTTGATATTACTGCAATGCAAGGTAACATAGATTTAACAGAAGGCATTGTAACTGGTATACGAGCTAGTATTTCTACCATAAAGGAGGATGTTAGAAATATTAAATAGGAACTAGACAGTAATCAGAAAGAAAATAAAAATAGCTTAGATGCATTGCAATTGCAGTTTTCAAACGAAGCAAGTGCAACGCAAGAAACTCTAACCAAATTAGAGAGGGATATGGCCCAACTTAAAGAAAAAGCTGAAGATCACAACAAGGTCTTGAGAAAAGATATAGAGATTGATATCAAGGCTATTGTTAACGATCAAGTGACCATCTTAAGGGGGGAAATCACAAAAATAAATGAAGATGTCATTAAAAGTATTAAGTCAGATTTTGAATTAAAGATTAACAGAACAGAATTAAGACTTAACCAAGATATTTCCCAGGCTAGAATAGACACTGATAAACGAATCGATTCAGTTCAGACTATGCAGGTCGAAAGCGTTACTGTTCTTAGGGAGGATTTAGAAACGCAGATTAAAGGCGTAATTCTGAAAGTGGACCAAGTTAAAATAGATCTAAACTCAGAGCGTGAAAAGAAAACATCGGAATTAAACGAGATCAGACAAGAGTTACAAACGTTCAGGTTAATGGATCACATAGACATAAATAAATTGAGAGCGGAAATCAACTCACAATTGGAAACGTTGGGGAAACCTATAAATTCCGATGGGGAAGGAACGGTACACCATTTAAGGGACAGGATGGATACCACAACGCCAGCTAGAAACTATTTAGCGAGGTTGAATAAGGCACATGAAACAGAACAGAGTCATGCTAGATCAGAGATCCCGAATAAGGCTACGCCAGAAATAAATCCCAGAGATTTTAGGATATCAACGCCTAATGACAGATCTAATGTCATGATAGTGAGGAATTACGAGGAGAAAATTATGAAATTTTCAAATACGGAGGGCTTGACTCCTATAGAATTCATTTGAAATCTACAAGATCACTTGCGGAACATCATGATGCAAGGGACAGAGAACTGCGGATTGTTGAGAAGCATCTGGCAGATGCACCGTTAAATTGGTTCCGTGCTTTTCGATAACTTCGAACAGTTTTCGGAAGCATTTATTAAAAGATTCTGGTCGATAGAGATACAACACGCAGTGAGGGCGGAAGTATATTCAAGGAAGTATAGTAGTACTGGACTCACCAGTTATTCTGAATTCTTCACATCTCAGTTAGCCCGCCTTAGATATCTTCAACCCCCATTGAGACAGGAGGAAATTCTCGAGACAATTTCACGCCAGTTACCGGTGGAAGTTAGAAGGAATTTAATCTCATCAGGCGTAGAGGATTTAGCGGCAATGGACGACTTGCTGCGTAGGCTAGACCATACTTCTATGTTGCCTACCATAGTTAAAAGCGGAAGGACGGAAACTAAGACCGCGAACGCGGTAGTCGTTGATCAAACTCAACAAACAGAAAGGTCAAATAGGACAGAATCTAGATGGGAAAGGTCCGATGAGGAACAGTAGAACGTACAGTCGAAGATTTGAAGATAGAAACAACCAGCGACCATATGGAAATTACCAACAGAGATACGATCGAGACCGGGATAGACCTAACCAAACAGATCGTAATCAAGAAAGATATAAACCTTACGAAAGTAGAAATAGGAATGATAGGTATATGAATGGAAATCAGGAAAGGGAACAATACCAACCTAGGAATAACAGGTATCGAGGTTATCAGAACAATAACCGATACTACGATAATAGGGATAGACAAGGCCAGTATCAGCAACAGAATAGAGGTCAACAAGGGTTTGCCAGATACAAAAACTACCGAGACAAAAACTATTATAACCAGGAAGATAAAGAACAATCTAGAAAGGACAGGGATAGGCGTGAGGAAAGGAAGGATCGAAGGGACACAGAAAGTGAGCCAGAACCTAACACTAGCCATCACACTAGTGATAATGAAAGGGGTTCACAGGAAAAAAAAAACGCCAATTACGGAATCCCGGAAGGATTAAACAGCCAGCCGTCTCCATTCGACATAATTATACAAGATGTTTATGAGGTCACGGACGAAGATTTGTTATACGAAGAAATGGAAGGAATTGTGAGTAAACGTGCTGAATTGCCTATTATTGAAATCTCTGTGGGCAACCAACATTGCAGGTCTCTTATAGACACGGGAGCGGTCATTTCAATCATGTCCGAAGATTGCTTTTTGAAATTAGAAAAGGAACAACAATTTACCACATTGCCAGCTTCATCGATTTAAGTTAGAGGACTATTTCAAGATAAGTCGATGAAATGCAAATTACAAGTCCAGCTGAAGTTCAGTATAAATGAAAGATGTTTTGAACATATTTTCGTGGTGCTCACAAATATCAATTTTGAAATAATCCTAGGGATTGACTTTATTACCCGTACCAGAATTACCATTGACATGGACAGGAGAATTATCAGGTTCCCAGAGAAAACTATTAGGAAGATAGTACATGAAGATATTGATTCCAATGAGGATGTGGAAAATTTGATCAGGGAAGAAGTTTTAGAAACTATAATAAATCAGACCGAGCAAGAAAGAGAGCATTATGCACTTTACGTCGAGGGATCTACAGAAAGTATTTCAAGAAAGTGGAATAAAACGCAAAATGCTGTTCATTAACGAATACCTAGAATGGTGTAATAAAAGTATTCGCACACTTTTATTAGCTAGGTTGGGAGGAGGATGAGACAGTATTTTGCTATTTACTTGAACCCTGATACGACAGCGAGACGTATTTTGAAATTATTGCTTGGCATTAGTTTGACTGCAGGCTGGAGACGCGGTACGCTTGTTATTCACTAAGGAGATGGATAGACAATCCCGCCACGCTCTTGATCACGTGCTCAGGTCATGCTCACTGACTTAGTCCTGCAACTATTTGATACATATACGAAACGATAATCGACTGGGTTCGATTGTCCACCTCGATACAGGAGTGATGCATCTTGGGTAGATTGCCAGCTGAGACGTGGATGAGCAGTTTTGAAACGACACACACTTGTGTTCAGTGACATATGCAGTGAACATGTTATCGCTGTAGTAAGAAAGTTCCGTTTATCACGCAGTAATACGAGTGTCCTCTACTCGCGGCGCGGATCGAACGGGTGAATTGCTACCATAGCAATATGCGGTTGTCCGTACTTCTGGTGTGTTTGATATAACCCAGAGATTAAATATACCCGAGTGAACTTAGCTATTGCACAGACTTGTTAATACAGACTCCTCGATGAGGAAACCTACTACGTATATATTTGAAATGCAGGAAAGCATTAGTATTCTCAAGAACAATACGACTGGATTTTATTGTGAGAACCTAGTTGTTGTAGCAATGATGGGCTAAACATATCGTGCAGAAATGTAATGCAGATGCAGAGTTGATCATTTGGAGTGACATCCTTATTAAACACTACAATGAAGAGGAAGAAACGTTGGGGAACGTTAGTTCTGATCCAGAGGTTTTAAAGTAGCCAAGAATGAAGAAACAACTCCAAATGAGCGAAACTACTTTATTGATAACGTCGAGGGAGCCTTGTAAAAGCAATATGCAGGAACTCCGTTTCGTAGACAGTAGTTTTCGAGTTAGGAGGAAGTTGGTTCGGCGACTTGCAGCTCCAGCCATGAACTACTCAGGGATGATGGTTCAGTTCCTGAAAGGAATGTATATTCCTATACTTTCTTCAATCTCAACCAGAACTTCGCCCAAGGTAGCTGGAAAACTTTTCTTCTCTTGTAGACAGTAGTCCTTGTCACTTTTAGTTCGATACTTTTCACCAATATTTTATTAATTAGTATGAAATTCATTCGAAGACTAGATCAGGTTCTTTTTATCATTTCTGTCGGAGAGTGCAATTTATTGTGTAGTTAACAGTAAACGTGATGCTATTTAGAGCATTACTTTGTTGCTTTTGTTTTGAAAATTTTGGAAATAAAACCAAGCATTCAATTTTGTTGAGAAGATATCTGCAGCATAATTAGGACCAAGACGACGATATCTTTGTATAAGAATAGCAATTAGGAAGAAGATGGCCACACACTCGTGCACTTGAACTATTCCAAAAATATTTCAGTGATACTATTCGTATGGACTTATGACATTCTAGTAGAAATTCTTTCTTTCAGAAATGATAGTGCATTTTCATCGTTATTTTCCATGGTTATGGAATTATGGAAATCGTCCAGCGAAAACAATTGTGAATTGATTGCCAAGGCATTTGTAGCCTACTTTCATATTTCTTTTTGATTAAAGATTTTTCATTAAATGAAATTTTTAGTTCGTTCAGTTTTTAGCTTGTGTTATTTCAATTCGTTTTTGGGAAGACTCTTGGATAGATCATCCATGGTGTAAGTCTCACGTGTTTTCGTCTGAGTAGTTGAGCCATTTTTCGAGTTTGGATAGGCGAAACTGAAACGACTATTTTGATAGTGTCTATTTACAATTTTTTCTCTCATATATAAGTCTTTATGGAAATAAATATATATAAATATATTGGAATTGTGAACTAAATTTAACAGTTCAAACTAGTATAACAGAACTTGTCGTAGACTTAAATGACGATAATTTATGGAAATAGATAATACAATTTATCTAATAAATTGTTGCTTCTTGTTTAGTGAAGTTAGAAAAGAAGTAATCTGTGGCACTTCTATATTCGTCTATGATAGGGCATGATATTTTCAGAGCAATTTTTGAAAGGTTTTAAGTTTAATAACGTTTGGGATTAATTCTTGACAGCTTTGGAAAGCTGAATTGGTATTGCAATTTTGTGCATACGATTTATTGTGTTAGTGAAGCGAATATTTGACATCATTGGATGGTCAATATTAATGTTGTATATTGTACTCGTAGTCTTTTGAGAAGACATTAACGTTGTCATTGCGTTTTAGTAAGAGTGAAATTAGCTTTTGAGCTATCACTATTTTGGATATAAAGTTGTAGTTATCGTGAATTGGAATCACGAATGTTTCTCTTATATGCTTGTTTTATTCCAGTAACCCTACGTTTTATTCTTGCCTAGTAGAATTTGCCGGAGATGAATTGCTTATATCATGACACACATATTTAAGTAACACAGCCACTTTTCGAATAACTTTAATTAATTCATGCAATATAATACATGTGATATTTCAGTAATTTTAGCAAAAATATACTGCATTCATTGAAGCATATAAATAGTTAATAAACTATTTTCATAACTTGTAACACTATTCGATTATCTTAATTGATTGTTGAATGTAACGAATTAAGAAAATGATAACCTTGAAACATACTTGTAAAATTAAATGAAGATGGGCAGCGTTTAGAACAAAATCCTAATTAAGGATATAACTTGTATATAAAATGTAAAATATGTATAAATCTTTAATAAGGGTATAACATCAGTGCATAATTTAATATTGTATTTTTCTTGTAATTTGTTCAGCGGATGATATGAGCAGTAAGATGGGGCCTTATTATAGGCATTTATTTAAAACTATTTTTCATCATTTGATCTAAAGAAGCTTTTCTTTAATTTTGTGTCTAGTTGACGGACATTCATCATTAACCAGTCAATAAACTGAATTTAATTTTAAAAGAATCTTAGAACGACTGGTGTTTTCTATTAGAAAAGGGGAGTGCGTTAGGAGGACCAGTGGGTAATTTTTCCTTCAGTTTGCTTAAACGTAACGCCCGAGATATTTTTACTGTATTTTAGAGTCTCTTGTTCGAGTTCTTTTGAGCTTCGTTTCATCGTAATTTTATACACCACTGGCATCTTCGTACCGCATTCTTTAATATCGACGTATCCTGATCCCTGGTTGATCCTAGTTGGTAGGTTTTTCAGAGGTCATTTCAGCCGGGAACTTCTAGAATCTACGATCCAGCTTTTCCATCGGATTGCAACAGGTAAGACCACGTGGATTACGGGTACAGTACCATCCCGGCATTTGCCTGAAGACGAAGTGGGAAACCACGGAAAACCACTTCGAGGATGGCTGAGGTGGGAATCGAACCCCCTCTACTCATTTGGACCTCCCGAGGCTGAGTAGACCCCGTTCCAGTCCTCATACTACTTTTCAAATTTCGTGGCAGAGCCAGGAATCGAACCCAGGACCTCCGGGGCGGCAGCTAACCATGCTGACCGCTACGCTACGGGGGCGACGCTTAATAGCCATTGTGCAGAAAAATAATACCGACATTGCCTACTAGTTACAATGTTTCATATTAATGCATATCATCATTTAAATACTGATACGAAGACTTTGATCATGTGGTTTGTGTTTCAATCAGTTGACACCAGAGTTCACATAACTTTGCATTGAAAAAACACGTTACTCGGGGAGTGGATGCCCATCACTTTTATCCAGAGTTTGAAAAACAGACCCTTAATAAATCATAATTGTTTTCAGCAAATATTATATGTATAATGAATATTTTCACACCAACAAACGACACCTTGAAGATGATTTATTTTGGAATGGCTGTAATGGGGCCTCCAAACATTGCAATAAACCATATGCGATAGTACGTCGTGGTACTAATCTCTGCCACCGCGCTCGCTCATTGTTTCCTGTTACACTTTTCTGTCAATCCCACTTCCGTCCTTTATTTCGAAATCACTCCCACAAAAATATCCACTCCCAGCACTAAAAGCCATACGCTAAATAAATAAATAAATAAATAAATCCAGCAACCGAGCGGAAAGATGTTACACATCATTAACACTGGACATCAGACAAATTCCACACCCATCCAAGTACACGGGGCTACATTACCACAATGTCAACAACAACTAGCACCAATTCCTGATTGATTCGTTTGATATATACTGTATATAGGTTTGTTATTGCTAGTTTAAGAGTGACGTAAAATTACAAGTTTGCTTTAGTTTTTACGACCGGATGTCCTCCCTGATGTCAATCCCAGCAAAGGAGTTAACGAGAGAACTACAACTTAATTGGTCATAAAGTCAAGTTTTAAAGATGATTTCTTTACTTGCTAAACTGATTTCATTTGGCCATTTAATCTACAGAAATACATTTTGAATTATCTGTTCTGGTTCCAAAAATATGAGTACGACCACCTGTCAGTTGAAAGTTCTTGATAGAAATATCTTCAATTCTGTGCCCCGTGTACTTTGGGTGTAGGTAAAATCTGACTGATAACCGTTGTTAATTGTGATGACTGTATTAGTGTGGGTTAACTGTAATGTTCAGGTAAGGACTGCAGACGATCAATTTAAAGTAGTTCCTGCTTTTGCTACCAAACGCTACCGTCAACAACATCTAGCTGTGAACTTGGCGCTAGATGCCACCGCAAATAGGACCTTGCTGTGAACGTTGGAACTTCGAGCCTTGATCAAATGTAACCTACAAATTTTAGTTTCACACAATTGAAGTGTGCCATAAATCTATGACATGGGCCCACCGACTTTACTTCCCCTCCAAAGGGAGGCATACTGAGGGATTTTAAAGCTCTTAAAAATTCCGACGACCTCGGCCGGGTTTGACCACGCGATCTTGGACATAGAAGCTCAGCATGCTACCAACTACGCCACCGAAGCTGCCATTGTACTTTATATAATGGTTTCTTCCCTATCAGTAACATTTTTCCATGGATAGTGCTGATTTGATCTGCCCTGCACGGATGTAAAATGTTTCACAGCATGGCTGTGCGGATAGCGGAAAAGATGTGGTTAATGTTTAGTGTAAATTTGCGGATAGGTTATAGAATACAATGTTGAACTCCTTTTTTTAAATAATTATAGTTTTTGCTAAGATCTAGGTTTTTAAATTTTCATGTTTTTTTTCCGTATTTGCTTCCACTTCGATTAGCCTATATGAAAATAATAAAGAAGTGAGAGAAGCCAGTCTTGGAATTACCCCCTCCCCCAATTAGTGTTGATACTGCCAAAATTTGTCCTTTATATCTGGGTATATCCGACGACTAAATAAGTGCTATTATAATTAGCCACCCGCTGTTTCGCTTGCCGTTACTCAGAGGGACAAAACTCAGTCAACATTGTTTGCGATTCATACATAGCTCAGGGGAGTCCCCTCAAATATCTAAATGTGTTGCTTTATCTAATAAATTACGAATATTATTGTAATGTCAACGGATTCGGATAACAAACGTGCGGATGCGGATGAAAGTCGTGCGGATTCGGGATGGATGCGGATAGAATTCGTGCGGATACGGGATGGATGCGGATAGAATTCGTGCGGATACGGTATGGATGCGGATAGCGTTTTGTTTATCTTATCAAGATTTTTTTTTTTGTCGTGTAGTCTCCTGAGAGGCCGAGTGCAGGTCTTTCTAGTCGACGCCCGTGGGCGACCTGCGCGTCGGGATGAGAGATGGAATGGATGAAGATGAATGAAACTGGGCAAGGATGTGGAAGGAAGCGGCCGTGGCCTGTCAGAAGGTACTGTCCCAGCATTTGCCTGGTGTTGAAAATGGGAAACCACGGAAAACCATTTCAAGGACAGCCGACGGTGGGGCTCGAACCCACGCGTCTACCGAGTCAGCAGAGAGCTTGCCCCTTGACCTAACGCAGCGCTTTAGCCCGCGTAGCCACTACTGTCGGTCTTATCAAGATAGCAACAGCAAACAAATGCCAGTAGGGCATTCATTGACCTTCCTACATTTTTTTAATGAATTTTTAAGTTAAAACTCAGCAATTGTTCTAGGTCTGTGCCGTGTCTTGTGTGCGGTTTCGTCCAGGACACCAAGCTGGCTCATCAGCGGGCTCTTGGTGTCCCCGCCCGGACCCCACTGGAGTAACGAACTGTGCGCCACCTCCCTTTATACAGAGTGCCACTGCACTACTTTACTGCGAGAACTAAAAGCTCAAGCAGCCATAACCTCCCTATGAAGGCTTCCAAAAAGATGGTGTATTGGCTTTCACGGCCAGTGAATTAAAACTCAGCAATTTTTCTAGGTTTGTGCCATGTCTTGTGTGGGATTTCGCCTAGGACACCAAGCTGGCTCATCGGCGGGCTCTAGGTGTCCCCGCCCGAACCCTCACAGGAGTAGCGAACTGCGCGCCACCTCCCTTTATATAGAGTGCAACTGCACCGCTTTACTGCGAGAACTAAAAGCTCAAGCAGCCTTAACCTCCCTATGAAGACTTCCAAAAAGATGGTACATTGGCTTTCACGGCCGGTGAATTAAAACTCAGCAATTCATCTATGTTTGTGCCGTGTCTTGTGTGGGGTTTAGCCTAGGACACCAAGCTGGCTCATCGGCGGGCTCTTGGTTTTGCCCGCCCGGACCCCCACAGGAGTGACGAGCTGCGCGCTACCTCCCTTTATATAGAGTGCAACTGCATTGCTTGGCTGCGAGAACCAATACCTCAAGCAGCCTCAACCTCCCTATGTCGCAAAGCCTCTAAATTAATCAACAACAACAGAATCATTTAGGCTCATTTAATCTTAATACTAAGTTTCGTGATGAAATTGCCAGCTGTTGTAACGTTACGCCACATGCAAGGTAAGCCAATGTATTTCTTTTTTAATTTTAACTCTCTACAACGACGCCTCTTAATAACATTTAAAAATTCGTTTACAGATTTTTATGGCGCTCAGATTCCTAATGTTCTTATCATGGTTTGGATAGAAAATGGATTGCCATGACCTCTTACCGAGATAGATAGAAACCTGGTGTTAATGACTTGACCTACTGTTGCCATGGAGAATAACATGATAGGGACTTCTTATTAGTCTCTGAGACGTACTATGATATCCAATTAACTACGGAATCAACTGTCCAGTGCATACCCATAAGTTATCATCTGAAAAAAATGGTTATCGTAATGTTTTCTTGCGATTCTGTTGAATCAAGGTCTGCGCACACCGGCGCGGGATGCGGGAGCGGGAGCGGGAGCGGGAATGTCGCGATCATTTGCGCACTTGGCGGGATATGCATCCACTCAGACTGCTGCGTCACAATCCCGCACAGATGGCGGGATTGCTGCGTTACTGCAGGAGTACGCAGCTTGCTGCGTTTTCCCGCGTCCCGCATCCATTTAGCAATGGCGACGGAACTGTTAATAGTGTGTCAGGAAATATCCTGCCTTATATCAATAACATGAGTAATGAAGATTAAGAAATATAAGGAATAAAGATAAGCTCAGGGACGAAATAGGAAAGGAACTGCAAGTACCTGGTTAGCATCAATTTAAATATTATCACTCATTGTTTCTGTGTTCATTTGTCACGTGGTGATTAACCTAAAGAAAACCGAACTGAACTACCCTAAAACTAAATATAAACTGCACTATCGCATCGTATCGCAGATAGCTTGGCAAACCTCTCTCACGATAGCTCCAACAGTTGTGAATCCAACACGAAAACTGTGGCCAATTGTCGAGAAAGAATCCCCAGTAGCCAAAAATCTAATAGCAATAGCAAGGCGAGATAGGTTCCCGATAATTGGTATATATTTTCCTTATGTTGCATTTCATCAGACGAATTCATTTCGGAACTGTTTCCCGCACTGGTCAGAATACAAAGACGATTTCGCAGCGACTGCGGGTATCGTGTCAATCCCGCTCCCGTTCCCGTTCCCGCATCCCGCGCCGGTGTGCGTAGACCTTCATTCTTCATTACATCCCCCAGAAGCTCACGACTAATGGGATATGGGTTTGGTGACAGTAGTGTGTTTGTGAGAGTTCAGATCCCTCCTCCTCCTCACCCTCCTCACAAGATGGCGGCAGCCCGATATCTCTCGAACGCATGGTCGGATTTTGACAAATGAGGTGTCATTGAACTCGGGCTAACACCCCCTTTCCAATGGACAACATATTTCAACCCCAAAAGTAAAACCTACCCCTACTAGGGGGTGAAATTGTATGTTTTTAGAGAATCTCTGTTACCAATTGCAACATGTGAGACTTTGAATGCCGATATGGATTTAAACGTTGTTCCACATAAAGTGCATATGTTCGGTGAATAGCCACTATGAATTAACATGCTTGTTTTTGTTTTTTACGCATGCCCACTCATGGCTTTTGTAAGAGGGTGGGAGAGCGGATCCCTATAGATGGGGTATTGTTGACGAGTCATTGTTGGCGGGGGTCATTGTTGTCGGGTAATTGTGGACGAGTCCTTGTGGACGAGTCCTTGTGGACGAGTCCTTGGCCCTTTGGACTGATCCCTTTGGACGGGTCCCTTTAGCCTGGTTCCTACGGACTAGCCCATGAATTTATTTAAATTATGTCAAAGGGCCTAACTACATTTGTGTGTGTTGAACTGACGTTGTTCACCACTACTATAATGGGATAACGATATGAAAGGAAAGTGACGAAATACATGTGAACACGTGTGAGATGACCTTATTACCGTCCTCCTTGTGAAACAAGTCACATCCTGTTTTGGTTCATACGTGAGAAAATGCAAGTTCATGTGTAATATGACCTAACACACAAGTGTACACATGTGCACGTGCACGATAAGAGCTAACAAGTCACAACCTGTTGTGACTGTGGTGGGAATAAGGCTCGAGACATGTACGAGTAGTCGAATTACTCCGGCAGACAACCCCTTTCCTATGGATAACTTATTTCCACTCTAAAATAAAATCTACCCCTACTAGAGGGTGAAATAATAATTTTTAGGTAAAGTCACTTTCCATGTGCAACATGTGAGAGTTTGTATGCCAATATGAAATTAAACTCGTTCCACATAAAGTGCATGCATACAACTGAATGCCGCTATGATTTATCATTTTTGTTTTTTGTTTTACGAATGCGCAATTGGTTTTTTTTGTAAGAGGGCGGGCTTTTTGAATAATGATTTATAGATACGTTTTTTTACAAATTAACCAAAGATCCAAAAACTAATAGGTCATCGGCTTTTTAATATCTTATGAACTAAGAAAGCTAGGGACTTGTATGAGGGGTCGTTGGACTTGGGGTGACGCCCTGTTTTTGAATGTATTATTCATTTTTTGTCAAAAGGGCCTAACTGCACTTTCGTTAATATCTCGCTAACTAATAATCACAGAGGGTCAAGTGAGGTGTCATAGAACTTAAAATGGCCAACCCCTCTCCATGACCAATGAATTTACCCCAAAATAAAACAGCAAGGTCATTAACCTAAGATTTTATCAACTAATAATCGGAGAGGGACAAGTAAGGTGTCACAAGACTCAGGATGGCCAACCCTTTTCCATGACCAACGAATTTACCCAAAATACCCAAAACAGCAAGGTCATTGACCTAAGATTTTATAAACTTATCAGTAGAGAGGGTCAAGTGAGCTGTCATAGGACTACGAATGGTTAACCCTTTCCCATGACCAATGAATTTACCCCAAAAATCCAAAACAGCAAGGTCATTGACCTGAGATTTTATAAACTAAAAATCGGATATCAACATGTGAGGTGTCATAGGACTTAGAATGGTCAACCCTTTCCCATGGCTAATGAATTTACCCAAAATACCCTATACATCAAGGTCATCGACCTGAGATTTTATGAACTAATAATCGGATATGGACATGTGAAATGTTTACAGTGAGTGATGAAACATAGCTAGGTAGTGAAATAATTATTATAGGCTACAAGTATGGTAACTGACAAATCATTCATCATTGGAACTTGTTTTCAGATCAAACTGCAGTACAGAGAGAGCATAGGTTGTAGGTATGGGATAATAAATGACAAATGGTGTATACAAAATCTGATTTATCGATTCAAGAAATAAGAGTAGACAATCTTTAATTGATTGGTTAAAGAGGATAGCTAAAATCCAAAATGGTGACTATATCGAACTAAACTGATCTAAGCTGAATAAAACTCAACTAAACCGAACTAAACCGAAGCAAACTTAATCAAAAACAATTTTGAAAATTGGACTTTTTTGGAAAAACTGAAAAATGTTAAGTTTTGTTCTACCAATTAAGGACATAAAAGCCATTGGTTTGAGTCTATATATGACTTTTTAGGATGATTAGTTTTCAAAATATCGCCTACTTTCCAAATTGAACTTTTTTTGGATTTTTCCCCAGAGGCCTGGGACTTGGTTTGCGGGTAGTGGGGGTAAATACCTGCCATTTACGTTAAACAAACTTTCTTGTAAAATTCCTAGTTTCCAAAATATAGCCCCGTTTTAAAATGAACATTTTTGGAAAAAATGTCAAAAATTCTATATTTTGTTCTTAAGATTAAGGATATAAAAGCCATTGGTTTGAGTATATATATATATATATATATATATATATATATATATATGACTTTATAGGATGATTAGTTTTCAAAATATGGCCTACTTTCCAAATACTGTTTTGGAAAAAATTTGAAGAATATTATATTTTTTTGACTGATAGTGGGATAGACGTAGGTGTTGGAGTTAGCATATGATTTGATATGATTTTTAGTTTAAACATATAGCTTACTTTCCCAATTTACCTTTTTTGTAAAATGTGAAAAATATATAATGTTTTTGACTAGACGTTGAATGGAGTTGAGAGACAATCATTAACCTTAGAGTACTTTGGATTCTTGGAATTTTAGTGTGTTGTTGTTGCTTACAAACATGGCGGTAAGCATTATGCTACCATAAAAAAAGGGTTGAGATACTTTCCAAAACCAAGAGAAAAATCCTCTAAATACATGGACAACAATAACTTGTCAAATAAGCCATTACAAATAAGGTATTAACGTAAACCACCAAAAATAAGCCACCAACATAGGCCACCACTATAAGTCACCACCATAAGCCACCATAAGCCACCATCATAAGCCACCACAAGCCACCTCTATAAGCCACCATAAACCACCACCATAACCCACCACCATAAGCCACCACCATAAGCCACCACCATAAGCCACCAACATAAGCCACCAACATAAGTCACCAACATATGTCATCAACATAAGCCACCACCATAAACCACCACCATAAGCCACCAGCATAAGCCACCAGCATAAGCCACCACCATAAGCCACCAACATAAACCATCAACTTATGCCATCAACCTAAGACATTAACCTAAGCCGTTAACATAAACCATCAACATAGGCCAGCAACATATACCATCAACATAAGCCACCACCATAAGCCAACAACATATGTCATCAACATTAGCCACCAACATAAGCTATCAACATAAGTCACCAACATATGTCATCAACATAAGCCACCAACATAAGCCATCAACATAAGCCACCACCATAAACCATCAACATAAGCCACCAAAATCAGCCAACAACACATGTCATCAACATAAGCCACCCACATATGCCACCAACATTATCCTGCATAAAACGTCAACACAACATCATTCTTTCACCACAAGTGTTCAGACCTTTGTAGTAGGCGGATCGACTATACAAGTCAGTGGCTACTATGGAATATACTATAACCAATAAAGGTAAACCACGTGCCCTGTATCATGGGTACTCTTATAACTATAAGCGAGAAAATGCGAATGGCATCATATTTTGGCAGTGCTCAAAACAAAGAACAACAAAATGTCTAGGTCATCTAAAAAGTAAACATGGTGAGGTCTTAAGTGTGGGTACTCATCAATGTGGTATACCAAATGAAACACCGTTAGTGTTAACAAAACATGATCAAAAGAACAAGAAAAAGCAAGTCCGACAAAAACATAGTGTTACTCAACATAGTGACTTCCTTATGAAAAAACATTTATCTCCTCAAAAAGTCATGTTAGGACAGTTGTCAACGTTCAATAAACCCGTAACACTATCAAAAGCAACACAGACTCTTCAAGAGATCCCTTTTGAAAAGGAAAAAATGGAATTGGATAGTTCTAGTGATGTTGAGGATGATGATGATGATGATGATAATGATGGTGACAATGACTATAATAATTATAAAGATAATATTTATAATGATGATGATGATGATGAAAAAGAAGAGAATGAGGGTTTAATGTCTATAAAACCATTGCGGCTTCCCCAGTTTTTAAGAACAAGAGTACCTGGAGAAAGTTGTAAAAGGATCTACAACAAGCGTTGTGTTTAAAATATATATCAAACAATGGTAAAGAGATAAAAAGTTGTATTCAGTGTGTAACTATTGTAAAGAAAAACTAAAATGAATAAAAATATTGTATGGGTATTGGCTGTTTTTCCTTAATTGCTATCCCCATGTCCCACTATTAATACAATTGTTAACCATCAACAGTCTCTGACTATGTTCAGAAAGAGAGTGGCCTTAAACAATACACTATATCTATGGTTTGTGTACTGAGTATCATAATAATACAGTGTGGCCAAGCCATGTTAAGGCAATAGTTATGTCAGGTAAGGGATTCGAACCCTTGCTTCCTTATACAGAAATTTGATCTTAAGTCAAACACCTTAACCACTTGGCCAACCTGACAGTTACTAATTTAATTGGTCTTGAGGACTTGAGTGTTTACAAAACTTTTTCCAGTATACATTGACTAAACCACTTGTTTGTTTTGAAATATAGATTTTGTTTTGTTTTACCATAACATTGCAGTTATGAGTCTTGTGAACTGGGTGTTCAATATAGGGTTAAAGGCATTTTAAAATAATTTTAGAAAAGCTCTTAGGTATCGTGTCATGGGTTTTAGTAATGCATTACTGTTCGTTGACTAACATTTACCGTTACACAACATTATTTTGGTGAACGTACATGTTGTTGTTTGAGTCTTTAGTCCTTTGACTGGTTTGATGCAGATCTCAGTACCTATCTGTCCCGAGCTAATCGTTTCATCTCTATATAGCTACCACATTCTACATTCAAGGCTATCTGTTTAACATATTCTAACCTTTGTCTCCCCCTACAAGCTCTCAGGTTCAATTCCTAGCTTAAACACAAAATTTTAAAATTGGTATGAGGACTAAAACAAGTATACTCAGTCTCGGGTGGTCCAAAATATGTAGGGTTTGATTCACACCTCAACCATACAACACCATTTTTTTATTTTTTTAAAATAATGATAGCCATTTGTTCATTTTCACATTTCACACATTACAATTTGTCGATTTTCCATTTGCATTTCTTTTAAATGTCAGTTTAAAGTTTTTGAATTTCATGATATGGAAACATGGATTTTCCAATTTGTTGTTTACACATTTTATTTTTATTTTGTTTATATCAAAGTTCATATTTGCGAAACTTGATTTTTTCATTTTAAGATTTTGTAAATGGTGTTAAAGTGAGTGCTTGGCCATTGCGATCGTACAGTCTGTCTATGTGTATGCAAAACATAGAGGTCTACTATTACTATTGCAGGTAAGGCTGTTTCTACACTCTCTCTCTCTCTCTCTCTCTCTCTCTCTTTCTGTGTAGTCATACATCCACACAACCTTGCCTGTCTTTGAGAACAAACACACAACCACTCTATTTATCCCTAAAAACTTCATTGACATGCACACTCATCCCAAAGAACTTTAATTATACATTTAACATTTACCATTACAAAAATAAATGGTTTCCACTATTGACAAAAAAATTAACTATTTACAATTACAAAAATAAATATTTACAAAATACTGAATCAATTAAATCTACTGGTTACAAAAGCCATGTCTCTAAACAATAAAATATAGAAATCACACCTCCTCCTCGTGGTTATAACCCCTTGCTAGGCTAATGCGTACAGTAGGTCATTCGTCTGCACACATTTGTTATCCATCAAAGCAAAAGTGCATTTTCTCTGTTCCACAAGATACGAATTATAGTTGCTGGATTGTATCCTGCACCGTTTATGCGACATAGCTATACCAGTTCATGAAATCGCTAGGTAGTTCTCTACATATAGCTCTACATATGGCTTCCTTACAGCTAGTGTGCGATAGGCAGCATTAACTGTATATCACACCCAGTCCACCTTTGTATTTGCAATCCAAGTAATAATTTGAAAAGAGATGAGTGTAATCGGTTTAAAACATTATCTCTGCTTTTTATATGTTTATGACATGTGTATTGACCTGAAATCAAACCCTAGTCCACTTTAGTGAAAGGCTAACAGCTTAACCACTGCGCCACCATGCCCTTTTTTCTTAGATTGATTCGTTCTAGGACTTAGAGCTTGAAATCGAGTTAAAATCTCTAGTGTAAGTGGTACATGTGCTCGCCACTGCAGCACAAAATGGTTAGCTGGTAACATTAGACAACCGGAAATGATTGTATTTCTGTTAACCAAGCATTTCTGTCATCTGCCTACAGTGTGAGCACTGTCAGCAAGACAGTTTAGTTTAGAACAAGTGTGTGTGTGTGTGTGTGTGTGTGTGTGTGTAGATTATTAGCCTCAAGTATTTAACGCTTGTTGTGTGTAGCGACCATCTTGTCCCAGTAACCACTGAGAAAGTTTTAACAGTCAACCCATAAAAACAGTATAGGTTAGTTGTGTGTGTTTCATGTACTTGTGTGTGTGCATTAGCATCATGCACTAGCTTTACCTACCCTCTATAGGTAGAGCGTTATCCCTTTCCTTTCTGACATTACCAAAGACCACATTCACCCACAAGTTTTACACTTAAACCATTGACTTGTTTTTGATTAAGTTTGCTTCGGTTTAGTTCGGTTTAGTTGAGTTTTATTCAGCTTAGATCAGTTTAGTTCGATATAGTCACCATTTTGGATTTTAGCTATCCTCTTTAACCAATCAATTAAAGATTGTCTACTCTTATTTCTTGAATCGATAAATCAGATTTTGTATACACCATTTGTCATTTATTATCCCATACCTACAACCTATGCTCTCTCTGTACTGCAGTTTGATCTGAAAACAAGTTCCAATGGTGAAAGATTTGTCAGTCACCATACTTGTAGCCTATAATAATTCTTTCACTACCTAGCTATGTTTCATCACTCACTGTAAACATTTCACATGTCCATATCCGATTATTAGTTTATAAAATCTCAGGTCGATGACCTTGATGTATAGGGTATTTTGGGTAAATTCATTAGCCATGGGAAAGGGTTGACCATTCTAAGTCCTATGACACCTCACATGTTGATATCCGATTATTAGTTTATAAAATCTCAGGTCAATGACCTTGCTGTTTTGGATTTTTGGGGTAAATTCATTGGTCATGGGAAAGGGTTAACCATTCGTAGTCCTATTGTGCCCGTTTAGACCGGAGTCCGCACGACCACATACGCATTTTACCAAAAATCAATCAGCACGAGAATCAAAATATCCCGGAGCGCCAGATGGGTTAAAGCAAATCGCAAAAACGACATCAAATTAAAAAAATGCTTTACTGATTTTTGGCTCAATGCAACAATAAGGATAGAAGGAGATTTAATTGGGTGAAACACATCTGGTAAAATTATCTCAGTTTATTTTGAAGTTAAAAAATCTGACTGCAAGAATGCTCAAAGCAGCATCATCCACGTGTGGCGATCCACACTCTTATTTACACACAATATACAGAAAATTTCCAAACACATTTGACAATCTTTTTGGAAACACAAGTCCGATTAATAGTCCTGTGGACTGTGTTCCAAAATTATTAACATTTAATTCCAGTTCAAAGTTAATTGTCTATACTGGAAATAACGTAGATCACTGTTTGACTATTTACATGATATTAACACTCGTAGAATAAATGTTTATAGAATTATTTAGATTTTCACTTGTTTTTCCAGTTTCAAAAATACATATCGTCGAAAATATTATTATCATCATCGAAGCAACACAAATTATTAACACATATTAATAACATCTGAAAAGTATTTGACCTTGAGCATAGCATCGAAGAACTGTGCGAAGCACAACAACAATTAATTGTTCTTCTAACATTAAACATTCGAGAAGTGACTCGATTATGAACTTCAAGTTCCAAACAAAATACATGATTTCTGAATCATCAACTTGATCAATAAATGGTTGAACCATTCAACTATTCAATTTTCCACTTGGAATCATTATGAAAAAAATATTTATATTTATGGCCATTTCTAGTAACTTTTACAACTTGCAATTCTTCGACAGAATGCGGAAATAAGAATTGTAGTTTTATAATGAATTCATTTAGTTCATGGCACTAGGATTGAAAATATCCTTCAAATTATTCGTGGTTAAAGAATTATTTTTAATTGGCAGTGGCCAATTATTCTATTATCTGTGTAAGAACACAATATTACAATAACAACAACGGCAAAGGTCTTCCTCTGAAGAAGAATAAACTACTATCATGACAAATCCGGGTTCTAGCAAAATCAAAGTCTAAATGGAATTCGTAAACAAGGTTGAAATAAGAACTGATGGTTTCAAGAAATAACCTTCGGGTCATTCATCCGACGAAATGTGTGGCTCCAATACTCCTACTATAAACCTGAGCCATCGAACCTGCTATTTGATTGATGCTCGAAAAAACCTCTTCATTCCTGCGACTTAACATGCGCACCTGGGAATGGCATTTCAACTACTCCACACACATAAATTTTCTTCCCAAAATTTATACAATAAATCAAGCCTCTGCATGTTATCAACACTGGAAGATTAATAAACTGACAAGTTTATTTTATTTTACCATTCAGTTCAACCCGTGAATTTAACCATACTTATGAAAAGCTTTATTTCACTTTCGAGTGTATTTACGTCATGATTTTATATAAATACAAAAATATCCTATTTGATACAAATATCATTTGCTTCCCGTTTCATGCCTCTCCGTGTTATCTGAAACATATACTTTGCTCATTGCAAATATCAACTGTTCAACCAGCACTGACATGTTGGTTGAATGCGGGCTTGCGCTAACCACTCTCCTTCGGAAAATCTCCTGTTCCAAACTAGAAATGATTAAACTACTTCACAGGCTCTTTCTCAATACATATGATTATTATTAAAATATAATATCCAAGAATTATTTAGAAAAATTATGAAAATTATTATTATTATTATTATTAGTGGATTATTATTATTATTATTATTATTATTATTATTTGTATCATTTCAAATATGTTTAATTATCATCTCATTATGTGAGAATCCACATGTTCGAACCTTCGAATATGGAAAAAATATCCATTCCTCAACAAAAATAAATTTAACTTTTACAGTTACATCGGCTGATTGCCGTGATTTCCTTAAAATATGAAAAAATCAAATAAATGCTCGAAATGCTCGGTCATCGATCCTAAACTGTTCTGAATACTGAAAATGCTCAGAATAACTCTAATAAGTCTTGCGTAAATCATTGCAAGCTTTAAATACGAAGAAAAAATGTGTTGGTCATCTGCAGAAAAATAGTTTGTTCCAATTAGCTAGGCATAATATAATTCAAATGTGGCTTACATTTCTTGATGGTCTTGAAGTGTAGTAAACCTGGTCTGTACCAGATTTATCCGTAGACATGCCCTATCGGACAAGCACGTATAATCCTTGTATCGGCCGCCATTGTAGACCCACAATTCATCTAGTCAGACATAGTGGTAGTATCTTTCGACGTTTGAATAAACTGTGGTTCCATTTTAATATGGGCTTCTATCAAAGCCATAACAGTTTGTTTAAATAGGGTCAGATCTAAGTGATCTCTTCTTAGATATGTCAGTTGTAACATAACTCACTGTAATCTCATCAGTACAAGAAAACATTGACAGTCTAAGCAATTAACGGCTGTTCTGAAGATCGTTCCCTGGGCATGGTTTATTAATATCACCATCTGCCATGCGCTAAGCAACCTGCAGTTTCCCTTGCGTAGACTAATGAACGCCACCGTTATAGACTAGTCTTCAATGTACTGACAGATCGAAGTGGTTAACTAGTTACAAATAATGAAAACTGACTTGATGGACTTAAACATCCAAGTATTAGGTTACTACTGGACTATGACAAAATACTATTTTCTAGACAAAGTCTAGCATATGTCCTTTTAGAAATATAAATATTTCCACCAATGTCTGTAGAAAAACAATCACCTCAGTGATTCTCCTCACCAGAAACTTACTAAGTTTCAACTCGAAGCGCAGCACTTTTCGTGACTATCACGACTTGAAAAGAACTTCTGCGTAGATGCGGCAACCATGTGCCTTGGCTCAGCGTAGACGCAACTTGCTTGCCAAGTGCTTGTGTTGAAGTGAGCTGACCATGCCTGCTCCAGCTGGCTTTTATTCAAAACG
The DNA here is from genome assembly GCA_946902985.2 of Meconema thalassinum. Classification (NCBI taxonomy): domain Eukaryota; kingdom Metazoa; phylum Arthropoda; class Insecta; order Orthoptera; family Tettigoniidae; genus Meconema; species Meconema thalassinum. The sequence goes on along the minus strand of OX336388.2, from coordinate 577,430,674 downwards.
GTCAGGGTCACGCGTCATCGCCTGATATCTGGAAATCCTCATATCTCTTGAATCCCTGGTCCGATTTACTTGATACTAATTGCATTCTCTTTCATTTGGCCGTGCCAGTAATCTGATCCCAGTCTCAAGTCTCTACTCCATAGTTAACTATTTAATCAATAAATAGCCTCCACCTCTGCTATTACTCGCTACGTCACTTGACATCCAACTATCGGTAAAATTCTTCGAAATGCTTCTCGAAGCAATGTAGCGCGATATTCAAATATCTGAACTTTCAAAAGCGGCTACAGCCTTTCCCTTGATATCTAGGTGTCTGAAACTTAGAATACCCATTCCTAGAGTTGGGCACATCCACCCCACACCTAGCAAAAAATAAAAATTGAAAAATTTTTATTTTTCCTATCTACACATTAAATCATCTGGTTCTTGAATAATAGATCTTCAAATTCGATGCATTATAAGTTCCCACGATGTTACCAGTTCGTGTATTAGCTACTTCATAGCTTCCATTATTGTTTACTCCCACAATATTCAAAATCTTCAATTTCTCCAGGCTTAATATCAAAAATATCGTGATACTCTTCCAAAATCTTCCCTAGCTCTGGGGACTCCTTCTCAGTGTAGACTTCTATTCCTTCAGCTTCATGAAAAATCAGAGACCATTGAGCATCTCCCTCGATGTCTTCTTCTTCTTTTCCCTCGAAGTTAATCTCTTCGGTATTCTTGAATTTAATCGTCTCTGTCTTCATATCTATCACTGCTTGGTATTTCTGAATGAAATCTGCTCCCAATATCATGTCAAAAGCCATGTCCTTCATTACAACAAATACATGTCGGAAAGCATGTCCTCCTATCGTAATACATAAGTATAATTGTGTTTTACACAGAGATATTTTATTGGGTATTATTCCTTGGATCTTAATTCCTGATACTGGAATCTCCTCTAAATTCTCTTTGAGCTTCCACAGAATATAAAGCTTCTCACTCACCAGACAAAGCATAGCCCCAGTATCGATCAAAGTATCGACAGGCATACCAAATACTTCGCATGATATGATTGGCATTCTAATTCTGGTACCCATTTCTTTTCGTTCGTCATTCTGTTGAATTAAGTCATCATCCTCTGCTTGCCATTTAATAATTCTGGAAGTGAAAGTGTTCAAAATTCTATCTTCTACTGTGAATTCGAAGGTTTTTTTTTTTCATTACCATTCCCCCGGGATTGTTGTGTTCCCGATGGACCTGGATCATTGGGCCTCTGCTCCACAAATTGCAAGTTATCTTGGTGCCTTCCTTCCAAATTTGTCCTCGTCTCCTTGTTAAACTCTTCATTGGACTGACGAGTATCTACATTCCCTCTGTTATTGTAGTTGTTTCTACCATAATATCTTCTTTCTTGGTACCTTCCTTGACTATCTCGTGGTCTTCTCCATCGAGTATTGTATCGATTACCACCATCTGGTCTCGCATATGGCTTGTAACTGTATCTGTTACTGTACTGGTCCCATCCTCTCGTATTGGAATCTTCCCTCGGCGATTTCTCTTCTCGCTCCTCTCGAATCTCTCGAGGTGTCTGAGAATAACTGTCAGCCATAACAGCATACACAGCGTTGTTATTTTTTCCTCCCTTCTGATGGAAGAATTGAGCGTTTGTATGATCCAGCTTCTGTAATACTTCATCAAATTGTTCCATATTGTAGATATCAGCTGCGATCAAAGTCCTCTGGACGTCTGCTGGAAATTGACGTATCAATGCAGTAATCAACTCGTTATCTGGCATCGGCGGATCTAAATGTTGGAGTTTAGACAGCTGTCCAGAAAAGTACGTAGAGTATCGAGTAGGTTGTGACGTCGAGAATCTCTTCGAATATAACTCTGCTCTGACTTTCTGTTGGGTTTCCGGGGACCAAAACTTCTTCAATAGCCCACGAGAAAACTCCTCAAAAGTGGTTAGAGTGGATCTAAATGCTCTAAACCAAAGAAGTGCAGGACCTTCCAAGAACTTCCCTATCACTCGGATCTGTCTTTCTTTAGGGATCTTAGAATCTTTCAGGTAATCACCTGCTTCTCTCAAAAATTCCACGGGTGTTACAGAATCTCGCCCTGAAAATTTAGAAGGCTTGTCTTCTATATTCTTAAATACAGTTATGGGGTTGGATTGAAATACTGTCCTGACCTCATCCTGTCTATCAGTCTCTCTAGCTCCTCCTAGATTTATCTGTATCTGTTCCTTTCCCCTTACATTTGGCATTTTCAACAGATGATCAGACTGTTTCTCATCCTTGATTTGACTTTTCATAGCCTCAAGTTCCTTCTGGTTTTCTTCTGCCATCTTCTTAATTGCTTCAGTTTCTTTACAATTGTCTTTAACATCAATGGATATCTGGTTCATAACAGCCTCATGACTTTTCAATGACCCTGTCATATCTGATATGTCCTTCTGAGTTGCTTGGATATCTTTGGCAATTACTTCAATATGGGATGACAAAGATTCCCTAATCTCCTTGATTCCCTCTTGATTCTCCAGCTTGAGTGTGTCTTTAATTTCATTGACAACTGTGGTCTTGATTTCAGTTTGCAATTCACTAATCACACCTTCTCTTATTTCTCCCATGACAAGTTCTTTGAATTGTTCCGTTAAACGTTGAACAACTAAAATTCCCATCTCGTTACTCTCCTTCTTCACTCTGACTTCCAGGTTGACCATGTCTTCACCAACTTTCCTAAGACCATGTTCTATCCTATCAGCTAAGCTTTGGGATCGAAGATCGGCATCGCGAAATTTATCGTCCATTAAACTTGCGTTAGTAGCTAATGAAGTTTCGAGCTCATGTGTTTTATCGCATAATTTATTCATTTTACTCTCAAGTGTCATTTTCAAAATTTCAGAATTCTCTTTAAATTTACTTTCCATTGAATTAAATTTACTGTTTAAATTTTCTTTCAAGTTACCTTTTAAAGAATCAGAACTTTCTTTAAGTTTATTTTCCAAAGAATCAGAATTTTCTTTAAGTTAATTCTCTAAACTTTCCTTCAAGTTATCTTTTAAAGAATCAGAACTTTCTTTAAGTTTATTTTCTAAAGAATCAGAATTTTCTTTAAGTTTATCATTCAAATTTTCTTTAAGTTTATTTTCTAAAGAATCAGAATTTTCTTTAAGTTTATCGTTTAAACTTTCTTTAAGTTTATCAGAATTTTCTTTAAGTTTCTTTTCCAAAGCCTCAGTATTTTCTTTCATAATGGCTGCTACACGCAGTCCAGCTTCTTTTGAACTCTCCTCCAAACTCCTCATCATCCTCATCATTTCTTCCATAATTTTCAATTATTATTCAAAACTTAGGGGTATACAACAGTGGCAAACACAAGCTTATAACTAGAACAAGAAATATGAATAGCTAATTGGAACACTATAATAAAATGAGATTTGTCCTAATGTCGACGTGATGGAAAAAAAAAGTCTCTACTTTTACGAATTACATTTACCACAATATCACAAGAAAAATATACAAGTTCTCAAATATCCTCCACCTGGATTCTAATAATGTGTATGTCCAGTCATCGAACGTTTACTACTGAATTTACTTGACGCCCTAATGGTTAAGCCATTATCAAAAATAATCAAACCCATTCTAATTATTAACCAAGTTAAATTTTTAATTTTCCCCACTAATTGGGTTTCCTACTAATTTATTCATCCAAACCAGACATCTCTCAACTCCCAAAATATTTCTATAAAATTATCACAATTTCAAATCGGCATGCGATTCACCATGTCTAAATCGAGACCCACGTTCGGAGCCATTTCTCTCTCTATCTTATTTCATGTGCCCGTTTAGACCGGAGTCCGCACGACCACATATGCATTTTACCAATAATCAGTCAGCACGAGAATCAAAATATCCCGGAGCGCCAGATGGGTTAAAGCAAATCGCAAAAACGACATCAAATTAAAAAAAATGCTTTACTGATTTTTGGCTCAATGCAACAATAAGGATAGAAGGAGATTTAATTGGGTGAAACACATCTGGTAAAATTATCTCAGTTTATTTTGAAGTTAAAAAATCTGACTGCAAGAATGCTCAAAGCAGCATCATCCACGTGTGGCGATCCACACTCTTATTTACACACAATATACAGAAAATTTCCAAACACATTTGACAATCTTTTTGGAAACACAAGTCCGATTAATAGTCCTGTGGACTGTGTTCCAAAATTATTAACATTTAATTCCAGTTCAAAGTTAATTGTCTATACTGGAAATAACGTAGATCACTGTTTGACTATTTACATGATATTAACACTCGTAGAATAAATGTTTATAGAATTATTTAGATTTTCACTTGTTTTTCCAGTTTCAAAAATACATATCGTCGAAAATATTATTATCATCATCGAAGCAACACAAATTATTAACACATATTAATAACATCTGAAAAGTATTTGACCTTGAGCATAGCATCGAAGAACTGTGCGAAGCACAACAACAATTAATTGTTCTTCTAACATTAAACATTCGAGAAGTGACTCGATTATGAACTTCAAGTTCCAAACAAAATACATGATTTCTGAATCATCAACTTGATCAATAAATGGTTGAACCATTCAACTATTCAATTTTCCACTTGGAATCATTATGAAAAAAATATTTATATTTATGGCCATTTCTAGTAACTTTTACAACTTGCAATTCTTCGACAGAATGCGGAAATAAGAATTGTAGTTTTATAATGAATTCATTTAGTTCATGGCACTAGGATTGAAAATATCCTTCAAATTATTCGTGGTTAAAGAATTATTTTTAATTGGCAGTGGCCAATTATTCTATTATCTGTGTAAGAACACAATATTACAATAACAACAACGGCAAAGGTCTTCCTCTGAAGAAGAATAAACTACTATCATGACAAATCCGGGTTCTAGCAAAATCAAAGTCTAAATGGAATTCGTAAACAAGGTTGAAATAAGAACTGATGGTTTCAAGAAATAACCTTCGGGTCATTCATCCGACGAAATGTGTGGCTCCAATACTCCTACTATAAACCTGAGCCATCGAACCTGCTATTTGATTGATGCTCGAAAAAACCTCTTCATTCCTGCGACTTAACATGCGCACCTGGGAATGGCATTTCAACTACTCCACACACATAAATTTTCTTCCCAAAATTTATACAATAAATCAAGCCTCTGCTTGTTATCAACACTGGAAGATTAATAAACTGACAAGTTTATTTTATTTTACCATTCAGTTCAACCCGTGAATTTAACCATACTTATGAAAAGCTTTATTTCACTTTCGAGTGTATTTACGTCATGATTTTATATAAATACAAAAATATCCTATTTGATACAAATATCATTTGCTTCCCGTTTCATGCCTCTCCGTGTTATCTGAAACATATACTTTGCTCATTGCAAATATCAACTGTTCAACCAGAACTGACATGTTGGTTGAATGCGGGCTTGCGCTAACCACTCTCCTTCGGAAAATCTCCTGTTCCAAACTAGAAATGATTAAACTACTTCACAGGCTCTTTCTCAATACATATGATTATTATTAAAATATAATATCCAAGAATTATTTAGAAAAATTATGAAAATTATTATTATTATTATTATTATTAGTGGATTATTATTAGTATTATTATTTGTATCATTTCAAATATGTTTAATTATCATCTCATTATGTGAGAATCCACATGTTCGAACCTTCGAATATGGAAAAAATATCCATTCCTCAACAAAAATAAATTTAACTTTTACAGTTACATCGGCTGATTGCCGTGATTTCCTTAAAATATGAAAAATTCAAATAAATGCTCGAAATGCTCGGTCATCGATCCTAAACTGTTCTGAATGCTGAAAATGCTCAGAATAACTCTAATAAGTCTTGCGTAAATCATTGCAAGCTTTAAATACGAAGAAAAAATGTGTTGGTCATCTGCAGAAAAATAGTTTGTTCCAATTAGCTAGGCATAATATAATTCAAATGTGGCTTACATTTCTTGATGGTCTTGAAGTGTAGTAAACCTGGTCTGTACCAGATTTATCCGTAGACATGCCCTATCGGACAAGCACGTATAATCCTTGTATCGGCCGCCATTGTAGACCCACAATTCGTCTAGTCAGGCATAGTGGTAGTATCTTTCGACGTTTGAATAAACTGTGGTTCCATTTTAATATGGGCTTCTATCAAAGCCATAACAGTTTGTTTAAATAGGGTCAGATCTAAGTGATCTCTTCTTAGATATGTCAGTTGTAACATAACTCACTGTAATCTCATCAGTACAAGAAAAACATTGACAGTCTAAGCAATTAACGACTGTTCTGAAGATCGTTCCCTGGGCATGGTTTATTAATATCACCATCTGCCATGCGCTAAGCAACCTGCAGTTTCCCTTGCGTAGACTAATGAACGCCACCGTTATAGACTAGTCTTCAATGTACTGACAACCGGGTGAGTTAGCCGTGGTGGTTACGGCATGACTGATGGCAGTCGCTCACATCCGGGAGGCGAGGAGGTTCGAATCCCCCCGCCGGCAACCTTGAAGATGGTCTTCTGTGGTTTCCCATCTTCCTTCCAGGCAAATGCCGGGGTTGGTCCCTAACTATAGGCCACAGCCGCTACCTTCCAACTCCTCGTCCTTACATTCCAATTCCCCTCCTTCCCTCCCCAACGGTACTTGTAGCTCACCCATTGGGTGTCCGTCTCGAAGCAGCTACAAAACTGGCGAGCCGAACATGTCCTCGGACACTCCCGGCGCTAAAAGCCATACGCTAAAAAAAAAAAAAAAAAAAAAAAAAAAAAATGTACTGACAGATCGAAGTGGTTAACTAGTTACAAATAATGAAAACTGACTTGATGGACTTAAACATCCAAGTATTAAGTTACTACTGGACTGTGACAAAATACTATTTTCTAGACAAAGTCTAGCATATGTCCTTTTAGAAATATAAATATTTCCACCAATGTCTGTAGAAAAACAATCACCTCAGTGATTCTCCTCACCAGAAACTTACTAAGTTTCAACTCGAAGCGCAGCACTTTTCGTGACTATCACGACTTGAAAAGAACTTCTGCGTAGATGCGGCAACCATGTGCCTTGGCTCAGCGTAGACGCAACTTGCTTGCCAAGTGCTTGTGTTGAAGTGAGCTGACCATGCCTGCTCCAGCTGGCTTTTATTCAAAACGGTCAGGGTCACGCGTCATCGCCTGATATCTGGAAGTCCTCATATCTCTTGAATCCCTGGTCTGATTTACTTGATACTAATTGCATTCTCTTTCATTTGGCCGTGCCAGTAATCTGATCCCAGTCTCAAGTCTCTACTCCATAGTTAACTATTTAATCAATAAATAGCCTCCACCTCTGCTATTACTCGCTACGTCACTTGACATCCAACTATCGGTAAAATTCTTCGAAATGCTTCTCGAAGCAATGTAGCGCGATATTCAAATATCTGAACTTTCAAAAGCGGCTACAGCCTTTCCCTTGATATCTAGGTGTCTGAAACTTGGAATACCCATTCCTAGAGTTGGGCACACTATGACAGCTCACTTGACCCTCTCTACTGATAAGTTTATAAAATCTTAGGTCAATGACCTTGCTGTTTTGGGTATTTTGGGTAAATTCGTTGGTCATGGAAAAGGGTTGGCCATCCTGAGTCTTGTGACACCTTACTTGTCCCTCTCCGATTATTAGTTGATAAAATCTTAGGTTAATGACCTTGCTGTTTTATTTTGGGGTAAATTCATTGGTCATGGAGAGGGGTTGGCCATTTTAAGTTCTATGACACCTCACTTGACCCTCTGTGATTATTAGTTAGCGAGATATTAACGAAAGTGCAGTTAGGCCCTTTTGACAAAAAATGAATAATACATTCAAAAACAGGGCGTCACCCCAAGTCCAACGACCCCTCATACAAGTCCCTAGCTTTCTTAGTTCATAAGATATTAAAAAGCCGATGACCTATTAGTTTTTGGATCTTTGGTTAATTTGTAAAAAAAACCTATCTATAAATCATTATTCAAAAAGCCCACCCTCTTACAAAAAAAACAATTGCGCATTCGTAAAACAAAAAACAAAAATGATAAATCATAGCGGCATTCAGTTGTATGCATGCACTTTATGTGGAACGAGTTTAATTTCATATTGGCATACAAACTCCCACATGTTGCACATGGAAAGTGACTTTACCTAAAAATTATTATTTCACCCTCTAGTAGGGGTAGATTTTATTTTAGAGTGGAAATAAGTTATCCATAGGAAAGGGGTTGTCTGCCGGAGTAATTCGACTACTCGTACATGTCTCGAGCCTTATTCCCACCACTGTCAAAACAGGTTGTGACTTGTTAGCTCTTATCGTGCACGTGCACATGTGTACACTTGTGTGTTAGGTCATATTACACATGAACTTGCATTTTCTCACGTATGAACCAAAACAGGATGTGACTTGTTTCACAAGGAGGACGGTAATAAGGTCATCTCACACGTGTTCACATGTATTTCGTCACTTTCCTTTCATATCGTTATCCCATTATAGTAGTGGTGAACAACGTCAGTTCAACACACACAAATGTAGTTAGGCCCTTTGACATAATTTAAATAAATTCATGGGCTAGTCCGTAGGAACCAGGCTAAAGGGACCCGTCCAAAGGGATCAGTCCAAAGGGCCAAGGACTCGTCCGCAAGGACTCGTCCACAAGGACTCGTCCACAATGACCTGTCCACAAGGACTTGTCCACAAGGACTCGTCCACAATTACCCGACAACAATGACCCCCGCCAACAATGACTCGTCAACAATACCCCATCTATAGGGATCCGCTCTCCCACCCTCTTACAAAAGCCATGAGTGGGCATGCGTAAAAAACAAAAACAAGCATGTTAATTCATAGTGGCTATTCACCGAACATATGCACTTTATGTGGAACAACGTTTAAATCTATATCGGCATTCAAACTCTCGCATGTTGCAATTGGTAACAGAGATTCTCTAAAAACATACAATTTCACCCCCTAGTAGGGGTAGGTTTTATTTTGGGGTGGAAATATGTTGTCCATTGGAAAGGGGGTGTTAGCCCGAGTTCAATGACACCTGATTCGTCAAAATCCGACCATGGGTTCGAGAGTTATCGCGTTGCCGCCATCTTTTGAGGAGGGGAGGAGGAGGAGGCATCTGAACCGGCACAAAACCACTACTGGTGACCACGGGGCCCCAGATGAGTGCGGTATTGCTTCCACTTACTTGTGCCGGGCTCCCTTCTGTCATCTTTCCTGTCGACCACCCTTGGTCACGTCTCGTTCACTTACGAGATTACGACACGCCCCCTCCTTTAGGGACTTACAACATATGGGACGCTGGTTAGCGATCAGGGGCCCCCAGCTGAGTTCGCGATTGCTTCCACTTAATTGTGCCAGGGTCCTCCTTGGCATATTTACTGTCGGCCTCCCTTGATCAACTCTTGTTCTCTTCCTACCCTGACGGTATTAGGATATCCGAGGTCTAAGGAGTCTTTAAAATTCCCGCCTTAATTGGACCTTGTTTTATCTTTCCTGATACCCTCATTCTTCAAAGGGTCAGATCTCTTGTTTTTATTTTCGTCATATATCCTGCCTTCTGCACAAAGTCATAAAGGAGGCAGGGTGTGTGTAGCCCCACCACTGGAGGTTCTACACCCTCAAGGGTTCACGGCTGTTGAGTTTGGGATGGTACCTGAGCTGGGTCTGTTTTTTTTTCCTTTTTCCAGTGATTCTGGGGGCGGACCATATCCTATTTCCCTTCCTATCTGCCTTTCATGGCACACCTTTCAAAAACCATCAATTCTCCTTTTTTGAGGGTTGAGAGAATTTCCTTTACCTGCGTTTTATTTTCCTTATTCCTTCCTTTTTGTCCTTTTGTTCTCCTAATCCGTAATTTGGTTGAAAGTTGTAGTTATTTTTAGTTCTAGTGTTCATTTTATCATCATTTTTCATTTTCACCCCCAAAGAATTAGGGGCATATAACCCCCATGTTAGGCACTTTAACATCAACTTTCATCATTAAATTACAATTTCAGCAATATCTTTTCCGACAATGAAAACTGAAAGTCTGGTTTAAGTTGTATTCACAGTGGAAAGAATTTCTTGTCTGAGATGTTTGGATTGCATTTCTCAGATCTCTAATCCTCTCTACTCATTAACCTGACCGCAGCAGCGGTCTTGCCAGCGTCATTGCAGAGAAATTGGTGTCACTGCTTACGAATATTATTGCAGAAGCCAAAATACCGGTTGCTTCAAAATAACTTCTGTACTAACCACTCAGCAGGAAAGTTCATGAAGTTTTATAAAAATCGAGTGAACCTAATGGAATTCTATTTTAATAAGGTGCAAAGGTATGTTTAGTTTCTGTTATTTAATATCACGCTGTTGCATTTTGTGATATAGTTTGCATTTTGATATTGCGGAAATTATATTGACAATTAATGTCAAGTCTTTGTTATGCTATACTGGGTTGACAGTGCTGTGTGAGCAGTTGAGTAACTAACGGGATTTCATTTTAAGAGCCTCATTTTCTATACCGGTAGAGGAGAGCGCAACTCGCATCCAGTCGGCCATGTCTCGCCTTGAGCTACTATTGCCATGGAAACGACCTTGCCATTCTTTCATGAGTAATTTTCTGACTTAATTAGCCTTTACAGGAGTGTCGAAAGGCCGAAATCAAAAGAATGACAAAGACTATCGAAAATGCATGTAGCCAGCGGTTTCTCCTGGGCTCTGAACTATGTGTAAGCAAAATTTGGTTGTGATTGGTGGAACAGTGTAGATTGTATACGGAACAGATATACCCACATACATACATACCCACATACAGACTTTCACTTTTAGTTAGATTTCATTAGAAAGCTAACTATTGCAATGGGTACCATGTTTCAACTTCCGGAAAATTTTGACATATCTTCGCGTTTCACAAACCCTAGACCCCAAAACCACAGTCAGTTCTAAAGTTTATATAAAATTTATGTATATATATACAGGGTGTATCTTAATTATACCGACAAAAAAAATCAGGGACGCTCTGCGTGTTATTAAAAGACGATGTCGCAATCGGATTGACGGAGAAAAATTTTCCCTCCGAGAAAATGAGGTTACTTTGTTACTTCCGGGCGCGCAATTCAAATCTACGAACTCGCCGTATTTGCTGATCCAGGCAGCAAGCCGCTGGCCACTGCTGTGCTTCAGGCAAGGGAAGGGAGTGTGATAGAAGGAGACAGATATATACTGGCGGGCATGCGGCAAGCCGAGGCGATCGAGGAAACTTGCGCATGCCCGCCAGCATATCTCTGTCACCTTCTTTCACACTCCCTTCCCCTGCTTGAAGCACAGCGGTGGCCAGCGGCATGCTCTCTAGCTCAGCAAATACTGCGAGTTCGTAGATTTGAATCGCGCGCCCGGAATTAACAAAGTAACCTCATTTTCTCCGAGGGGAAAATTTTCTCCGCCAATCTGATTGCGGCATCGTCTTTTACATAACACGCAGAGCGTCCCTGATTTTTTGTCGGTATAATTAAGGTACACCCTGTATATATATTGTACCCTTCTGAACATTGTGCCTTCAGGACAGGACTCTCTCCTCGGGGATGGAGCTTTTCTACTTGAACCTAATACACTGTCCTGGAGTTTATTATTTAGAAGATCAATTACACACAGGATTCAAAATCAAAGAAATAATAACTTTATTAACACTGGATAATACAAAAATGAAAAAATAAAAGTAAACAGAAAACCAAAATATTAACTCAAGAAAATCAAAATTTTAAAAAAGAAAAATATTCAAAGTTGAACCATCACCAAACAAATGAATAAATCACAAAGTTTCGGAGTAAATCCAAAGTATATCAAAATTCCAATTAAAAATCAAAATAATCTACTCAAAATCGAAAAATGACAAAATCAATCCAAATAATCCAAAAGATTACAAAATAAACTAAAAATTGACAAAAATCGAAAAATGAATTAATTAAACCTCAATTAAGTCAATTAAACCTCAATTTAATTAATTAAAAATCAAACATCAATTTAAATCAATCAATCAAATGTCTAAATTAAATTAATTAGACTTTGATTGAATAAATAACCCCATTAACTATCATCAATCAATTATTCAATCAATCAATCATTATCAATCACTTAGTCAACCAAATATTTAATCATTGATCAGATGCCTAAATGACAATCGATCTGATCCGACTGGAACTAATATTCACTGAAACTTTCTGACACAAATATTTGCATACCACTTATTTGAATCGCATTGCTCACTTACCACGATTAATTCGATGTTTACATATTGCTCCAAAACACTCAGATAGATATTCGATACATTCTTCCATTCATGTCATCCTGACCTGTGTTAACTCATAAGAGACGCATAAAAATCGTCCCTGGCATAATTCCAGAGCGCAACTAGATAAACGTAACCACATCTTGTGTCAAAATAACTAACAGCGTTAAGGTTAAAATCCTCATCTTCACGCATACACACGATACCATTATTATCCCCGGCATTATCACTACTAACCTATGTTATTATCGTGTCCGTAATTTTACACTGTCAAAATACCTCTCTCTATTAACCAATTCACGTGCCCTGCTCTCTGCTTTCTTCTGGGCTGAAATGCACATATACAATAGGAAATCATACATAGTCCTATCAATGTGTCGAATTTGGTACGTTTCGTGAACAGTGTCGTCGCTAAACATCTCCAGACCTAAACCAATATACATCATGATGTCGTCACGGATGTAACTAAGCGAACAAAGTAACGTTTAAATTTCAGGGTCTAACATCAAACTATAATAATATTTAATCTTCTTCTTCTTTTGCTTTAGCGTTTGTCCCACCTCGTGGCAGGGTCCGCTATTTGAATCCGCTGTATTTATTCATCTATAATAATCCTAACAAGTACACCCGTAAAACAATGACTTATCCATAATTAAAGAAAATCAATAATTTTCATGCTTCAACGTCGGCTGCCATCCTTCTCATCACAGACGTCAGCAGCCCCCCCCCCCAACCATGTGCTTCACATCATACTGTTGCTACACATATTCACAAAATAAATTATTTCACTGAGTGATTAACAACCATGGTTATCCCTACTGTAGAGTTCACTTGCTTTCACACTTAGTAAAATACTACCATCACTTTCATGCGATTGCTAGTACACTAATACCCTAATTTCCACACGCAAGTTGTGATGCTATACACTTTCCTATACAACACGGCTAGTTTTGCACAACACTCGCCGACTACGCGTTTTCCCATTCACAGATTCTCTCTTCACACGTATCGGATTGGCAATTCCCACGCGGTTCTTTCTCCAACTGCGTGCTCACGAAAGTCGTCCCGATCCCAAATGGCTAGGGTGCGAATCTCGACTGTTCAGCTACGCGTTCTCCAACTTCAGCGGCTACTAGCACTGTCTTTATAACTGGATGGACTGCGTCAATTTGTGACGATACAGTCTCTTCCTGCATATGAGAACTGTTTATTATGATTACCACTGTCTCTCTAAAATATATAACTCGTATTCTTGAGTTAATACCTTATGGTGCAATCTTCGCTGAGCGCAGAGTGCACCATCCAGCTACTGACTAACTGCGCTCGGCTGTGTATCACTGTCCCTCGCCTGCAGAACTGTGTCAAACTATCTGGCGTGCCCGCTTGGGGGAGAAATATATCTCGAACATGGCGGCGTAGCACCCGAAAACTACTACACACACGAGAGCTCCGCTCTCCAACATTTCTCTCCTAACACACTATATACACATTATTTGTGATAATAAGCCCCAATCAATCACAGGATTATAATCGATGATCGATCGTAATTTTGGCAGATATCAATCCTGCGTCCCTGGAACTATTTATGGTGTCACGGACGCCATCCCTTCCTTCATGGCAAAAATCACCAATCCAGACAACTCGTGGAAGGAACTCATTTCTAGGATGATTGATTTATTAATTCCTTGATGATTTATTTATCTTGTCTATTGGCAAAAATTCTCAGGAATATTTCTTGCTTAGTGAGGTTGATGGTTCGATCCTGGGTGCCGTCGTATCGCCAAAATAAATTAATTTACTAATTTTGGGGCGTGGTTTAACCAAAAATACAACGTACCACAGAACATTCTGGAACAAATCTGAAGCAAGCCTCTCGGAAATCCTTGAACGTGCACCTGCTCTTGCTAATGCGTGTTAAGGACGCATGTTCTGGACCTGCTTTTGTTTGCGAATTTTTTGCGACGCACCCCCGGAACGTCAAGCGGCCGGCTGCCTGACTTGTTCTAGTAATATTGCAGCAGGAGTTTAATATGATTAAATGACATGAAATTAGGTTTCCTTTTCCCCTGTAATTCGAGGCTCATTTAAAAGCTGTTCTTCTGCATGACTAAAAACCATGCGAACGTAGCCTATGGGCTGTAAGATAAGGGCGCAATATATTCATATATCACTTTCTTTTGGATACGATAACTACTGCAATTTTGCACCAATCACTTTGAAATTCTCACATAATAAGTATCCCTATAAAATCTCGGTCGAGTTCGTTAATGGGCACAATCCGTGAAAGGGTGGGGGGGGATGGGGGGCTTTTTTCGAAAAAGTTAAATATCCCTATAACTCTCTTAATATTTGAAATATCGAATCCATTCAAACTTCATACAATGTGCTGGATAAGGCCCAAACATTTTTGTTTCAAAAGTTTTTGATAGCACCAACCATTGACCAAATGGGGGGGGAGGGGGGGAAGTAGGTTTTTCTGGAAATATTAATCATATCTCTCTTAATAGGCACAATATGAAGCCCGTACAAAATGGACAGTATTCCCCTAATAATTACCTAATACTGAAATAATTTTTGATATGACCCACCATTACGCCAAGGGATGAGCAAAATTATTTCGTAATTAGAAGAAAATGCCAAGAGCCATCAGAGGTTGCCATGACAACACTACTAAATTGATGAGGGATGAGCCATCAGACGTTGCCATGACAACGCCATTGCACGATATCACATTCAGTTTTCCATCTGACTCTGTGGGAAGCGGCTTCGGTGACGTAACTAGTAGCATGCTGAACTTCTATGCCCAAGGTTGCGGGTTTAAATCCGGCCGAAGTCGCCGAATTTTTAAGAGCGCTAAAAATCCCTCAGTATGCTTTCTTTGTAGGGGAAGTTCTAACGTTCGTTGCGAGTAGCTGATTGCGGTGGCATCTAGTAGCCATGTTCACAGCTAGGTGTCTTTGACGGGAGTATTTGGTAGCAAAATTAGGAACTACTACTTGAAATTGACCGTCTGCAGTCCGTACCTGAATTACGGACTAATACAGCCAAAACAATTAACACCGTTTATCAGACAGATTCTACACCCACCCAAAGTACACGAGCCTACATGACCGCGTTGTCGCAGCCCCTAAACTGAGGAACCTACAAACATCTCTGCGGGAGATAAAATTTTGCGTGAAGGAGTAACAGACCGTTAGATAGTTACACATCAGTGTCGAAAACCTTGCATAAGGACAGTGTGACCACAAGTATAATATAACAAGATGTTCAGTAAAGAACATAATTATAGCCTACTTTCCCCTAAATGCGTGGGTATTGTTATAACCCTTTGTCCTTATCAAGGAGTATAATTGAATGTTGATTGTAGTAGCTTGTTGAAATACAACGTGCTATACGGATATTAAACATGAATATGAGGTGCCCTTTGCTAGTGCTACCTCTGTAAAAGTTCAATCAATTCGGTTTCACCGTGTTTGAATTGATATGGGGAATGGATTTGCACACATACATGGCCACTATCTGCAAACTATTGGACTGATTACATTGAAGCTCAGTCAAAAGATGCTTCCCACAGAAAAGGTATGTTGTTGTAAAATGTGGTAGAGATCAAATGACTGGATTGGTCGTAATTTGATGTAAACTTTTAACATTTGGGTGGACGCTATTCCGTTTCCGTCAAGATGGCGGCGATATAAAACATGAAACGTAGGTGCCCTTTGCTAGTGATACCTTTGTACCGAATTTCGTACAATACGGTTTTACCGTGTTTGAAAAGATAGGGGGAATCGATTTGCCCACATACATGACGGCCATCCCCATATTATTGGGCTGATGACCTTGTAGTTTCGTCAAATGATTCTTTATACATAAAGGTATAATGTCACAAAATTTAGTAGAGATTAGATGATTAGGTTGGTTGTAATTTGATTCAAGCTTTTAACATTTGTGTGGCCGCCTTTACGTTTTCGTCAAGATGGCGGCAATTTAAACCATGACACGGGAGTGCCCTTTGTTAATGCTACCTCTATACCAAATTTCATTCAATTCTGTTTCACCATGTTTGAATTGATAGGGGGAATCGATTTGCACACATACATGGCCGCCATATGCACCCTATTGTGCGGATGATCTTGCAGTTTGGTTAAAATATGCTTCCCACATAAAGGTATGTTGTTGCAAAATTTGGTAGAGATCGGATTATTATGTTGGTCGTAATTTGATTTAAACTTTTAACATTTGGGTGGCCGCCATAACGTTTCCGTCAAGGTGGCGGCAATATAAAACATGACATTGAGGAGTTCTTTGCTAGTGCTACCTCTGTACCAAATTTCGTTCAATTCTGTTTCACGGTGATTGAATTCATAGGGTGAATCGATTTGCACACATAGATGGCCACCATCTGCAAACTATTGGGCTGATGATCTTGTAGTTTAGTCAGAAACACTCGCCCTATACATATATGTGGTTGTACAATTTGGTAGAGATTGAATGATTAGGTTAGTCGTAATTTGATTTATGCTTTGAACATTTGGGTGGCCACCATTACGTTTCCGGCAAGATGGTGGTGATATAAAACATGAGACTGCGGTGCCCCTTGCTAGTTCTACTTCTGTACCAAATTTCGTTCAATTCGCATTCACCCTGTTCGAATTGGTGGGGGGGGGGGGGACGGGACGGACAGACATTCAGAGTACACACACACACTCACACACAGACAGACACACAATTTTTGGCTCTGTAGTGATCTCATAAGTCTACTTTCATTTTTTTGTAAAAATTGAAAGTAGACTAAAAATATTGGAATGCACTCGAAATAATTCAGAAACCTCTATGGACATCAAATTGGCAGATGAAAATCAAAAGGAAGTAGGAGACTTCTGCGACTTTGGAAGCAAAATAACCAGTGATGGACGAAGCAAAGAGGATATAAAAAGTAGGTTGGCTCAGGAAAGGAAAACATTTCTACAAAAAAGAATCTGTTGACATAGAATATAGATTTAGGTATTAGGAAGTCATTTTTGAAGGAATTTGTCTGTAGCGTGGCACTCTATGGAAGTGAAACATGGGCTATTGACAGAGCAGAAAAGAGGAGAATTGAAGCGTTTGAAATATGGTGTTACAGGAGAATGATGATCAGATGGGTAGATAGGGTTACAAACGAAGAGGTATTGAGACGAGTGGGAGAGGAGAGATGTTTCTGGCGACTGCTTATGAAGAGAAGAGATAGGTTGGTAGGACAAATACTAAGACACCCAGGAATAGCAAGCTTAGTTATGGAAGGAAGGATCGAGGACAAGAACTGTAGGGGTAGACCAAGGTTAGAATATGTTAAACAGATTGCCTCGGATATAGGGTGTGGTAGCTATGAAGAGTTGAAACGATTAGCTCAGGACGGAGAGGCATGGAGAGCTGCATCAAACCAGTCAAAAGACTGAAGACTCAAACAACAATAACATGCATGTAAATAGTTGGTATTTGTATACATTTTGTATTCTATGCTCCACTCTACAAAATGCTGTATTCATCTCACAGTAAACACACTTCACACCCTGTTGACCACGTCGAAAGTTTATAAGGAAAATATTTAGTCTAATTAGTAGGAATATTTCACAAAATCAGGTTACTGAAGGGTTCATAGCTGGACTTATGTTAATAGCCTCTACCAATATACAAACGTTCAGTTTGATTGCTGTAATAGATTCGCAGATATTGAAAACATTCTAAATATTTCAAATAATCGCCATGTTGGAATATTCTATATGTGGGTCATAGAATTATGTACCATTATTATTGCGTTCATTATTCAATCGCATGGTTAGGACACAAAAAAATCACTTAATTTTAAAATTTCGCACAACCACCATCTTGCTCTTATGATAACAATTGAATTGAATTTGATGCCAGTAGAATAAAACTTGTATAAATATGTAGGGTGTTAGGTTTCACTGCCCTCGGTTGTTTAAACCTTTAGGAAATTGCATTTAAATATTTCAAATTCGCTTGGCCGCCATGTTGATATTTTACATAACATGTTTTCAAGCGTCACACATCTGAACGAACCATAGTATTCTATATTACAATACGAAGTTTCAGGATGATAACGGTAATAGTTTTGGCGATATGGAACGCTGGTGAAATATCTCGCGCAGTCACCATGTTGGATTGGTGAAACGCATTCAAATTTGAAGGGCACGATCGGGGTCAGGCACAATAGCACGGTGATCTGATAGGTCTATTTCTCATATGATGAAAATAGGCTAATAAATACGAATAGAGACACGCCAACGTTTGGAGTGTTTATTAGTGATATATCGTGCGTTGTGCTGGTGACATGCTCTTTGAAAACAGAGCTAGATAATAAGAGTGTGCTTACTAATTATAGGTTACTAGACAACAATCGCATGGAAAACATATAAACTTCATTGTAAATGCATATGGGTCACTCAATTTGGCATATCACATGGAATCAAGACTAATTACAGAACATCGCGTTACTGTTTTTATTGATCGTCATGTTGGGTATTCACGTGATAAAATACAGCTCAGTATTCTTCACATCAATGAAGTGCTCCCATCAAGTTCCCTGTTTAGCACGGTTCCGCAAATTTAAGAAGAACATTATGTTAAATTAAGCAAAAAGTAGGAAGTGTGGTAACGAGAAGTGGAGGGGCTGAAGAGGACGTCAAGAGATGAATACGAAAGACAAATGGGTTTGTGTACACCTCTATCCAGTTTAGAGAAACCGTAGCATACCCACGAAGACGAAAATCATACTTTATAATACCGATGTGAAAGCTGTCCTATTGTATGTATGCGAAACTTGGATAGTTACCGATCCTCTTAGCCACCAACTTCAACTATTCATCAATCGTTGTCTGCACCGAATTCTGGGCATACGGTGGTCAGAAATAATCCCGAACCAAGAGCTTTGGCAAAGAACTAACCAACAACCTACAGAAGTCCATAGTCTGCGGAAAGGGAATGATGCAGTAGAAAGGGGAGATCTAGACTGTAATCCCCAAGGGGCTCAGAGACGAGGAAGACCTGGAAACGTACCATTGAACAGGAGGCCAGGAAAGCTGGGAAGACTTAGAGGGAAGGGAAGAACTTGGCAGCAAACAGAGACAGAAGGAATTATCCTTGGATGCCCTGTGCTCCACACGGAGCGAAAGGATAAAAGTCAAGAGTCAAGCAAATAGTAGACTACCAATAGTTCCTTCAAGAGAGCTATCAATCAAACTTCACTTCGACATGAAACTATTTTGGTCACCGACGGACAGTGTCCTTTTTGCTCTGTATCCTCTATATTATCTCTCTAATGTGTTTGGACTTTTCCCATACTCTTGTGACAATAGAGGAGAAAGGGTCAGACTGAAGCGTTCCTGGAGTGGGATTTGTACAATAGCATTAGTGCTGTTCTTGGGACCTGGATTTATATGCAAATGGGCCTTATACTTCCCAAAGTTATTTGCGGAGACTGGGATTTATCGTCTAATGGTTGATATCACACTACATGTTGCAACTTTCACCACTTTGTTGACGAGTTTGATTTTAAACTTCCACAAATATGAAAAAGTTTTAAGTAATATAATTCATGCAGATAAATTATTATACAGCGGAGATTATAAGGATGATTATCTGACAACGCGACGAATAATTCTTTCAATGACAACAACGCAACTCGTGTATTTATTCGCTCTTTACTTGGCTGGCGCTAGTAGTCTATTAAGTCCATTAAGTCTATTAGGTCTAATAAGCTCCATGTTTACGCATATTGTCTTTACTATAGACTATCTTCATTTTATCACCATTATCATGATTCTCAAGAAACGGTTTCATGTGCTCAATGAGCACCTTGCATCTCATCTCAAAAGTGAGATATTGACGGGTGATCACCCAAAGAACATATCTGAAGATTGATGAAAACTCGAAGGATTTCAATCTAACACGAATTTTAACACAGCGACATCAATAAAGGCAATGAGAATACTTCACAAGAAATTATGTGACACAGCTGGATTCATCAACTCTATATTCACCTGTGGGATGTTTTTACGAATCATGTACTACTTTTCTTCGTTGCTTTACGACGCACGCAACTTTGTGGTGATGTACCAAACTAACTTATCAGGGATACCTCCTGGTTTCTTACTGATAGTGTTTTGGGACGTACTTCATTTGGTACAGTTGGTGTCCATCATGGCCTGTTGTCAGACTGCTAGTTCAGAAGCAGCAAGCACAGCAAGTATCGTAACTGATCTCATGTTGCTTCAGAGGCGGGGAACACCATCGATGGAAGAGTTGTCGTCATTCGCACAGCAATTAGTACATTCCAATGTGCACTTCACAGCCTTTGGCTTCTTTGATCTTAATTTGAATGCACTCTGTGCTTTTGCAGCCACTGCTACAACGTTTTTAGTAATAGTGGTGGCTTAGTTAAAGGTTATTCTGCCCATTTCCTTTTATTATGAGAAGAGTAGTGTCATTGTTATAGGACAAGTTATGGAAAGAAACAACGGTACCGTACACTATACTCGTACACGTAGAAGTTTAATATTGTGATTGACCACGTTCGGTCTTGGAAGACAACGCACATATCTGTGGTGATATCTAACCCCTTCAAGATGTAAGTGAGAATCGGTGACAAACCAAGAAAACAATGGACTGAAAATCAACAGAACGAAAGAGTCTGCAGTTCATACTTATTATATGTGGGCGAATTTCAAGAGCCTGAATTTAGAGCTATGGTGTCGAGTAATGCAGTATTCGCTGATGCGAGCTAAACTTAGCATTTAAATTCATTACTGAACTGCTATTGTTTGTCAAAAAAAGCTCTTTATTCCTTATGTTTACGTGTTTCAGTTTGGCTCTAGCCTTCAGCTATCTTTATAGTTAGATACAAAGCATATAGAAGAAAAATGCGCAACTGCCTTTAAAACCACTTTTTCTATAAAGAACTTACAAAAACTATCGCTTGATTCAGCCTTGAGACTGTTTCATATCAAAATTGACCCGATAGTTTGTTACACAAGACGTAACCAAATTTGACCCCACCTCACTCCCGCAAATTTCAGGAGACTGGAAACAATTCAAGTACCTATGCAGAGCCCTTCGACTATCCCGAAAAAGTTGGTCTAGACTTGTCTACCTCTTAGTCGCCGCCGACTATTTCATCAGAGACATAGCGATAAAGAGCAACCTGCTACAAACACCAGCAAATAAAGCCCACATAAGAGAAAGGGATAAAAGGCAAATGGAATAGATGAAAAATTTCATCTAACGGCAGCCATGAATACGTATGAATGGACGAAACCAAATTTACCGCTGCGACGTATATAATCATACTAGAATGGCTGCACATGGCTTTCACTACAGAATCTGCAACCACAGAAGATTTCACCAGGCATCGATTCAATGTATCTGTACGCTATCATGAGAACAGTATCACCTACTTGAGTGCACAGCAAGGAGAGGATGGTGGGAAAGGATGATTGGTTCCATCAAACGCTGTCTAGAAAGGTATTTGGTCGATCACAGTTCAATGAAGAAGGACTCAGCACTGTTCTGATCAATATTGAAGCCACCCTGAATTGTGCAAGACGGGAGCAATCTTGAAGTTCTTACACCTTCTACTTTCTTAATGGAGAGAAACTCGTGACCATTACAAATGGACCTGAGCCTGATGGAAGAAGAGATCTAACCAAAGAATTTCGAATGAAGATGAAAATATCTGTTGACTTCTGGCGAAGGTGGAAGAGGGAATACCTCCTGCAACTGTGGAGTTACCACGAGGTCGAGTGTCCAGCCGGTAAATATCCGAAACAGCGAGTTGGAGGCATTGCCCTCTTACTAGAAGACGTCCTGCCTAGGCATATGTGGAAGAGAGCCCGAATCGACAAAATACTGAAAAGGAGAGACGACTGAGTGAGGACAGCCATCCTACGTCTGCCCGATGGTTCTATAGTCAGAAGACCGGTGCAACTGGCGATTCCTCTGGAATCGACCAGAGTGAAGAGGATGTGGAGGACGAACGGTAGCAGAAGTTGGCGTGTACCGTCAGGACTTATAACTAACTAACAATGGCCCTGATTGATATGTTTTTGTTTTAAAAAAAGAATAAAGAGGTTGAGAAGACGGCGACGTAGTTGTTTCAATACGTAATTTGTACGATAACGCATAGCAAGGAAAAAATCACTAAGATTTTACGCAGAGGAAAAGCATTTTGTGCATAGCTTTGTATAAGTGCACTGTGTTTAATAATTATTTTTATTATTATTTTTTATCGTTTCGGTCGTCTATGGACCACGTTATTTCAACTGCCTTTTCCCTCGTTCTTTCACATTGGCTCAATATTCGTGCATTCTTCTTCGGTGAGCTTCCCTTCGTTCTTCGGTCCACTTCTTGCCGGTTTTCAATATAGGTTTTGGCTGAAAACTCTGTATCTCCCCAAGTTTCTTCTTCAAAGAGTCACGTTCCAAGATGTATCATGTGATATCCCCTGTTCTTGTAGGTCCTTTTCCACCTCTGTAAACCAAATCCCTTTGGTTTTTTTCCCCACAAAGTAGGCACAGATTCAATTGGACAATCTCTCGGAGTTCATTCGTGTTAAATGACCATAAAAGGAGAGTCTTCTTTTATGAATGGTGTCCGTTATTTTCTCCACATGTAGATAGAGTTCATCATTGTGTCGTCTTCTATACTCTCCTCGTTCCTTGACCGGGCCCAAGATCTTTCTCAGAATCTTCCTCTCTTTGGCTTCAAGTTGTTCTGCCAGGCCTTTCTTATTCATTGCCAGGCATTCTGATGCATATAAGACCTCCGGGCGAATAACGGTAACGAAGTGCCTCAGTTTGGCCTTGAAGGACATTAATCGTGTTTTGTAAATGTCTTTGGTTAAATGGTAAGCCATTTCCATTTTGTTAATCCGTGCCACGTCGGCTTCCTTTTCACGAATGTTGGGCTCAATCCATTCACCCAGGTATTTGAATTTCTCTACCTGTGTTATTTGTCCACCATTCACCGTAAGTTCTCTGGGTTATGACTTGATGTTCGTTATAAACTGCGTCTTCTCAAACGAAATCTGAAGACCTGCCTTTGCTGCTTGCACCTGTAATTGATTGATTTGTTGTGTGGCCGTGTCAAGAGAATTAGAGAAAATTGCAACATCATCTGCGAAAGCTAAACAGTCGATTGTCAGGTTTTTGTTCTTACAACCTAGTCTGACCCCATTCTCACCATCCTTACACAATTCTTTACGCCATTCTCGAATAACGTTCTCAAGAACACAGTTGAATAACAGAGGCGAGAGCCCATCTCCCTGTCTGACCCCTGTCCGTTTTGCGAAGGTTTCAGAAATCTCTCCCCCGAATTTCACTTTGGAAGCTGTATCCAATAGGGACTGGTGAATAATTCTTATTATTATAATTATTTATATTAATTTAATTTCGTCGGCATTTAGATAATTATTTTTGAGAATCTAATTTCGTCCAATAACCGACAAACTCACCTTGTTTATCAAATCGTTATTATCATGACGTTTCGATCGGCAGATCATTATGAAATGCCGTACATAAAGAGCAATTCAAATTGTGTTAACGCGCAGATAGACACCGAATGTTTGCACGGAACTAACAATCCAGTACTTGTGTGTTAGGCTGCAGATTGACTAACGTGCCACAGGGACGTTATATGTTTTTAGGTTATGTTTGATACAAGTCCAATTGACCACGGTTGTAAACAACATCTATGTGATGTGTGTTGTAGCTTGATAATGATCTGCCGATAGAAACGTCGCTGATAATAAAGATTTGTTAAACAAGGTGAGTTTGTCGGTTATTTGGCGAAATTAGATTCTCAAAAATCTATATATTAATAATATTTGTGAAAAATTATCCGAGTCCGTCCGGCCATTCTATCAGGTCGATTTTCTCATTCTCTTTTTAATGAAAGGTATTCATGCACAAATTTGTCATCAAGTATTACAAATCACTTAACTTCCACCTTCCTCAAATTACTTGATTTTTCCAACTTTTTCCAACTTTGTATCTCAATGGTTATAACTGAGGTACGCAGAACGTTTTGATCTACGAACACTCAGGGAATCAAGCGCTTTCATTTGAGCGCTCAACTATTCAAATCGGCTGATTATTAGGAAAGTTATGATTGGACATTCGATATTACATCCCATTTTTTCAAAATTTTTAGCCTATTTTCATTTATGAAAAAATAGGCTTATGAGATCACCTTTTGTCCGTGTGACTGTGTGTGCGTGTGTGTGTGATGGTGTGTGTCTCCCCCTAATAACTTCTAAACGGCTGGCGCGATTTCGATGAAACTCGGTAAGTTCATAGCACTATTCCGGGCAACCCCGACTGTTCCCTTCAAATTTTGTTACCTCTCATCAATCCAACATGGCGGCTGTGCGATGTATTTAACCAGCATTCAATATCTACGAAACTATTACTGATATCACCCTGAAATTTTGTACAGTAATAAAGGGAACTACTAGAAGTTCACCTATGTGACTTTTGAAAATCTGGTAACTACAAAACCAACACGGTGGCAAAGAGAATTTGCGACTTTTAAATAGAAGTTTCTCGCGATTCAACCAACCAATCGCAATGAAACTTGGTACAGTATATGTTTATACAAATTGTAATGCACCGACATCTAACTTCGTTCAATTGTTTACATAACCTCAAGATGGTGGCTGTGCAAAATATTTCACCGGCATTCTATATCTCTGAAACTATTACCGTTATCACCATGAAATGTTGTACGGAGATAAAGGGCACTACTGGAAGTTAATCTATGAGGCTTTCAAAAACTGGTTAACTACATTTCGAACATGGTGGCCAAGCGAATTTGAAAGTTTTAAATATACTTTTCTCGCGATTTAATGATTCAAACGCAATGAAACTTCGCACACGAAATGTTCATACACATTGTAATGCACTGGTACCTATTTTTTTCAATTGTTTATGTAACCTCAAGATGGCGGCTGTGCGAATTTCGAAAATTAAGTTTTTATTTATTGTGTTCTAATCATGGGATCGAAATCAACATTTGCATAGTGAACATACACAATAATCATCATCTAATAGTACATACCTCTATGGCCTACATATATTAAAATCCAACATGGCGACCATCCGAAATATTTAGACGGTTCTCAATATCTATTAATCTAATACAGCAATCAAACTGAAATTTTGTAAGTGTATAGAGGCTATAAGCATAAGTTCACCTATGGGACGTTCAATAACCTGGCGAGCACAAATCCAACATGGCGGCTACGTGAAATTTAAATATTCAAATGGACGTTTCTTGCGTTTTAACCATCCGATCGCAGTGAAACTTGATACGGTATATACTTATACAAATTATAATCGACTGCCATATAATTCATTTAAATTTATTTCATAAACACAAGATGGCGACTGAGCGAAATTTTAAAATCCCGCTTTTATTTCTTGTGTCGTAATCACGCGATTAAAGTTTGAATAAAACACCTACACAATAATCTCCATGTAATAGTACTTAAATCAAAGGCCTATAATATAAAATCCAACATGGTGACCATCCAAAATATTTAGACGGATCTCAATATTTACGAATCTATTACAGCAATCAGCCCGACAATTTGTATGTTGATAGGGACAATTAATATTAGTAGGATATATGAAAATAGGCTGTTTAGTTCTTCACGGAAATACTTGTTTTTTTTTCTGGATTAGGGTAACTCCCTAAGTGGGAGCAATCGTGTTACTCTAGTGAAAAGAATTATGTTTCGATTACGTAAAATACGTATAGCCAGCTGGTGTTCAGGTTAAGGTTACGCAAGCAGGCCGTAAAAAGGCAGGCCTCTGAGTTGGAGGGAACCTGTACAATTGGTTTCCGTCCCATGACAGGCAACGCTTGAAGCGTTGAGGCCAGATTTTGGGAGAATCACTCGCCTTACGCGGATCCACCAGTGTATGTGTATTCTGTTATTCCTCGAATCCCCCCCACACACGGGGCTATATGGCCATGAAATCAATCATTACGTAGCCCCGTATGTTTGGGTGTGTGTAATTTGTTTGATAACCTGCATCATTGTGTTGCTGTATTAGTGTTTGTATTATTAATTGGTCTTCGTATTTTGATAGCAGACGTCCGTGGCTTTAATATAGTTACCATTCTGGAATAGTCGTAGAATACGTGTTATAAACCACTGAAAACCATGTCAAGGATGGTTAAGGAGGGAATAAAACAAAACCGCCTATCTCAGTTCTGTCTCATGAGGCTTAGTATGTCCCATTCCAGCTCTCAGGCTAGAAGTAAATTTCTTGACAGAGAGGGGAATCGATCCCTCACCTATATGGTGATAGCCAAAAAATGGCAGTGACTACACCACGGGGAGACTGTGGCTTATAGATGTAAAAGTGATATACGGTGAACACCCAGAGAAAGAACGTAGGCTACTGATTCTGAGACAGCACACGGTGATGAGAATGCGGGTTATAGCCTTCGTATCAGTTTGTCTAGTCATCACTGGAAAATCTCCCCATATTTCAAACAAATTTCATAAAAATGTACAATTTCAAGAGTAGTTTTTAGAGCACGAATGAATTCAGAACACCAGGCACATGCTGCGTGATTAATTGCCCTGTACGTGTTGCTCTCTCTGCTTTAGAGTAAAAGACAACATTCATGTGCATGCGGCATAACTTGAGCAACTTGTACCGCGGGCAGGTACAGTATTACCCATTTAAGATTTGATTGCCCCTGGGCATGGCTGCGCCACCGTTTGTGGATTATTGTAGCAGGAGCCCCGTCCGGTAAAGAGGAGAACACAGTGTTGACAGAGTGCAGTCTGCACATAAGTCAAGCAGCATTGCATGCACTACCTGTCTTAGAAGTGCCGATAAGCGTCACAGGAGATCATGTCACCACGGACAACTACTGGAGCTGAGTCATATCCTACACGCACAACTGTACCTGTCAACGAAGCAGACTGACGTGAGACACAAGTAAACAGAGAATAGCTCCCATCTCGACCGCCGGCAATCAATTCGTGAAAGGGTAATAACTGGGAGTTCGTGATTTAGTGCAATTATCTAGAAAGAGCTCCTTGCACTTGAGTCGTCCAGTTGCAAAACTCGTTTAATCCACGTGTGAATAAGAATCATTTTCATGAGAAACGTTTCTCTGGACTCTGGACTTTGCCTCGCGTATCTTTTGTGTTTGTTGTTTTCTACTTTTTTCTTTTTGCTCCGTGTTTTTGGTTTTGTGTTTGCTTTGTGCTTTTGCTTTTCAATTTTACTTTTTGCTTTTCTTTCTTGGTTTTGGTTTGTGTTTGTTTTCTGCTATTGCTTTTTTGAATTTGCTTTTTGCTTTTTTTTTGAATTTTCCTTTTTGCTTCGTGTCTTTTGTTTTTTGGTTTTGTGTTTGTTTTCTGGGAAATCAAAATAAAACAAAACAAAATAAAATAAAACAAAATAAACAAAACAAAACAAAACAAAACAAAATCAAAATAAAACAAACAAAAAAAATAAAAAATACAAATACAAATTAAACAAAACAATTTAATACAAAATCAAACGAAATAAAATAAAACAAACACAAAATAAACAATACAAATTAAAATAAAACAAAACAAAATTAAATTAAAATAATCAAAACAAAATAAAATAAAACAAAATAAAATAACATAACATAACATAACATAAAATAAAATACAATAAAATAATAGTACATTATGCAACGAGCCTTTAATGGCTATAATTAAGACACGAGTATGTGAGTTTTATAATTTCCACACGAGTGTCTTAATTACCATTATAGGCGAGTTGCATACGACTGTTTATGTTCGACGATAATTATAACTTTATTATATATTTTAACATAAATATTCATAAATATCTGTTCAGTCACTAGAATGTTGTGAACGGGTGCTGCGCTGGATAGTATATCTCTGTTTTCCAAGCTCTCTGGCCAACCGACGCATGCGCTCTGTGTGCTTCAATGCCATATGTTCAGATTGTGCACCAGTATTCAGTAAAATTGTCACCGAACGCGCTGTGTAGAAATTGGATTTGGGGATATTAAGTTACAATGCTATTTCTTGTCTCATATTCACCAGTTTATTAACGCGAACATATGGACGGTGCACTTTTGATCATTTATATACTGTAGACATGTTGGATTTTGAGCGCATGCGCGAAGGTATCCTTATCTAATTGGTCACACAACTGTTTCTTGAGCTCTGATTTGTGGGAGAAACTGTTTCATAACGAAAAATAGTGTTATAATGAGCCTCATTATGATACAGTTTTCTGACACATGATAGTCAGGGTCGAACATAAAATAAAATAATTGAATATTTAATTTTACGACATGATCCTTATTCACAAGTGAATTAAACGAGTTTTGCAAATGGATGATTCACTTTTTGTCTGTTCCACTACCATGCTATCAAAGATGATCCAAGAGTGGCAGGACCATAAATAAACATCTTACTAATACAATAAGAATGCTGTATCTAAATGAATACAACTTGGTATAAATTTATTAGACCTTAGTCAATAATAATTAAATTAATACAAATTAATTCACAATCCCTTTCAAACAATTCGCTCGTCAGAATATGAATTTCTGCCAGCAGCCGTTAAGTAGTTGAAAGCATTCCCGGAATCTCCATCGTAAAAGCTTCCCCAGTTCCATTGTTGTGTTCCCCATGCACTTCTGCGAAAACATTTATTCAAGTCAATAACCTGAGGTTGCTTTCCTAGAATTAATGTTCGCTCACGGTTCAGTAGCAAGTGATATACATGTATACTGTATTTAATACAACATAAGCAAGCTCCGGTTCTGACCTATTTTATTCCTGACTTCTTAATCTCCAAATGTCAGTTTATTTTAATGTTTTAAGTACCAACGAGTAATATAAAATAATTAATAACCCCTGGCACTACAGCCCGTGAAGGGCCTAGGCCTACCAAGCGACCGCTGCCCAGCCATTTGGCCTGCAGATATTGGGGTGACGCGTGATCAGCGCATCGGGTCCCCTCGGCCGTTAATCTTTGTTTTCATGATCGGGGCGCTGCCTCACTGTCAGGCAGCTACTCAATTGTCCTCACGAGGCTGAGTGCACCCCGTTCCTGCCCTCACGTCAGTTTCTAAAATCCCTGACGGAGCCGGGAATCGAACCCGAAGCCTCCGGGTGAGAGGCAGGCGCGCTACCCCAACACCACAGGTCCGGCAACGAGAAATATACGGCACGTCAATTTTATGGAGCCTAAATTGACCAAATTTTACGTTATGACCTAATAAGACCTATTTTTCGAGATAGAACTTAAAAATACCTACAGTAGTTCACACGTCTTACCTCATGTGAATTGGAACGCAGTTTCACCTCTTTAAAGCGCATTTTAACGAAAGACGTAAGAGGGTTTACACCTGAGAATCTTTCAAAGTAGGCTACTTCATTGTTCTGGGTCACACTGGGAGTGCTTCTGAGTACTGAAACTTTGTGATTTTCAGTGTCATACTAAAGCAAGAAAAAATTACAGTCAGTCTGAAAGACTAGACGTTATATCATTTCAAATGACGCATGCTACAAATGCTACACATGTTAGAAAGGCTCAGGATGGCTTCTCACTTCGCTCGAAGCCCCAGGACTCTTTCCACAGACTCCATTAACCATTATCTTAGGCTTCCCGCGTGGGCACCTATTTAAGGGTCACCCTGTATTTGAGTCTGACATCTTTTACAACTCTTTAAGGGTCACCCATTATTTGAATCTGATATCTTGCAAACCTCTTTAAGGATCACCCTGTATTTGGTTAAATCTAACATACTGTACACCTCGTTAAGTGTCAACCTGTGTTTTGCACTGACATCCTGCACACCTCTTTAGGAGGCACCCTGTATTCTTATCTGGCATCTTATATATCTCTTTAGAAGTCACCCTGTAATCTTGTCTGACATCTTATGCAACTCTCTAGGGGTCAACCTTTATTCTTCTCTGCCATCTTGTACACCTCTTTAAGAGTCACCTTGTATTCTTATCTGGCGTATTGTATATCTCTTTAGGAGTCACCCTGTATTCTTATCTGGCATCTTGTACACCTCTTTTGGAGTCACCCTGTATTCTTTTCGCTTCGCTCGAAGCCCCAGGTCACACAACGCCCCAGGACTCTTTCAACAGACTCCATTAACCAGTAACTTAGGCTTCCCGCGTGGCTGCATGACGTCACGCACTCGCCGTCCTTCACCCATTAACTTAGGCTTCCCGCCCGGCTGCATGACGTCACAGTCTCCGTCTCCGTAACGCAACCGTCTCCGTCCCGCGTAACGTTAGACCCAAAGCATAACGACGAAGTCGACAAGATCATTTGAAATTATAAAATGAGTATGCTGAGAAATTTTGCGCTTGAAATTAAATTATGTGTTCTTCAGTGCCATACTCATACATAACTTTTGCACATGTAGAGTTTGAAATAAAATTATGTGTTTTTTAGTGTCTGTTTCTGAAATACTTTCAATCACATACGTAAGTTATGGTTAATTTAACGTTTCACAATTTAAAGGTACGGTGTTTTAAACACAATCTTCGGTGGCGTCGTTGGTAGCATGCTTAACTGCTGTGCCCAAGATAGCGGGTTCAAACCCGGCCGAAGTCATCGGATTTTTAAGAGCGTTAAAAATCCTTCAGTGTGCCTTCCTTCGGAGGGGAAGTAAGGCCAGCGGTCCCATGTCATAGATTTATGGCAAGTAAAGGATCCTTCCACAGACTAAACATGTGTGAAGCTAAATTGTTAGGTTAGATTTCGTCGGAACGCTCTATCAATGTTCCAACGGTCACCTCTAGGTATTATTGATATCTGGTGGCGAAAGTTGGAACTACTTGAAATTGAACGGAACTTGTAGCTCACCCTATGGGTGTCCACTGGAAGCAGCTACAGACTCAGGCGAGACGAACATGTCCTCGGACACTCCAGGCACTAAAAGCCATACGATAAATAAGTAATAAATTTAAACACAATGGCCTGCCAAGTGAGTTATGCAAATATACGTGGTACGGTCATTAAGTTCTGAGACTGACCACATGACGGCATTGTGGGGCACTATAGCGCATAGGTGGTGCCGTGGTGTGTTACCATGTCAGTTAATCTCTCGTCCCTGCAAGAGACAGTTGAGTGCATGCACTGGCACCAGACGTACGGTCTTTGTTGTGACGGTGATTTGAATGCACCAGTCGGGCCTGATGATGATCCAACGTTTCTCAACCGGATAATAATGGGAGACGGAACATGGTGTTTCCTTTACGATCCGCAACTTAATCGACAATACCACCTGGAAAACGCCGTCATCTCCACGGCAGAAAAATAACACGACAATGCAGGCCAAAAGGCAAGGTGATGCTGGAACTGTATTTTGATTCAAATTGAATCGTTCACATGGAATTCCTATCAGACGGTGCAACGGTAAACAAAACCCACTAGAAGGACATCCTTGGCCATTTACACGATGAAATTCGCCGTAAGCGACCTGGACTTTGGCATACAAAGAATTGTGCTGTTGCTACACGACAACGCCCCTGCACATCGCTCTGTCCTTGCCCAAAAGGAACTTGCAAGGCAACAGGTGACAGTATTGCCCCATCCTCCGTGCTCACCTGATCTCGCACAGTGCGATATTTTTCTCTTTCCTCGCCTGAAAGCACTCCTATGTGGGCACAGGTTTCGGTCGTTCGAAGAGGTCATGACGGCCCCAAGAGAAGCCATACGGTACCTTCCTGCCAACTGCTTGCAGCGGTGCTTCCAGCAGCTGTACCAACGTTGGCAAAAGTGCATAACGGCCAACGGTGACTATTTTGAGGGTGGATGTGGTTCTGTGTAAGTGTACGCCGGGTAATGCGGCAGCGTGTGCAACACAAAGGTCGTGTGGTGACCTATCCTCCAGGCGTCAAGTTTCAGAACTCTTAATGACTGTAGTACGTATATTCCATAAATGCTATGAATTCCAAAAAATTAAAATTTAGGATCCTATATAATTCTAATATACTGACACATAGAACTTAATTTCACCTTTTGAGAAGCTAAAATTCTGGGGCTTGCTCATAAGGAAAATAAAATCCTCCTAATGACTATTCCAACCATACGTCACTCTTTCGATCTGGAGCAATAATGTGTACGAATTATTTTAAAATCCTACAGCTCTACTTTGATACCAAAGAACCGTCACAATTATTGTCAAGCTCTTATCACACCTTCCTTTTCATTCCTTGATTTTTTTTGTTCCTAAATAACACCAACAAATGATCTTAGGTTAAATGCTATTATGTTAGTTGTAGATGTTGTTGCTCATGTTAAGGACTGCAACATCGTGGTCACATAGTCATATAGTCTATTGAGATGTGTGATAATCTGTATTATTGTGATGGCTGTACAATTGTGTGTAGGCTATTTATAAACTGAGGTGATGGCCCTAACCTTAAGTTAAGAACCATCCCGGCATTTGCCTACAGTTGAAGTGGTGAAAACGACAAAAAATCTCTCCCAGAATGGCTGAGGTGGGAGTCGAACCCTCCTCTTCTCAGCTTCGCCTCTTGATGCAAAGTGTACACCGCTCCAGCCCTCACACCAGATTTAACATTTCTTGGCTGAGTCGAGATTCGAACCTGAATCTCTGGGGAGACGGCCAAGAACACTAGCCACTACACCACGAGGAGGTATGTTACATGAGCGAGAGAAACATGTCATCGAATTAAACCCTCACCAGCGGCTTCGGTGGCGTAGTCGGTAACATGCTGAGCTTCTATGTCCAAGATAGCGGGTTCAAACCCGGCCGAAGCTGTCGGATTTTTAAGAGCGTTAAAAATCCCTCAGTATACCTTCCTTCGGAGGAGAAGTAAAGCCGGCGGTCCCAGGTCATAGATTTATGGCATGTTAAAGAACCTTCCACTAATTGCACCTGTGTGAATCTAAATTGGATAGGTTAAGAATGTAAACAACGCTCTTACGTTTCTACGTTCGTTGCCAAGAGCCGACTGCGGTGGCGT
Source organism: Meconema thalassinum (assembly GCA_946902985.2). Classification (NCBI taxonomy): domain Eukaryota; kingdom Metazoa; phylum Arthropoda; class Insecta; order Orthoptera; family Tettigoniidae; genus Meconema; species Meconema thalassinum. The sequence goes on along the minus strand of OX336388.2, from coordinate 577,397,312 downwards.
CTAGTAGCTAAGTTCTGAACTAGGCCTAGTAGTCGTTGACGGTGGCGCTTGGCGGCAAAAGTGGGAACTATTTAAAAAATTCTAAGTTGCAGTACTTAAATTAAAAAATAGATAACACACACTAATACAGTTATCACAATTAACACCGGTTATCAGACAGATTCTACACACACCAAAAGTACACGGGGCTACATGACCGCGTTGTCACATCCCCTAAACTTAAGAACCAACCAACTAAACCCTCATCATTTGTTAGAAAAATGCGTTAATGATGTTATTGCTTTATTTAGGGGCTTCGCGACATCGTGGTCATGTATACCCGTGTACTTGGGTGTGTGTGTGTGTGGAACTTGTGTGATAACTTGTGTAATTGTGATGGCTGTATTGGTGTGTGTATTTGTAAGTCGAGTGAGGATTGGGAAGAAGACGGCCGTGGCCTTAAGTTTGGAATCAGCCCAGCATTTGCCTGGAGTGGAAGTAGGAAACTACGAAAAATCACTTCTAAAATGGCTGAGGTGGGAATCGACCCAGCTCTTTCCAGTTTTGCCTCACGAGGCTAAGTGTACCTTGTTCCAACCCTCATACCAGAAATAAAATATTTTGGCACAGCCGTGAATTGAACCCGGACCTCCAGAGCGACAGCCAAGATCCCTTGCCGATACATCACAAGGTGGTCATGCGTAAATTACAGACATTCACATTGACGTAGAGTCGAAGTCATTATTTATTATTTATTTAGAGTATAGCTTTTAGTGATGGGAGTGAACGAAGACATGTTCGTCTTGTTAGAGTATGTAGCTGCTTCAATGCGGACACCCATGGGGTGAGCTACAAGTTCCGTTCAATTTCAAGTAGCTCCAGCCTTCGCTACCAGATGTCACTGACACCTAGTGGTGAACGTTGGAACTTTGATAGAGCGTTTCAACGAATTCTAACCTACAAAATTTAGCTTCACACAAGTTAAATTAGTGGAAGGTTTTTTGCATGTCATAAATCTATAACATGGGACCGCCGGCTTAACTTTCCCTCCGACGACTTCGGCCGCGTTTGAACCTGCGATCTTGGGAATAGAAGCTCAGCATGCAACCGACTACGCCACCGAAGCCGCTGTCGTAGTACAAATATTTCAAAAAAAATATTGCATAATTGTCGAGAAAACACTCATCAACTAAGGGTCTCAATAAGCCATCCTCGCACCACAGGAAGGCACAGTGAGCCACTTTTCGTAATGCTTGGCATTTATTAATTCTGGAGAATTGGACACTTTAAAGTAATCGTTATAGGCTATACGTCACCATGCCGTGTACCCTCGGCGCTTTAGCACTCAACTCCGATGAACCCATTGACTCGATCCGTCGTTTACCAATTCAATGACGTAATGCTCCCATTATGAAGATGAAGCTCCATGGCAGTTTGTAGTAGTAGTAGTAGTAGTAGATATAAGCCTGGGCAATTGTGCTCTTTGTGGAAACCAATCTGCTAATTCCCGTACATTGTGAAAACCAATCATACTCCTTCATGTAATCAGCCAATTATCCCTGTTCACTGATGGTTTTAGATGAAACAGCCTGAAGCTTCGGTGATATCATCATTAAAATTCAGAAAACACTTGATAGCACGTCTGTGTTGGTTTAAATAAGCTCTTTTTTGATTGGCTCATTCCGTGGCCAATGAGCAGTCATAGGATTTTTAGGACATATCTGGTGTATAGAATTCCCATAAAATGAAACAAAACAAGTAGTTTCGTGCAGAACTGTATAGCCTATTTTCATATATTATACCGATATTTTCTATTTAAAAACTCGCCCACCTATTAAATGCATTTTCCACATGATGAACTAAATAGCTTTGACCTACAGTGTGATAAGTATAGAGCAACAATCTCAAACTCAAAATTCTATGTTCAAACGTTGTAGTCCTTTGAGGCAAGAAACATAAACATATTTTAAAACGGAAAATGGTCTTCCTACTGTACTGGTACTTAACCTGTTTTACATTAAACCTCTCATCTTTACACGAGATACGTCACACCAACACACCGTCATTATTGGAGAAAAAAATTACAGTCAGTCTGAAAGACTAGACGTTATATCATTTCAAATGACGCATGCTACAAATGCTACACATGTTAGAAAGGCTCAAGAGGGCTTCGAGCGACTTTCAACAGACTCCATTACACATTAACTTAGGCTTCCCGCGCGGGCACCTCTTTAAGGGTCACCCTGTATTTCAGTCTGACATCTTTTACAACTCTTTAAGAGTCACCCATTAATCGAACCTGATATCTCGCAAACCTCTTTAAGGGTCACCCTGTATTTGAATTGAATCTAACATACTGTACACATCGTTAAGTGTCACCCTGTAATTTGCTCTGACATCCTGCACACCTCTTTAGGAGGCACCCTGTATTCTTATCTGGCATCTTGTATATCTCTTTAGAAGTCACCCTTGTATTCTTGTGTGACATCTTGTACATCTCTTTAGGAGTCACCCTGTATTCTTGTCGGACACCTTGTGCACCTCTTTAGTAGTCACCCTGTATTCTTCTCTGCCATCTTGTACACCTCTTTAAGAGACACCTTGTATTCTTATCTGGCACCCTGTATATCTCTTTAGGAGTCACCCTGTATTCTTGAGTGACATGTTGTACACCTCTTTAGGAGTCACCCTGTAATCTTGTCTGACAGCTTGTGCACCTCTTTAGGGGTCACCCTGTATTCTTCTCTGTCATCTTTTACACCTCTTTAAGAGTCACCTTGTATTCTTAATTGGCACTTGTATATCTCTTTAGGAGTCACCCTGTATTCTTATCTGGCATCTTGTACTCTATTTTGCTCTGTCATCCTGCACACCTCTTTAGGAGGCACCCTGTATTCTTATATGGCATCTTGTATATCTCTTTAGAAGTCACCCTGTATTCTTGTGTTCGCTTCGCTCAAAGCCCCAGGTTGCTCGACGCCCCAGGACTCTTTCAACAGACTCCAATAACCATTTGCTTCTGCTTCCCGCGTGGCTGCATGACGTCACGCACTCGCTTCCCGCGCGGCTGCATGACGTCACTTCCGTCTCCGTCTCCGTAACGCATAACGTTCGACCGAAGCATAACGACGAAGTCGACAAGATCATTTGAAATGATAATATGTCTTCAAAGACACACGATGAGGCTTACCTACATCACATGTATACAACTGTAACGAATTGTGTAAAACATCAGTAGAATGTGTTCCTTTTCAGAAGTGAAAGCGCGTGTAACCTTTAGTTTTCGATACCCACATTAGAAAATTGGGACTTATGGCCTCGGCCCTTTGCCCCTTACAGCAATTAAAACCACCACCACTACATCGAAAAATAACATGCTATAAAGAACATGTAACTTTCAGTATCGGATCATTATGATTCCTTCAGCGAGATGTTAGCATTCTGTAACAAGACACAGGGGTTAATTTTTACGAAGAGTAAAATGTACGGCTTATATAATTTATGAAAGGCAAGATACCTAAATCAATTACATTACACAATTGTTATTAATATTCTTTACATACCAAGTTTCTCTTCGATCGCTTCAATACGATACGACAATGAAAAATAGAAATTTTAAATATTTCAATATCGCATCGCTTAATGCCGTTTTTGTGTGTATCAAGTTTTTGAAAGTTTCATACACAGGATGTCCCGGGAGGAAAGGGCCATACGGATATTGGTCATTCTAAGGCAAAACCATTGTATGAACATGTGATTTATTTGCAATGGCTTCCAAGATACAGACCGTATTGTGTAATTGTACGAAAGTGGTCATGGTAGCAGGTTGCCTTGGTGATGCTTGTTGATAAAATTGTACGTTTTATGTTGTTGGCTTGGCTTGTTTTCCTCATGGTGTTGCTTTATTTTAGCATTCCAGGATAAGCGCTTCTTATTGTAGAAGTTCAATTTCGAGCCATATGCTCTCTCCATTTTTGACATCCTATTATTATTATTATTATTATTATTATTATTATTATTATTATTACTCGTATTGCATGGATCTTTAGGTGTTGAATTATTATATTGCCCGCCAGTCAGTAGCCCAAAGGTTAGGAGTGTGATCGTTAATCAGCTGGTATTTGTATTCGCAGGAAGATAAGCTCTGGAGCTTCAACAGTATTTCAGAATTACTTAGAGCTTATATTGCGGCTTATATGAGAGTTTGTCTATGAGAGTGTTTCATTTTTCAGACTTATCCATAGCTTTAATGAACGATAATAACATTAATTCATGAAATGTCGTCTACTTCACCCTGACCTCTGCCTCCTCTCGCCAAAGAGTTCTAACTTCTATAGATAGCTTTGAAACCATTGTTCAGTCTTGACTTATAGACAATTGATATTTCAACTTTTCATTCGTCAAGACAATATAATCCCAATTAATTGAACATAAAAATGAATACCATGATAAAAATTGTATGCGATTAAAAATAAATAAATAAATAAATAATTGCTATGGACTACAGAAGATGGAGAAAACTATTTCGACAAGCAAGCATTATCAGATGAAAATATATAGAATTTATTTCAAAGTATTTTTAGCATGTCCCAGTTATTGTAATTATATTTTGTTGACCGACTGATAATATACAATATCAATTCTAACTTCTACTTCAGGCAAATGCTGTAATTGTTCCTAACTTATGGCCACGGCTGACTGCTTTCTAATCCTAGACCCCATACTCACAGTACTTCAAACACCATAACAACAAAGGTTATGAGACGGATTCTAGAAACTCCCAAGTGCATGTGGCTGATGACCTAAATGTTGCAAGTCCCTCCATGAAACACGATCAATAGCATTAGGCATTCAAAATAGTTAACTTATATTACTAATAATATCTAAAGTTTCTCCAGCACTTTACGCTCAATATTCCGCCTCCCTGAAACGTATTGTATTCCCTGGTCGAATCCTTAATTACTCTTCAGAAACGCTTCTTGTTTCATTGCTTTGTTTGAAAACGAATTTTCAATGAAAAGTTATGCCAAGCATATACGAAAATAAGACGGCACCGTTTGAACTGTTAATTAATGTCCTAGGAAATCCTTCATGTCCCATTCAAACAGTAAAAGCTATCTTTGCTGTTGCATACCTTCGGTATAAATTAATTTAAAGTTGCACTAAATGAAATTAAAATGAATGTAAAGAGGAGAAAGAAACAATATAAGACTTGGTTTTAAAAATAAACAAAGCTATATGAAAATTTTTCATTAAGACCACATTTTGTACATACGAAGCGAGCTAGCTCTGTTTCTGGCACAAAACGCTTTTATTAATCCATAAGTTCATGTTACTCTGGAAAGAAAGCATCTTATGTTTTGCTTGGAAATTATTTGTAGCTCATTTAAAGTTCATATCCAAGTCAGACTTTAAAACTCAAATGAAGAGAGGAAAGTTCTCTGTCTGACATTTTTGCAGACAGTATTATTTCAAAGTCGTTGTCCCTTCTTTGTTCTAAGTTTGCTTTGAAGATTTAAAGAGAATGTTTGATTACTATCTTAAACATTAATGTGTTTTGTATCTATCTCATTATATGGGGTGATTTGCGAGGATAGCACGGCGTAATAACAGAGAAAAGTACTAATTCCAACAAATTACTCTTTGGGGTTACGCATAGATGTAACAAATTAAGCTCATCAGTGGCTCTTGGAGCTCCTTGCCCGTAGTTACTTCTGCGATAGAGGGCAATACAAAACACCCAATACATGAAGTGCATCGCACTTCTTCGTTCAGCAAATCTTGTACATATTAACCATATATTTTGGGGGTTACGCATAGGTGTACCAAGTTAGGCTCATAAGTGGCTGATAGAACTCCATGCCCAGTCCACCACTGGGACATAGGGCAATGAACCACACCCAATATATGAAGTGCATCGTACTTCTTTGCTCGGAAAATCTTGAACGTAATAGCAATATCTTTTGGGGGTTACGCCTAGGTGTGCCAAGTTAGGATCAATAGTGGGCTCTGGGAGGTACCAAAAGTTGCAATATTGGTTTTACGCTCACGTAACTAAACTCCACCAAATTTTCTATAATTATTCCGTGTCTGTTGATGGACTTTGCTTAAAAGAAACCTAGAAGATATTCTGGCCAACAAGTACTTGGTCGTGAAAGTAAATATTCCATATAGAAGAAAAATACTGTACATAGATGTAATAAATTGCACCCATATTGAAAGTAGAAGGATGAGGTGCAGAGGTGTAGAATCCCCGTGCCACCAGATCACTCACGGTGCACTGGATAAGAATGATAGCATCGACACAACTTGTGTGAGCGAGAGAGGCAGGCAAGACTGCCAAGTGAAGCGCGCAAGGAGACGTGATATTTCTCGTTTGTCGCAACCAAATGACACTCCTATATAGCATTCTCACTGTGTTTTATTGTTTATGAGAGATAAATTCATTCAAAATAAATCGTCCATTCATAAGAAAAAGATTGACCGCAAAAATCTGGAAATAGTACATAGTAAAACTACAATTAATTAAAATTATAATGTAGTAAAACATGAAGTAATGTAGGCTATTTCAACAAACTCGAATAAAACAAAACCTGCAAAACCAAAAGAAGAACAAGTCCTTAATTAGCACTCTCAGAATAATATGAGTAAAACTGAATTATTTGCAGGGAATCTTTAAGGAATTGTGTGATTTTCTTCTGGACTTCAAAAAATGTTAAAAGAAAATACTGGCACATTTCGATAAAGATCCCCGAACACCAAAAATCAAACTTACTACAGGCCAACTACAGAATGGTAAGTTGTACTTGGAGCCGAGGAAAGGAATCTAGGGTTCATAAATACTCATTTTCTCCTGATAAGTCTCTTTTAATGCAAACAGTTGGATCAACAATTAGTATCTTCAAATTGTCTATTTAAGGCTACATTCTCGAGACAGATTTATTTCAGGAACGAAGCGATATATACGAGTATAATTAGAGACTAAATATATAAGTGTTCAATTGCTGTGCCAAAACTGGATATCACAAATTTGGGCATAGGAGACATGTAATTATTCAAGCTCAGAATTAATGAAACATTCTTGAGCTATACCAATTCCCATGGTCAACCCTTCTTGCTACGTCCCTGCTGAATTAAAAATACTTATAATTCCTCCTCGACAATGACAAAAGTCCGACTGGTAGGCTACCATATCCATGATGCAAAACGAAAACATCACAGATAAAAGGAATACATTTACCGCATTATTTTCTAAGAAACACATTACTTGGTCCATATAATAATGGCATTTAGATAACAACCCACATATCATCGTTATACTTGCAGTACCGCTTATCTGACAATGAATGCTCTTCTTTTCCATTATTTGCCTTACGATTGGTCACGTCTCCCAGCCGTATGTGGATGTGCTGCAGAGTGATTGTGAGACAACTCGGCTATGCTGATGCAAATTTGCATTTTAAGGACCTTGAAGAAATCAGTTTTCAGTTAGCGATAAATTACTATTATTCCCGACCACGGCTCTCCTATTACCTCAGAAATGTAAATGTGTGTCGTGTTATGCACAAGTTATTACATAGTCCGCCAGCGGAATTTTGAAACAGCTTCTTTTTAAATGACTACTGTCTAGCTTCACAAATGTTTACCTCATTTTCCTCCCGGCTTTACTGCAACCTGGTGATAACCCAGTTTTTAGATTACATATTTCTTTTCGATACTGATTCCATCGCCATAAAGGAACTTCATGGCAGCTACTCAGAAATTTTACGTTCGTATATCCATTCCCTTTTGGATATTCCATCCAATCTATTCAAGCCCATCATCACGTCATACAAGCGACCTTTCTCCTTATGGACTTCCTACAAGACAATCTCCTCACTTCACTGCACCATGGTAAAGATGTTCTCGCTTCTTGTTTGAATCAAGTAGTAAAAACTAGGGTGCGAAACAAGATATGCTCGAAGTAATTGACTGCTGTTTTCCTCCATAAAAGAGAGAACGCTGTATCACACAACGTTTTACAACCAAGGACGGTCAGTTTATCAAGATATTTGAAATATATTACAAATAACGATTATTTGGCATTTTGAGGCCACGAAATGTTTGAACTTCGTATGACATTATAGATCCATACTTCCATTAATTTGAGGACAACATAAACTGAAGCCACCAAAGTACAACATGGAATTTACAGCAGAAGACAAGACAAGATAAATTTTAGCCATAACATGAGCCAAGAGCAATATAGACAAGAAAAATGATAATAATCAACAACTCCAACTGCATTATAGACTTCTTAAATGACATATTCGATTGGCTTTAAAACAAGATCACTTCACGACATAATATACCAGTTGGCATTGCATGGAAATTCAAGATAAAATATTTTAATAATACAATGTTTAGTACATTATATCTAATTATACTCTATTTTCAAACAAATTGCCTTTTCTTAGTTCAATACATGAATAATCACATTTAAAGTATCTTTCTTAATGAAGTCCATTTTTATTAAAATTATAAATTCAATATTGTTATTCTTGAGTTAAGTTTTATTTACTGCAATGTTCTTTCGTAACCAAAATGCCCAATTTAGTGTGCAGTGAGTTAGAGCAAAGCGACCCATGTTGATGAAGACCCCATTGAAGGGTTGAAAACATGTTACAACAATAATCTTTATAAGATTATAGTATTAATTTTATAAGAATTGCAGCCAATGGCCGTAGCAGGGTATTTTAACTGAACGCCTATTGGCTCCCAGCAAGTTCAATTTAACAGTAGTTCCAATATGCCACTGTAACTGACACCTAGTTGCAAACATTGGAACTTGATAGAGCATTTCTAACCTGCCAAATAGATAACCTACAAATTTGGCTAAACACTACCAATTGTAGTGTTAGGTTCCTTTACATGCCACAAATCTATGACATGGGCCCGCCGGCTTTACTTCCCCTACGAAGGAAGGCACATTGAAGGATTTTAACGCTCTTAAAAAACCATGACTTCGGCTGGCTTTGAACCAGCAAAATTGGGCATAACAGTTAATCATGATACCAACTACGTATTTTATTCTAATAAATAGTATTAACAGGTCTCCTTAGTAAATGTAATTGATAAATTGGATATAGACTTGGCCATATTATTTGAATAATGTTATATATTAGCTTTCAGGATAGAGAAATTAGTTATGAAGTAGTCTGTTAACAATTCATTTTCATACCAGTATAATTTGAAATAAATATGTATTCCTTGAATTTGTTCAAATATTTCGGGTACATTTGAACCAAAAACAACGGAAATTAAACAAAGCAAATCAAATGAATAAGAAAGTGAGGTGGCCCTGCCATATTCCTCACAATTATTAATGTTATAGGATTATAGATATTTTTATTCAGCAGCCTCTTTGCTGCAGTCCAACTAACGCGTGATGTCTAGAAGGTCGATATTTCTCTGCTTGCATCCCGTATGCTACCAATGCACTGCAAGCATATCCTGCAAACGATACTGAACACTAATTTTTTTCCCTCGTAATAATGTGTAGTTACATCGAGGGTAAAATAATTCGTCTCTTTGTATTTAAGTATCGCTTTCGACTTGTTTATGGTGATCGTGCAAGCTTCCAACAACCTCGTGGTGTAGCAGCTAACATTCTGTCACCCTGGAGGCCCGGGATCGATGCACGGCTCTACTGAGAAATTGAATTCTGGTTTGAGGGCTAGAATGAGGTACGCCCAGCCTTGTGGGGCAAAACTGAGAAGAGGCGCGTTCGATACCTACCTCAGCCAACCTAAAAGTGGTTTTCAGTGGTTTTCCGTGGTTTCCCACTTATACTCCTGGCAAATGCCGCGACGGTACCTAACATAAAGGCCACGACCACTTCCTAACCAAATCCTACCTCAATTACAAATATAACACTAGTATAAACATCACAGTATCACAGGTTGGTAGTTTTTTGCTGAGGATTAACACTACCTAAGGGAAGATGATAAGAGAGAAAAAGGAGATAGGTTTCGGCATAGAGACAAGTATTGGTAGATAGGATGAGAATCCAGCACATACAGAGAAATTTCGCAGTGCTACAACTAGGAGGAACCTAACTTTAGTGGGGGCCTGTTTCAGGCAAGCGGAGAGCGTAGCGTGAATTGAGGTTGCCTGCAAGCATTCGGTGATAGCACTTTCCCTCTCGAGCCGGTATTTCGGTATTATGGGGACAGGTGGCACTTTGGCAAGACAAAGTAAACCGAAAGAAAGGAATGAAATAACTTTCCCTTCAGAAGGGTTAGATTTTATTATGCATTCGAGAATGCTGGAAAGATTTGAATTTGCCGTGATACTTTTTTTTTTCTGAGCACTGTTGGATCCCTGGCAAGACAACCGAATGCTTCCAGAGTGAGAAGCGATAAAGTAGCTTTAATACTTTTAGAAATATTTTTGTTGTTTTTTTGCGAAAATGTTACACGAATACCAATTGTTGCACTCAAGGAAAACTAAGCTTTTACCCAGCAAGATGCCGAATAAAAGTTTAGAAAAGAGGAAGACCTCAAACCTAACTCGAACAAAACTTAAATCTTGAAAACAAACCATAAGTCAGACAGAAAATCTCTACAAGTAGGAAGCTTGCGGAGCTAGCTATACTCGCCTCAATAGCTTGTTAGAATTGGCTATGGAAACCAAGAGAACATTGAAAATGTTGTTACTTGAAGTTTTAGTTTAAATGCAACAAGTAGTAAAGACTTTATTGTTTGAGGAATTATCCGTTTTAGTAAAGAGGACTTAAGCTTAGAGGAAGAATCAGGGAAGAGAAGGTCCTGCCTAATGTTGATTCTGACGGTAAAGATAAAGAACAAAGGAAAACAAATAATTTATTTAACAAAAGTATAGAATTTAGAAACTTAACAATACTTCGATTGGGATATAATTTGAATTAAAAATAATAATTGTTTATAAAATGCCAAGGACTCATACCTGATAATAAGAGGTTTACAATGAGCAATATTAAATATATTACAAATTTCGAACCTGAGAATGCACTAAAATCTTACAAAGATTTTTAAAAAGTGTGCTTAAGATTAGGAAATTTGAAATTTGTGACGACAATTGTAAAGCAATTTTAACTTTGAAAGTTTAATGGGCACGATTCAAGCACTTTTAGAATGCCCTTATGGCAATCGAAAAGGCTATAAACAAATATATTAGATACCTGATTGTAACAGAAAAGTAAGAACAAATCACAAGCGGAAATCACCGTTACTTTTAAGTAGGAACTAGCAGAAGTACCCATTCTTCGAACGGTCTTCGGTATTAATAACCAGATGTTATCAATTGAGCTACTGTTGCAATGTGTAGGGGCTTGGAACCTGTTTGTTGGCAAAGAAAAAATATTAGTTAAAATGTGCTCTCAAACTAAATTTACCTAACGTGTTCTTCCTGGCGTGAAAATAAAATTGAAAACTTCGTAGACGAATCGCAATACACGTCACATACGAACTGACCCTAACCGTTGTGTCAAGTGCCCAACTACAGGAAGACCCCTTTTATAAATTATAAAAGCTTGTGGTGCATGAAAATTCAGTGTTTTTAGCCTCCAATGGCCCAAATTCCTAAAATCAGCAAAAAACAGTCTACTATTTCTAATCAGGAATTTTTGAAAATAATGTTGCTGTTTGGAGATATAATAGACCTTCTGTACGACATATCGCACGTGTAAGTCGTGTGAAAAAATCTAGGATACTCCATTTGCAACCTTTCACAGAAATGTAATAAATGGAGTGGCATTACTTATTCCAGAAATAGATGGAAAGTTGGATGCCACCTCTTGAGATACTGCTGTCATGGTTAGTGGCTTGCATTCCTTCTTTAGTTTATTAAATGAAATTAGTTTTCTGGGAATATCTAAGAAACTGTTGGGTTTAGAGCTTTAAAATATAGTTTTCGGGGACCCTTTACGGCTCTTGAGGGGTCCCGAGTTTTGTTTCTGACCCCATGGGTTTGAAAATGAGCTTTGTCTCTTCGTTGTACGCCATAATAATGATAATAATTAAAAGAATAATAATAATAATATAACAATATAGGGATAGGGATATAATAGACCTTCCGGACCATACCCACACGTGTAAATCGCGTTAAAAAATTCTAGATTACCCCTTGACCCCTTAAGCGCATTATATGTATTGATGAATATTTCAGCTTAATTTGGATCCGTTATAACCTTACTGCCGTTTCCAAACCTTCACAGTAATGTAATAAATGGAATTGCATTGCGTCTTACAGAAATAGATGGACCTCTGAGATTCAGTTGCCATTGTTACCGGCATGCATTCCTTCATTAATTTATTAAGTGAAATTAGTATTTTGGGATTATCTCAAAAACTGTTGGTTTTAGGGCCTTAAAATGTAATTTTTGGGGTGCTTTTAGGGCCCCCGAGTTTCGTTTCTCACATTGAGGGGCTGAAAATGAGCTTTGTTTCACCCTTCTACGCCTATTTCAGCATGTATTTTAAGGGGGTAGGGCCCCTTTTATGAGAGGTACGGAGAAGAGTTACATCAATGGTTAGTGTGGTGCCTCTGATGGATATCTGAATCAAATTTTACGTTGATCCACCCAGCCGTTCTCAAGTTATAAGGACTCGTAGAAGTTGTCCACAGACAAACCGACAGGCAGACAAAAAATTTATTTTTGTGCGCATCCGTCATAAAACAACCTGAAACGCGCAAATATCGCAAATTTCCGTGGAAATTCAGAAAAAACAGACATACTTTCATTTTTATATATAGAGAGATTACCAGAGGTAATATACAAAAAAAATTGCACAGGTCGTATTAACGAAACCTGGATTAAAATTAGTTAACTCCATTATGATTAGAAAAAGTACGATTCCCTAATTTTAGAAGGGAAGGATACATATTAAAATGTGGACTAGCCACAGTTTATAAAGAATGAAGGTATTTTATATCCGACAAATTGGGAGGATGCCTCTATGGGCTAAGCCTCGTTGAAAAAAGAGAAGAACCTAATAATTTAATCTAATTTAGTTAGTAAAGGTATTTGGGAAAGGGAAATAGGAATTTTAGGAAATAGTCCTGGTCAGAGTTATTGCTCTAACGAACGCGGCGCGGTTGATAGTTGAACGGGCACTGTTTTGCACTAAAGTCTATTGATGGATTGGAAAAGTTCACTATTGCAGCACAGAAAGTTTTTGAAGCGAAAAGTTATTGCAGTTGTGGAGATCACTTAGTTGAATTTTGATATGTTACTTGCGTTGTACAAGTTTTAAGATGCACATAATAGTTCCAGAATTGCAGCAACAGTTAATTGATGCAGTAGTAATCCCGCGGTGGGGTAGCGTATTCTCTTATTTGGTGTAGGAAATGCTAGGTTTCTTGACTATTAGAAAGATTGGTTTACGTAGGAAGTTCTGGAGTTATGATGACGGTTGAATAGGGCAAGAGAGGTACCGCGGTGGAAAGTTTAAAGACAGCGGTAAAATAACATGAATTCCTCGGTGTGAGAAAGTATTCCCATTTAATTTGTACAAGAAGTACTAAATTTTTAAAGTCAGCTTAGATAGCTAGAGCATGACAAGCAAAATCCCTCGAAGACGGTTATTGCGGCTTCGGTGGCGTAGTTGGTAGCATGCTGAGCTGCTATGCCCAAGATAGCGGGTTCAAACCCGGCCGAAGTCGTCGGATTTTTTAAGAGCGTTAAAAATCCTTCAGTATGCCTTCCTTCGGAGGGGAAGTAAAGCCGGCGGTCCCATGTCATAGATTTATGGCATGCAAAAGATCCTTTCACAGACTAAACTTGTGTAAAGCAAAATTTGTTAGGTTAGATTTCGCCAGAACGCTCTATCAAAGTTCCAACGTTCACCAGTAGGTATCATTGATATCTGGTGGCGAAAGTTGGAACTACTTGAAATTGAACGGAACTTGTAGCTCACCCTTTAGGGTGTCTGCTGGAAGCAGCTACAGACTCAGGCGAGCCGAACATGTCCTCGGACACTCCCGGCAGTAAAAGCCATACGATAAATAAATAAATAATTGCATAACAATGAGTAATACCACGCTGTCTATGGATTTAAATTAAAAAGCATGTAGCTCTTTAAAAACCATTAAAATATGTTTAAAAACATTGAAGTTTTGTACTTAGCTTTCTTTTCATGTAGAACAGGCGATGGTTCCTGGTGACGGTTGGCTTAAAAAGTAGACATGGCGTCTACTATCGGATTTTTTATTATGGATACTCGAGTTTAGGCCTTAATTACAACCAAACCAACAGACCTATTGAAAAACTAATGATACCAATATTTTCCTTGTTTAATTCTGCGTTAGACTATATAAGCCAATTATTTTTAGGTTTATTAATTCTTTATTTATTTGTGGTTGTATGAAAAATTGTCCGTGTTTTTGACGTCTTTTCTAGGAACCGCTCACTTAAAACTATATACATGGAAAACTACTTGGCTGAGGGCAATGACATTTTTATATGTGATAGGCACAAGTATTGGTAGTGCAAATCTCAAGTTTCATTTTTTTTCAACTACCCGATAAAAAGTTCTTATACTTTTTTTGACGTAACGTTTTCTCAGCCCAGGATAAACGTACAGCAGGCAACTTGATCTCATTTTGAAGCTCTCATTCGTGATTATCGGAAACTACGACCACTGTAAACGTACAGTGTGATGACGAATTTATGAAGAGTAATATTAATGGGAGGGTTTGTGCGTTCCGGCCTTTGCGATTAAAAGCGAGCGGGCTTGTGAAATCCGGTGCAGCGTTGCCGCGTTAATTTGCAGTCGTCGCGGCTCGCAACGAACGAGCACTGCTTTAAGTTTCCTTTCAACCTTTTATTTTCTTTCCTCGTACAGATTTCATTTTCCTTCACCTTTTTCACATAAGGGCTTTAGACCTTGAATGGCAGGTTTAAAAGTGGTTTGTCTTCCTAATTTGGAAATGTCAGACTACACAATTTTTACATGGGCTATCTACATTATTTACATAATATCTTTACAATATTTAATTCAGTCATTATTCTTCGTCTGAAGAATGGCTCTGTTCCGATTAATCAGAACTGCTGGCATTCATGTTAATTATGACCTGTCCGAAATGAGGATCATTTTCAGACAGGCCATCTATCTCCCGTAGTGGTCTTCAATTCTTTTAGCGTGTTTAATACATTGTTTCCAGAGTTCAGGAGCAACGGTAAGCAAGGCTTCTCGGCATAAAACATTCATTGCTACCATACTTCTACCATTTTGTAATATGTTAACCCAATTTCGCCCTCAGACAATGGTGGTCTCTGAGGCATTTGGATGTGATGTGATGTGGCCTATAAGTAGTAAACAGGAAGACAGAAAATAGCTTGTGGACATAGCCAGGTGATTCGCATACCATTACACAACTGCCCGGCAACGCTGCACTCGAATTCACCGGCTCGCCCGCTTTTAATCGCACCGGCCGGAACGCACAAAACCTCCCATTAATATTACTCTTCATAAATTTGTCATCACACTGTACGTTTACAGTGGTCGTAGTTTCCGATAATCACGAATGAGAGCTTCAAAATGAGACCAAGTTGCCTGCTGTACGTTTATCCTGGGCTGAGAAAACGTTACGTCAGAAAAAGTATAAGAACTTTTTATCGGGTAGTTGAAAAAAAATTTAACTTGAGATTTGCACTACCAATACTTCTGCCTATCACATATAAATATGCCATTACCCTCTGCCAAGTAGTTTTCCATGTATATAGTTTTAAGTGAGCGGTTCCTAGAAAAGACGTCAAAAACACGGACAATTTTTCATACAACCACAAATAAATAAATAATTAATAAACTTGAAAATAATTGGCTTATATAGTCTAACGCAGAATTAAACAAGGAAAATATTGGTATAACTCGTTTTACAATAGGTCTGTTGGTTTGGTTATAATTAAGGCCTAAACTCGAGTATCCATAATAAAAAATCCGATAGTAGTTTAAAATGTCTCATTAAAACAGGAGACTGCCCTGAGAGGGCTATGCACTGTACACAAGACGGCCGAACACGGAGTGAAAAAGCTGAACGGCGCAACGAGGGAACCAAGGAGACGTGGTAGAGGGGGTAAGAGACAAGAGAATATGCATCAGAATGACCAACATACAAAAAATAACATATTTGTACAAGTGTAAATTTTCTTCATGGAGCAGTCTTCAAGGTGATGTTAGCTGGCGACGATGACAATGCCTGGTGGATTGGATTGGTGAGGAAGTCCTCTTGAAATCAGAGAAATTGAAGAACTTCGGCAGTTAGCTGCCAGATGCCGCTAAGGTTTCCATAGAAGATACAATCTAGAACAGACTTATACAAAACATAAGCAAGTGCACGGAGAAAAATAGAATGTAAGGAATCACTGTTGATGTCTGCGAAGAAGGAATTAATGAAAAAAATTAAAGCAAAGAGCAGCAGAAACTAACTCTGACTGACCGTGTATTCCAAAGAATACACCACAGGTTATCAGACAATTTCTACAAACGCCTAATTACATGGGGTTACATGAGCACGATGTCGTAAATCGCCTAAAATCAACAACATATTTTCTAGCACATTTTCGGGTGTCGACCCACATACCTACGGATCTATCCAGCTTCCGGGCTGACGACCGAAAACACAATTCCATCCAAACACGGGAACCATGGTCTCCGTTTCCGTACAAGACTTCCCGTTAACATATTCACCACTGAATAGAACTATGTTGTGTGTTCCACATGTGTACTCAGTGAGTGGACTGGGATTTCACTCGTCTCTGAAACGAACAAGCGTAGCGCGCTCTCTCTCCCAGCTCCCTATTGTTAGCACACAGACCCCAGGGAGGTAATCACATTTTCTCGTCTACTTACCATGGGTTCACCATTAAGATTTTAGCCTCCATCTCCATCCCGTATTCACACAATGCAGATGTTCTGGTGCACCTTAGTTCACATCATTAGTGTCAATGAACACAATGCTACACCCCCTATATATAGTCGAACTTTCATAAGTCGAATTTCTATATCTCGAATTTTTGATATCTCGAAGTAACATCATAGTGTTTGAAGCCATTTTGAGTGTTGCCTTAGTAAACGAATGTCTGATGCTTTTCAGTCGGTCAACACGATTGTACCAAAGTGAAATGGGTTATTCCCTAATCCTGAGAGAAAATTATATGAGATTAATAAATACACTTGGATGACCATTCTCGATCGTCAAGCGTTCATCATCAGATCCATTACACTTTGGATACAAAATGTTTATGTTTCAAAGTATGTACGAAAGATTCAAGAAGAGTATAAAGGAAGGACTAATGAAAAACCCTAAACAAACTTCAATTGCAGACGAATGGGCACTTTTGAAGAATGAAATAACAAAATCCGCAGAAGAACACATTGGTAGGAAAGAAAGAAAGAAAGAATAGGTAGAAAACCGTGGATCACTCAGGATATACTAGAATTGATGGATGAAAGGCGGAAACACAAGAATGTAAGAAATGAAAAGGGGAAAGCAGAATACAAACGTCTGAGAAATGAGGTTAACAAGAAGTGCAAGGAAGCGAAAGAAGAATGGTTGAAAGAGAAATGTGCAGGTATAGAAAATTGTCTGAAATTAGGAAAAGTAGACACAGCTTATCGAAGGATTAAGAATACTTTTGGGGAAAAGAAGACTAAGTGCTGTAATATTAAGGACACAAATTGAAAGCCTCTAACAGATAGGGAAGAAAAGGTTGAGAGATGGAAAGCTTACATAGAGAGTTTGTATAAGGGAAAGGAGATTGAGAATCATGTAATGGAAAGGGAGGAGGAAATTGATGTGAATGCGAAAGGAGATTTAATATTGAGATCAGAATTTGATAAAGCTTTGGAAGACTTAAGCAGGAACAAAGCACCAGGCATAGATGATATACCGATTGAGTTGCTACACTGCATAGGAGATGAAGGTCTGATCAGGTTATTTCACTTGGTGTGTAGGATTTATGAGACAGGTTAAGTACCCCCTGATTTCAAGAAGAATGTAATCATCCCTATACCAAAGAAAGTGGGAGCTGACAGATGTGAAGATTACCGTACAAACAGCTTGATTACTCATGCTTCAAAGATCCTGTCTAGAATAATTTACAAGAGGATTGAAAGCCAGATAGAAACGGAGTTGTGTGAAGACCAGTTTGGTTTCAGGAGAAATGAAGGAACAAGGGAAGCTGTACTAAGTCTTAGGCTGATTTTGGAAGGTAGAATAAGGAAAGATAAGAGAACGTTCATGGCTTTTGTAGACTTAGAAAGGGCTTTTGATAACGTTGTTTGGACTAAAATGTTTGACATTTTGAAATCGATTGGAATAAAGTACAGGGATAGGAGGGTGATATACAATCTATACAGAAACCAGACAGCGGTCATTCGAGTTGAAGGACATGAGAGAGAAGCTGGTATTCAGAAAGGTGTAAGGCAAGGCTGCAACTTATCACCCATACTTTTCAATCTTTACATTGAACAAGCAATGAAGGAAATTAGAGAAAAATTTAAAGTGGGAGTGAAGATTCAAGGAGAAATAAGTTCAAGTCTGCGATTTGCCGATGACATCGTCATCTTGGCCGACAAGCCTGAGGATTTGAATGAGTTTTTGAATGGTATGGACTCCGTCTTAAGGAAAGAATTCATGATGAAAATTAATAAATGTAAAAAAAAAATACTGGAATGCAGCCGAAATAAATCAGAAACCTCTATGGAGATCAAATTGGCAGGTGAAAAAATGAAGGAAGTAGGAGACTTCTGTTACTTTGGAAGCAGAATAACCAGTGATGGACGAAGCAAAGAGGATATAAAAAGTAGGTTGGCTCAGGCAAAGAAAGCATTTCTACAAAAAAGGAATCTGCTGACATCGAATATAGATTTAGGTATTAGGAAGTCATTTTTGAAAGCCTTTGTCTGGAGCGTGGCGCTCTATGGAAGTGAAACTTGGACTATTGGTGCAGCAGAAAAGAGGAGAATTGAAGCATTTTAAATGTGGTGTTACAGGAGAATGATGAAGATCAGATGGGTAGATAGGGTTACAAACAAAGAGGTATTAAGACGAGTGGGAGAGGAGAGATGTTTCTGGCGACTGCTAATGAAGAGAAGAGATAGGTTGGTAGGACACATACTAAGACACCCAGGAATAGCAAGCTTAGTTATGGAGGGAAGGTTCGAGGACAAGAACTGCAGGGGTTGACCAAGGTTAGAATAAGTTAAACAGATTGCCTCGGATGTAGGGTGTGGTAGCTATGTAGAGATGAAACGATTAGCTGAGAACAGGGAGGCATGGAGGGCTGCATCAAACCAGTCAAAAGTCTGAAGACTCAAACAACAACAACAACATGAAAATATTTACAATAGGCCTATGTACACCTCATTAGTTGCGGTATTAGTTGATATAGTTCAACTCATGAATATAACTAACAAATATTGACGAGTTGAACTATCTCAAGTAATACCGCAACTAAAGAAGTGAACATATTGTAAATATTTTCACCCATACTTTGAGACGTAAACATATTGTAGCCTAAGTGTAATGGATCTGATGACGATCGCTTAACGATCGAAACTGGTCAAACAAGTTTTTTTTTTTTTTTCTTTTTTTTTTTTTTTTTTTCAGGATTAGGGAATAACCCATCTCATTTTGGTTCAATCGTGTTCACTAACTGAAAAGCATCAAACTTTCATCTTGAAGTAATTTTAATTTACCATCGGCGAAATTCTACATAATGTATCATCATCATCATCATCATCATCATCAATATCAAAACCATGTCGCTGCAGCCACAGCCCACGATCTTCAGCAGTTCTCTTCATCGTGATGTAGGAAGCAAAACCCAGCTGAGTGAGTTTGTTTCTAAGGTATGAGAGGCGCGGTCTTCCTCTCGATTTCTTCCCTAGGACCTTGCCTTCGAAGACAATCTGGAGAAAGGTGTCATGCAGTAAGACGTGTCCAAGAAATTTAGTTTACCTCTGCTCTAATGAATAAAGTAATATCTGTTTCTCCTTAACGTAGTCAAAGATTTGTTCATTAGTCTTCTTTTCCCTCCCACTCGTCCTTGTCTGTCTTCTATAGAACCACATTTCAGCAGCTTCTAGTCTTGATTGTGCTTGCTAAGTCCAGGTCTCACATACATAAGTTAGCACACTCTAACTATTAGTATTAATCGTATGGCATTTACACATCACTTTTGGAACACAACGAAAACTATATACAAGATTTACAAATTTACAGATAAATTATTTACATAGTCAATCGTATTTGCTGTAGCATGCAAAAAGTCCAATTGGTTACCACAAATCAATTTCTGAGGACACTCTTCGACTATATGTCTGATTGTCTGACGCTGGTATCCACAAGTGTACTCAGGAGAGGCGATCTTTCCCCATTTGTGGAAAAGATCACCACATTTCCCATGGTTGGTAAGTATCCAAGCACACTCTAAACAAAGGTTTTAACAAATTTCTTCCTGGTTTCCATTCCTATGTGCTTATTTTACAATAGATTTTCCTGCTCTTAAATGCTTGCTTTGCCATAGCAATTCTTCTTTTGACTTCTGTAAGGCACTGTATTGTCACTGGTAATGACACTACCCAGATAACAAAATTCTGTTACTTGATCTATTTTTGTACAGACTAACTAAATGTTTGCTTTCAATTAAGTCTTCTTCTTTTTAACTACTATCAGTTTCGTTTTCACAATCTATATGTTATGTTTTTTCTTCAATTCGAAGTTATTTTATTCAAATATTGCGATAACTCGAATGATATTTTGTTCCCCAGACATGAAATATGTGTCTTTATTCGTAAGTTGGGGTGAAATTGCTATTGAGTTACGTTCCTTAGGTGTGACATGGGAACTACAATATGGATTCAGACGTGTAGGGTACCTGGACTGTGTATTTCTGTCAGTAGGAGACTTCTGTTGATTAGGAAGCAAAATATCTAGTGATGGACGAAGCAAAGAGGATATAAACAGTAGGTTAGCTCAGGCAAGGAAAGCATTTCTACAGAAAAGGAATCTGTTGACTTCGAATATTGATTTAGGTATTAGGAAGTCATTTTTGAAAGCCTTTGTCTGGAGAGTGACATCCTATGGATGTGAAACTTTGACTATTGGTGCAGCAGAAAAGAGGTGAATCAAAGCGTTTGAAATGTGGTGTTACAGGAGAATGATGATCAGATGGGTAGATGGGATTACAAATGAAGAGGTATTAAGCCGAGTGGGAGAGAAGAGATGTTTCTCGCGACTGCTAAAGAAGAGAAGAGATAGGTTGGTAGGACACATACTAAAACCCAGGAATAGCAAGCTTAGTTATGGAAGGAAGGGTCGAAGACAAGAACTGTAGGGAGGCATGGAGATCTGCATCAAACCAGTCAAAAGACTGAAGACTAAACATTCAACAACAACAGCTTATTGTACTATTTAAGGCCCAAAGATGAGTTGAGGTCAATGTGCACCGCAGATAGTAAGAGTAAGTGGGTAACAACAGCAGCAAAAGTTGACTATTTATGTATTTATGATCATAGAACACTTTTTATGTATATCTGTATCTGAAATTTTCGATACCGTAACTCTAAGTAATTTCTATCTCCAAAAGCACTTAGAGACACTGAAGTTCAACTGTAACTTCAAAAGATGTTCAACAAGTTCACCTCGTGGCAGTAATAACTAGCATTTTTGGCGGTCTCCGCGGAGGTCCGAGTTGGATATCCAGCTCTGAAATTTTATTCTGGTCTGAGGTCAAAATGTAATGTATTTCAGTCGGTAAATACTACTGTACACAATTAATAAGGCAACACTGTAAAATGGCTTCCAACACGATAGTACGGTCTGAGGACTGGAACGGGGTTTACTAAGCCTCACGAAGCAGAACTGTCACGAGATGGGCTCGATTCCTTCCTCAGCATTCCTAGAAATGACGTTCAGTGGTTTCCCCGCTTCTTCGACAGATAAATGCGTGGATTGTGCCTACATTAAGACCACGGCCGCCTTCTTCTCCAATTCTTGCTTCAATTTGGTTTTGGTTTTACGTGATCGTGATTCTCGTGATAATGATCCACGGTACCTCAATTTTAACGTACAATTTTCATTCGAAATGCATTCGCCGGAATACAAACCGGGCTGCCTAGGTGAGAGGCAAGCAGCATGACCACTGCATCATCACACCCCATTCAGTTACAAATACACATACTAGTACAGTCATCACAATGACACAGGTAATCAGACACCTAAGGACACGGGCCTACGTAACCAGAATATCGCGAACCCCCTAAATGATTCAACCAAAAAAAAAACGAGATTTTGGGAAAGTACTAGACTAAATGATTTAATAAGTGTGGGGAACAGTGTACTGCTTTCTCAGCAATCTAGTGCAAGAAATAAAAGTAATGTTATGTATAACAATGCGATACACTTGATCTTATTTGTGTGTCCCACTGAATCTTATGTGTGAATTACGTATTATCAAGTATTGCTTGTCTGTTCGGATTTGTTTTTGTGCATTTCGGATCATGACGCAGTTACGTTTGAAAGCTATATTTGAGTTTGATAACTGATCCATAAACTCCAGAAATATTACATGTATTACGAGTAGTTATGATCACTATTACTTGCCCCATTATAATAGTGAACATAACTCATTCTTGCAATGTTTTCCAGGAGTGTTATTTACTTATCATTATACTATCAACCCGACCCGGCTTCGCCCGGGAGAATGCATTATGTGATAAGCGCATTTTTTTCTCCAGTGTCAATGAACAACGACCAGTATCCGTTTTACGTCTCGGCACGATGGGTTAAAATCACTGACTGGAATATTAGTTATATTATCATGGAGATGCATGTGCAACAAATTCTTGTCAGACGTAATTTATGAAAGGCGACGGGCATGAAACGCAAATCCCCCTTCCGTCCAATCTTAACTTGACTGTGAATTTTGCGGAACGAAAATTTCACAGGCGAAATGAAGAAACCCCGAGTTGCACTTCCAGGGAAACTCCAAACAAAACCACCCTTCTCAGAAGTCTTAACTCAACACGACTCAACGGTTTGCTGCTGGCTGTATCTGGGGCAATAGGTTCGCCCGCTAGCTAGGCTGTAACAAGGATGATAGACTCGCCCTTAGCTAGCTTGTAAACTGTCACCTCGGTAGTTGAATGGACATTGTTGGAAGAAATTAAAACGTAAAAACACTTATAGTAGGCGATGTATTGAAGATAGACATATGCTCTCACGGACTTTTTGTAGAACTTTTCATGCTGAACAATTCTTACACTCATAGTATTGAGATATGTTTTAACGGTTTGCCCAGCGTAAGCTTACAAAGCGCTCGGACGCCAGTTTTTTTAAAAAACTTTTCCACTGATATCGTTACTGCTCGGCTTCCTTTGTTCATAAATAAATTATTTTCTACAGAAATAATCCTCGAGATATCCCTTACAGAATGGTGGAAACAGCATCAAAATCCATCCAGTGGTTCTAGAGTTTACCCGTAACAAACACAAATCGGGGACTTTGCTTTATACTAAGTAGAGATACATTGTAGCCCGCCCAGTCATTCGGCAAATTCCTGTTGACCGACTGAAGAGTTACAACTGACTATGTACTCGTATACTGTTTACAGGGTGTCACTAAATTCCCATTACATACTTTGAGAGCTTGTAGTGGGGACCAAGACGGTTAAGTTTAACATAGGAACTCGTGTTCGTCTTCCCGTTACCTGCACAACACCACCACAGCTCACGTTCAAATCTCCCGCAATTTCGTCGCCACTAACTAGAGTATGTACGTCATTGAACGATCAGCACGATGGGGCACCACCTCATTTTCTACTTGCGGTCCAAGATCACCTGCACCAAATATTTTGGCAACAGTGGATAGCTCACGGTGGCCCGATTGCTTGGCCTGCACGTTCACCCGACTTGACATTGCTAGACTACTACCTGTGGGGTCACATGAAAACCTGATTTAAGGCGGGTTCACTCGGAGTAGTGAAGCGGGTGAGAGCACTACAAGTTTTGAGCATGCGCCACGACTTGCTTCTTTAACTCAAGAACCCACAACCTTGTTCCGTTCACACGGACGAAGTGTTCTCGCTGGTCATAGGTTTCTCACTCGTTGTTTAATCATGGCTGAACGCGAATTTGCGAAAGTTGTTGGTGAAGTATTAACACATGAGTTAAGAAATCATTTGAAACCCCGGAATAAAACAAAAAAGAGGAATGTGTGGGTTCGGGACTGGTTAAAGAGGCGTAATGTACTCGGTGCCACCAATAGTAATTGCCAGGGATTATCCTCGGGAGATGCAAATAGCTACAGAAACTTCTTTAGGATGGAACCAATTCTGTTTTTATTTTTGGTTATTAAAGTGAGAGCAACGATTCAGAAAAAATCCTCTCGGCACGCCGGAAGGCGGAGGTAGATTTCACCGGGAAGACTAGAGGATAGGCGAAAATAGGCAGAATATGCAGGTTTTCGTAGAAGGATCAGACCTCATTTATTGCGAGAAAGTATTTTACAATTGTCGCTTAATTAACTTAGCTTTTTGTTTCTTATGCATATTTTTAACATTTTATTGTCTTATGGGGACGGTAGCTTTCTTGTCATTTAGAGTCAATTTTCATACTTGTGGTCACACTGTCCTTATGCAAGGTTTCGACACTGATGTGTAACTATCTAGCGGTCTGTTACTTCTTCACACAAAATTTTATCTCCCGCAGAGATGTTGGTTGGTTCCTCAATTCAGGGGCAGCGACAACGCGGTCATGTAGCCCCGTGTACTTTGGGTGTGTGTAGAATATGTCTGATAAACGGTGTTAATTGTGATGGCTGTATTAGTCTGTAATTCTGGTAAGGACTGCGACGGTCAATGTCAAGTAGTACAGTAGTTCCTAATTTTGCTACCAAATACTACCGTCAACGACACCTAGTTGTGAACTTGGCTACTAGATGCCACCGCAACCAGCTACTCGCAACGAACGTTGGATCTTCCCCTCCAAAGGAAGGCATATTGAGGGATTTTTAGCGTTCTTAGAAAATACGACTTCGGCCGGCTTTGAACCCACGACCTTGGGCATGGCTCAGCATGCTACCAGTTACCTCACCGAAGCCGCTTCCCACGGAGTCAGGTGGAAGAATGAATGTGATCTCGTGCAATGGTGTTGTCATGATAACGTCTGATGGCACTTGGCATTTTCTTCTAATTCCGAAATCATTTTGCTCGTCCCTTGGCGAAAGGGTGGGTCATATCAAAAATTCTTTCAGACAAAAGTTTTAGGTAATTATTAGGGGATTATTGTCCATTTTGTACGGTTTTCATATTGTGTCTATTAAGAGAGATATGATTAATGTTTCCCGAAAAACCCACTTTTTCTCACCCCTTTGGTCAATGGTTGGTGCTGTCAAAAAACTTTTCAAACTTAATTTTTTGGGCCTTATCCGGCACATTGTATGAAATTTGAATGGATTCGATAGTTCAAATATTAAGAGAGTTATAGCGATATTTCACTTTTTAGAAAAAAAAAGCCCCCCATTTTCACCCCCTTCGACCGATTGTGCCCATTAACGAACTCGACCGAGATTTTATAGGGATACATATTATGTAAAAAATTCAAAGTGATTGGTGCAAAATTGCGGTAGTTATCGTGTCCACAAGAAATTGATATAGGCTATGTATATATATATATATATATATATATATATATATACATAAATTATATATAAACTTTTGAACTGACGGTGGTTTTGGGGTCTGGGGGATGTGAAACGCGAAGATATGTCGAAATTTTTCGGAAGTCGAAACATGGTACCCATTGCAATAGTTAGCTTTCTAATGAAATCTACCTAAAAATACCAAAATATGAGACGAGCAATTCCGGCAGAATCGAAACTTTTCGCGGTACAACTCGACAAAGTTTATCACCTGCGCACTACTCATTTTATACACAGATATGTTGTCTTCCCTCCAGCAAGAATACGACTGAAGCGGTCGTGCTTACTTCAACCAGTCGGTGATTTCACGCCCCACCGTTTCGAGGGCGGGCACGACCTCCATTCCCACTACCACTGGTTCACACTAGGTCGTGTCCACGACCAGCTGGTCGATCAGCAGTGCTCTCGCCCGCTTCACGACTCCGTGTGAACCCGCCTTTACGAGACCCCTGTGGAATCCGAGGAAGACCTACTGGCATGGGTTATGACTGCGGCGGATGTTGTGGAGGACCAGGGATTGGTGATAGTGTGTACCAGAACATGGTACGGAGGTTCCGTGTGTGTGATGACGTCGGTGTTCGTCACATCGAGCCCCACCTGTAATTGGACCCAGACGACATGTAGCAGGAGTTGGACAGAGCGCCAAAATGCGGGAACTCTGAACGCGTCCTATGGTTGCTTTCTGCGGGTGGCGGGAAGACGGTACGTTTCCGGACACAAGTTCCTTAACCGTCTTGGTCTCCACTGCAAGCCCCCAAAGTCTGTAATGGGAATTTAGAAACACCCTGTATACTGCATGTCATATAGAGAATATTACCGAAGATGCTGATAAATCATTGCAGACCTTCTGTGACATACTGTATGCGTATGGTAATGGCGTGCAGAGAAGTGCTGCTGCAGTAGCACAGAGTGCACCTCTATAAAGATCCGTGATTGATCCCTGCAGCCTAGCGTGGTGCGGCGCGGCATGAGACCGCACTCACCAAAAACCCCATGCAAATTGCTCTCCACAGACAAACAGACCGCTGTCGTCTTGTGAATCATTTAGTGCTCTCTCCGCACGGTGCACATCTAAAGTAATTCACTCTGTGGCCATCCTCTTTGCGCGCCCATGTGTGGCTTTAACGCGTCCAGTACACCGGGTGCCTCATGAGTCGCAAGCTTACAAGTGATCATCCCGAGCTTGATTCACTCGATCAGACAGAATATTTGCGTACATGGTAATCAGATTGCAACAAAATACATAATGTGATAGCATATCATCCACAAATTTTCTTATACACGTCTAAAGGGAGTGACATTTTACACGTTTGATATGGACGCGAGACTTTGAGCAGCACATGTGGGTGTGCTAACCAGCATCTTCTCCGTCCTCATTGATCTACTTCCGGATTCTTCAAGCCATTTTTCCTTTTCTTGGTGTAATATGGGAGGATTTCGGTACACGTTTGGTCGGAATGGCATCTAGTTTTAAATTTTTATTAGTCACTAGTGAACCCATGTACCATGGCCTCAAAGGGAGTCGAATCCATGTATTTTGAGAAAAGAATGAAAGAATCATACAGTCTCTAAGGGAACGGAGAGAGATTTCAAGCCAGGATTCTAGCCTAACATTGTGCAAGCGTTAGGGCCAGGTGTTCCTAAGATGAGCTCATGCCTCTTGACATTTATAAGGAGTCAGTCATGGATATTATTAGAACGAGTGGAAAGTTTGGACTGTAAGACGAAGAAGCTTGACTCGGAAATTGCTCTTACGTTGCAGGAAAATGGCAACCCCGCTGCTGAGTCAGGACAGGAATAATTAAATTTAACCCGTTTACGAGTATAAAAATAAGTAAACAGATACAGTACGGTGAATCATTTTGGATTAGAGATTTTTGTGTAAAGAAAAACCTTGTAAAAATTGCACAGGAGAAAACTGCAAACGCAAGTATACGTCATTGGGGATTCACCGGGACCCAAGGAGTGGGAGAATTAAAAATGAACAGCACCACCCACACAGTTGAGGACGAAGAATTAATTAATATCTCGGAAATGCACGATCGATTTCCATGCACAGGAAGATTATTTTACGTTTGGAAGACGAGCTTTCTGGAGATATGATTTTTATAATTGTGCGACAATTAGTTCAAAAGTTGGTCACGAAAAGGACTAAGATTTTATCTTTTTGTGACTGAAAAGTATAAAACTCCTAGCCTCACCAAGCCAATCATGCAGTCTACGATAGCCCGTGAGGGGAACGTCACGCTGTATCAGTACATGCAGTCTACGAGCCTTCCGTGAGCGGAAGTGCTGCACTACATCGTATAGGCAGTATTCAAGAGCCCGTGAGGGGAACGTAACGCTGTATCAGACATCGAAGGCAGTTAACCAGTACTCCTTGAGGGGAGAAACGCTGTATTACACCGCAGAATTAATATCCGACAGCCACGGCCGTCGAAGTATCAGTAACTTGCGTGCCTCCGGAAGGAGTTGCAAAGAAGAAGTATTAAAGTATCGCCGTGTTGAAAAATTAGGAAAATCCTAGTTACAGGATTTAGGTCCGACAGGGCAAAGGTTACCGTAAAAGTTCCAAAAATACAGTCAAAGCAGGCTGCGAACTTAGGATTCAGGCAATAGGTCTTTCAGTAATCGACCAAAAGTATCATAACGCACGGAAGTACCGGAACAGCGAGATAAACAGTTTATAAATTTTAAAGAACCCGAACAGGGAAAAACTGAGTAAGGTTCGCAACGTATTTCAGAAAATTAGAAGTGCGAGAACCAAATAAACAAGAAGAACGGAAACTATAGACATTGTTTTCAAGAAAGCAGACGAACTATTCTAAAGCACTAAGACTCGAGAAATATTAGTGGCTAAAAATCCATAGGTCACCGATAGGTTATCGAGGGGACCTCGACCAGAACAGACTTTCGCTAGGATCGATAAATCAGATCTAAAAGGGGAGCCGTTCAAGCTAGAGAAATAGCCGATCATCAGGATCAGGATTTGAAGAATTGTTAATCCAGGGGAGTAGTAGATGATTCGAGACTTTCGTATTCTGCAGGATAGGAAGCCGACATTGAATAAATTTCACCCTTGGAGACGGGAGATTAAGAGGTCACGTGTGATAGGCTAAAAAGACGGCCTAGTGATCAAAAGTTGTGAAGTGTAAATATATCAAAAGTGTGTGTTAAAAGTAATATATTTTTTAGTGTTTTATTGTGTGTTCAAAACGGATACACCAGTGTATTAAAATGTTGTCAGTGTTAAATATAGTGAATATGTGTCAAGAAATTTCTGTACATGAGATGAGTTTGTACAATATGGAGTAGGTCAAGAAGGTGGGCCAAAATGTCACATCAAACGAGAATAAACGTCAGAAAACGACCTTAGACATGTGAGTAAAGATTTTCATTATATTTTGGTGTCGGGAAAAATTTTGTGTACAATTCCACCGGAGTTTTGAATAAAAGGGATGTTTTTAAATAAATAATAATTAAATAAGAACGCGATCTGAACAAAAATAAAGTTTTAAGAAATAATAAATAATTATGTGAAATAATAAATCCTGTAGAGGAAATGCATGGAATAAAATGTCAGTGTATTTGACGAATGTTATAAAAGCAAGCGTAATAATAATAATTATAACCAAGATATTTACATAAAGGTAAATTTGAATTATATGAAAGAAATAGCTTTTGAGCTTTTGTAAGAAATGAAGACATGATATGAATAACTAGGTAAAGAAATCTAAATAAAGATTAAATTGAATGATATAAAAATATAGAGCGTTGAAGCCTTAACAAATGTATAAGACATGATGTGAATGCATGTTCTTAAAAATGGAGCGATTTATTGTCAACGGAAAAGATTAATGTAAGAATTGGGATATGTATCAATTGTTACTATGAAGTTTATCAGTTCTTTGGAAGGCATTCGGCCGTAAAGTAATGGGTAGCGTAATGGAACGCAATTAAATAAAAAGTCACGCTAGGAACGCGTAAAAGTTAAAGTACTTGGTAAGTTACTTATGTAGGGTAGTTGATTGCAGTGAATTGAGATATGTTGTGGTCCTCTAAATTGTGACGTGGATCACGAGGCCATGTGTGTATTATATTATAAAAGGGAGCAAATGTATGGTATTATTGAGCGTAGGTCCTGTAAGCTACGGCTAGACCCTAAATCGCGTCCTCCAATGTGGAAATGGTTCCCGAGGCATATTAAGAGATTCGAACCTAGAATCCTCTGTTTGTTAAAGCCCCTTATTATTCGTCGTCGAATGTGTATTACTCTTCCCCAATCAACGAGGACCCTTCATAATTAATAAATGCCAAGATTACGAGAGTGGTTTATGAGCCAATAATATTGTTGAAAGTAAAACGATTGAGTAGAAAGCCAAGTCTCCCCAAAGAACTGAGAATAATGTGAAGGTTTGTTTTAAAAGCATTGAAGAGAGCTCCAACCGTAAGCTAGGCCGGGAGTCGCTCTCCCTGTCATAAATCACGCTCGAGTATAATGGCCTGACCCTCATAGTACGAGGGTGGGTAAAAACCGTCTTGTAAGAAGTGAAATACACCGTGAGTGTTTAAAGTTGTTAATGACCCGGGTGTTGAGCCGAGGTCCTTGTAGATTTATATTATCCCTTGCCAGTTCAGATCGTAGTTTTCTTATGTGACAATGGTCTTATAAGACACATGAATTAAATAAAAATCCCTATTGTAATGTTGTATGGAAATAGGAATCCACGAGTTTTATGAAGATAACTAGATTCGGGAGTAATCATAGTTTTTGACTTTGTCAAGTAATCTTTATAACTCTGGAGTACACAAGTAATTTCCCGATCACCGTAGTGAATTTGAAAACTTGAGAGAGATAGTAAATCCTGAGAATATGTGAAATGCCCAAACATTGAAGTGAATAATTAACATGTAATTTTAAATGTAATTATATATTTGTTTTGATGATAGAAAAGATAAAATAAATTCTTGAGGTGTACAAAAGTAAGGCACCATTATTATGGAAAAATATCGAGCCAAAGAAGCTCGTAGTTACATGGAACTTTAAGATAAGTACTTTATGGAAGTGAAAATAATCAAGAATTGTTGGTTTTAAAGAAAACCATGTGTTTTAATCTAATATTTGTTTTATTTTTATGCTATTCCTTGTTCACTTTGGACAAGTAGAATGATATTGGTCAGTAGTTTATTTGTTTTATTGTTTGTAGCGCCATAATTTTGATTAATTAAATATGTAAAAATAGGAGTTGATTTTGTTGTTATTTTTGCAAATGTATCCTCTATTTAATCCAAAATATGTAAGTCACAGAGTGGGAGAACTTACCGCAGCCCCGAAAAATCCCGAATTGAGCAATGCTGGCATACTGTGATTTGCATATTTCTTGCTGAAGGGCACAGGGGGGTGAATAGAAGTACTGTGCTTGGATTAATGATTAGAGGAACACTAAAGACGGTCGATTCATGTAAAAGTAAAGTAATGATAGGAGTAGCTACAACGTATAATGTTAACTGACCGCATGGGTCCCTGGAAACTCACACCGAGCAGCCCTGGATTTAAACCACCCCCAAGCAAATCTTCGATTTTGGCGCCCAACGTGGGGATGAGGTTTCCTAGGGAAAACCCGAGTTTTCTCGAAAAATCAAAATTTTCATTTTTTTGAAAAAATGGTTTTTCGAAATTTTGAATTTGGAATACTTCCATAAAGGTCTTTGAGTTTGAATAAGAGTATCAAAAGGGTACGGTGTAGTAAAAACCCGTACCAAAGTAAAAATTTTAAAGAAATTGGGACACAATGGATCAGATTACTATCTCTCAAGCATGTTGTAGCGATGTGGCATGGGTAGCCCACTATATTCTAATAAGATGGCATTGAGTGAAGAGATGCAACGGCTTTTGGAGGCTATAAAATCCGATAGCAATGAGAAGTTGGAGGCTATAAACAATACATTGGGCCTCCAAAAGGATGAAAATAACAAAGTGTTCGAATCCATAAATGAGAGTTTGAATAAGTTGGACAGCCAACAGGAGGAAAATAACCAAAAGTTAGGATCCATGACTCAAATTTTAGAGTCACTAAAAACTAATAGTGATAATATGGGAACTAAATTAGAAGCCATCGAAACTAATAGTGATAACATGGGAACTAAATTAGAAGCTATCGAGGCCGACGGTATAAAAATGAATAAGGAACTGAAGGCTGAGATAGAAAAGATTAAAACAGAAAGTGGGGATAACATGGCAGAACAGCTGAAAGTTATAAAAGATGAGACGTTAAAGTCTATAAGAGCCGACAGTAAAGCAAATAACGATGTACTGCCGGCTGAGATAGAAAGCAAATTCGATAGTATAAAAACCGAAAATTCAAACCATTTTTCAGCACAATCCAAGGTTTTGGAGGAAACAATGAATAATAAATTTCAAGGTTTTGACACTAAGTTTGAGAGTAAGGTAACTGAGTTAAAAGAGGAAAATAAAGGATTTCATTCAGGATTGCAAGCCCAAATAAATACTATGAACAAAAATATGGGAGAATCACAAAATGAATGCCGAGAAAATTTTAAAATTTTAGAGGATAATTTTGGTACTATAGAAACTAAATTAAATAGCATGGAAAAAGCATGTAATGAAAATGTAGATGAATGTGAGAAGAAACTTGTAACCCAGATCCAAGGTGTGCAGAAAAAATTAGAAGCTCAGATAAAATCTAACAGCGATATCTGTAAAACATCCCGGGATGAAATAAAACAAAGTGTAAATGAGCTAGGAACCCAATTTGGAAAGGTTGAGGAGAAAGTAGGAACCCTCGAGAACAAAATCGGTGTAGTTCAGACCGAAGTAACTGAGATGAAAAATCAAAATCAAAAGGATGCGCGGGATATGAAAGGTCAATTTGAGCTGTTTACCGGGCAGGTAGATGATAACTTAAAGAAGTACGAAGTTGGAATAAATCAATGATTAGGTCTATATGAGGAGCATCTCCAGGATGAAAGAAAACAACGAGAGAAAGAAAATAAGGAAAATACCCATAAGATAGATGAAATAAGTCAGGGTATTAATGATGTTCAGGGAACCTTCGGAACATTAAAGGTCGAAGTAGGAAAACCTCCTACGGAAGTAGGCCAGATCCAAAATGACTTGATGATATTATATAAGAGTCAAGGGAAAACTGAGGAAAAACTGGAAGGAATTAAAGTGAATATGGTCAAAGGACAAAGAGAGATGGAGAAGAAAATAAAAGAAATACGAGAAGACCTCGATACCATAGGGGACGTAAAGCCAGAAATTATAACAGAACAAGTCATGGTCATCAAGAAAGAGGTAGAACAACACCTAAATGAAATCAGGGAGGGCTTCAGGGATGAGAAAGTCCAACTCAAACGAGAACTGGAAACTAGTAAGAAAAATCAGGAAAGAATCCAAAATGAATTAGGATCCCGGTTGGAGAGGACTGAACATAAGAACAGTCAAATGGAAATCCAACTCATGGCTAATGAAGAAAGTGCCCGAAGGGAAAGGAAGTTAGAATTTGAGAATCAGGAGGAGTTTCCAAAGACAGGATGGGTAGATTCCCGTGAACAAGGCACAGATACAGATAGGGACTTAGGAGGGGAGAGCCCTTATAAGAACCCAGGGTATCCGATGGCGATGTCAACCCCATACATGAACCAGACAAATGGTCAGATAATAAACATTATCAAATCGAATGAGGACAGACCGGTAAAATTTGCGGGTAATAACATGTCAATTACTCCAAAATACTGGTTAAAGGAAGTCGCAGAGTACTTAAACGAAATGAAGGTTCCTCAGGATCGGAGACTGAGAGCTATTGAGAAGCTGTTGTCAGGTGATTGTCTCACCTGGTTCAGAAGCTTTAGGTACACCTTTGATACGGTGGAAGGCTTTAGAGAAGCCTTTTTAAAACGATATTGGGCAGCAGACGTCCAGGAGAATTTGAGGCTAGATCTGTACTCTAGGAAGTACAGCACAAATGCACCAACTAAGTACTCGGAATTTTTTACCGCTCAGCTGTGTAAATTCCGCGAACTTGACATTGCTCCAGCTGAGAACGACCTGTGTGCCGCCATTGCAAGACAACTTCCATATGAGATTCAGAGGCTGTTAATCTCATCCAAAGCCAGAAGTGCTGTGGAAGTGGAGAGTGTATTACGTCAATTTGACATGACGACGTCACACGTAACTCCCAGGCACCAAAGACAGACTGAACAGGTACACATGGCCAGCAGTCAGGAAACCAGCGAAAAACCATCGACCAGGAATCACTCCACCAGCACTGATACTCAAGGACTCGGTCGAGAGTATGGGCACCAAGAGCCTAGAGGAATACAGCCACACTACAGAGGAGGATATCGAGGAAGAAATCCAAGGAATACGTGTTATAGGCAACAAGAGAGCCGACCCTATAACAATAACCATCAGAGGCAAGAAAACAGAAAGAAATGGGAGAATTATCCCAGAAGGAACGTAAGGCCAGAGGATAGGGATGATGAATATCGGGCCGAAATAGAGGAAAGATATCAGGAAAGTCTTCGTTACATGAAGGAACGACCAGACGAACCTGAAAGGCAAAAAGTCCGTTGGAGTGAGGCAATCAAGAACCGGAAATCACCCGACCGGCTAGATGGAGCTCAAAGCTTGAAACTACAAGCTCAGTTAAAGAATGAGGGGAAAGGAAGCCCTCAGGATAAAAAAAAACTCCAAATTTAAATCGTCAAAAGTGGAAACATACCAGGAGCTGGGAGGAGGTAGAAATTGTGAATTGGATAGCAAGACCAGATGAGTTAATTAACGAGGAGGTGGAAGGAATCCCACCTATCAAAAGAGAATTACCCATAATTATGCTAAGGATAGAAGGATTAATGGTCAGGGCATTGATTGATACCGGATCAACAATAAGTTTAATTACGCAAACCCTTCTGAATGAATTGGAAACAAGAGGCCACGTATTAAAAATCCCCACATCAAGTGTAAAGATTAAGGGAATTATCCCTGAAAAATCTTTAACATGCAAATTTCAGGTATACATTGATCTGATCATGGGTAACACTGAAATTTCGCAATGCTTTTTGCTGGTAAATCAATTACCGTATAATGTCATATTAGGTATTGATTTTATCCGTGAGAACAAGGTCATCATAGACCTAGCGCAAAACTGCATTAGAATCCAAAGAGAGGATGTGGATGAGCAAAACATTAACCTACAGGAACAGGATGTGAAAATAGGAGATCAGGTATGGCATGTGGAAGAAGTAACGGAAGAAGGTTGTAAGGACATAGAAAGGATATTTGAAGTCCTCAACATAGAACTCGAAGATAATTTGGAAACTGAGTTCGAGACCAACCTGTCAGGAAAAGTAGAGGAGGCTAAAGTTAACCTCGAAAACAAGGAACAATTAAAGGAATTATTATTGAAATTTAGGGACGTATTTGATTCCAAGCCAGGGAAGATTGAAAATTTAAATACGCGTTCCAAGTCAATGATTGGGCACCGTTCAGACAAAAACCATACCCGGTTGCGGAAAAACATTACCCACAAACTAAGAAAACACTGCAGGAGATGATGAATGCAGGTGTTATAGAAAAGATGGCTACACCATATGTTAGTCCATTAGTGATTGTGAGTAAACCGGATGGCTCAGTGAGGGTGTGTCTAGATGCCAGAAATTTAAATGCAAAAATCATACCAGAAAATGATTCGGCACCACCCATAAAAGAAATACTGAGGAAGTTCAAAGGCAAGAAGATTTTCACAAATATTGACATGACTTCTTCGTATCATCATCTCGAACTGGAAGAGAAAACCAGCTTGTTGACTGGATTTCAGTTCGACCAACAAACCTATTGTTTTAGGAGATGTCCGTTTCGATTGAAGACCGCGGGATCTGCCTTAATAAGAGCGCTTGATCGAAACCTGTCAGAGGAAGTGAAAGATTGCACTATCCGTTATGTGGATGATATTTTGCTTACCTCGGAGAATATTGAGGAACATTTAGAAAAATTGAAGAAATTATTGGAAGACTTAAGAAGGGCAAATTTTAAAATCAATTTAAAGAAGTCAAATTTTTGTCAAAGACAAGTAACACTTTTAGGGCATGTGATTGATAAGGATGGTGTTAAACCAAATCCATGCAAATTGGAATCGATAAGGGATTTTCCAAGGCCTTTGAAGGTGAAGAACGTTCGCCAGTTTTTGGGATTGATTGGGTTCTTCTCATGACATTGTCCATCATACACAAAAACTGTTGCACCACTATAGGACCTTCTGAAGAAGGGGGGCAAGTGGAAATGGACGGAAGAATCAGAAAAAGCATTCGTGGAGGCCAAGGAAATGCTCTTAAACTATGTGAAGCTAGGATATCCTGATTTTAATCAGAAATTTATAATTCAATCAGATGCATCCCAGATTGTAATAGGGGCTATGCTATATCAGGAAAACCCGGATAACCCTGATAAGAAAAATTATCTAGCGTTCACAAGTCGGAGACTGAAACCACACGAGAAAAATTATACGATCAGCGAAATCGAGCTGTTAGCGATATTGCACGCGCTGCAATATTGGCGAAAGATCGTATATGGGTTTCAGGTCATTCTAAGGACGGATCATAAAGCCTTAACCTTTTTGATGAAGACTGATTTATCCAGTCAAAGGTTGATGCGATGGGCTTTATACATTCAACAGTTTGATGTAAAGATAGAATACTGCCCAGGAAAAGAAAATATAGTTCCAGACTATTTAAGTAGACAGCCAGAGTCCACAGAAGAGGAAGTAATGGCTGTTGATTTGGAAGACAGGGATCAGCGTACTCTAAATGAGTTAAGGAGCATTAGTCAACGGCAACGTGAGGATCCATGGATGAACATGCTCATATCCTTCCTTGAGGGAAGTTTGATAAGGGGAACACCAGCGTACACAGAAGCTAATAAGATAGCTCAAGATTACACATTTTATAATGGATTATTATATAAGTTTGTGTTCTCTGACCATACACGATTAAGGATTGTTGTACCTGCAATTTTGCAGAGGAAAATAGTATGGTTAGCCCATAGATCGTTCGGACATATGGGAGTCGACAAAACAGTCTCGATGCTGAAAGAAGCATTTGTATGGCCGAGACTGAGAGAAACTGTAAGGGACACGCTAAAGACATGTGATCTATGTCAAAGGATCAAACCAAATGCATTTCCTATGAGACAAAAGCCTATACCATTGTTGCCCGAAAGGCCAGGTCAAATCATATCTATTGATAACTTCGGACCTTTGCCAAAGGCAAGAAGAGGAAATCGACACATAATGGTGGCTATGGATGTCTTCACTAAAATGGTTGTCCTTGCTCCCATACAGAAGACTAGTACCAAACAGGTGTTAAAACGACTCAAAGAAAAAGTGATACCGATTCTGGGAAAACCTGAGAATTTGTTGTCGGATCACGGTAGTTGTTTCACCAGTGTAGAGTTCAGACAAGAATTAGAAAGACTTGGAATACGTCAGATTTTGTCAAGTATTCGCCATCCTGAGGCAAATCCTGTAGAAAGAGTGATGAGGGAGACGGCCAAGTATTGTAGAATATACTGTGCCGAAGAAAATTGGAAGTGGATAGATATCTTGGATATTATCGAATTTTGTATAAACAACACAATCCATGAATCTATGGGAGAGATACCAATAACGTTACATCGGAATGAGCAACCAGAGAGACCTTGGAGTCTGGTAATTCCTAGGCCAGCAGACGCTCAGCCTGGAAGAGATGTACGTATAAGAAGAGCCTTTGAGCAACTAAAAGCTCAAGCCGACAGGAGACAAAGAAGAAATAGGCAGAAGAGGTATCATCGGCCACTATTAGCAGGGGAAATGGTGTTAGTAAAAAGACCAGCCATTTCGGATCCAGGGAACCGCGTGTACAAAAAGTTCCAGAAAATGTACCACGGACCGTATCAAATAATAAGGGATTTGAGAAATAATGCCTATAGAATTCGGCACTGTGAAACGAATCACGAAGTGACCATGAATTCAGCAAATTTAAAAGTGTATTACCCTCCCGAAGACTTCGATGAAGCCAATGAACAAGCCCTGGTTATGGAAACATTTAGAGATGAAGAATCCACTTTTGATAGAAACGAGAATGAGATAGAAAAAGGAAACAGAGCTCAAACATTCGAGTGCGAATGCGAATTGGAGAAATTATATTGGGAAATAAAAGAAATAATTGATTTTATTGAAGAAGAAAATTTCAATTTAAGGAAGGAGAATGATGAAATAAAGGAACGGGTAAGGATAGACCACACCCGTAAAGAAGAATGAGGTTCTGGAAACTTGAAGTCCAGACAAATTAAAAGGGGAAAGAAAGGGTAGGGACAGAGCGTACCCAACCGACACAATTACCGGATATGACTTAAAAAGATGAAAGAAATCAAATTATCGTGGGATTTTTTAAGGAAGGAAACTCAGAAGGTACGGATAACGTTATGATGGCTTCGACATTTAAAAAGGAAAAATAAGATTTTTTTTTTGGATAATTCAAATAAATTTCCTCAAAATTTTTCGAAAATTTATTTACCTAAGGAGGGGAGAGATGAACCCATGTACCATGGCCTCAAAGGGAGTTGAATCCATGTATTTTGAGAAAAGAATGAAAGAATCATGCAGTCTCTAAGGGAACGGAGAGAGATTTCAAGCCAGGATTCTAGCCTAACATTGTGCAAGCGTTAGGGCCAGGTGTTCCTAAGATGAGCTCATGCCTCTTGACATTTATAAGGAGCCAGTCATGGATATTATTAGAACGAGTGGAAAGTTTGGACTGTAAAACGAAGAAGCTTGACTCGGAAATTGCTCTTACGTTGCAGGAAAATGGCAAACCCGCTGCTGAGTCAGAACAGGAATAATTAAATTTAACCCGTTTACGAGTATAAAAATAAGTAAACAGATACAGTACGGTGAATCATTTTGGATTAGAGATTTTTGTGTAAAGAAAAACCTTGTAAAAATTGCACAGGAGAAAACTGCAAACGCAAGTATACGTCATTGGGGATTCACCGGGACCCAAGGAGTGGGAGAATTAAAAATGAACAGCACCACCCACACAGTTGAGGACGAAGAATTAATTAATATCTCGGAAATGCACGATCGATTTCCATGCACAGGAAGATTATTTTACGTTTGGAAGACGAGCTTTCTGGAGATATGATTTTTATAATTGTGCGACAATTAGTTCAAAAGTTGGTCACGAAAAGGACTAGGATTTTATCTTTTTGTGACTGAAAAGTATAAAACTCCTAGCCTCACCAAGCCAATCATGCAGTCTACGATAGCCCGTGAGGGGAACGTCACGCTGTATCAGTACATGCAGTCTACGAGCATTCCGTGAGCGGAAGTGCTGCACCACATCGTATAGGCAGTATTCAAGAGCCCGTGAGGGGAACGTAACGCTGTATCAGACATCGAAGGCAGTTAACCAGTACTCCTTGAGGGGAGAAACGCTGTATTACACCGCAGAATTAATATCCGACAGCCACGGGCGTCGAAGTATCAGTAACTTGCGTGCCTCCGGAAGGAGTTGCAAAGAAGAAGTATTAAAGTATCGCCGTGTTGAAAAATTAGGAAAATCCTAGTTACAGGATTTAGGTCCGACAGGGCAAAAGTTACCGTAAAAGTTCCAAAAATACAGTCAAAGCAGGCTGCGAACTTAGGATTCAGGCGATAGGTCTTTCAGTAATCGACCAAAAGTATCATAACTCACGGAAGTACCGGAACAGCGAGATAAACAGTTTATAAATTTTAAAGAACCCGAACAGGGAAAAACTGAGTAAGGTTCGCAACGTATTTCAGAAAATTAGAAGTGCGAGAACCAAATAAACAAAGAAGAACGGAAACTATAGACATTGTTTTCAAGAAAGCAGACGAACTATTCTAAAGCACTAAGACTCGAGAAGTATTAGTGGCTAAAAATCCATAGGTCACCGATAGGTTATCGAGGGAACCTCGATCAGAACAGACTTTCGCTAGGATCGATAAATCAGATCTAAAAGGGGAGCCGTTCAAGCTAGAGAAATAGCCGATCATCAGGATCAGGATTTGAAGAATTGTTAATCCAGGGGAGTAGTAGATGATTCGAGACTTTCGTATTCTGCAGGATAGGAAGCCGACATTGAATAAATTTCACCCTTGGAGACGGGAGATTAAGAGGTCACGTGTCATAGGCTAAAAAGACGGCCTAGTGATCAAAAGTTGTGAAGTGTAAATATATCAAAAGTGTGTGTTAAAAGTAATATATTTTTTAGTGTTTTATTGTGTGTTCAAAACGGATACACCAGTGTATTAAAAA
The DNA here is from genome assembly GCA_946902985.2 of Meconema thalassinum. Lineage (NCBI taxonomy): Eukaryota > Metazoa > Arthropoda > Insecta > Orthoptera > Tettigoniidae > Meconema > Meconema thalassinum. The sequence continues at coordinate 577,357,271 of OX336388.2, read as the reverse complement.
TGTTGTCAGTGTTAAATATAGTGAATATGTGTCAAGAAATTTCTGTACATGAGATGAGTTTGTACAATATGGAGTAGGTCAAGAAGGTGGGCCAAAATGTCACATCAAACGAGAATAAAGGTCAGAAAACGACCTTAGACATGTGAGTAAAGATTTTCATTATATTTTGGTGTCGGGAAAAATTTTGTGTACAATTCCACCGGAGTTTTGAATAAAAGGAATGTTTTTAAATAAATAATAACTAAATAAGAACGCGATCTGAACAAAAATAAAGTTTTAAGAAATAATAAATAATTATGTGAAATAATAAATCCTGTAGAGGAAATGCATGGAATAAAATGTCAGTGTATTTGACGAATGTTATAAAAGCAAGCGTAATAATAATAATTATAACCAAGATATTTACATAAAGGTAAATTTGAATTATATGAAAGAAATAGCTTTTGAGCTTTTGTAAGAAATGAAGACATGATATGAATAACTAGGTAAAGAAATCTAAATAAAGATTAAATTGAATGATATAAAAATATAGAGCGTTGAAGCCTTAACAAATGTATAAGACATGATGTGAATGCATGTTCTTAAAAATGGAGCGATTTATTGTCAACGGAAAAGATTAATGTAAGAATTGGGATATGTATCAATTGTTACTATGAAGTTTATCAGTTCTTTGGAAGGCATTCGGCCGTAAAGTAATGGGTAGCGTAGGAACGCAATTAAATAAAAAGTCACGCTAGGAACGCGTAAAAGTTAAAGTACTTGGTAAGTTACTTATGGAGGGTAGTTGATTGCAGTGAATTGAGATATGTTGTAAGTCCTCTAAATTGTGACGTGGATCACGAGGCCATGTGTGTATTATATTATAAAAGGGAGCAAATGTATGGTATTATTGAGCGTAGGTCCTGTAAGCTACGGCTAGACCCTAAATCGCGTCTTGTATAAGTCCTCCAATGTGGAAATGGTTCCCGAGGCATGTTAAGAGTTTCGAACCTAGAATCCTCTGTTTGTTAAAGCCCCTTATTATTCGTCATCGAATGTGTATTACTCTTCCCCAATCAACGAGGACCCTTCGTAATTAATAAATGCCAAGATTACGAGAGTGGTTTATGAGCCAATAATATTGTTGAAAGTAAAACGATTGAGTAGAAAGCCAAGTCTCCCCAAAGAACTGAGAATAATGTGAAGGTTTGTTTTAAAAGCATTGAAGGGAGCTCCAACCGTAAGCTAGGCCGGGAGTCGCTCTCCCTGTCATAAATCACGCTCGAGTATAATGGCCTGACCCTCATAGTACGAGGGTGGGTAAAAACCGTCTTGTAAGAAGTGAAATACACCGTGAGTGTTTAAAGTTGTTAATGACCCGGGCGTTGAACCAAGGTCCTTGTAGATTTATATTATCGCTTGCCAGTTCAGATCGTAGTTTTCTTATGTGACAATGGTCTTATAAGACACATGAATTAAATAAAAATCCCTATTGTAATGTTGTATGGAAATAGGAATCCACGAGTTTTATGAAGATAACTAGATTCGGGAGTAATCATAGTTTTTGACTTTGTCAAGTAATCTTTATAACTCTGGAGTACACAAGTAATTTCCCGATCACCGTAGTGAATTTGAAAACTTGAGAGAGATAGTAAATCCTGAGAATATGTGAATTGCCCAAACATTGAAGTGAATAATTAACATGTCATTTTAAATGTAATTATATATTTGTTTTGATGATAGAAAAGATAAAATAAATTCTTGAGGTGTACAAAAGTAAGGCACCATTATTATGGAAAAATATCGAGCCAAAGAAGCTCGTAGTTACATGGAACTTTAAGATAAGTACTTTATGGAAGTGAAAATAATCGTGAATTGTTGGTTTTAAAGAAAACCATGTGTTTTAATCTAATATTTGTTTTATTTTTATGCTATTCCTTGTTCACTTTGGACAAGTAGAATGATATTGGTCAGTAGTTTATTTGTTTTATTGTTTGTAGCGCCATAATTTTGATTAATTAAATATGTAAAAATAGGAGTTGATTTTGTTGTTATTTTTGCAAGTGTATCCTCTATTTAATCCAAAATATGTAAGTCACAGAGTGGGAGAACTTACCGCAGCCCCGAAAAATCCCGAATTGAGCAATGCTGGCATACTGTGATTTGCATATTTCTTGCTGAAGGGCACACTAGAGTATAGTTCAACAATCGTTGACGTAGTGGAATATAAAAACTGTCTTCAGTAAAATATAGAGAGCAAACACGAGCTGAAAATAATAACAGTAACAATAATAATAATAATAATAACGTATGGCCTCGGGTGACGGGTGCAAGCTTTGCTGACACCCAGAGGGTAGCTTGCATGTCGATAATAATAATAATAATAATTTATTATTATTATTATTATTATTATAGTTTATTGTTTGACAACATTATCACGGCAAATACCGGCTACATTTACTGTTACAGCCTGGTTCGGCCTTAGCAAGGAACCATCTGTACTGAGATAATTACGATTACACTGTTCAGGGACTTCACATCCATGTCGTGCCCGCATTCTTCACGAGTCTCCTTCATTTGTAGGATGAGCTAAATTCCCATCTGGATCATCGAGCTTTGCTGAGTATTCGGCCAGGGCATTGTCACCAAGGAACTTCCTATCAATATGGCAAGTGTTTAACAGAACTGCCTTATGAAGTTCAATATATATCTGCGGGTGCAGATTCAATATTGATAGACTACTATGGAGAGTTTTTGGTATAACACCAGTACACGATACAATTATTGGGATGGTAGTCACCGAATCAAGTTTCCACATCTGCTTTATCTCAATTGCCAGCTCTGTGTACTTAGATATTTTAGTAGCAGCTGTTGTTTGGATGTTTTGAGTGTTGGGACATGCGATATCTATCAGTAATAGCATCACAGAAACACAACAATTTAATTTTCATATTGTTAGATCGTTATTATTATTATTATTATTATTATTATTATTATTATTTTAATAATCCCCACACGTAAATGTTCCTTGGTTTGTATATGCATTTCTTAGGCCTACTCTATAATATATTATAGTTTCAAAATGCGCCTACGACTACTTCAATGTTTCAACTTCCATGGAAAACAATTTAAGGAATGTTTTACTGCTCTACAGCTTAATTGTCGTGTAACAACAAACAGTCCAGCATTAGAAATTACAAATAATTTACCGTTCTATAAAATAAACTTATACCTCCTCCTACAAGCACTGACCACTACATCGTTGACTTGTGAATATTCAAGATATTTTATACTCGACCCTTTTATTGTCTTGGATTGGTTGTTGCAACCATACGTAGCATAACCCGGCATTGTTGCGCATATTTGGTTGACAGAGAATAAGAATTACTTTTACTACCAATGCACACTTGTCACTATAAACATATTTCTATCTACCGAGGATTACCCGTGCTTTGCTTCCGCCTCACCAGTTGTCCCAGCGTGACGTCATGCGCGTGACGAAAGGCAGTTGAAACAAAGATTTGGCTCACCATTATTCTTACACTATGCACCCCCAGGGTAGACCCACTGTGACATGGCATGGCCTCTTGAACTGACTTAATGTGCTCGCAATTCTAACACCTAAACCATAATTAAATCATAAAATCAATTATGAATGTACACTCATATTGAAATATTTGAAGCCATTTTACACTGTTGCCTAAGTAATCTACTGGTAAAAGCTTTTCAGTCGGTCAACACATATTGTGCCCTATTAAATGAGGCGAAAAACAAGTATTCAAACACCGTAACTTGAAAGAAATATTACATACGATATGTATTACAAAATAGCATGGTTTTATGCACACAAATGAAGGGGGGGGGGTGTTATTTAATTTTATGACATGTTTCGATCGTCATGCTATCATCATCAGATCCTGCTCACTTAGATTTCGATCAGGTACGATGTTTATGAATTGTTGACACGTTACACAAAATTTTTACAACATTTTGTAATCAGGTTGGTTGGTTCCTCAGTTTAGGGTCTGCGACAACGCGGTCATGTATCCCCGTGTACTTGGGTGTGTAGAATCTGTCTGATAACCGGTGTTAATCTTGTTGGCTGCATTAGTGAGTTTTATCTGTTTTAAATTCAAGTGAGGATTGCAGACGATAATTTCAAGTAGTTTCTCCTTTTGCTACCAAATGTTACCGTCCACGACACCTAGTTTGCGGACTTGGCTACTAGATGCCATCGCAGTGAGCACCTGGTAGCTAACGGTGGAATTAATATAGCGTTATTAATTCTAACCTACAAATTTTGGCTTCACACAAGTGATGTTACTGAACGGTTCTTATCCATGCCAAAAATCTCTGAATGGGACCACCGGCTTTACTTTCCCCCCGAAGGAAAGCATACTGTGGGATTTTTACGCCCATCAAACATCCAATGACTTCGGCCTGGTTTGAACCCGCGACCTTGGGCATAGAAGCTCAGCATGCTACCAACTACGCCACCGAAGCCGCCTTTTTGTAATATAAATATACCTAGGTATATTTGTGCATGAGTGTAATGGATACCTTTGGGCACACTAAAGTCCGTAGAATTTAGCCCTCATTTGCGATTACCCAAGCGAATTTGGTGGAGAGGAGGGAATTTTTTTAATCGCTTATCCTCCCAGCTCGGCTACACCCACGGTCTATAGGGAGGATTATTCCTCTACCATCGCCAGGACAGTGTCTGGGAGCTGAACATATTTTGTCAGCATATACAACTGGGAATGGTGACAGGCCGATCGACCAGGCGACCACCAACTTGGGTCTCATTAAGGAATGGCAAAGGAAGGGATTTTGGAAGGAAGTCGGGCGTGGACCAGTTGAAAGGAACCGTCCCGGCATTTGCATGGTGGTGAAAATGGGAAACCACGAAAACCATTTTGAAGGTGGCTGATGTGGGATTTGAACCTACGCTCTCCCGAGGCACGAGCTAGTGCGTTAGCACGTTAGCACTCGGCCAACGTGGCCAGTGAGGAGGGGGAAATACCATAAATTTATTTTTCTTTGCGACGTGCTACGTCTCAGCAAGATCCGGAGAGTCGTATTCGCGATGTTCCCTTATTAGTTGACCAGGCACTGTTAGTGATCCCTTTGTTCACGAATAGGGTCACAGAAACACAAAAATATAAATTTAATATTGACATGGTAGATCGTTATATTAGTTATACAATTATTTCTCTTATGGCATACATCGCCTTCAAACTTCGAACTTTTCAACACGCTTAGAATTATGTTGGTAACTACAGCCCATTAAGGGCCTAGACCTACCAAGTGACACTATAATATAGTGTTTTCAGTTTTAACCAGCAATATTATGGCCTACACGAGTGCCAGTTTTGGAACTGTAGACTACCCGTGCGTACATTCTATGATAACCAAACTTGGGTTCAAATTTCAATTGTTCTATTCAGTATTTGGCAACAATGACGTATTAAATGATGGCGTTGAAATATTCTGGCATACAACTTTACTCATACCAAATTTTGCTTCGATAGCACCAGCCGATTAGGAGTTGATAGGGATATACACTCCGACTGACTTACAGATGGACACACTCACACACATCACCCGTGATGGATCTCATAAGTCTACATTTATCGTCACTTTTGCAAAATGTAAAAGGTCGGCTAAAAGTATTGATTTTAAATTTCATTGTCGAAATATTTCTTCCGGTATAACAATCGGTCCACCTTGTGGAATAGCGGTTAGCATTCTTGGTTGTTACCCCCGGTTCAAACAGCTGACTCTTCCTTAGTCGTTTTCTTCACGTGTGAATCAGCCGGAAAACATATGTCTCATCATTGCTTCTATCCTTTACGCTTGCACAAACGTTTAATGCTTTTCCATCACCGTTTTCTGTAATTTCTAACTCACACATCACGTTTCTATTGAACCAACAGTCCGAGTTTCACTTCCATATAGGGTCACCCTCCGTACAAAGGCTCACAAAAATGTTGTTGTCATTGTTGTTAATTCGTATTAGGGCATTGGAACATCTTGGTCATCAGCGTCATGTACTTGGATGTGAATTGAATTTGTTTACATATGTTTCTGTACTACTAAGCAGTATTTATATTTAAGCTTTGTTGTCAACACATTTCTTTTCTATAGAAAGTATTCCCTTGTCTACGTTAACCTACGTTCTGTATGCTCTTTGCTTCGTCCTTCACTGCTTCTCGTACTTCCTTCAGTCTTCAAGTACCCATTTTATGTCAATAGGAATAGGCTATGTAATTTATTTCTGATGCATTCCATATTTATTAGTCCATTCAAAATGTAATACGATTCACAAATCTACCGTAACATGGCGGCCTCGCGAAATATGTCACCAGCGTTCTATATCTCTCCATCTATTATCGATATCACCCTGAAATTTAGTATGGTGATAGAAAATACTATTATAAGTTTATCTATGTGACTTTTAAAACCCTGTTGAGTACAAATCCAACATGGCAGACAAGCAAAGTTGAAATATGTAAATGGACTTTTCTAACGATTTCATCATACTGGCGTATTGAAACCTTGTACGGTAATAGTTCATACAGGATTTAATCTATTGCCATCTAATTTAGTTCCATTTCTTTTCAAACATTTGATTGAAACTAACCACATCGAATCTTTATTCAGAGCTTAGTATAAAGAAATGAAATGAAAATCCACAGCCTGCTTCCAGTCGACCGACCGGGTCAGGCGATGGAATGAATGAAGCCCCCATCTAGCGGCGAGGATATGAACTGTGCCAGCTGCCGAAGCCTGTCGCACTCCCCTGGGGTGATGATTAAATGAATGACAGATGAAATGAAATGATAGTGGAGAGTATTGCTGAAATTGTGACAGGAAAAAACCGGAGTTCCCGGAGAAAACCCTGTTTTCAAATGTTTTCAAAAATTATGTAGCTTACTTTTTGTAAATCATAGAAGACGTGCATTCGACTTTTCATAAAATAAACTTATGTGACCTCCTTACGGGAAGATGCCATCTTGCGGGAGGAGTATCAATCACTGATACTGAATGCACATAATTTCGCAATGTAATAGTGTTGGAGGAGACAAAGCCTATGTCGTGAATGAAATGCTATTTAGTACATGACATGAAATATCCTTTTAATAGGCTGGAGAGTTTTCAATGGAAAATTACCAGTAGGATATATGAAAATAGGCTGTTTAGGCTAGTTCATCGTGGAACTACTTGTTTTATTTTTTCATTTTATATCTACGCTTTTATTTTGATTTATTTATATGATGGACTCCTTTCTCAAAACAGTGACCATGCCATTAAAAAAATTAAGATGATGGTGTCTAGTAAATCTCAGAGTTAGTAAATTTTTACTTTGAATCGTTACACCTACTGTAAAAGTTTCTCTAATTTCCTTCAATTCCTGCTCAATGTACAGATGCAAGGGCAATAAAATGTAACTTAACATCTTTCATGATACCTGTCAGTCAGTCATTCTGGATACGTTCAACAAAAGAATTGCTACATAAAGAATTCTTTAATATCGTTTATTCTTTACTTCTCGGACTCTTAACGCATATGGGTGCCAGGAAATACCCTACTCCGACACTTTCGTTCAACAAGGACGTGTGGCAATAGATTATTTATGCGGCATTGTACGAATGTAAGCCCATCGTATGGTACTTCAATCAATCAACTAAATGTATAATGCCAATAAGAGGCTTATACGGGGGCATATTTTATATCACTGTTCTCGGTAAAGTAGCCGTAAATTAGAGATGTAATTAAATGCAATCAGCAGAACTCTGGTTAATTCCCAGAACTCACTTTATGAATGTCATAAACAAAGGTAAATCATTGTAGCAAGTTATATCGACTTTAATTAGTCCCGTGACAATCCGTCTGCAGAAAAACTCGACATTGTTTTGTAACCAATCAATGCGACTGTCTTGCGCAGTAACTTATGAAATTATCATAGCTTTAATTATTATTGTTATCCCTATTATTATTATCATTATGAACTTTATTATTATTATTATTATTATTATTATTATTATTATTATTATTATTATCATCATTGCTGTTGTTGTTAAGGTACAATATTATTCCCTTAGCCAATTCCAAAATGCCGCAACACTTCTGGTGCCAGTTGGTCACATTTTGAGTGGGCTATGGTAATCTTACTTAACTCTTTCGACGTGCGATACGAGGCAGATCTATTTAAACCTCTATGACGTGGGCTTTGAAATGCTGATTGTTTGGATCGATTTTTGACTGACGGTCAGTTGACTATTATCATGATGTAAGGTATATAAATAATTCATGTTTTTTGGGCGAATGCCGTGTGAAATTAAATTAGAACCGTACGTTTCGGAGAAACCTTGCCTCCTTTTTCAATGGAATCAAACAATGTGGCCAAAGAAAGTATATCAATGAGATTACAAAAAAATCACAAAAAATATAGATAAATTCCAGAGAGCAGCTGCCAGAAAATTACTGTATGGACCATGGTAGAACGGCGGAGAGTAGTAAGTAAGGAGAAGGTAAAGGGGGCGGGGTGAAAATATAGAGACTCCTCGAAGAATGAGGATGTCCAAAAGAAAAGGGGGGGGGAGGTGGGAGGGTTAGATGGATATAAAGAAACATAATCAAAAGGGAAGTGTATCTGAACGATACCTAACGTCATACAGGCAACGGCGAAGAAACAGATGGAAACTCCTCCAGTGACGAACAAAGGAGATCAAATCCAGGCTCTGTAGCCATAGAGGAAAAAAGTACAATTTGAAATAGGTGAAGAACATAGAGAATGAGAGGAACTATCTTCCTAGATCCTTAATAACTGGTAGCCAAGTGTCACTTAGCTGATATCCAGCGTCTCTGTTAAAATTATTGGGATGTTTACGAATTTCAACTGCCTCCCTTATAATTCTAGACCAGTTGTGCTTAACAAGGGCAAGCGCATGAGCATCCTTGAAATATACATCGTGCCCTGAAGACAGGGCATGTTCAGCTATAGCTGATTTGTCAGGTTGGTTTAGACGGATGTTCCTTTGATGCTCTTTGATGCGAGTTGCAATGGACCGTTTTGTTTGTCCAATGTAGACTTTTCCGCAAGCTTCGACGATAATTATTATAACTATTTTATGTTCGAACAAAAATATTCATAAATATAAATAATTTTATTAATGCAGCCAATGGCCATGTACTTTTCTTTTCAGGACGGGTCTGGGAAGGGATATTGGAAGGCAATCGGCCGTGGACCTATTGAAAGGAACCGTCCCGGCATTTGCCTGGTGGTGAAAATGGGAAACGACGAAAACCATTTTCAGGATGGCCAAGGTGGGATTCGAACCCACGCTCTCCCGATACCAGCGAGGCACGAGGTAGCGCTTAGCGCTCTCGGCCACCGCGGCCGGTAATATTCATAAATATCTGTCGAGATTTCGCCAGTTTTATGTACTGAACAGAGCGCATGGGACGCAGAGAATACCTTGTATTTGACCATGGCCTCCTCGATTACCCCACTATGACACTAGGCCACGCAGTGAAATTTCAATTAGAAGACCTTGAAACTCAGCGCAGGTGCGATGCTATCCTTACCTAATTGGTCAAACAACTGTTTCTTGAGCTCTGAGTGGTGGGAGAAACTGTCCCATAATGAAAACTTGTACTATAATGAGCCTCATTATAGGCTAGTACAGTTTTCTGACATATAATATTTACATTTCGACATCGTCGAACATAAAATAATAATCTTCCAATTTTGTGAGAACTCGGCGCCCAGAGTCCACTGATGCAGATGGCAGTGACGAGCACTTATCGAACTTAGCTATTCTGGTCGGCGAGGGAGAATATTTGATCACCGTAACAAACTGCGTTATACACTTCACGTGTCTATTAGAGGCTAAAGCTCTCACCGCTGCCCTCACTTAAGAGGAATGGCGACAGAAGCCCCCACACATGAAAGTGACCTCGCTCACGGGCGTGGTGTTATGGAAACGTCGCTCGCGACGCTCGGGTAACTGAAACAGTTTCCGTATTATCAACAAACTTGATGGTGAATACTCATGAAGGTGGCGCTTCTAAAGTGTGGGTCGCAATTTAGTCAAAGTAGCAACGGCACTTTACAGAACAACCGTTAACTTGTAGTTCTTAAATATTAAACCAGGGACCACATTTTAACCGAGTGTGTGGATTTTGCTGATCTATGAAGAAACCTTGGTTTGCAGATGGCACTGAAACTTACATTAGCTGATGACGTGGTGGCTGCTGACCTCGTCATCCGCTTTATAAGTGGGAGTACGTTAAGACCATCAATCTAAATTTCCCAGTGTACGTTTACTCAAAGAACTTGTTCTTGTTTAAAATTGAATTTTTGTTTACCAATATTTTGTTTATTATTATAATTATTAGTTTTATTCAATGTTTTATGTTCGACGATGTCGAAATGTAAATATTATATGTCAGAAAACTGTATCATAATGAGGGTCATTATAACATTATTTTTCATTATGAAACAGTTTCTCCCACCAATCAGAGCTCAAGAAACAGTTGTGTGACCAATTAGGTGAGGATAGCATTGCACATGCACTGACTTCCATGGCCTTCTATTTTAAATTTCACTCCGTGACTAGTGTCAAAGTGGAGTATTTGAGGAGGCCATGGTAAAATACAAGGTATTCTCTGCGTCCCATGCGCTCTTTTCAGTACATAAAGCTGGCAAAATCTCGACAGATATTAATGGGTATTTGTGTTCGAACATGAAATAGTTATAATTGTCGTCGAACATAAACAGTCGTATGCAACTCGCCTATAATGGTAATTAAGTCACTCATATGGAAATTAAAAAACTCGCTTCGCTTGTTTTAAAATCATACTCGTGTCTAAAATATTGCCATTATAGGCTCGTTGTATAATGTTCTATTATGCTCAAACATGCCGAAATATACAGTGCCTACCAAAAGTTTAAGACCACTAGCTTATTTTCAACAAAAGCTCGCTGGTTTTATATGTTTGATTCAAATTTTGCCAAATATTTTTTATGAAAATACTTTGATCTAATAGACATCCACCTGTACCAAGAACATTGTAATACGGCTTTCAGTTTTTGAGTTACAAATTTTAAATACAAGTGGAGTATCGAAGAAAAACGCAATTTTCAACCACAAATTAATTTGTGGACACTAAACAAATGGGGGTACCTTATTGATTATTTTTATAAGCATTGTAGAATGTATACAAACATTTTGGTAAATGAAAAAAAAAAAAAAATTTTCTCGCCATTTGGTAGTGATGTTTGTACTTTTTGTAAAAGGTAGCGAATTGAAGCCAAGACTGATGAGCGTTCACTGCTTAATAGCTTCTGTGAGGGTTGAGTTAGCGAACCCAAACTTTCACCAGGCACAGCTCAGCATGGTGTCAACAGATAAAGAGACAGTTCCAAGGTCAACACTCCGAGTACCTGGAATCAGTTTCCCTCGTCTATTCTGAGAAGCCAGGTATACAAAAATCATTGCCAAATGGCAAGAACATTTTTGGGATTTTCTTTTCATTTACCAAAACGTTTGTATACATTCTACAATATTTATAAACAAGATGTTCAGTAAAGAACATATAGCCTACTTTCTCCTAAATGCATGGGTATTGTTATAACTCTTTGTCCTTTTCAAGGAGTATAATTGAATGTTGGTTGTAGTAGCTTGTTGAAATACAACGTGCTATAGGGATATTAAACATGAATATGAGGAGCCCTTTGCTAGTGCTACCTCTGTAAAAAACTTCATTCAATTCGGTTTCACCGTGTTTGAATTGATATGGGGAATGGATTTACACATACTTGGCCACCATCTGCAAACTATTGGGCAGATGATCTTGCAGTTTGGTCAGGATATGCTTTCCACATAAAGATATGTTGTTGCAAAATTTGTTAGAGACTAGATTATTAGGTTGGTCGTATTTACATTTTAGCTTTTAACATTTGGGTGGCCGCGATTACGTTTCCGTCAAGATGGCGGTGACATAAAACATGACACTGAGGTGCCCTTTGCTAGTGCTACCTCTGTACCAAATTTCGTTCCATTCGGTTTCACCGTGTTCGAATTGATAGGGGGAATCGATTTTCAAACAAATATGGCCGCCATCCGCAAAATATTAGGCTAATGACCTATTATTTTGGTCAAAGGATGCTCCCTCCATAAAGGTATGTTGTTGCAAAATATGGTAGAGATCGGATGATTAGGTTAATCGTAATTTGATTTAAGCTTTGAACATTTGTGTGGCCGCCATTACGTTTCCGTCAAGATGGCGGCGATATAAAACATGACACTGAGGTGCCCTTTGCTACTGCTATCTCTGTACCAAATCTCGTTCCATTCGGTTTCACCGTGTTCGAATTAATAGGGGGAATCGATTTTGACACAAAGATGGCCGCCATCCGCAAACTATTAGTCTAATGACCTATTAAATTGGTCAAATAATGCTCCCTCCATAAAGGTATGTTGTTGCAAAATTTGGTAGAGATCGGATGATTAGGTTAGTCGTAATTTGATTTAAGCTTTGAACATTTGTGTGGCCGCCATTACGTTTCTGTCAAAATGGCGGCAATTTAAAAAATGACACTGAGGTGCCCTTTGCTAGAGCTACCTCTGTACCAAATTTCGTTCTATTCGGTTTCACCGTGTTTGAATTAATAGGGGGAATCGATTTTGACACAAATATGGCCGCCATCCGCAAACTATTACTCTAATAACCAATTAATATGGTCAAAGGATGCTTCCTCGATAAAGGCATGTTGTTGCAAAATTTGGTAGAGATCGGATGATTAGGTTAGTCGTAATTTGATTCAAGCTTTGAACATTTGTGTGGCCGCCATTACGTTTCCGTCAAGAAGGTGGCGATATAAAATATGACACTGAGGAGCCCTCTGCTAGTACTACCCCTGTACCAAATTTCGTTCCATTCGGTTTCACCGTGTTCGAATTATTAGGGGGAATCGATTTTCACACAAAGATGGCCGCCATCCGCAAACTATTACGCTGATGACCTATTAATTTGGTCAAAGAATGCTTCCTCCATAAAGGTATGTTGTTGCAAAATTTGGTAGAGATAGGATGATTAAGTTAGTCGTAATTTGATTTAAGCTTTGAACATTTGTGTGGCCGCCATTACGTTTCCGTCAAGATGGCGGCGATATAAAATATGACACTGATGAGCCCTCTGCTAGTACTACCTCTGTACCAAATTTCGTTCCATTCGGTTTCACCGTGTTCAAATTAATAGGGGGAATCGTTTTTCACACAAAGATGGCCGCCATCCGCGAACTATTAGGCTGATGACCTATTAGTGTAGTCAAAGGATGCTCCCCCCATAAAGGTATGTTGTTGCAAAATTTGGTAGAGATCGGATGATTAGGTTAGTCGTAATTTGATTTAAGCTTTGAACATTTGTGTGGCCGCCATTACGTTTCAGTCAAGATGGCGGCGATATAAAACATGACACTGAGGTGTCCTTTGCTAGTGCTACCTTTGTACCTAATTTCGTTCAATTCGCGTTTACCGTGTTCGAATTGATAGGGGGGGGACAGACATTCAGAGTCCACACACTCACACACACACACACACAGACTCACACACATACACACACACAGACAGACACACTTTTTTCGCCCTGTGTTGATCTCATAAGTCTACTTTCATTTTTTGCAAAAATTGAAAGTAGGCTAAAAATAATCAATAACGTAACCCCATTGGTTTAGTGTCCACAAATTAATTTGTCGTTGAAAATTGTTTTTTCTTCGATAGTCCACTTGTATTAAAAAATTGTAACTCAAAAACTGAAAGCCATATTACAATGTTCTTGGTACAGGTAGATCTCTATTATATCAAAGTATTTTCATAAAATATTTGGCAAAATTTTAATCAAACTTATAAGACCAGCGAGCTTTTGTTGAAAATAAGCTAGTGGTCTAAAACTTTTGGTAGGCACATCATATGCCAGAAAACTGCATCTTATAGAGGCTCATTATAGTATAAGTTTCATTATGATACAATGGTATTCCACCAATCAGAGATCAAGATTTTCATTGCGATACAGCTGTTTGACCAATTAGGTAAGGATAGCATCGCACCTGCGCTGACTTCTACGGCCTCCTATTTTAAATTTCACTACGCGTCTTGTCATAGTGGGGTATTCGAGGAGGCTGTGGTCGAATACAAGGTATTCTCTGCGTCCCATGCAATCTGCTCAGTAAACGAAAAGGTGGAATCTCGACAGATATTTATGAATATTTGTATTTGAACATATTAAAATAAAGTTATAACTATCGATGAACAATCGCATGCATTTCGCCTATAATGGTAATTATAATGTTGCATAATGTACTATTGGTTTATAAATTTTCTGTATTTTCATATTTGTGTGTCAAGCACAATATTTTTGATTCAATTCTAAATTATTATACTTGAAATTGTGTTAAGACGGGGAGATGACCTCACTGTTCCGCCCCTTAAAACCTCAATAACTAACTGACTCTTTTATATTAAACCTAAAATTTATGCAGGAATTTCTCAGTAGTAACATTGTATAGAGGAATAGAAGCATATGAAATGTGGTGTTACAGGAGAATGATGAAGATCAGATGGGTAAATAGAGTAGCAAATGAAGAAGTGTGTGTTGTTGATTCTTTTAGAGGCTTAGCGTCTTCGTGGTCACGTAGCCCTATGTACTTGGGTGTGTGTACAAATTGTCTGATAATATGAGTCACGGCGATGACTGTACCAGTGTGTGTATTTACGATTGAGATAGGCTTTGGGTAGGAAGTGACCGTGGCCTTAATTAAGTACCATCCCGGCATTTGCCTGGTGTAGAAGTAGGAACCCATGGAAAATCACTTCCAGAATGACTGAGGTGAAAAAATCCACAGCCTGCTTCCAGTCTCCGACCGGGTCAGGAATGGAATGAATGAAGCCCCCATCTTGCGGTGAGGATATGAACTGTGCCGGCTGCCGAGGCCTGACGCACTCCTCTGGGGCAATGATTAAATGAATGCCAGATGAAATGAAATGATAGTGGAGAGTGTTGCTGAAGTATGAATCTAAATTGCCTATTCCCAATTTTACCTCACGAGGCTGAGTGTACCCCGTTCCAGCCCTCCAACCAGAATCAACCAGAGCCGGGAGTTGTTAGTAGTAGTAATAGAGTGAGGATTGTGGGAAGTACCTCGATACTTGAAGTAAGTTACAATCCCGGCATTTCCTGGAGATAGTGTGGAAATCCCCAGGGGAAACCACACTCAGGAAAATCCCTGTCAGTCCTGGGATTCAAACCTCCGATCTCCGGACTTGCTGCAGGTCCCCGTCGCGTCGTGGCGGCGGTGCAAGATTTAACTAGCAGGGCTACGGCCCGAGCTAATTTTCTCTGTGTATTATTTTAAGCTGCGATATGAGTGGCATATTGATTATGTCTTCGAATAAGCAAAATTATGGCATACAATGTGTCTAAACATTCAAAAGTAAAGGAGAAAACTACCTTGTTGAAACAGGTGTTCACATGAGGGATTTAAAATGGTGTGATAAAGTTTCTTTAATCCCACAGATGGTCAGCGAGTCTTCTAGTCCGCCTTCAATGCCAATTGTAGTTTATTTTCAACGTCCAATTTTGCAGCTTGCATGACGAATTTTGATGTCAAGGAAGTTAAATATCTAAGCTCCTTGACACTATAGCGCTTTCTAGTGGAGGAAAGAGGAAATGTGTTGGATGAAAATTCCGAAATTAAATTTGCCATTATGAACACGGCCTACTGAATTCATTTGGGTTCTTTAACATGCCAACAACGTATGGCATGCGTGCCGTGATTTTTTTCGCCTTTGAAAAATCACTTGTCTTGGCCAGGAGCAAACCTGTAAGATTGGGGTTGGTAGTCTGACACGATAACCACTCACCCACCGTGGCTTCGATTGAAATTAAATCCAGCAATAAATATGACATGTCATAATTATCCGTACTTTACCTTAGTCATTAAACATGTGTCATTTTAGAGAACCGGGTTCGATTCCCGGTCAATGCATGTGAGATTTTCGAAGTGATATGCCATGTCCTGTGGTTCGGATTCCACGTAAAAAGGAGGTCCCGTGGCTCATGATCGCGAGATTAACAGTCACGTTAAACCACAAGCTTCGAGCTTTTTTCATTTTAGAGACAATGTATGTTACATTTATTGAAGTTCTCAACGTCCGGCTCCAATAATTATTATTATGTAACCATAACAAAAGTAAAGGCATTATTTGTGCAACTACCAGGCATTTCATTGTCTTCATTCTGTTTATGAAAATGTTATTTGTGTAATAGAAATATTGCTTAATAAAGTTTTGTGTAATAATAATCAAAGGCTTCATCAATTTAATCAATTTATGGTTTAAATATTCAGAATATATGTATATTTTTAAATTAAATTCGGTAGTTGTTTTACCACTATTTACTTGAACTGTTTTGACTAACTTTCCTCTTCTCTGATGTATGAAGAATGAATCTCAATATGAGTTTTATATCCAAGAAATAATGTAATTTGTCTAGTGCACAATATTCCACACGAATACGCACTAAATATTGTTGCTTTCTCCTCGTTTGTCTTACGTAGTACCTTCGCCTAATCTGTGTTGTTTTCAATGCGATTCCAAGCAACGCAAACCTGAGATGTAATTTATTCTCGGTGCTCGTCAGCTGCTCCTTATCTGCTGCCTTCCTACCATCGAGTATGTGCCGTGCTCGCACAATGCAGACATCGCAAGTCCCTAATGGGAGTCAAACGCTTCACTTAGCCCTAATGTACACAGTAAAAACAGCCAACCACCACAATATCTTGTCACAATTCTTTTTAAACGAAACGAAAATGATATCGCGAGTGGAGTCTACAATACAAGCCTTGTCAAGTAATTTCCTCGAAAATGAATCACCAGTTGGCCTTCCAAAAGCAGGTAATTCACGTCTGATAGCACTACCTATCTTTTTCATTCATATCCTTCAAAAGAGGGCTGCCCTAAGTATGCACGCTGATTTTAATGAAACTCATCACCGCAAGAACTTACAAAATAATGAACGACATAAATTTTGTCAGCGATCATCAATACTCATCAGCAAATATTCAGAATACCCTTTGAAAATTACTGAGTGAAGGTTGTGTGGAGCACAAATCTTCTCTGTGCTAATTGCAGGTAAAAATGGAAACCTTTACGCTAACCGCACACTAGTTTTCATGGGAGTATCCAGAAGGAACTGATCAGGTTTCAGCCCTTTCCGTAATGTCCCCAAAATTCTTAGCGAAATGAGTTTCACGATCGTAAATTGTTTTACTTATTTAACCATACTTCGCTTCAAACTTCGACTGTATCCAAGCAAGTATTTTATTAATTGCCAAACTCAAGTACTGGCTAAACTTATCATCAGATCATTACCAAATTTTGAATATACGAGTATAATCCTTCACGTGAGTACCGCCTGTGGCCCAAACTACAAGGTCAGCTGAATTATATCAAAATGATAGCTATGCAAAACAGCAATAATAATCCATAACTCATACTCAAACGAAGCATTACTTACACTAGTTGGTAGATAGGGAGTTTTATGTACAGAATCTACGTTGTCCAAGTAATGCCTAATTCAGATTGAAAAATATGCGCATCCGCCAACTTGAAATCAAATGATTTTAACAATAAATAACACTCAAGATATCAGAGCAACAATAACAAAAGTTAGCATAATATGAAAATGTATAAATGGCTTCGTACGCTCAAGACAAATGAACATTGACTGCATACATTCAAGATGGTGGCTGGGTGTAATATTAAAGATTAAAATCATTAACCCAGGATATAACAGCGCAATAAACACGGATCTCGGTAATAACAGAGTAACACACAGAAGAACTCTCAAGAATCCATTGTAAGTCTATCACTCTGAATATAGAGTTTATAACCACCATCTTGAAAATAAAAATTATTCAAATCTAATAGGCCACTATTAGAGCTACAGTGATGAAACTTAGCAATAAGATACGCCTGTATAAATGGCTATGGCTAAGACAAGAGATCATTGACTCCATAAATTCAAAATGGTGGCTGAGAGTACTATTATAATAGTAAAATTATTACTCAGACTATAACTATGCAATTAACACATAACTCGTTTAGAGAATATTATCATATAACAGTCCTCCCCAGTATAAGTTATGAGACTAACACATTGAATATGACGCGGAGCCACCAACTTCAGAATGAAACTTATTAAAATCGACAACTCGCCATCTATTAATTCTAAAATGACAACTTAGTATTAAGGTAGACCCTTACAAATGGTGACCTAGACAGTATATCCACAACTCCATACCTCAAAATCGGCGAATGGACTTACAATTAAAACATCAAAATCAATCACTCAAGATGTTATAGCGCTATTAACACAAACCTTGGTAAGAGAAGATTGTATTTTGAGAGACCTACTTGGTATTAGTCATGAGACTATTAAACTGATTATAGTGAGCAGCCACCACCTTGAAAGTATAAGTTATTGGTGATAACCCACCATCCAATAGAACTACAAAATGACAAAACTGAGCATTAAGGTAAACCCGTATAATCAACTTTTTGTGGCCCACACAATAGTTCAGAAAGTTCATACTTAAAGCATTTTGACTGTCTGTTAGGTATTCGGACCGGAGGCTAATTGGATCCTCAGAAAGCACTTCCATAGATTATATCTCCTGTAATGAGACATACTAGGCAAGTTTATGTTCGACGATGACGAAATGTAAATATTATGTCAGAAAACTGTATCATAATGGAGGTCTTTAAAATACTACTTTTCATTATGAAACAGTTTCTCCAACCAATCAGAGCTCATTCATTGACCAATGTGGGGTTTGAAGCTATTTTTCAGTGTTGCCTTAGTAAACAAAAGTTTGGTGCTTTTCAGTCGGTCAACATGAATGTACCCAAAAGTGCTGGGTTATGCCCTAATCCTGAAAAAAATACATGAGATTAATAAATACACTAGGATGACCAGTTTCGAACGTCAAGCGATCATCATCAGATCCATTACACTTAGGCAGTAAAATCTATGTTTGAAAAAACAGTTCAAACTATTTACAATATGTACAATTATTTTGTTGCAGTATTGGTAATGCAACTTGTCAGTGTATGCTAGTTGTGGTATATATGATGTTAGATGGAATGCTAAAATGGTGTTAGAAATCCGTAATTTGTCTGTTTGGAGTGACTGTATGGTTGTAAAAGTCAACTATGGTTGTACTGTATAGTGCAGGCTATTATCTGGTTGGATGTCTTCCGTTCTGTTGCTGCGAGTAGTATCAAATTCCCTCTTGGAGCAGTGACGGTCGAATTAATTGGAATGTTGTCTCACTGAGCTGGTTTTTCATTCCCCACTGCCCCGTGTTCCTATGAGTTGTCTGTAGTCAATGCATGTGTGATTATGACGTGTTGCCAAGGCTAGACAAGATATATGTTATTGAATTCAGGAATTTCTTCAACTATTAAAGACCGTAGAACATTCCCCGTCACGCATAGACTATTAGCTATTCATACTAAGCGCACCCGGTCTTTGAGGACGTCCCGGCACCTTTAATACTGCCGCGAATGCCAGCCTTGGTTTATTGAATTCAGGAATTTCTTCAAATATTAAAGACCGTGGAACATTCCCCGCCACGCTTCGACTATTAGCCATTCATACTAAGCGCACCCATTCTTTGAGGATAGCCTGGGGTGGGCTGAGTCACGCGCGAGGCAACGTAGCTGTCTAGCATTTGTAACAATATAACCCCTGGCACTACAGCCCGTGAAGGACCTAGACCTACCAAGCGACCGCTGCCCAGCCATTTGGCCTGCAGATATTGGGGTGACGCGTGATCAGCGCATCGGGTCCCCTCGGCCGTTACTCTTGGTTTTCGTGATCGGGGCGCTGCCTCACCGTCAGACAGCTACTCAATTGTTCTCACGAGGCTGAGTGCTCCCCGTTTCGGGACCTCCGGGTGAGAGGCAGGCGTTCTACCCCAACACAACGGGGCCGGCAGTCACAGGAATATTAAACTGAATTCTTCCGCTACCACCATCTTGAAATTGTAAAATGCTGAAATCGGTAATGTATAACATTGATCACGGCTCCCCACTGCTTAGCCGTGCGTGTTCACCGTCTGCGATGGGCAGCTGCAGTGAGTCCGGAGATTAGAGATTTGAATCCCAGCGGTGACAGGGCTATCCTGAGTGTCGTTTTCCCACACACCCTCCAGGACAAGCCGGGTTAGTACCTTATTTTAAGTCCCGGGGAACTTATCTCATCCCCGACACGAATAATATCTACTACAGTCATAGAACAAGTTCAGCACACACCCAAAACAAGGGGCTGTGGACCAATGATATCCCAAGCCGTACATTCCTGAGACAGGTGGGTACGAAACCCACTGTCTACCACTCTCAAAATGGTTTTCTGTGTTTTTACCAGACATGCTTAGTAGGTGACTCCCCAAACGCTATGGACAATTCTGTCCCAAATGTACCTCTCGTAATAAAGAAATAATTACATTCCACCGTGATTATTTATTGTTATTAATTTATTTTGGGGGCTGAAATCTCTCTATCATTCACCTAAGTGCCTGAACTATTCTTGTCGGTCAATTCATCAATGCGAGATTAATATCTTAGGAAGAAACAGCTATAAGCTTCCTTCTCTGTTTTCCCGACATCTGCCGGACGTCATTTCGCGTCACCCATTAATATAACGGGACTTACTTACAGACCGCAGACAATCCTCTCTTTGATAATCTCAGCATTTTATTCGGTCTGGTAATATCAAAGGCTCCTTCACATCTGCAAATACGTTAAACGTGGGTTTATCTTTTTTTATTCTTAGGTTAAATATTAATAATAATCGAGTTACGTTCTTAGAGAAAGACTTTTAGTTGGATGAGGTCTTCGTCAAAAGCTTTTGCCTACGTAGTTCAGTATTTGAACTAGAGTATAACGCTAAAGAAAGAAGTACAGAATCTCTCTAAGGATTTGCTAATGAAGCGGTTCTCATAGCAGAGAATTTAATTGTGAATTGAAAGTTTTTGTGTAATGTTACTGTTAATTATATGACTCTTAGGACGTTTCAAACTTTTCTGATAAGTTACTAGAGATAAAATTAATACGAAAACCTGCATTATTAGTGAATATTAAATCTGAGGATTGCCCGAGTATTGTTGCCATGGAAACTTCACCTCTCACTGTAATAGTTATTGTAATTAGCCTACATTCCAATTTTGGAAAATATGAGAGTAGACATGAGTTATACACGAGCCAAACGTTCGTGTGTGTGGCTTTCTGTCCCCCATATCAATTCAAACATGACGAAACCGATTTGAACCACATTTGGTACAGAGGTAGCACTAGCAATAGAAACCTCATTTTTATGATTCATCTTAACGAAAAAGGAATGGTGGCCACCCGAATGTATAAAACTTAAATCAAATTAAGACTAAACTAACCATCCGATCTCTACCGTATTTTGCAAAATGTATACCTTTATGTAGGAAGCTGTTGCACAAACTACAAGGACATCAGATAAATAATATCAAAATGGGAGTCGTGTGAAACATGCAACCTTTATAGGCTAATCAGTAACTTTTGATCCAACAAGACCCGGTTTCGCTACTTCCACTTATCGAACAGAGGGTGGATTAAACTGTCCTCAAGGACCTAACCCGTTGGATATATTAATATATCATAATATTACACTGTAGCAGTGACTTGAGAGCGCTCAGGCCTAGTGACCATGTCGTGCATGGAGCGCTTAAAATTCGCACGTGAAATTGGTGGCTAACGTTTGCTGCCTGATTCATATTTAAGTAGGTTGAAGGGGTTTCGTGCAAATGTACTGAAAGAAATCATATAAATGTAGTATGAATTGGTATATAATGAAGCCATAATACGCTGAAACACCACATTTAGAAGCAGTTGATAATAGGCTCAGGAAGTACTGTAGGCCTAATTATTTGAAATAAGGAAAATCTTTAGCATAGCAAAACGTATAATACAGGGGCTCAGGACCTTGTTGTTCCGCCCCTTAAAAGAACAATCAATCAACTTATGATACACCACGTTGCATTTCAACAAGCTACTACAACCATCATTTAATTATACTCCTTGATAAGCACAAAGAGTTATAACAATACCCACGCATTTAGGAGAAAGTAGCCTACGTGTTCTTTACTGAACATCTTATTTTTATTGTTGTTTCAAGGGGTGGAACAACCACACTCTCTCGTTTTTATATTGGGTACAGTAGGGTTGTTGTCCATAAGTGGTGGTGGTGGTGGTGGAGATTGTATTTGAGATAATTTACTCCAAGCTGTTGTATTGTGGAAGACGTAGAAAGAGGAGTTTACTATTTCTAGGCCAATGGCTGACGTAGTGCAGACAGATCGAGGCGAGATGGGATGACAAACTACAACGTATTACCTTCGTTCGTACAAATCAAATAGGTTTATGTTATCACCCAGTGTGTGTGTGTTTGCAAGGCTGTCAGTCTGTTTGTCCAGTGTGTTTGTATGCTCATCCTCTTGTCTATTCCGAAACGCCAGAACCAAATTGAACAAGAACGGCTGAGCAGGTAGCCACCCTCCCTTGGACATTAACCATACTTTTAATTTTGACGCCATCTTAGCCAAAACAAAATGACGACCACTTAATTTGCATTGCCTAAGTTGGCGTTCCGCAGAACCAATCATCAGAATCCTACTTAATTTCAACCTCACGTACCGTCCTACTAAGTGAGTCGGATTAATTATCTGCTAATTAATTTCAATCTGGTGTCCAAGCGTAATTTTCAAGTATTGTAAGAATGTATTTTTCAACATACAAATGCTCAATAAAATGACATTCTGGATAGACCTGTCAGCGCCGGGATTCAAATCTCCGATCTCAGCTACCAGCTGTAGCTGCCCATCGCAGACGATGTGAACTGTGTTATCACTGCAGCTCCTATCTATTGTACGTTAGCGATTTAAGCATTTTATAATTTCAAAATGGTGGTAGCGAAAGAATTCAGTTTGATATACGACTAAAATGGGCAGGGGCACCAATTACTTTTATTTCTGACACCTCAATAAATATTCCAAACCCATATATACAGTATATAACACTTTTTACCTATAACATGTTTTGAGTCTAGCCCTGATATATTGCCGGGTGAAGGATTTAGGTACAGATTATGATCTTCAAAAAATCAATTTTTCAAAATATTTTTTATTTTATGCTCCTATCCTTTAGAAACATTTTGGTGCAAGAAATATGTCTTTATGGGCCATAAGTTTTGAGTTATGATTGAAAAGGCAAATGGATGAATGGTATGTAAGAAATGCACAAATTTTTATCGCTCATTTTTTTTCAGAATTGTGTTTTGACGCCCGTTTTAATGATAACTCAAAACCTAATTGACATACACTAATGAAACTTTTTGTGTGTACTTCTGCTTACTATATCTACAAAATGATGTAAATTCATGTCTCTTTCTAAAATAGGTTCTTTTAAAAAAATAAAATGTAGCAAAATTATTGTGGAATTTTGACATTTTCTTTCCAATACAAGAGTAAAAAATATTTGTTGTTAAGATATGTCGCTGAAAGTACTTACATTTTTACAGGAATATCATTCCAATAAAATAACATTAACATAACATAAAAATGTTGAACATTACAGGAGTTATCACTAAAACACCACAGCCTTGTATGTTGAAAAACCACCATTTTGAATTTTGAAAAATTACCCGAATTATTATTCACATGATTGTAATGCTGTTTCTCATATCGAATAATGCCAGTGTTTCATGCGAAGAAAATTTCATTGCTGTAACTGTTGTAGTTTTGAAGGAAAAGAAAAAAGATCATTGTTAAAATTTTACCATGGTAACCTGTACCTAACCCCTTTTAATGAAATACCCTGTATTATCTTTAACCGACTGAAGATCATTTTACGTTGGTTCTCAATGGCAACACTGAATAAATGCCTTCTAAAATATATTTGTTAGTTATTATTCATTCACGTTCAGCCCGTTATTGTAACTCCAGAAGCACGTTTCAACTGCTGTTGCAGTTAAAGGAAAGCAATAGACAACCTGAAATCCAATGTTTTAAAATGTAATTATGTGAAAAATATGTCTCGTCTCATGGCATTTGCTCCCCTCTTACATTTGTTCCAAGAGGCGAGGTAGCTGCAACCCCTGCAGTCTAATTGAGTTTCACCGTACAGTGTTTTTGTTCGAGAACATATTATAGAATGCTGCATTTGTTGTTTCATTCCCTTTAGAGAGCACTTCGCTTGAATTAAACACAGTATCATAACTTCTTCTTGTTCGTTAATTATAACTGTTTCTTACAAGGTCTGATTTCATAAAAATATCCCTATGTCATTCCCTCTTCTGCTGTACGCAAGTGAAAATTATGTAGATGTATATGAATATTAATAGTATATTAAAAACTTCTAGATTAGAATTTCAATATTTTAATTGTAGATTTTGGACATGTGAAAAGGATGCAGAATTGTAGAATTCCAAATCTAATGTTATATTGACAAGCTGAAGGTAAACAGAAACGGGTTAGTTGGTTCCTTAGTTTAGGGGCTGTGACAACGTGGTCATGTAGCCCCGTTTACTTTGGGTGATTCTGATAATCAGTGTTAATTGTGATGGCTGTATTAGTGTGTGTTATCTGTGATTCAGGTAAGGACTGCAGATGATCAATTTTCAAGTAGTTCTTACTTTTGCTACCAAATGCTACCGTCCGAGACACATACTTGCAAACTTGGCTACTAAATGCCATCGCAACCAGCACCTGATGGCGAACGTTGGAACCAATAGAGCGTTAATCAAATCTAACCTAGAAATTTTAGCTTCGTACAAGTGTAATTCGTGGAAGGTTCTTCTACATGCCATAAATCTATGACATGGGCCCGGCGGCTTTACTTCCCCTCCGAAAGAAGGCATACAGAGGGATTTTTTACGATCTTAACAAATCGGACGACTTCAGCCGGGTTTAACCCCGCGATCTTGGGCATAGAAAGTCAGCATGCTACCAACTACGCCAACGAAGAGCCGCCCAAACAGAAACGGGGTAAAACAAGAGAACAATGGATGAATGGTGTAAAGAGAAGCATAGCTACCAGAGGCTTAACAGAGGAGATTACTGAAGTTTGAAATAAAGAGCGGTTCTGGCGCGGGGGCTAATGGGCAAATGGCCGCCGCGCGCAACCAGCCCTATGTTATTCTTATGGAGGGGCCAGTCAGAGCTATCGCAGTGGCTAATGGGCAAAATGGCCGCCACGCTGTCACAGGGGAGGTCGGCCGTGTAGTTACTAAATGGAATATTTATTATTGTTATTATTATTATTATTAATAATAATTTTATTAGGTAATTATTGATTGATAGCTTGCCACGGTGGGTGAGTGGTTATTGTGTCGGACTACCAACCCCAAGTTTGCAGGTTCGCTCTTGGTCGTGGTAAATGATTTTTGAAAGCTGGCAAAAATTAAGACACGCTTGTAATACGATGTTGGCATGTAAAAGAACCCAGGGAGAGGTCGGCTATGTAGTTGCTAAATGGAATATTTATTATTATTATTATTATTATTATTATTTATTATTAATATTATTATTATTATTATTATTAGGTAATTAGTGATTGATCATGTACAATCAAGACCAGTCTTATATTGCCCCACTTTATGGTGTAGTGGCTAGCATTTTTAGCTGTTACTGTGGAGGCTCGGGTTCGAGTCCTGGCTCTGTCAAGAAATTTAATTCTAGGCTGAGGGTTGGAATGGGGTACACTCAACCTTGTGAGGCAAAACTGACTGGACCTGGCTTTTTGATTCATACCGCAGCCATTCTGCCTAACCCAGCTTACCTAACCTAACCTAACCTAACTTTAAAGTCAGATTGTACAATACATTTATTGTTTTTATACCCTCATAAATTAGATATAGAGAATGTCCACCACGATTTAGATCCTCGAGCACACTTTCTGACATATCATTAAAACGTGTAGAAAGGAATGTCTGAAAATTTTCACTAACACATAATACACGTTCACCATACATTGTGTCACTTTTTTGAATGTTAATGATACGGAAAAGAGTATGCATTGGTAATTCAGTGAGCTTTTTTTTTCTCTCTAATCAACAGTTCTACCCCCATAGCATTGTGGATATTTATTGTAGTAGGCCATAAGGAAACAAAAAAATTCATATCTATTACAGTTTAGCTGTAAGTGACCAGAACCACTATAACATTTTATTCTAATAAGGAGATTTCCATAATGATAAGAAAAAAATCGCTTACCATAATGATGGATTGTGTAAGTAAACGTATTTTGCTGCTTGATGCCACTACTAAACTGATACGCATACAACAGACAAGTGAGTTCATGTTTCGCTGACGTAATCGTATGTTTCCTCGCACGCACACACAGGCCCCTGTGGACGGGTCCTGGTGGACGAGTCGCTGTGGACGGGTCCCTGTGGACGGGTCATTGTGGACGAGCCCCTGTGGACGGGTCATTGTGGACGAGCCCCTGTGAACGGGTCCTTTTTGATGGGTCCTTGTTAATGGGTCCTTTTTTGACTAATCCCTTTAGACCGGTTCCTTTGGACTGGTCGCTATGGACTGCCCCCATGACCCCTAATGTTATGATTAAACTAAACGTTGTTCTACATGAAACGCATGTGAAGAGCCGATTGCTACTATGAATTAACATGTTTGTTTTTTGTTTTTTACGCATGCGTACTTGTTTTTTTTTGTAAGCGGGCAGGCTTTTTGAATAATGATTTATAGATGAGTTATTTTTTTTCAATTACCAAAAGATCCAAAACTAATAGGTCATTAGCTTTTTAATATTTCATGAACCAATAAGGCTAGGGACTTGTATGAGAGGTCGTTAAACTTGAGGTGACATTCTGTTTTTGAATGTATTATTTATTTTTTGTCAAAAGTGCTTAACTACACTTTTGTTAATATCTCGCTAACTAATAATCAGAGAGGGTCAAGTGAGGTGTCATGGGCCAATGAATTTACCCAAAATACCCAATACATCAAGGTCAATGACCTGAGATTTTATAAACTAATAATTGGATACGAACATGTGAGATGTTTACCATGCGTGATGAAACATAGCTAGGTAGAGAAAGAATTAGTGTAGGCTACTTGTATGGTGACTGACAAGTCTTTTACCATTGAAACTTGTTTTCAGATCAAACTGCAGTATAGAGAGAGTATAGGTTGCAGGTATGGGTTAAAAAATGAGAAACGGTGTACGCAAACTCTGATTTATCAAGAATTAAGAGTAGACTATCTTTAATTGATTGGTTAAAGATGATAGCTAAAACACAAAAATGCTCAGTGGTTACCGAGACAAAATGGTCGCTACACTCAACAAGCTTTAAATACTTGAGGCTAATAATCTATACACACACACACTCGCTTGTTGTAAACTAAACTGTGATGCTGTCAGTGCTCAGACAGTAGGATAATGACAAAATGCATTGCTAACAGAAATATAATCATTTCCGGTTGTCTAATGTTACCATTTATCCATTTTTTGTGTGTTGCAGTGGTAAGCACTTTTAGCTCTTGTACTGGTGGACTTAACTCGATTTCCAGCTCTGAGGCCTAGAATAAGTTGAACTAAGAAACAAGGGCATAGTGGTGCAGTGGTTAAGCTGTTAGCCTTTTCACCAGGGGTTCGATTTCAGGTTAATATGCATGTCATAAACATATTAAACAAAACAAAACAGAGATAACGTTTAAAACTGATTACATTTGTGTCTTTTCAAATTATTACTTGGATTACAAATACAAAGGTGAACTGTGTTTGTTATACAGTTAATGCTGTCTATCACACACTAGACTGTAAGAAAGCCAAGAGCGCAAAAGGCGTAGGTAGAGCAGTGACAAAATTGCTATATGTAGAGAACAACCCGGCAAAGCTATATCGCATAAACAGTGCAGGATACAATCCAGCAATCAAATTTTGATCTTGTGGAACAGAGAAATGCACTTACGTGAGAAAATGTATGTTCAAGTGTAATATGACCTAACACACAAGTGTTCACCTGTGCACATGCATGATAAGAGCTAACAAGTCACATTTTGTTTAGTTCGTACGTAACGTTAGGTTAGGGCTACGAGGCACATGCCATTTGAGAGCAGGTCAAGGGGTCTAACTTGGTGGATGGATGTGTTCTAACGAGTCATTTGTAGTTGAAAGGGAATAATACTTTTTCTTAAGATGTTAAAACTGAGGAGATGGTACGTACAGTAAGACGTCTTGTTTTTTCCTGTGTCATATTACAGACATGGCAGAGAGCACACAGTTCTGTTGCTATGACTAACGCTTCAGTAATTTGAAACCTCACGTGTTCATCAAGACAATGGGTGATGATTATACAAAGTTAGCAGTCATTGAATATTACACAGGTGTTCCTTCCGGTATCATGTTGCTGACATGGCAGAGAGCGCACAGTTCTATTGCTACGACTAACGCTGCAGTAATTTGAAACCCCCCAAGTGTTGATCAAGACAATGGGTGATGATCATGCAAAGTCAGCAGTAATTGGATACCACACATCAACATGGACTAAATCATAAATGTGTCGTCATAACCTGCAGAAACCTCATTTAAAGATTTTAGATTTTACATTTTAAATTTAAGATTTTTTTAGATTTTTAGATTTTACTTTTTTACATTTTCCTAAAAGAGTAAACTACAAGGTCACATACCTAACCTCATTAAACCTAACTTTACCAAACCTAACTTAAGCTAATCCAAAGGCTAATGCACATACACAAAGTATATAAGGTACATGCAACTATCCTTATGCTAGTCTTACAGGTTACTGTACAACATGATCACTACCCCAAACGGATTTTTTTCATTTTGTTGTTTACACATATGTCAATTTTCCAATTTCCCATTTTCATTTTTTTAATGTCAGTTTTTAGTTTGTCAATTTCATAATATGGAAAACAATGATAGTGCATTTTGTTGATTACATATTTATTAATTTCACAATTTCCCATTTTCAGTTCTAAAAATGTCAGTTTAAAGTTTTTCAATTTCATGATATAGAAACATGGATTTTCCAATTTGTTGTTTTCACATTTGTCAATTTACCAAATTCTCATTTACAGTTTTTTAAATTTCAGTTTAATGTTTTTTGTTCTATTTGTTAATATCGAAACATGGATTTTTCTAATTTGTGTTTTACATGTTCATTTTGCATTAGGAGTGGAGAGAAGTGGGTAGTAATTAAAAATGTGCAAGCAGTGTCCGTTGATGACAGGTCATTGTTGACGAGTCCTTTTCATACAACAGACAAGTGAGTTCATGTTTCCCATGCACTACCTAAAATGTAATACCATGCAAGTGTTTAACATTTTACAAATTACCTTATGTATTAGTTTATGTGTGGGGTCTTATGTTGGACATTTTGTGTCGGTTTATTTGACAAGTGATTTTGTCAATGCATTTAGTGGATTTTTCTCTTGGTCTTGGAAATATATCAGTCCATTTTATCACAACATAATGCTTACTGCCATGTTTGTGAGCAACAACAACAACACACTAAACTTTCAAAAAAATCTAAAGTACTCTAAGGTACTCTCAACTCGTAATCTTACCTCTATCCCATGCCTAGTCAATAACATTATTTTTTTCCAAAAAAAAGGTGAATGGGGAAAGCAGACTATATGTTTAAATTTTAAAAAATCATATAAAGTCACATGTTAACTCTAACACCTACGTTTATCCCATTCTTAGTTGAAAAATAATATTTTTTTTTAAATTTTTATTGGAAACTAGGAATTTTACAAAAAAAAAGTGTGTTTGACATAAATGACAGGTCTCTGGGACAAAATCCAGAAATGTTTTAATCTAATCCTAGCTAACCTCACTTGACGTGATCATACCTGTTTGTAAGCAACAACAACAACACACTAAGATTCCATGAATTCCAGAGTACAATTTTTGCTCGATGTCACTATAACGTGATAATGGGTTTTCCGATCCTATCACTATAAATTCATTACCCCGCTCTTGTCTCGGTCTCGACAACAACCATGCCTATTTTTATTATGTCAGATGATGTAATGTTCGGGTGCAAAGTGGGTGCAAAGTGGGTGCAAAGTGGGTGCAAAAAGTGGAGTGCAAAAAGTGGAGTGCAAAAAGTGGGTGCAAAAGTGGGGTGTAAAAGTGGTACCCTATTTGTAATGGCTTATTTGACAAGTTATTTTGTGGTACCCTATTTGTAATGGCTTATTTGACAAGTTATTTTTGTCAATGTATTTAGAGGATATTTCTCTTGTTATTGGAAAGTATCTCAGCCCATTTTTATGATAGCATAATGCTTACCGCCATGTTTGTAAGCAACAACAACACACTAAAGTTCCAAGAATCCAAACTACTCTAAGGTTAATGATTGTCTCTCAACTCCATTCCACGCCTAGTCAAAAACATTATACATTTCAAATTTTTCAAAAAAAAGGTAAATTGGGACAGTATGCTATATGTTTAAACTAAAAATCATATAAAATCATATGCTAGCTCCAACACCTACGTCTATCCCACTCTCAGTCAATATATATATATTCTTTAAAATTTTCCAAAAAATATTTGGGAAGTAGGCTATATTTTGAAAACTACTCATCCTAAAAAGTCATATATGGACTCAAACCAATGGCTTTTATGTCCTTAATCGTTAGAACATAACATGGAATTTTTGACATTTATCCAAAAAATGTTCATTTTTTAAAAATGGGCTATTTTTTGTAAACTATGAAATTTACAAAAAAAAATGTGTGACATAAATGACAGCTATTTACTCCCTCTACCATAAAATCAAGTCCCAGGTCTCTGGGACAAAATCCAAAAAGTTTCAATTTTGAAAGTAAGCGATATTTTGAAAATGTATCATTCTAAAAAGTCATATATAGACTCAAACAAATTTTCTTTAAGTCCTTTAACGATAGAACAAAACTTAACATATGTTCAATTTTTCCAAAAAAAAGGTCAATTTCCAAAATTGCCTATATTTTGGAAACTAAGAATTTTACAAAAAAGTTTGTTCAACGTAAATGAAAGGTCTTTACCCCCTCCCCCAAAAATAAATTGTAGGTGCCTAGAACAAAAACTGTGCAGTAGTGTGTTTGTACGGGTTCTATACCCACCTCCACCTCCCCCTCCCCACCTCACAAGATGGCGCCCGTTGCTTAAGTTAACCTAGCCTAACCTAACAAAATGGCGGCCGTAGCTTAACTTAACCTAGCCTAACCTAACAAGATGGCGGCCGTAGCCTAACATAACCTAACCTAACCTACGAGGTGTGATAAAAAAAATCCAACAAGTAGTTCCGTGAAGAACTATACAGCCTATTTTCATATATCCTACTTATGTTAATTGCCACTATTTAACATACACAATTTCAGTTTGATTGCTGTAATAGATTCGTAGATATTGAGAACCGACTAAATATTTCGGATGGTCGCCATGTTGCATTTTATATATGTAGGTCCTAGAGTTATGTACTGTTACATGCAGATTATTGTGAACGTGTAGTATTCAAACTTCAATCGCATAATTAGGACACAAGAAAAAACAAGGAGATTTAAAAAAATTTCACAGCTGCCATCTTTAGGTTATGGAAACAATTGAAATAAAGTAGATGCCAGTGGATTAACATTCGGATAAAGATTTACTGTACCAAGTTTCACTGCACGCGGATGGTTAAATTGCGAGAAACGTCCATGTGAATATTTATAATTTGCGGCACCGCCATGTTGGATTTGTGATCACCAGGTTATTTAAAGTCCTATAGGTGAACTTAAGTTCATAGCCCCTATGAACATTAAAAAATGCAGTTTGATTGCTAAAATAGATTCGTAGATATTCAGTATCGTCTAAATATTTCGGATGATCGCCATGTTGGATTGTTAAATATATAGGCCATAGAGTCATGTACCATTAAAGGAAAATTATTGCTTAGGTTCATTATTCAAACTTTCACTTCGATCGCATGAATACATCACAAGAAATAAAAACTTAATTTTAAAATTCGCACTGCCGCCATCTTGAGGTTATGTAAACAATTGAACTAAATTAGATACCAGTGGATTACAATGTGTATAAATATTTCCTGTACCAGGTTTCAGTGCACTTGGAACATTAAATCGCGAGAAAGGTCTATTTAAAATGTTCAAATTCGCTTGGCCGCCATGTTCGTTTCGTAGTTGACCGGTTTTTGAAAATCTTATAGATGGACTTCCAGTAGTGCCCTTTATCTCAGTACAAAATTTTAGGGAGATACCGCTAATAGTTTCAGAGATATAGAATGCCGGTGAAATATTTCGCACATCCACCATCTTGTGATTATGTAAACAATTGAACGAAGTTAGATGTCGGTGCATTACAATGTATATAAACAAATACTGTACCAAGTTTCATTGCGTTTGGTTGGTCAAATCGCGAGAAACGTCTATTTAAAAGTCGCAAATTCGCTTGGCCGCCATGTTCGTTTTGTAGTTACCAGGTTTTCGAAAGTCACATAAGTGAACTTATAGTAGTTCCCTCTATCACCATAGAAAATGTCAGGGTAATATCGGTAATAGTTTCGGAGATATTGAATGCTGGTGAAATATTTCGCACAGCCGCCATGTTGGATTGGCGAGTCGTAACAAAATTTGAAGGGCACGGTCGAGGTCGCCGGGAATAGTGCTATGAACTTTCCGAGTTTCATTGAAATCGCTCCTGCCATTTAGATTTTATTAGGGGGGGACACACACACGAATCACACACACACACGCACACACACACGGACAATAGGTGATCTCATAAGCCTATTTTTTCAAAATTGAAAATAGGCTAAAAATGTGAGGTGGGGAAGTGGAGGTGGGTATAGAATCCGTACAAACACACTACTGCACAGTTTTTGTCCTAGGCACCTACAATTTATTTTTGGGGTAGAGGGGGTAAAGACATTTCATTTAGGTTATACAAACTTTTTATAAAATACTTAGTTTCCAAAATATAGGCAATTTTGGAAATTGACCTTTTTTTTTGAAAAATTAAAAATATGTTAAGTTTTGTTCTATCGTTAAAGGACTTAAAGAACATTTGTTTGAGTCTATATATGAATTTTTAGAATGATATTTTTTCAAAATATCGCCTACTTTCAAAATTGAAACTTTTTGGATTTTGTTCCAGAGACCTGGGACTTGGTTTTATGGTAGGGGGAGTAAATACCTGTCATTTATGTCAAACACATTTTTTTGTAAATTTCATAGTTTACAGAATATAGCCCATTTTTAAAAAATGAACATTTTTTTTGGATAAATGTCAAAAATTCCATGTTATGTTCTAACGATTAATGACATAAAAGCCATTGGTTTGAGTCTATATATGACTTTTTAGGATGAGTAGTTTTCAATATATAGCCTACTTTCCAAATATTTTTTGGAAAAATTTAAAGAATATATATATATTGACTGAGAGTGGGATAGACGTAGGTGTTGGTGCTAGCATATGATTTTATATGATTTTAGTTTAAACATATAGCATACTGTCCCAATTTACCTTTTTTTTGAAAAATTAGAAATGTATAATGTTTTTGACTAGGCGTGGAATGGAGTTGAGAGACAATCATTAACCTTAGAGTAGTTTGGATTCTTGGAACTTTAGTGTGTTGTTGTTGCTTACAAACATGGCGGTAAGCATTATGCTATCATAAAAATGGGCTGAGATACTTTCCAATAACAAGAGAAATATCCTCTAAATACATTGACAAAAATAACTTGTCAAATAAGCCATTACAAATAGGGTACCACAAAATAACTTGTCAAATAAGCCATTACAAATAGGGTACCACTTTTACACCCCACTTTTGCACCCACTTTTTGCATCCACCACTTTGCACCCACTTTGCACCCACCACTTTGCACCCACTTTTCACTCACATTTGCACCTACTTTGCACACACTTTGCACCCGAACATTACATCATCTGACATAACAAAAATAGGCATGGTTGTTGTCGAGACCAAGATAAGAGCGGTGGTAATGAATTTATAGTGATAGGATCGGAAAACCCATTATCACGTTATAGTGACATCGAGCAAAAATTGTACTCTGGAATTCATGGAATCTTAGTGTGTTATTGTTGTTGCTTACAAACAGGTATGGTCACGTCAAGTGAGGTTAGCTAGGATTAGATTAAAACATTTCTGGATTTTGTCCCAGAGATCTGGGGGGGGGGTAAATGCCTGCCATTTATGTCAAACACGCTTTTTTTGTGTAAAATTCCTAGTTTCCAATAAAAAAATTAAAAAATATTATATTTTTTCACTAAGAATGGGATAAACGTAGGTGTTAGAGTTAACATATGACTTCATATGATTTTTTTTTTAGTTTAAACATATAGTCTACTTTCCCCATTCACCTTTTTTGGAAAAAAAATGTTTTTGACTAGGCATGGGATAGAGGTAAGAGTACGAGTTGAGAGTACCTTAGAGTACTTTAGATTTTTTGAAAGTTTAGTGTGTTGTTGTTGTTGCTTACAAACATGGCAATAAGCATTATGTTGCGATAAAATGGACTGATATACTTTCCAAGACCAAGAGAAAAATCCACTAAATGCATTGACAAAATAACTTGTCAAATAAGCCAACACAAAATGCCCAACATAAGACCCCACACATAAACTAATACATAAGCTAATTTGCAAAATGTTAAACATTTGCATGGTATTACATTTTAGGTAATGCATGCGAAACATGAACTCACCTGTCTGTTGTATGAAAAGGACTCGTCAACAATGACCTGTCAACAACGGACACTGCTTGCACATTTTTAATTACTACCCACTTCTCTCCACTCCTAATGCAAAATGAACATGCAAAACACAAATTGGAAAAATCCATGTTTGTATATCATGAAATTGAAAAACTTAAAACTGACATTAAGAAAATGAAAATGGGATATTGGAAAATTGACATATGTGTAAACAACAAAATGAAAAAAATCCGTTTGGGGTAGTGATCATGTTGTACAGTAACCTGTAAGACTAGCATAAGGATAGTTGCATGTACCTTATATACTATGTATATGAGCATTAGCCTTTGGATTAGCTTAAGTTCGGTTTGGTAAAGTTAGGTTTAATGAGGTTATGTGTGTGACCTTGTAGTTTACTCTTTTAGGAAAATGTAAAAAGTAAAATCTAAAATTCTAAAAAAAAATCTTAAATTTAAAATGTAAAATCTAAAATCTTTAAATGAGGTTTCTGCAGGTTATGACAACACATTTATGATTTAGTCCATGTTGATGTGTGGTATCCAATTACTGCTGACTTTGCATGATCATCACCCATTGTCTTGATCAACACCTGGGGGGTTTCAAATTACTGCAGCGTTAGTCATAGAAATAGAACTTTGCGCTCTCTGCCATGTCAGCAACATGACACCGGAAAGAACACCTGTGTAATATCCAATGACCGCTAACTTTGTATAATCATCACCCATTGTCTTGATGAACACGTGAGGTTTCAAATTACTGCAGCGTTAGTCATAGCAACAGAACTGTGTACTCTCTGCCATGTCTGTAATATGACACAGGAAATAACAAGACGTCTTTCTGTACGTACCATCTCCTCAGTTTTAACATCTTAAGAACAAGTATTATTCTCCTTCAACTACAAATGACTCGTTAGAACACATCCATCCACCTAGTTATATCCCTTGACCTGCTCTCAAATGGCATGTGCCTCGTAGCCCTAACCTAATGTTACGTACGAACTAAACAAAATGTGACTTGTTAGCTCTTATCATGCATGTGCATAGGTGAACACTTGTGTGTTAGGTCATATTACACATGAACTTACATTTTCTCACGTAAGTGCATTTCTCTGTTCCACAAGATACAAATTTGATTGCTGGATTGTATCCTGCACTGTTTATGCGATATAGCTTTGCCAGGTAGTTCTCTACATATAGCAATTTTACCACTGCTCTACCTACGCCTTTTGCTCTTTTGGTTTTCTTACAGTCGAGTGTGTGATAGACAGCATTAACTGTATAATCAAACCCTGTTCACCTTTGTATTTGTAATCCAAGTAATAATTTGAAAAGACACAAATGTAATCAGTTTTAAACGTTATCTCTGTTTTGTTTTGTTTAATATGTTTATGACATGCATATTAACCTGAAATCGAACCCCTGGTGAAAAGGCTAACAGCTTAACCACTGCACTACTATGCCCTTGTTTCTTAGTTCAACTTATTCTAGGCCTCAGACATGGAAATCGAGTTAAGACCACCAGTACAAGAGCTAAAAGTGCTTACAACTGCAACACAAAAAAATGGATAAATGGTAACATTAGACAACCGGAAATAATTATATTTCTGTTAGCAATGCATTTTGTCATTATCCTACTGTCTGAGCACTGACAGCAACACAGTTTAGTTTACAACAAGCGAGTGTGTGTGTGTGTATAGATTATTAGCCTCAAGTATTTAAAGCTTGTTGTGTGTAGCGACCATTTTGTCTCGGTAACCACTGAGCACTTTTGTGTTTTAGCTATCATCTTTAACCAATCAATTAAAGATAGTCTACTCTTAATTCTTGATAAATCAGAGTTTGCGTACACCGTTTCTCATTTATTAACCATACCTGCAACCTATACTCTCTCTATACTGCAGTTTGATCTGAAAACAAGTTTCAATGGTAAATGACTTGTCAGTCATCATACATGTAGCCCACACTAATTCTTTCTCTACCTAGCTATGTTTCATCACGCATGATAAACATCTCACATATTCGTATCCAATTATTAGTTTATAAAATCTCAGGTCATTGACCTTGATGTATTGGGTATTTTGGGTAAATTCATTGGTCCATGACACCTCACTTGACCCTCTCTGATTATTAGTTAGCGAGATATTAACAAAAGTGTAGTTAAGCCCTTTTGACAAAAAATTAATAATACATTCAAAAACAGAATGTCACCTCAAGTCCAACGACCTCTCATACAAGTCCCTAGCCTTATTGGTTCATGAAATATTAAAAAGCTAATGACCTATTAGTTTTGGATCTTTTGGTAATTTAAAAAAAATCATCTATAAGTCATTATTCAAAAAGCCTGCCCGCTTACAAAAAAAAAAGTACGCATGCGTAAAAAACAAAAACAAACATGTTAATTCATAGTAGCAATCGGCTCTTCACATGCGTTTCATATAGAACAACGTTTAATTTAATCATAACATTAGGGGTCATGGGGGCAGTCCATAGGGACCAGTCCAAAGGAACCGGTCTAAAGGGGTTAATCAAAAAGGACCCGTCAACAAGGTCCCATACACAGGGGCTCGTCCACAAGGACCCGTCAACAATGATCCGCCAACAATGACCCGTCCACAGGGACCCGTCCACAAGGACCCGTCCACAAGGGCCTGCGTGTGCGTGCGGGGAAACATACGATTACGTCAGCAAATCATTTCATCTAGTTTCAAATTTAGCCACTACAGCGCGTGCAACACACTGGAAGTGCGTGGGAACATACGATTACGTCAGCGAAACATGAACTCACTTGTCTGTTGTATGCGTATCAGTTTAGTAGTGGCACCAAGCAGCAAAAGACGTTTACTTACACAATCCATCATTATGGTAAGCATTGTTTTCTTATCATTATGGAAATCTCCTTATTAGAATAAAATGTTATAGTGGTGCTGGTCACTTATAGCTAAACTGTAATAGATATGATTTTTTTTTGTTTCTTTATGGGCTACTACAATAAATATTCACAATGCTATGGGGGTAGAACTGTTGATTAGAGAGAAAAAAAGCTCACTGAATTACCAATGCATACTCTTGTCCGTATCATTAACATTCAAAAAAGTGACACAATGAATGGTGAACGTGTATTATGTGTTAGTGAAAATTTTCAGACATTCCTTTCTACACGTTTTAATGATATGTCAGAAATTGTGCTCGAGGATCTAAATCGTGGTGGACATTCTCTATATCTAATTTATGAGGGTATAAAAAACAATAAATGTATTGTACATTCTGACTTTAAAGTTAGGTTAGGTTAGGTTAGGTAAGCTGGGTTAGGCAGAATGGCTGCGGTATGAATCAAAAAGCCAGCTCCTGTCAATTTTGCCTCACAGGGTTGAGTGTACCCCATTCCAACCCTCAGCCTAGAATTAAATTTCTTGACAGAGCCAGGACTCAAACCCGAGCCTCCACAGTAACAGCTAAATATGCTAGCCACTACACCATAAAGTGGGGCAATATAAGACTGGTCTTGATTGTACATGATCAATCAATAATTACCTAATAATAATAATAATAAATATTCCATTTAGCAACTACATAGCTGACCTCTCCCTGGGTTCTTTTACATGCCAACATCGTATGACATGCGTGTCTTAATTTTTGCCACCTTTCAAAAATCACTTACCACGACCAAGAGCGAACCTGCAAGCTTGGGGTTGGTAGTCCGACACAATAACCACTCACCCACCGTGGCAAGCTATCAATCAATAATTACCTAATAAAATTAATAATAATAATAATAATAAATATTCCATTTAGTAACTACACGGCCGACCTCCCCCTGTGACAGCGTGGCGGCCATTTTGCCCATTAGCCACTGCGCTAGCTCTGACTGACCCCTCCATAAGAATAACATAGGGTTGGTTGCGCGCGGCGGCCATCTTGCCCATTAGCCCCTGCGCCAGAACCGCTCTTTATTTCCTACTTACTGAAGACCGAAATTTTTGAAGGAGTAGAATATTTTTAAGTTGAAGGGAAACTACTCTATTGTAGACTATTCCTAATGAATAAGAGAAAGAAGAAGAAAATAAGAAAGAAAAGAGGAAGAAGAAGAAGATGATTTAGCATTGGGCCTTCATTTCCGAAATTGGATATTTTACAAATTTGCTAATGATTTCTGTC
Source organism: Meconema thalassinum (assembly GCA_946902985.2). Classification (NCBI taxonomy): domain Eukaryota; kingdom Metazoa; phylum Arthropoda; class Insecta; order Orthoptera; family Tettigoniidae; genus Meconema; species Meconema thalassinum. The sequence goes on along the minus strand of OX336388.2, from coordinate 577,318,274 downwards.
ACTTAGTTTCTAACAGCGCTTCCGGAGCGCTTTTTGTTCGTTACTCAAAGCCTGGGGTGTTCATATACGTTGTATATACACTGCAGCAACACCCTCAAACGCAAACGTTTTAATCACGTTTTTTACAGGGTGTACCGGCTTTCGGGTTTGGAGGAAGGCAAATGGATCCCTTTGAGATAGTCTGGAAACGATCGAGCCAACAGTTATTAATAATCGAAGTTGTTTAACGTCCCTCCTCAATTCAAGTTCATAACAGATGCCGGGGTAATTAATTAAAATGCTCCGCCAAGCAATACAAATTGTATTCATATCAGTACATGTTTAGGTCCAACACTGGGACCTTTTTAATCAGGTAATAAGTAAATCTTAACGATGTCGATACGTAAATATTATATGCCAGAAAACTATTTCATAATGGGGGTCATTAAAGTACTACTTTTCATTATAACACAGTTTTTCCAACCAATCAGAGCTCAATATTTTCATTCATGACCATTTACCTAAGGATAGGTTATGTCATGCACTCAAAACCCAACATGTCGGATATGAATTACATGATTTGAAAGTTGACAATGTAGCCTCTCTTGGATCAACCCTTGTAGTTACAATGCATAAACAAACTGGGCAATTTTGCAAAAGAAATAGCACTGTCCCTTAATATCCGCAACTCCGATTTCTACACATTCGTAAGATTTCGCCGACTATTTTAGTGATGCTGTTGTTGACGTTATGGAGGAAGCATGCGTTTGACATTAGTTCCACGGAGATTATAATCCAGCTCTCTGTTTAGTAAATGGATTTCTTACGCGGAACTTTTACGCGAGATGTCGTAACTGTTCTATTTGGTACTCAATTGATTTGCACTCCGTTGACATTATATACGCGTCGAGTCGAGTTTGAAGAATAACTACTTGATAATACGATGTATTATAATTTTAAAACGTTTGTAACGGCCTATTTTGTGTTATTTGAGCAAAATGACTAAAATCATCCAACATAGTACCTGTGCGCCATCTGTTGGTGCTATTTCAGGATAAACAATGTTTCAAAGCTTTCGAAATTGTTATTGGGTAGACGGCAAATGCTGAGCACACAAAATTCCCAAGAAAAGAAGAACAAATCTTTGGAAGGACTTTGATCCTTAGTGGGAAATCCAGCGCACGCACTATTCACTAAAGTCAGCTGACAGAAACTCGACATATATTTATGAATATTTATTTTAGAAGATATAATAAAGGTTATAATTTTCATAGAACATAAACAGTCGTATGCAACTCCACAATAATGGTAATTAAGACACTCGTATGGAAATTATAAAACGAGCGAAGCGAGTTTTATAATCATACACGTGTCTTAATTATTGACATTATAGTCTCGTTGCATAATGTACTATAATATTACTAATACGAAATAAAAATGATTAAAATATATACAGGTTGAAATGAAGAAACTAGAAAAACAATGAATAAAAACCATGAAAATCCAAAATTTAATGGATAAGTATTCTTGTAAAATGAAACTAATAGAATAAATTTGAAATAAAATAAAATGGATATCCTTACAAATAAATTTGTTAAATAAAGGTTCTAAATATTTGAATATAGCCTAATTTTCAAAACACTCTGGGGATGCATTTTCAAGCTGGTTATTGGAACCGTGTTGAATGGTTGTGATGTTGAAACACACAGATGGAATTGAGACTACCAAATATTAAGTAATAAAATAATGTGGGCCTATTCTCGCTGGGGTGGTAGAATTTTGTCCCGCAGGCGTTCTTTAACGTGCTGGAAGCCAACGACATGGGATTGGAACGTGTAAACACCCGAAAACGCCATCGACCGCAGTCGGGTTTGACCCCGCTAAATGGGATTAGTACTGTAGACCAACGCCGTATCCACTACACCACTGCGACTGGCAGTCAAAAACTAAACCACTGGAATACATACACTGTGCTGGGTTTATTTTTTTTTTTTATTTTTTTTTAGCGTATGGCTTTTAGTGCCGGGAGTGTCAGAGGACATGTTCGGCTCGCCAGTTTTGTAGCTGCTTCGAGACGGACACCCAATGGGTGAGCTACATGTACCGTTGGGGAGGGAAGGAGGGAAGTTGGAATGTAAGGACGAGGAGTTGGAAGGCAGCGGCTGTGGCCTATAGTTAGGGACCAACCCCGGCATTTGCCTGGAAGGAAGATGGGAAACCACAGAAGACCATCTTCAAGGTTGCCGGCGGGGGGATTCGAACCTCCTCGCCTCCCGGATGTGAGCGACTGCCATCAGTCATGCCGTAACCACCACGGCTAACTCACCCGGTCACTGTACTGTAATGAGCTACGATTGAAGGGTAGTAAATCCCAACGAGCAGAGGAGGCTAGGAGAATAACTCAACTACTCCACTGCGTACTGACTGGATTGGAGTACGATGTCGGCACTGTAGGCTTCAGTCTGTGTTGACGAGTTGAAATGGTACGTTGCTATGTCTGCATTGGCGCAGAGGGACGCCATTTTGAACAGTTGTAAATGTAGCAGCTTGTGAAACGTGTGCGGGTATAAGGTATTAAATAAGTAGCATTTTGCTTATAACTTGTGACCCGACCGTTTCCGTACCATGGTCCCTTATCTCACATTGATCCATTTGTCTTCCTCCATCATCCCTGAAAGTTTGTAATACCACGGTTACAACCTGTATATAATAACAATATGTAATAAAGTCGTAATATAAATATGTGTCCAGTCATTGAAAAGTTATCAATTCATCGTTCATTAATGAATATTGTAAATGGCCTCCCAAGTATTCTAAAATCAAGTTTAAGATTTGATAGCACTACAAATATACACAAAATTATTGGCTAGTCATTAATAAAGCCCGGATAGTTATGAGTATAAATATGTTTATTTAACTAAATATTTTCTATTTATTTACATATATTTGCCATTTTTATAAATAAATACATATTCTGGGGTATTTATTCATAAGTACACATATCCTATTGTATTTTGTACTCCTTAAATAACTGCTGCCCACATTTTTGACCCTTGGCAATTCCAGTAATTTGCTTCTCTATTTCGTGAATACACCCTTGTCACTGTATTGTAGTAGTATTTAAAGACAGGAATTCCCCGGTCAATAAGGGGTCTGGAGTCAACAGTCTCCGATAGTCCTAACCTTGACAGGGAATTTTACTTAATTACGGAGGTCTGCAGAACTTGTGAGTATTGACAGAGTGCTATGAAAGTTTTTGAAGTGACCTTTTCTTCTGCTCTTTAGAATGAAATTTGAAAAAAAGACATTTCGTATCGCGCATCTGTAGTAAGTATTGTAGGATTCGGAAACTGAGGCAAGCCCCGGCCTATTAAGCGGGAACTTTTTTACGCTGGCTTAGGACCAGAATAGCGTATCTTAATAGGCTTACCATTGTAGATATGCTATTATGGTCCTAAGCCACTTGTACTGTGGACATTACTATGCATTATTCAAGCAGCTGGACGTTACAACTATATTTCAAGTAAATGGGGGCATAACTATGATAAAAATTTAAGAACCTATTTTGAAAACTTAATCTCATATTTTCCACTTTCAAGCACATAAATAAATAGATATTTCTGAAGTTAAGCACATAATTATCTGGACCCTGGTCATTAGTTTATGCGGTTGATGAACTGTTTGAAACGTCCATACTGTGTGCTGTCATCACCCACAGTAAACTACAGTATTTCTGTTTATGCAGTAAAATGCAGGAGTGAGTTATACAGTGCTGCAGTACAAAAATATATGTTGATGATTGCGAAACGGAGGGATGTCACGGCATTTACTGTAAGTGGGTTTTGTGACGGAAAAACTGAAATAGACCCAACGTGTTTTACTGTTACGGATTACGCACATTCACAAGAGCACCATATGGACATTTATTTGCACGAAACACTCACACGTTCATATGTACTGCGCCATTATATTTTAATACCGCTCATAAAGCTTGGATGACGAAGAGGGAGAATGGCAAAATCATGCGATTCTCTTCTTGCTTTACTGCCCGTCCTTATTTGACTGGCAATATTCCAGCTCAATGGAAACATTCTTTCCTCATGGGCTACATTTAAAATTGAGGAATCAGAGAGATGAAAGCTCATCTCAACCGTTTCACAGTGACAACTTTAAGTAAAACTAATTCCTTTGTTAAAAGATAAAGGAAATAGGAAACTTAGAAGCCAATGTTTTAAAGTGTTGACAGTAATCTATAAAATATTTGTTCTTCAGTCAACACGTTAGAGTGCTCAATGTAAGTGGATGGGGAGATCTACTCAATACTACAAATCAAAACGAAAACTTAAATAAAGTTCAACCATTACACTGAGAAATATCGAATCATGGATATGTATTTCAGATCTAGATGATGAACACTTGTTGCCTTAGTATCCATATAGGAGGCCTAGATGACCTTTACTCTTCAGATTTAGAAGACGAATACTTGTTGCTCTGGAAACCATATACAGTTTATTTATTTATCTATCTATTTATCGTATGGCTTTTAGTGCCGGGAGTGTCCGAGGACATGTTCGGGTCGCCTGAGTCTGTAGCTGCTTCCAGCGGACACCCTAAAGGGTGAGCTACAAGTTCCGTTCAATTTCAAGTAGTTCCAACTTTCGCCACCAGATATCAATGATACCTAGTGGTGAACGTTGGAAGTTTGATAGAGCGTTCTGACGAAATCTAACCTAACAATTTTGCTTTACAAAAGTTTAGTCTGTGAAAGGATCTTTTACATGCCATAAATCTATGACATGGGACCTCCGGCTTTACTTCCCCTCCGAAGGAAGGCATACTGAAGGATTTTTAACGCTCTTAAAAAATCCGACGACTTCGGCCGGGTTTGAACTCGCTATCTTGGGCACAGCAGTTCAGCAATCTACCGACTACGCCACCAAAGCCGCTACCATATACAGTAGGGGGCCTAGATGGCCGTTACACTTTGAAGTCTAATTACGTAATTTTTAGCCTACTTTCGATTTTTGCAAAAAATGAAAGTAGACTTATGAGATCAACACAGGGCGAAAAAAGTGTGTCTGTCTGTGTGTGTGTATGTGTGTGTGTGAGTCTGTGTGTGTGTGTGTGTGTATGTGTGTGTGTGAGTCTGTGTGTGTGTGTGTGGGTGTGTCTGTGTGTGTGTGAGTGTGTGTACTCTGAATGTCTGTCCCCCCCTATCAATTCGAACACGGTGAATGCGAATTGAACGAAACTTGGTACAAAGGTAGCACTAGCAAAGGACACCTCAGTGTCATGTTTTATATCGCCGCCATCTTGACGGAAACGTAATGGCGGCCACACAAATTTTCAAAGCTTAAATCAAATTACGACTAACCTAATCATCCGATCTCTACCAAATTTTGCAACAACATACCTTTATGGGCGGAGCATCCTTTGACCAAACCAATAGGTCATCAGCGTAATAGTTTGCGGATGGCGGCCATCTTTGTGTGAAAATCGATTCCCCTATTAATTCGAACACGGTGCAACCGAATGGAACGAAATTTGGTACAGAGGTAGTACTAACAAAAGGCACCTCAGTGTCATGTTTTATATCGCCGCCATCTTGACGGAAACGTAATGGCGGCCACACAAATGTTCAAAGCTTAAATCAAATTACGACTAACCTAATCATCCGATCTCTACCAAATTTTGTAACAACATACCTTTATGGGGGGAGCATCCTTTGACCAAACTAATAGGTCATCAGCGTAATAGTTTGCGGATGGCGGCCATCTTTGTGTGAAAATAAATTCCCCCTATTAATTCAAACACGGTGAAACCGAATGGAACGAAATTTGGTACAGTGGTAGCACTAGCAAAGGGCATCTCAGTGTCATGTTTTATATCGCGGCCATATTGACAGAAACGTAATGGCGGCCACACAAATGTTCAAAGCTTAAGTTAAATTACGACTAACATAACCATCCGATCTCTACCAAACTTTGCAACAACATACCTTTATGGAGGGAGCATCTTTGGCCAATCTAATATGTTATTAGCCTAATAGTTTGCGGATGGCGGCCATCTTTATGTCAAAATTGATTACCCTATTAATTCGAACACGGTGGAACCGAATGGAACGAAATTTGGTACAGAGGTAGCACTAGCAAAGGGCACCTCAGTGTCATGTTTTATATCGCCGCCATCTTGACTGAAACGTAGTGGCGGACACACGAATGTTCAAAGCTTAAATCGAATTACGATTAACCTAATCATCCGATCTCTAACAAATTTTGCAAGTACATACCTTTATGGAGGGAGCATCCTTTGACCAATCTAATAGGTCATTCGCCTAATAGTTTGCGGATGGTGGCCATCTTTATGTCAAAATTGATTGCCCCTATTAATTCGAACACGGTGGAACCGAATGGAACGAAATTTGGTACAGAGGTAGCACTAGCAATGGGCACCTCAGTGTCATGTTTTATATCGCCGCCATCTTGACTGAACCGTAATGGCGGCCACACGAATGTTCAAAGCTTAAATCAAATTACGATTAACCTAATCATCCGATCTCAACCAAATTTTGCAGCTACATACCTTTATGGAGGGAGCATCCTTTGACCAATCTAATAGGTCATTCGCCTAATAGTTTGCGGATGGCGGCCATCTTTGTGTCAGAATCGATTCCCCCTATTAATTCAAACACGGTGAAACCGAATGGAACGAAATTTGGTACAGAGATAGCACTAGCAAAGGGCATCTCAGTGTCATGATTAATATCGCCGCCATATTGACAGAAACGTAATGGCGGTCACACAAATGTTTAAAGCTTAAATCAAATTATGACTAACATAACCATCCGATCTCTACCAAACTTTGTAACAACATACTTTTATGGAGGGAGCGTCCTTTGACCAATCTAATAGGTCATTAGCCTAATAGTTTGCGGATGGCGGCCATCTTTATGTCAAAATTGATTCCCCCTATTAATTCGAACACGGTGGAACCGAATGAACGAAATTTGGTACAGAGGTAGCACTAGCATATGGCACCTCAGTGTCATGTTTTATATCACCGCTATCTTGACGGAAACGTAATCGCGGCCACCAAAATGTTAAAAGCTAAAATGAAATTACGACCTACCTAATAATCTAGTTTCTACCAAATTTTGCAACACCATATCTTTATGTGGGAAACATATTCTGACCAAACTGCAAGAACATCTGCCCAATAGTTTGCAGATGGTGGCCAAGTATGTGTGCAAATCGATTCCCCCTATCAATTCAAACACGGTGGAACCGAATTGAACGAAATTTGGTACAGAGGTAGCACTAGCAAAGGGCACCTGATATTCATGTTTAATATCCCTATAGCACGTTGTATTTCAACAAGCTACTACAACCAACATTCAATCATACTCCTTGAAAAGGACAAAGAGTTATAACAATACCCATGCATTTTGGAGAAAGTAGGCTATATGTTCTTTACTGAACATCTTGTTTTATTAACTCCCTTCCCAAAAACATATCCTTGTTAAAATTCCACAGCGTATTTATTAACTTTTCAATTGTGGTTAATTGAATGGCATGTTTCGTTCGTAAAGCGAACATCATCAGAACGAGATAATTAAGGGGAGATCAGACACCAAATTTTTAAAGAATAATTTGTCTTTTCTATATGAATATTTGGAGTTTTATGAACATTTTGGTGTAACATCTCTATATATATAAAAATGAAAGTTTGTCTGTTTTTTCTGAATTTCCACGGAAATTTGCGATATTTGCGCGTTTCAGACTGTTTTATGATGGATGCGCGAAAACATATTTTTCTTGTCTGTCTGTTTGTTTGCTTGTCTGTGGACAATTTTTGTGTCCTTATAACTCGAGAACGGCTGAGTGGATCAACGTAAAATTTGATACAGATATCCTTCAGAGGCACGACACCATTCATTGATGTAACTCTTCTCCGTACCTCTCATAAAAGGGGCCCTACCCCCTTAAAATACATGCTGAAATAGGCGTAGAAGGGTGAAACAAAGCTCATTTTTAACCCCTCAATGTGAGAAACGAAACTCGGGGGTCCTAATAGGACCCCGAAATCCACATTTTAAGGCCCTAAAACCAACAGTTTTTCAGATATTCCCAGAAAACTAATTTCACTTAATAAATTAATGAAAGAATGCATGCCGGTAACCATGGCAACTGAATCTCAGGGGTCCATCTATTTCTGTAAGACGCAATGCAATTCCATTTATTACATTACTGTGAAGGTTTACAAACGGCTATAAGGTTATAACGGATCCAAATTAAGCTGAAATATTCATCAATACATACAATGCGCTTAAGGGGTCAAGGGGTACTCTAGAATTTTTTCATGCTATTTACACGTGCGGGTGTGGTCCGGAAGGTCTATTATATCCCTTCTCTATTATATAAAAATGAATGTCTGTTTTTTCTGCATTTCCACGGAAATTTGACATATTTGCCCGTTTCAGACTGTTTTGTGACGGATGCACGCAAAAATATTTTTTTCGTCTGTTTGTCTGTCTGTCTTTCTGTCTTTCTGTCTGTCTGTGGACAATTTTTCATGTCCTTATAACTCGAGAACGGCTGGGTGGATTAACGTAAAATTTGAAACAGATATCCATCAGAGGCACGATACTAATCATTGATGTAACTCTTCTCCGTACCACTCATAACAGGGGGCCTACCCCCTTAAAATACATGCTGAAATAAGCGTAGAAGGGTGATACAAAGCTCATTTTCAGCCCCTCAATGTGAGAAACGAAACTCGGGGGCCCTAAAAGGACCCCGAAAGCAACATTTTAAGGCCCTTAAACCAACAGCTATTGAGATATTCCCAAAAAACTAATTTCATTTAATAAATTAATGAAGGAATTCATACCGGTATCAATGGCAACAGAATCTCAGAGGTCCATCTATTTCTGTAAGAGGCAATGCAATTCCATTCATTACATTACTGTGAAGGTTTGCAAACGGCAATAAGGTTATAACGGATCCAAATTAAGCTGAAATATTCATCAATACATATAATGCGCTTAAGGGGTCAAGGGGTACTCGAGAATTTGTTAACGCGATTTACACGTGCGGGTATGGTACGGAAGGTCTATTATATCCCTATTCCTATATTGTTATATTATTAATATTTCTATTCTTTTAATTATTATCATTATTATGGCGTACAACGACGAGACAAATCTCATTTTCAAACCCTTGGTGTCAGAAACAAAACTCGGTGCCCCTCAAGAGCCGTAAAGGGTCCCCGAAAACTATATTTTAAGGCTCTAAACCCATCAGTTTCTTAGATATTCCCAGAAAACTAATTTCATTTTATAAACTAAAGAAGGAATGCAAGCCACTAATCATGACAACAGTATGTCAAGAGGTGGCATACAACTTTCCATCTATTTCTGGAATAAGTAATGCTAATCTATTTATTACATTTCTGTGAAAGGTTGCAAATGGCTATAAGGTTATCACGGAACCAACTAAAACTGTAAAATTCATCAATGCGCTTAAGGGGTTCAAGGAGTGCCCTAGATTTTTTCTCAAGACTTACACGTGTCTAGGACTATTATATCTCCAAACAGCAACATTATTTTCAAAAACAAGATGTTCAGTAAAGATCATATAGCCTACTTTCTCCTAAATGCATGGGTATTTTTATAACTCTTTGTCCTTTTCAAGGAATATGATTGAATGTTGGTTGTAGTAGCTTGTTGCAATACAACGTGCTATAGGGATATTAAACATGAATATGAGGTGCCCTTTGCTATTGCTACCTCTGTACCGAATTTCGTTCAATTCGGTTTCACCGTGTTTGAATTGATAGGGGGAATCGATTTGCACACATACTTGGCCACCATCTGCAAACTATTGGGCTGATGTTCTTGCAGTTTGGTCAGAATATGTTTCCCACATAAAGATATGGTGTTGCAAAATTTGGTAGAGACTAGATTATTAGGTTGGTCGTAATTACATTTTAGCTTTTAACATTTGGGTGGCTGCGATTACGTTTCCGTCAAGATAGCGGTGATATAAAACATGACACTGAGGTGCCCTTTCCTAGTGCTACCTCTGTACCAAATTTCGTTCATTCGGTTCCACCGTGTTCGAGTTAATAGGGGGAATCAATTTTGACATAAAGATGGCCGCCATCCGCAAACTAATAGGCTAATGACCTATTCATTTGGTCAAAGGATGCTTCCTCTATAAGGGTTTGTTGTTGCAAAATTTGGTAGAGATCGGATGATTAGGTTAATCGTAATTTGATTTAAGCTTTGAACATTTGTGTGGCCGCCATTACGTTTCCGTCAAGATGGCGGCGATATAAAACATGACACTGAGGTGCCTTTTGTTAGTACTACCTCTGTACCAAATTTCGTTCCATTCGGTTTCACCGTGTTCGAATTAATAGAAGCAATCGATTTTCACACAAAGATGGCCGCCATCCGCAAACTATTACGCTGATGACCTATTAGATTGGTCAAAGGATGCTCCCTCCATAAAGGTATGTAGATGCAAAATTTGGTAGAGACCGGATGATTAGGTTAATCGTAATTTGATTTAAGCTTTGAACATTCGTGTGGCCGCCATTACGTTTCAGTCAAGATGGCGGCGATATAAAACATGACACTGAGGTGCCCTTTGATAGTGCTACCTCTGTACCAAATTTCGTTCCATTCGGTTCCACCGTGTTCGAATTAATAGGGGGAATCAATTTTGACATAAAGATGGCCGCCATCCGCAAACTATTAGGCTAATAACCTATTAGATTGGTCAAAGGATGCTCCCTTCATAAAGGTATGTTGTTGCAAAATTTGGTAGAGATCGGATGGTTATGTTAGTCGTAATTTGATTTAAGCTTTGAACATTTGTGTGGCCGCCATTACGTTTCCGTCAAGATGGCGGCGATATAAAACATGACACTGAGGTGTCCTTTGCTAGTGCTACCTTTGTACCAAATTTCGTTCAATTCGCATTCACCCTCTTCGAATTGATAGGGGGGGGGACCGACATTCAGAGTACACACACTCACACACAGACACACACACAGACTCACACACACACATACACACACACACAGACTCTCACACACACACATACACACACACAGACAAACACACTTTTTTCGCCCTGTGTTGATCTCATAAGTCGACTTTCATTTTTTGCAAAAATCGAAAGTAGGCTAATCATTTTTTGCAAAAATCGAAAGTAGGCTAATTCCTGATTTGAAATAGTGGACTGTTTTTTGTGCTGATTTTAGGAATTTGGCCCATTGGAGGCTAAAAAACTGAATTTTCATGCACCACAAGCCTTTATAATTTATAAAAGGGGTCTTCCTGTAGTTGGGCACTTGACACATCGGTTAGGGTCAGTTCATATGTGACGTGTATTGCAATTCGTCTACGAGGTTTTCAATTTTATTTTCACGCCAGGAAGAACACGTTAGGTAAATTTAGTTTGAGAGCACATTTTAACTAATCATTTTCCTTTGCCAAAAAACAGGTTCCAAGCCCCTAAACATTGCAGCAGTAGCTCAATTGATAACATCTGTTATTAATACCGAAGACCGTTCGAAGAATGGGTACTTCTGCTAGTTTGTATATAAAATCCACTCATGTATATGTTTAAGAGTATTTTAAATGTTACTTGACTCAATAACATATCATCATCCTTTTGAGATTCATATTCACAGTTCAGAAACTATATGATCCATACGGATGTGGTTTGGCTGTTTTCTCTTTGGAGATATTTCTTATACATTGGCTCTACCAATTATGCTTGACATTTGATTAGATGCCAGCAAATATAAATAAAGATTTCCATGTATATTGTAACATGTGAGTGTGTTAACCCTGTCATTTTACAATTACTAACCCAAATGGTATCTTCGAGAAACGTCACAACAAAGGAAACAAGTACCATAGAACTACACCAGTTGTGCTTAGAAGTGTATCTGAGCAAAGTGATATCCTTAGTGGTGAGGACAATGTTTACACTCCTCCCGGTTTATAGAAAAGAAAAATGCAGTCTTAGTGTGTAGGAGATACATTACCTGTCCATGAATGTAGTGGTGTAATAGTACTGTACATTATGCAACGAGTCTATGAAAATCCGCAGCCTGCTTCCAGTCTCCGACCGGGTCAGGAATGGAATGAATGAAGCCCCCATCTAGCGGCGAGGATATGGACTGTGCCGGCTGCCGAGGCCTGACGCACTCCTCTGGGGCAATGATTAAATGAATGACAGATGAAATGAAATGATAGTGGAGAGTGTTGCTGGAATGAAATTTTGACAGGGAAAACCGGAGTACCCGGAGAAAAACCTGTCTGCCTCCGTTTTGTCCAGCACAGATCTCACATGGAGTGACCGGGATTTGATCCACGGACCCAGCGGTGAGAGGCCGGCGTGCTGCCGCCTAAGCCACGAAGGCTTGCCTATTATGCAACGAGTCTATAATGGCAATAATTCAGACACGAGTATATTTATAAAACGAACGAAGCGAGTTTTATAATTTACATACGAGTATCTTACTTACCATTACAGGCGAGCTGCATACGACTGATTATATTCGACGATAATTATAACTTTATTTTTTGTTCGAACATAAATAGTCATAAGTATCTGTCGAGATTCGGTCAGTTAAGTTTAGTGAACCGAGCGCATGCGCTGGGTTCCCAGTAAGGATCAAGACCTTCACTAGGGATATCCTGAACTAGCACCTACAGATGGTGCGTAGGTACTATGTGGAACCATTATGTTATTTAGTTCAAATTACATTTGTAAATAACACACAATAGGCTGTTAAAAACACTTGAAAATTAAAATTATCAACTTGTTATCCTTCAAATTCGATAGTATAGAATGTCAACGGAAAGCACATCAATGGAGTCCCCCATAGAACAGTTATGACATCTGAGGAAAAGTTTCACAAAAGAAATCCCTTTTGCGTTTTCTGAACAGAGAGCTGGGTTATTGATTTCCGTGGATCAGAGACTTTGGCAATGTCATGTTTCCAGCCTCCATGACGATCTAGTGGCTTTATATCAGCACCAGCATTCACTAAAATTTTCACCGAACTCCTACGAATGCAATGCCCTGTGTCGAAATAGGGGTTGGTGATATTAAGGTACAGTGCTATTTATTTTCCCATATTCCCCAGTTTATCTATGCCAAAAGTTTGAACGGTGCACTTTCCATGTCAGTAATTTATAAAGAAGGATGGAGTGTTGCAAACCTCTGGACGTAGATTCATAAATTTCTTGCATGTTTTATAGTGTTTTCCTGTTACCGTAAAGGTTTGTGCTGATTTTGTCTTTGTGTTTGGGATTGTAACTACAGAGGTTGTTCGGATATCCTTTACATACTCAACTTTCAAACCATGTAATTCATGTCAATTGTGTCCGACGTGCTTAATTTTGGTAACAAGTGTGTTGAGTGCAGGTGCGAAGCTAACCTTACCTAATTGGTCAAATAGATGTATCGTAATGAAAACCTTGAGCTCTGATTTGTGGAGAACCCGTATCATAATGAAAACTTGTACTATAATGAGCCTCATTATGATGCAGCTTTCTGGCATAAAATATTTACATTTTGTCATCGTCGAACATAATTATAATTATGGGTTTTGATAATTTAATATCAGTGAAGGAGACTGTAACATGCAGGTTATGTTGTTGGGATATACAGTAGTACTTTCTGAAGATACAGTATGAGTGCAAGGAATGGACTAGTCTGTAAACTGAAAATTATGTGCATAAACATACAAATTATTTAGTTACTGTAAACTGATTTTATAATGTTTAATGATACTTTAGCGTGGCTCTAGAGCCCATAAAGGGCCCAGGCCTACCAAGCGACGGCTGCCGATCCATTTGCCCAGCTGGTTATGGGATGACGCGTAGTCACCGCGTCGGGTCCCCTTGGTCTCTGCTGCTTCACTGTCAGACAGCTACTCAACTGTCCTCACGAGGCTGAATGCACCCCATTCCAGATCTAAAATCCCTCACGGATAGTAGTGATAGATTTTCGAGTAGCAACATTTCAAAGAATATCTAGAAGTAATAACAATTGCCCGTATCAAATACATAATTTATTGTCAACTGAATGATCAGAACGTCTTAAAGAGGGTTTGTATCCCCAGTGACCTCTACAAGATCAACAATAAATTCCAAAACTCTGGCGGCATTATGTAAGGTGGCTCACGAAGCCTTTTATTTCACCACAATGTACGGTTCTTGCCATTATTCCTCCGATAACGACACTCGTATATTTTATGAAACTCTTTCTTATTAAAACTCAGCAAATATTCGAGGTCTTAGCCGCATCGTTAGCAGGATTTCACCTAGGTGCATCAAGTCAGACTCATCAGTAGACTCCTGGTGACCGTGCTCGAAACACCGCAGGGGTAGAGGACCATTCAATACGTCTCATTATACGAAGCGCATTTGCGCTTCTTTAATCTGAGATCTGAGAGCTCTTGGAGTTTTCATCCTCACAAGCCCGCTGATGAACCTCACTTGGTGCACCAGGGCGTAACCTCGCAGAAGGCACAGCAAAATCTAGAAGATATTACTTGGCCATGGAAGGCAATATACCATCTTTTCTACTTCATTTTTCGTGAAAGAAGGTAGCATTCCGGTATTAATAATAATAATAATAATATCGTATGGCCTCGGGTGCCGGGTGCAAGCTTTGTTATTTGACACCCAGAGGGTAGCTTGCATGTCGAATTTCGTTGGTCCTTCACTATGAAAGTCAAGGAGGTTAGATGTTAGATATCTAAGCTCCTTGAATACTATAGCGCTCTCTAGTAGTGAAATGAGGAACTTTGTGTTGGCGGAAACTCCCGAGATTCATTTTGCCATTATGAACACGGCCTACTGAATTCAAATGGGTTCTTTGACATGCCAACAATTTATGACATGCGTATCGTATTTTTGCCGCCTTTCAAAAATCACTTACCACGGCCAGGAACGAACCTGCAATCTTGGGGTTAGTAGACCGACACGATATCCACTCACCCACCGTGGCAAGCTATTCCGGCATTTTCCTGGAGAGAATGTAACGAAATGTAATCTAACAATTTTCAACAGATATGACCATATCATTAGAATAATGTTCTATATTAGTTTTCCAAAAGGAGAAATTAATTCTGAAGCAGCCTGTTGAGGATTCGTTTTCATACCAGTATATTTTGGAGTGATTGTATTCCTTGAAATAATATTTTCCGGATACATTTGAACCGAAAACCTTGAAAATAAATCAAAATATATAAATTAGAAAGTGAGGTGGTCCTGCCACAATATTACTCACAATCATTATGGTATTTAACTATAAATATTCATATACAGTCAATATTGCTGTGTAATTAAAACATCTTATTTATTTGCCTTTTTATGGATGGTACGACAATATTGTTTATTTTGTTGTTGTTTGAGTCTTCAGTCTTTTGACTGGTTTGATGCAGCACTCCATGCCTCCCTGTCCTGAGTTAATCGTTTCATCTCTACATAGCTACCACACCCTACATCTGAGACAATCTGTTTAAAATATTCTAACCTTGGTCTACCCCTACAGTTCTTGCCCTCGAACCTTCCTTCCAAAACTAAGCTTGCTATTCCTGGGTGTCTTAGTATGTGTCCTACCAACCTATCTCTTCTCTTCATTAGCAGTCGAAAGAAACATCTCTCATCTCCCACTAGTCTTAATAGCTCTACTTTTGTAACCCTATCTACCCATCTGATCTTCATCATTCTTCTGTAACAGCACATTTCAAATGCTTCAATTCTCCTCTTTTCTGCTGCACCAATAGTTCAAGGTTCACTTCCATAGAGTGCCACGCTCCAGACAAAGGCCTTCAAAAATTACTTCCTCATACCTAAATCTATAATCGATGTCAACAGATTCCTTTTCTGTAGAAATGCTTTCCTTCCCTGATCTAACCTACTTTTTATATCCTATTTGCTTCGTCCATCACTGGTTATTTTGCTTCCTAAGTAACATAGGTCTCCTACTTTAGTTTTTCACCTGCCAATTGGATGTCCATAGAGGTTTCTGATTTATTTCGGCTGCATTCTAATATTAGCCTACTTTCGATTTTTGCAAAAAATCGAAAGTAGACTTATGAGATCATCACAGGGCGAAAAAATGTGTGTCTGTCTGTGTGTGTGTGAGTGTGTGTACTCTGAATGTCTGTCCTCCCTATCAATTCGAACACGGTGAAACCAAATTGAACGAAATTTGGTACAGATGTAGCACTAGCAAAGGGCACCTCAGTGTCATGTTTTATATCGCCGCCATCTTGACTGAAACGTAATGGCGGCCACCCAAATGTTAAAAGCTTAAATCATATTCCGACCAACCTAACCATCTGATCTCTACCTCATTTTGTAACATTATACCTTTATGTACGAAAAAACTTTTGACCGAACTACAAGGTCATCAGCCCAATAATTTGTGGATGGCTGCCATGTATGTGTGCAAATCGATTTCCCCCTATCTATTCAAACACGGAGAACCGAATTGAACCAAATTTAGTACAGAGGTAGCAATAGCAAAGGGCACCTCAGTGTCATGTTTTATACGACGCCGTCTTGACGGAAACGTAATGGCCGCTACCCAAATTTTAAAAGCTTAAATCAAATTACGATCAACCTAATCATCTGATCTCTACTAAATTTTGTAACAATATACCATTATTTGGTAAGCATCTTTTGGCCAAACGACAAGGTCATCAGCCCAATAGCTTGCAGATAGCGGCCATGTATGTGTGCAAATCGATTCACCGTATCAATTCAAACACGGTGAAACCGAATTGAATGAAATTTTGTACAGAGGTAGCACTAGCGAAGGGCACCTCATATGCATGTGGTGTATTCTTGGAATACACGGTACGAGAGAATATAAAGTTTAATGCTCTTTGCATGTTCATTCCTTCCTCTTTGTCAAACACCAACAGTGATCTTCTATTTTCTCTTTGGTGATCATGTCGCTTATATCTTTTGTGAGTCTGTTCTAGATATATGTCTTCCATGACCCACCTAGCGTCATCTAGCAGCGAATCTCTGAAGCTCCTCAATTCTTCCTGGTGCAAGAGGACTTCATTTTCCATCTGGCCACCAGATCTCGTTACCATCGCCAGCTATTATCTCCCTGAGCAAGAGAACTTAGTTTACGTTTTCACTCACCATGCTGTGCTAGTAACGCCTGCTATCAACTCTTTGAAGACCATCTCCTCAAGAGAATTTAATTTCTTATGTTGGTTATTCTGATATGTATTCCTTTTGTCTCCTACCCCCACTCTTTCCCTTCCTTTGACCCTCCACGCTTTGCTGAGCAGGTCGCACTTGTAAGTCGGCAGTTGACTCGGTCAGTTAAGGCTCAACTAGAGCCAGTCTCCTCAAACCAAGAGGCACTCTCTACTCTCTATGCCATGTTGGCACATTAGGTATCCGTCAAAGGGAACTTCACCTTCGACATGCAACCAAGATAAGTACCTACTTCAAGTTTTAACTTCATCTTCATCGGTTTTAACTTCTACATGCTTTTAACGATATTTTATAGACAGCGTGAAATTACTTATTTGGGGCAAAAATCATTCTTCGCGGGATTTGCCATGTTGAGCTTTTGTCTGTCTAAGCCAACCTTATTAGAAAGTAGCTTTTCATAAGCTAATTAAATGAGAAATCTTCTCATCACGTGGGATATTATCTAATACCCGCTGTCTATAAATCACCAAGCTAGTTCCTCCGCTGGATTAACTTTGGCCCCATTCTTCTATTAGGACTGTTCTGGAACCTTCCAGATCCTGTACTTTATCTACAAGTCTTGCCGTCATGTATGTTTCACTCACTTGTGGGAATACTATTTAAAATGAGGAATCTTCATTATAAATTACTGCAATAGCGAATTTTCTTCCACCGCTGGAATGTTCTATGGCGCATTTAATTGTAATTCACAAACTTCTCAAGAAATAGACTCTCGCCTACCTAGTGCAACCAGTTATTTTCATCATTGCAATAACTTTCTTTCCCATAAACTTTCGTGTTACTACAGTGAACTTTTCATCTATTCAACAAACTATAGTGAGAAACAGTGCTTTCAGTATTTCTTCCGCGTCGCGATCGTCCGTTTACATTAAATAAGGCCATGAACATTTATCCTCAATCCCAATTGATATTTCCTAAACCTTCTACTAACAAACCATATTAATAAAATTATAAATCTGGATAATTTCCAATAAGGTGTCACTCTAGCGAAGTGCCCTTCCATCTTGCTTGTTTATCATTACTAAATTTCTGTATAACTACGTGTTTTATACACGGTTCAAACTTACATTGTTTCTACCTTATAATCAGGGAAAACAATTCTTTCAACTCTTGAGTGAGTTATTTCTAGGTCTCACGAAATGGAAACTGCCCCATTTGGCTCGTGATTCCTATTTAAACATAGGAGGTCGAGAACCTTCCTTTTGATTTTCTCTTCAGGTTTCACAGTAAGTGACCTGCCCTTATTTGTATATTAACCAACAGTAATTCTGTATAAATATAAGAAGTTATAGGAACTTCTGCTTCATTCTACCCGCTTTCTTTTTTGTTATTTTCGAAGTAGTAATTTTTTTTTAAATAGTTACCTGGAAATTTCTTAAAGTACACTCCTTGTACTTAATTTAATGTTTAAACTTTAATCACTTCATTTGTCTTTTTTAAATCTTACAAAGATTTTAGTACATATATAAGGTTTGAAACCTAAAGAATTGTTAATTGCCTGGTGAAAACTTTAAATGTTAGGAGGTCTGCGACCCCAAATTGTTACTAAAAATTTAAACCATATACTTGTCAAATTTATTAGACTATTTTGCCTTGTTAAATAAATTAAATATTTGTTTTTGGATTTATCATTTCTCTAATACAACGGTTAGGCAAGATCCTGTCTTCCCTGACTCTTCCCAAGTTCATGCCATCGTTAATACAGAACAAATCTGCTACTATTTGTCTTGCCAGACTATCACCCTTACCCATAGTAGTCTTATGCATGCTTGGGAGGAAATACACTAAAGCCTTTCTCTGGCAAACCGCCCAAGTCTTAGCTGCGGTTCCCGTCAGCTTCGACCAAGCCCTTACCCATTTTAGGTATCAGAGAACGGATTTTCAGTGGAAACCCCCTCTAAGTGCATTAAAGGTTAAATTTATAACTTTTGTGTGACTCTCCTCCTATTTTTCTATCCTTTTTCTCCAGTCCGAAACCTATCTCCTTTTCTTAATCATCTTCCCTTGGTGGTTAGGTTATTCCTCAGCCAATAATCTACCCAGCATGTCTGATATTCGTATAACACGTTGTATTTCAACAAGCTACTACAACCAACATTCAATTATACTCCTTGAGAAGGACAAAGACTTATAACAATAGCCATGCATTTAGGAGAAAGTAGGCTATATATTCTTTACTGAACATCTTGTTTTTGTTTTATATTTATTAATTTTCATCATGAATTCTAAAATAGCATTCATAAAAATTCTGTAACTAACAAAATTAGAGATACAAGTTGTTGATGAACTTTGAAGTTTTACTTTAATTCGAATAACTTGGCCACGTCTGTACCTGTGTGTTTGAGCCTTCAGTCTTTTGACTGGTTTTATGCAGCTTTCCGTGCTTCCCTGTCCTGAGCTAATCGATTCATCTATACATTGCTATAATAATATCAACCCCGAGCACTACAGCCCGTGAAGAGCCTAGGCCTACCAAGCGACCGCTGCCCAGACATTTGGCCTGCAGATATTGGGGTGACGCGTGATCAATGCATCGGGTCCCCTCGGCCATTATGCTTGGTTTTCGTGATCGTCACGCTGCCTTACTGTCAGACAGCTAGTCAACTGTCCTCACGAGGCTGAGTGCACCCCGTTCCAGCTCTCACGTCAGTTTCTAAAATCCCTGACGGAGCCGGGAATCGAACTCGGGGCCTTCAGGCGAGAGGCAGGCACGCTACCCCAACACCACGGGGCCGGCTCTCTACATAGCTACCACACCCTATGTCTGAGACAATCTGTTTAACATATTCTAACCTTGGTCTACCCCTACAGATTTTTGTCCTCAGCCCTTCTTTCCATAACTAAGCTTGCTATTCTTGGATGGATTAATATGTGTCCTACCAACCTATCACTTCTCTTCTTTAGCAGTCACCATAAACATCTCTCCTCTCACACTCTTATTAACACCTCTTCATTTGTAACCCTATCTACTGAACCCGAGGGTGTTATGCTGACTGATATCGAACGTGGATCTCAGAGACTGTGATCTCAGTATAAAGGTTCCACCAGGGAACGAACCCGAGGTCTGCTGAGGGAGTTTCATGGTAAAAAAAACCCCTAGAGAAAAGTGTATATTTAATCACCGGTGTGATTCCAGTTGATAATGACATTATTTATTGGAATAATGCAGGAAATTGAGCGAAATACAGCATTATTAGACTACTTGAAGTAGGCTATACTGGACTTGGAGCACGGAAAGTGCAGAGTTTGACGTTTAACTAATTGGCCCAGAATTGTGGGAGGTGCAGCATGGAGCCACGTCCATCTTGTTGACCTCGTTATGTCGTCTGGAGGAGGTTGGGGACTTGAATAATGATCCAGTTTTTCCCCGACTGAGAATGGATGTAAGAATGGGATGGGAAGATCCCAAGGAAAATCATTGATTACTCATGATTGGAGTAACACAATGACGTGAGAGTGGCACACAGATGAATCTTTAGCCAGGAGGCTAATTTTAGAGCCTTTAATCTGCGAAATTGACGCATATTTAATGAAGTGCGGAAGAACAGAGACTATGGTTGTTCGCGGCTTGGTTTTAACGAGGTTGCCAGGGATTCCCAGTAAGATAGCGTCCCCACGCTATGGAGAAAGGAATTAATATTAATTAATTGGCCGAGCGATTCTTCAGCACGCAGACAGTTCTGGGATCAGTGAAGGAAAAGGAACCCGATGAGCATGGTTTCGAGACCAGAATCGTGCTGGGAGAGGAGTCGAGATAGCGCGGGAAAATTTAGCTCTACTTTTCGTGGGAATCCAATATAAGGGAGTCGACCCTTGGCAAAGCCTCAGTCTTTAGGTCAGTCTTTAACCCAGTAGCACGTCAGTCGTTAGCCCAGTCTTAACCCAGTCGCACGCCAGTGTTGCAGCCAGTCTTAACGCAGTTTACACAGTTGGACACAGTTTGTCACAGAGAGTCGCAAACAGTCGTTACACAGTTTTTGTTAGCAGAACGAACAATGGTGTGTTCAATTAGGAAGCAACGTGTGAGAGAAGTTGCAGAACTATTGTAAATAATAATCTATGTAAAGTTATGCACAGTGTTAAGCGCAATGTATAAAATATTGACGGATCGTACATGTCTAATTACGATGGAATGCGCTAAAAGAAACCTTACGAAGCATTTGGTAATGTCTTTGAATACCAAATAATAACGCTCAGGACGGAAGTTAGCATATTTATGCGAATCAGGAAGCTTACCGTAGGAGTATGGATAAACTGTTGGTGAATTCCGAGGGCAAGCGAACCAGACTTTCAATCAGGAGTTGGTAGGAGCGCGGGAGATGCCGTCGACACCTGCATTTTGGATATCTTTGCTAGGGAATTTCAACCAAGGAAAAGTGTACGGAGTGACGTGTGTTATGTAAATTATATGTGAAATGTCTTTTAAATTAATAGTTTAATAAGTGTTTTAAAGTGTCATGTGTTTTGGAAGCAATAGCTTCTTTATAGAAATACAAAGTGTCGTGTGGTTGAGAGAAAATATGTGTCAGAAAATGTGTGTATTCAAGATGAAAATGTCGCACTAATCTGCATATGGCAGGCGACCAGGAAGGATATGAGTGGTTGGAACCACCGTGACGAGCCTTAAGATATGTGAGTACCCCACAAATTATGTTTAAGTAGAGGTATAGGCCACTGCATGTAGTGTGATTTCAGAATTATAAAGATGCCAGTAAGAATCAGAGTAGGAGATAGACTCTCCAAGTTTACTCATTATTGTGTTGATTTTAATAGATTTGAGATGTTATTTTGCATCAGTGAGTGGATTAATCGTTACCACTATTAATTAAAAATGGCAAATCAGTTATGTAAATGTCACGAACATGGTTGTTCGATTTGTAAGATGAGTTGTGTCGGATTTTGGTAAATTTATGTCAGTGAGAATAATAATAATAATAATAATAATAATAATAATAATAATGAATATAAAGGTATGAATGAACGCATCAGGCAAAATGTTGTAAACAAGAAATATTTACGCTAAAGGGCAAGACTTATCGATCTAAGCAGTAAGATTATACAGTAAGATTACGTTACGGGATTAAGAAAAGAGTTTGATATCAGAATATATTGTATTAATGGGAATATAATTATGCCAGGAAATGGAAGAGCTTTTAGTGAATTGAATTTGCAGCTTATGTGAAAAGCTTATAGAGCAATTGATAGATTTCTCTTGGTAATAATAGGATGTAGATCATAGCATTAGGAGGGACCAGGGTATCTATTCTTCGTATGAAATCTCGTATGCCGTGGGCGTAATGAGAGATGTACTTTATGCCAGAGCGTATATAGTGATATTGACCCTAGCTCAGATGATGGATATGGAATGTTCCGGGTTCGAATCCCGTGATAGGTGGGAGGAAAACAATGGACACCTCTGCACGCTATCTGATTCCCCGAGAACTATTTGTTGAGTGATTCGGCTCGTTGAAGCGAATCCCAGAACGGCAGCATGGGCTGGCCGCAATATTTATTAAAGATACCGGTTACCTAATGGACTAATGTGTTATGCATCTCGTGCCTTCATGTTGAAATGGGCCTATTTTGGAGCCAATTATTATTATCCTCAGTGCAGGAGTAAATGTGAAAGCTCATCCAGAACCTATTTGCATAATATTCAGTTTAAATCCATTGAGATATGTGTGTCACTGGGACCACAGTGTTTGTCTTGTAAAATCTTTTACTGCTTGGGGAGAAAGCCTTCAGACAGGGAAGCGAGGGGGAGGTAATTTAGGACCTCACTCCACTTCTATTGTGTACCGGCCGCTCGGGAAGAGGGTCTGGGCGGTCAAGCGAACCGTGAAAACAAGTTTTAAAGGAACAGATTTTAGACCCTGTTAATGACATGAAATGAAATATTGTTATATTGAGTAATGAAGTCATGTGGTTTAAGAACACATTGATAATTATAGATTATCCTGATGGTTCATGATTTTAGCTATCTAACGAATGGTTAGACGTTGCATTTGTACTGTCACTGACATCTGTTTCTGAAGTGGGTTACCAGATGCCACAGGCTACGCGCGAAAAGATAGTTTAATAGTACCGTCCGACACAGCGTTAACTAATGTTTTAAAAGGAAATCACACACGGCATGCAGTGGAACTATATAAATAGAGGGAGTGTAGGGGTAGCTTACATAATTATGGAGTTGTACGTAGACTGCTGGGCAACACCAGAATAGGCTAATGCATGTAAAGCATTTGGTGGGAAGAGAAAGATCAAAACACACACATGATACACATTATTGTCAAATTAAGACAAGGTTCAAGGAATAATTAATCTTGTAGAGTTAATGAAGTCACATTGGATGACAGAAGAATTAAAGTACAGTTTGTTTCTGAAGTTGTATGTGCATCAGCGCACTAGAGTACTTTGTAAAGTTCACATAAGGGTAAAGGTTTGTGTTATAAAATGATTTTATTATGATAATATTATGTTCATATTTGTGGATTGTGGAAATAATTTTTGTTTGTTTTGTTTTTGTGGTTGTGGGATTTGTTTTGTTTGTGTGAAGCCATGAAGTTTTTACTGAATTAAAGTTTTAGAATAGAGTTGTGCCTTATCATTGTAGAGTTGATACCTTTTAGCCTCAAATCCAAAATATGCAACTGCTACATGGGAGAACGGTACACGCCCGAACCCTGATGCTAGCTGGAGGCAGAAGCATATTTTCCATCGAGATTACTCACATGGGTACACTACCCTTTCTGATCTTCATCATTCTGCTGTAATACCACATTTCAAATGCTTCAATTCTCTTATTTTTTGCTGCACCAATAGTCCAACTTTCACATCCATAAAGCGCCACGCTCAAGACAATGGCTTTCAAAAATGACTTCTTAGTACCTAAATCTATATGCGATGCCAACAGATTCCTTTTCTGTAGAAATGCTTTCCTTGCCTGAGCCTACCTACTTTCTATATCCTCGTCCATCACTGGTTATTTTGCTTCCAATGTAACAGAAGTCTCCTACTTATTTTGCCTTTTTACCTGCCAATTTGACGTCCATAGGGGTTTCTGATTTATGTCAGTTGCATTCCAATATTAGCCTACTTTCGATTTTTGCAAAAAATGAAAGTAGACTTATGAGATCAACACAGGGCGAAAAAAAGTGTGTCTGTCTGTGTGTGTGTATGTGTGTGTGTGAGTCTGTGTGTGTGTATGTGTGTGTGTGAGTCTGTGTGTGTGTGTGTGAGTGCGTGTACTCTGAATGTCTGTCCCCCCTATCAATTCAAACACGGTGAATGCGAATTGAACGAAATTTGGTACAAAGGTAGCACTAGCAAAGGACACCTCAGTGTCATGTTTTATATCGCCGCCATCTTTACTAAAACTGAATGGCGGCCACTCAAACGTTCAAAACGTAAAATCAAATAACGACTAACCAAATCATCCAATCTCTACCAAATTTGGTAACAACATACCTTCGTATAGGATGCGTCTTGTGACCAAACTACAAGGTCGTCCGCCATACCATTTCAGGATGGCGGCCGTGCGAATTATGCAAACTTTATAATCCATATCATGGGACCCACCAGTTCCGATTATCGAGCCGAGAATCGTTTTAACTGTTCTAAAGGAAGAGGCACGTACGAAATTAAAAGTTTATTTTGTAATACTATAGTGCAGACGTGATTTTAAAAAGCTCAGCTGATTCATTAATAAGACAAGATGGCAGCGGATATCTTGTGCCTGACTTATATTTCACTAATTTGAGTATTGGATGCAATATAGCGTACTGAAACAAAATAAATAAACTTTGTATGAAATGCTTTATATATAAATAATATACTTCAGTGATGAAATCGTTTAGTATAAATCATTATTTGCTAACAAGTTCTATGTAAGTCATTTTATATGGATCAATGTTCGTTGGCACAAATGGCTCAGTGGTAAAGCGTTAGTCTGTCATTCATATGCCTATGGTTCAAACCCCAACAGAGATATGTTTTTTGCTTGACATTTTACATATTTGTTGCTTTGTAATGACTCAGACGTTTTAAAATTAAGCGTTATATTGTGCATATTACGGTGCAAAACATATACTTAATTAAAACATAATTCGCCAGCAGATTTAATCGAGACATCTAGCTGACAAAAAGGTAACAGATTTTATTGAAAAGTTTCTTCTTCTGGCCGCTAGAATGCACTCGCTCTGTTAGGATTATATTGTTCGATATTTCACAACTAGATATCACGACTAGTTTTTATATTTATTGTTTCTTGAGTACTGATACGTTATAAAATAAAGCTTTATATGGTGCTTTTTGCAATGGAAATTATATATTAAAAAAAACGACATTCTCCACTGGAGTGACATCTTCCATCCTTCAGTTGTACTATGCAGAAACTATAGATTCGAGCAGCGCTCTATACCGGCCAGTTAGTGAACCCAGTCTTAACGACTGCTAGGAGTAATAAGACAGTAACATTCGTTTATTCCTTGTGCACAGAGGCGTTGTTGATAATCTCAAAACTTGCAATATGGATGATTTGGAGATGGATTATTTTGTTATACCGTGTATTTAAGATTAGCCTATAAATTTACGGGTTGCGAAGTTACTTCACTTAGTTCTATATCATTCGTACACGACACAGAACAACAACGTGACGTCAGTTTCTGATCTGCTCTGATTGGCTATTACATTGCTGCAGTCGGGTAGTTGGCAGTCAAGGATAAAATTCTCGACTGCCAACTGCCAGCTACCAACTGCAACTTCATGTTGTGTATGGTGCCTATAGTATACACGGAGTCGATCGCGACTGCCGACCGAGGACTACCAACTACGGACTGCCGACTGCGCATTGTAGATGGGCCTTATTAGAGCAACGAAGTTTCAATTATTGTAAGTAGTCGGTGTTTGCTGATGAAATTGCAAAATGCTGGGGTAAATTATAAACTATGGTTTGAACGCCACTGTTCAAATCCTGTGTGCCAATTTGCACTTCAAATAGGAAGAAATTAGGAGATGATAAGGACAGAGAGTTATAACTATACCCATACATTTCGGAGAAAGTAGGCTATATGTTCTTTCCCGAACATCTTGTTTTTGTTATACATTTATTAATTTTCATCTAGAATGATTTCCTCAAGACGGACTCCATACCAGTCTGTACCTTCCAGAACCAAGATATTTATAATAGAACTTAATACAGCCGAATCTGCCTTCATCAAAAATGTACGGAACTCACAATGTTGTCCGTTAAACATAGGATTCCGTTTAACAGAGGTAGGCCTAGGCTATACTAAAATAACTAAACTATGAACATGCATGTAATGGACATATTATGAAAAAAAATGGTGTGCCTACCTCATTCAATAATGTATTAAATATCTGTTACAAACGAAAACAATACTATACACGCAAAACTTACAGTCAACATAAAGACCGGCATTTGTTGTTTACAGGGTATTAAAGTGAGCATTCGAAACAGCTTGGGCAGCAAATAATCGTACCCTTTGACGTGTAAGTTGGAGAACAAAAGTAGTAAGACTTATTTGCACATTATTATCATTATTGGCCATGAAGGTTTAGATAATCATCTGTTACAGCAGACAAGGGTGACTTTCAAAGGGTGCCTGACATTTTTCTAAACATTGCATTCTGGAACTTCAAAATTTTCCGTTAAAATACGTATTACGATTTCCGTTGTCCGCTCAACAGTTTCCAATAAATGAAGGGAATTTAACACATTGTTCACAGGACCGTCAAATATTTCTGTCCAAGACACGTTAACGTCTTATAAAGGGTCCGCTGAAGGCAGGTTTTATTCTACATATTTCGGAAAATCCGTCGTCCTCCCTCATCTGCAACAAATCATCAAAATATAACAAGTAGTTCCGTGAAGAACTATACAGCCTATTATCATATATCCTACTCATGTTAATTGCCTCTATCAACATACAAACATTCAATTTTATTGTTGTGATAGATTCGTAGATATTGAGAACCGTCTAAATATTTCAGATGGTCGCCAGGTTGGATTTTTATTTACGTACTATTACATGAAGATTATTCTGTAAGAGTGGTATTCAAACTTCAATCGCATGATTAGGACACAAGAAGTAAAAACGTGATTTTAATATTTCGCACAGCTGCCATCTTGTGGTTATGAAAATAATTGAAATAAATTAGATGGCAGTGGATTAACATTTGTGTATGCATTTAACGTGCAAAGTTTCACTGCACTCGGATGGTTAAATCGCGAGAAACGTCCATTTAAATATTTATACCTCGCGTCCCGGCCATGTTGGATATGTGCTCACCAGGTTACTGAAAGTCCTATAGGTGAATTTATGTTCGTAGCCTCTATGAACATTAAAAAATTATGTTTGATTGCTGTAAAAGATTCGTAGATATTGAGAACCGTCAATATATTTCGGATGCTCGCCATTTAGGATTGTTATATGTATAGGCCATAGATGTATGTACCATTAAAGGAAAATTATTGCATTGCTTCATTATTCAAAGTTTCACTTCGATCGCATGATTACCGCACAAGATATAAAAGCTTAATTTTAAAATTTCGCACAGCTGCCATCTTGAGGTTATGTAAACAATTGAACTAAATTAGATGCCAGTTCATTACAAAATGTATAATCATTTACTGTACCACATTTCACTGCGCTCAGAAGGTTAAATCACGAGAAAAGTCTATTCAAATGTTTCAAATTCGCTTGGCCGCCATGTTCATTTTGTACTTTACAGATTTTTAGCCTACTTTCGATTTTTGCAAAAAATGAAAGTAGACTTATGAGATCAACACAGGGCCAAAAATTGTGTGTCGGTCTGTGTGCGTGTGTGTGTGTATGTGTATGTGTATGTGTGTGTGTGAGAGAGAGAGAGAGAGAGTCTGTGTGTGTGAGTGTGAGTACTCTGAATGTCTGTCCCCCCCTATCAATTCGAACACGGTGAAACCGAATTGAACGAAATTTGGTACAGAGGTAGCACTGGCAAAGGGTACCTCAGTGTCATGTTTTATATTGCCGCCATCTTTACCAAAACGTAATGGCGGCCACTCAAATGGTCAAAACTTAATAATGCATTACGACCAAACTAATCATCGGATCTTTACCAAATTTGGTATCAACATACCTTCATATAGGACGCGGCTTGTGCCCAGACTACAAGGCCATCAAATGTACCATTTCAGGATGGCGGCCGTGTGAATTATGCAAACTTTATAGTCCATAACATGGGACCCACCAGTTCCGATTATCAAACCAAGAATCGTTTAATCTGTTCTAAACGACGTGGTCCGTTCGAAATTAAAAGTTTATATTGTAATTTTATAGTCCAAAAGTGACTTTAAAAATCTGAGTCGTCTCGGCAATTTGACAAGGTGGCAGCTGATCTCTCGTTCTGACCTATATTTTACTACTTTCAGTATGTTGCATGCAATATGACCTACTGATAAAAATTATATGAACTTAATATGAAATGAACACTGTTTGAAATATACTCCAGTGAAGAAATCATTCAGTCCAAGTGAGTATTTGCTAATACGATGTATGTATTCGATTGATAACGCCTAGAATGTGAGTGTACGATTGGCCGAGTCAGTTGGTCACTAGTCGTGGCCGAATGAGGTGCGCGTGTGAGAGTTGTGCTGCATTGGAAGAGTGTACGTTTCTTAATACCGGTGCTTCCGATAGTTCCACGGGTTTACTGACCTTCCGTGTGTCATTCGGACAATACTTTTCAAGTAGTGTTCCTGATAGGACAACAAATCAAGAAACCCAGAAAACCCCGTTGAACATCATGTCCGGATACCAGAGGAAAAACACTGTACGCTGTCAATGGGACAGGCAGAGTTCTCGCCCCGCACCAGGAGAAATTCACCGCTGGATTAGCGATACCCTCCGGTTGACTGTCGACCAAGTAGAAGCCATCCAGTTAAATGCGCAAGAAAGAACCATGTACATCAAGGTTATCAGCATATCTACATATCTAATTTGCTAAATACTTTTGAAGCTCCTATTAAATTTCAGTATGACTCCGGCGAGGTGACTAATGTTAAACTCTCCACAGCGGATTCCAATTTTACCACAGTGCGTATATTTAATGTCCCACTCGAAGTTCCCCTGAAATTTTCAAATCTGTCCTGTCGAAATATGGCACTGTGAGTGACGTCAGGAAAGAACAATGGTATTCTGCTTATCAGTTCCCGGTGTATAATGGAATACGTGCAGTCACTATGGAAATCAAACAAGATATCCCCTCCACTGAGAATTTTGGTGGCCATTCTGGCTATATATCATATAATGGACATAAACAAACCTGTTTAATTTGCAATGCTAACACTCATCTCCTTATCAATTGCCCAAAGAAAATGATTCCCCTCGGTATTACTCCTACCCAACAAAGAGGTGTCCAATACTCCGATGTTGAGACACAGCAAACGTCACATGAAAACATGCTTATTGATCAGTCAGATGGGACACCGGCAGAAGTGGCCTCATCCACACATGACGCAGACCACGTACCTTGCACTGAACAGATCCGCGAGCTACATAGTGCCCCTGCGCCATCGGCCACCTGTCTTGCAGCCATAGAGCCAACTCCTCCGTCACTATAGGCTGCACCAGAAATTTTGTCTTCACTGCCCACACCTACTCTGGTACCTACCGACTCAATGAAGCAGGTTGATCGGGGATCTGAGAACGTAACTAAGAAGATTAAAACAAATGCCTCGATTGCTGTACCAGCCCCGATGAATCAAACTGGTTCTACACATGCTCCCGCAGCTGTGAAAAAAAAACTAAATCTTCCTTCTACGTCGTCTAGGGACCCGCGAACGCTCTCAAACGCTGACAGCCGGCCCATGAATGGCACTCATAAGGAACTCTCTCACCCTAATTTGATATAGTGCACCAGTATATTTCTCACCAGTGTCTTTCTTCTTTTTATTCTTTATCCTTTTTCTCGAGTCCACTTTCCAGGATGTCTAGCAGAGCTTTTATACTCCTCTTAATGGCGCAATTTCTCACTGTGGCCACTATGAATATCAATGTAATAGAATGTCCCCTGAAATTTCAACTGTTGGAGAGATTCCTTCGAGATGCAGACATTGACATTGCTTTCATTCAAGAAGTTGCTATACCCTGTCTTCCCATATCTGCCTTCTACAAACAATACATCAATACCGGTACTAATAATAGAGGGACCTGCTTCCTCATACGACATGATATCCCACTCGAAGGTGTGCTATGACATCCATCAGGACGCATAATATCTGGACACATAAACAATACCACCCTAATAAATGTATATGCCCCATCCGGGTCCAGCAAACGTGTGGAACGGAAAATGTTCTTTCTACAGAGTATACTGCCTCATCTGCATGACGTTAAGGAAAAACTTATTCTTGCAGGGGATTTCAATTGTATTCAACGCCTAGAGGATTCCACTAGTACATACCAAGGTGTCAACCCGGCTCTCAGGACCCTTCTTACTTCCTTACACCTCATTGATGCTGTGGATAGTTTAAGGGTGCCCCTGCCCCATTACACCTGTATAAGTCACAACTCCTCATCACGAATTGACCGCATCTACCTTTCCCAAGAACTTATCCAGCTCAGGCAATATGAAGTGATACCTGCCAGTTTCACTAACCATCATGCAGTCGTATGTACAATCTCTTACCTTCATCCCGTTTTTCACATAGGAAGAGGTTATTGGAAATTGAATTGCTCGCTGTTACTGGAGGAGGAATGCCAAGATATTTTCAGACAACACTGGAATCGATGGGTCCAACTAAAATGCAACTATCATGACTGTGCAGACTGGTGGGATATTTTAGTTAAACCAGGAATCCGCCGCGTCTTTAAGAACATATCCTACCAACGAGGTCGGGAAAGACGGGATACAGTTGAATTTTACTATCGAGTTCTTCGCCAGCTCCAGCAAAGATCTGATGCTGGGGAGCGTATCTATGACCAGATTCGGGAAGTTAAAGCCAAGCTCCTGTCTCTACAGCAACGAACGCTCGCTCATATAAACGTGGCTTTAAAAGATCGTACAGTGCTCCCGGACGAAAGTGCAAGTGTATACCATATCGCCAAAGGACAACGTGAGCGGCAACGTAAATATATCCACCGCCTCCGCACCAGTACTGGAAGTGTCGTCACCTCCCCTGACGCTATACGTAGTGAAATATCATTAATTTGTCAGCGGTTCTACGCTAAGGCTCCAATTGATCCACATCAGGTGACCCTATTGCTTTCATCTTGCAGTACCCAACTATCTCTGGACAACAAAACTCTGCTCATCGCGGACATTACGGATGACGAGATTCACTCTGTGGTTAAGCACCTCCCATATAACCGTTCACCTGGCATTGATGGACTGCCATATGAACTGTATAAACACTTCTGGCCTCTCATTGGCAAAGAATTTTGTCACGTCTTGCGTACCATTCTCCAACGTCGTGCTCTTTGTCAATCACATCACGAGGGTACCATAGTCCTCATAACAAAAACATTCTCTCCCATGGCAGTTGGTGACTTCCGACCAGTTACTCTGCTCTGTAGTGATAATAAAGTACTTACCAAAGTACTTACATGCCGATTGAAGACTGTTCTACATGATATCATTGGTGATGAACAATGTTGCAGTATTCCTGGAAGAACTCTGTTAACGAACTTAGCGATACTACGGGACCTACACCTAAAAGCCGAAATGCTCCCCACTGAGCCAATGAGTTTTCTCACTTTAGATCTTGATAAAGCTTTCGACCGCATCAGTCATGAATACTTGTACATGGTCTTGCAACACTTTGAATTTCCTGCAATCTTTATTGACTACATTCATATGATAAATTGTAATGCTACGTCTCGAGTGCTCGTCAACGGTTTTCTTTCCCCTCTGATTCCAATATAACGATCAGTTAGGCAAGGATGTCCCCTTTCCATGCTATGTTTTGTCATTGGCCTTGAACCGTTCATTCGGACTACCCAGGTGAAGCTACAGGGTTACAAACTGTCCACACATGTTTTCGGCATGTGCGCCTATGCTGATGACGTATCAATATTGATCCGCAATAATGAAGACATCTCTCACATCGATAGCGTCCTTCAGCTCTACCATATCGCTTCTGGAGCACAATCGAACCCCCAGAAAACTGCTTTGCTTCCGCTCAATATTAACTCAGTGATTACCCCACAGCCCTGGTTCCGGATAGTAAATGAGGTGAGAATTCTTGGCATTACCTGGAAGCAATCGCTTCTGGACACAGTGCAAGCAAACGGGAATAAGGTCATTGCCGAAGTTAGGGGAGTGCTGATCCAATTTGGTCAAATAAACCTCAATATAGTGCAACGGGTCATGGTCCTCAACGTGTTTGCGCTCTCTAAAGTATGGTATGTCGCACAACTTTTCCCACTTCCCAAATTGTTTGAGAGCCAATTGTCAAAATACACAGGTTGGTTTAAATGGCAAGAATCTTTGTTTCGAGTACAACGGGAACAGTTGTATCTTCCATCCCGGCAAGGCGGGCTAGGGATAACAGCTCATGGCATGAAATGCCGTGCACTCCTCTGCAAGAACGATATCACCATCCTTTCCCAACATGACAGTTTTAAGAAAGCGCTATACAAAGATCTTCGAAACACAGCCCGAGGTTGTGATAGAGCTTTGCCGAAGATATTTAGGGACCATCAACAGCACCTTCTGGAAACTGTCCGCCAAATGCCTTCAGGGACTGTTCCAACGACGAAAAGTATGTATACCATGTTGCGGCAAGTGGTACACTCCAAACCTCGAATCGAGGCCACCCTTGGCCCACTGTTTGGAAAAATGTTGGGGCTATGACCATTTCTTCTGCTGTACACTCCCAGGTTTTTATCTTCCTCAACGATCACATCCCAACGGCTCTACGGCGATATAACATCCGTCTTGAATCTCACCCATGGTGTACTATATGTGGTCAAACTGATACGGCGATACATCGCTTCACAACATGCACGCCAGTTGCCTCCACGTGGCTGTGGTGTAAGGGACAAGTATGTCAACTATTAAATATGCCCACGGATGACCTTGATGACAGGAAGTTGATTCGTTTGTCGGTGACCGCCTTCCCTCAAATTAAACAGACTGGCATTGTGTGGATAATGGGCCAATATGTACACTTCGTGATGGACAATGATCAACATTTCTCGTTCCTGGATATCATGTATCACCTGCAGAAAGAGCGCTGGAAGCTTAGTGAAAGTGGACAATTGAATGATAAATATGGACACTATTTGGATTTTCTTGTGATGTAATAGTATGGTATTTATCCTATCTGAAAATTCTGTAATTCGGTAGAGAGATAATACAAAATTGTAAAAAAAAAGTGGTTAGAGATTTCGTCTTTCATCTGGCTGGCCAGGGTTCAAATCCTATCAGAGTGGATTTTTTTTGCTTGAATATTTTTATATTTATTGTTTTTTGAGTACTGAGACGTTACAAAATAAAGCGTTATATGGTGTTTCTTTTGCAATGGATAATATATATTTAATTAAAACAACATTCTCCACCGGAGTGACATCTACCAGCCTTCAGTTGTACTATGCAGGAGCCTTGGAGCTAACCACAGCCCTCTAGATGCGAGGTGCGCTCTATACCGGCCAGTTAGTGAACCCAGTCTTAACGACTGCAAGGAGTAATAATACAATGGCATTCGTTTATTCCATGTGCACCGAGGCGTTGTTGATAACCTCAAAACTTGCAGTATGGATGATTTGGAGATGGATTATTTTGTTATACCGTGTATTTAAGATTATAAATTTATGGGTTGCGAAGTTACTTCACATAGGCCCATATCCTCTTTGTACACGACACAGAACAACAACGTGACGTCAGTTTCTGATCTGCTCTGATTGGCTATTACATTGCTGCAGTCGGGTAGTTGGCAGTCGAGGATAAATGTTTTGACTGCCGACTACCGTCTACTGACTGCCAGCTACCAGCTACCAACTGCAACTGCATGTTGTGTATGGTGCCTATAGTATACACGGGGACGACCGCGCCTGCCGACTGAGAACTAACAAACAACGGACTGCTGACTGCGCATTGTGGATGGGCCTTATTAGAGCAACGAAGTTTCAATTATTGTGAGTAGTCGGTGTTAATAAAATGAATACCTACGTTGTTTGGAGTGTTTGCTGATGAAATTGCAAAATGCTGGGGTAAATTATAAATTATGGTTTGAACGCCATTGCTCAAATCCTGTGTGCCAATTTGCACTTCGAATAGGAAGATTCGATTAGGAGGTGATAAGGACAGAGAGTCATAACTATACCCATACATTTAGGAGGAAGTAGGCTATATGTTCTTTCCTGAACATCTTGTTGAAAGTTACATAGATAAACTTCCAGCAGTGCACTTTATCACCGTACAAAATTTCAGGGTGATATCTGTAATAGTTTCGGAGATATAGAATGCCAGTGAAATATTTCGCACAGCCGCCATTTTGAGGTGATGTAAGCAATTTAACTATATTGGACGTCAGTGCATTACAATGTGTATAAATACTTGCTGTACCAAGTTTCTTTACGGTTGGATGGTTAATTCGCAAGAAAAGTCTATTTAAATGTCTCAACTTCGCTTGGCCGCCATGAGTAAAAGAATACTGACTTATAACTAACTTGCTTGGTTGGTTCCGTAGTCTAGGGGCTGCGGTCATGTAGCCCCGTGTACTTTGGGTGTGTGTATAATTTGAACGTCTCATAGGTACACTTTTAGTAGTGCCCTTTATCATCGTACAAATTTTCAGGGTGATATCGACAACAGTTTCGGAGATACTGAATGCTGGTGAAATATTTCGCACTGCTGCCATGTTGGATTGGAGTGACACAATAAAATTTGAAGGGTACGGTCGGGGTCGGTCAAAATGGTGCTATGATCTTACCGAGTTTCATTGAAATCGCTCCAGCCGTTTAGAAGTTATTAGGGGACACACACACACATGCACACACACACACACACACGCACACACGCACGCACACACAGACAAAATGTGATCTCATAGGCCAATTTTTTCATAAAATCAAAATAGGCTAAAAATCGCTAAAAATATCTACACACACATTTGTTTGTGTATAAGGCAGCATGGCTCTAATATCATAAAGACAGATAAGGTCGATGTTCTTCTCCCTAAAGTAGCCATAATATGCCCCTTTTAAAAGGTACCTTGGGACACGGTGACTCTAGTAATCACGTGCTGCACGGAGAGAGAGAAAGAACGGCGTCTCTTACATAGCGTCGTGCCATGCCGGAGCTACAAGCCGACCTATTTTAATATTTCAATACCCACTAATGAAAACGTCAACCTTATGGCCCTTTCAGCAAGAGACCCGCCTGCGTTTAAGTTTATTGTACCCTGCGGTCATTATCGTAGCGTTTTCTAAGCTCCGCCATATTGTAAGAAGATTCAGTGCCCGGTGTAAGACAAGGAACAGCTTGTAACCTCGCTTAAACAAAGCACAACGTGAATTGGGCCATCCATTTCAGGTCAGCGCGTTTCGCAAATATATCGCCAGTGTCTTATCTTACATCTTGTAATCAATGATAGAGACAATACACGATGAGTAAAAGAATACTGACTTATAACTAACTTGCTTGGTTGGTTCCGTAGTCTAGGGGCTGCGGTCATGTAGCCCCGTGTACTTTGGGTGTGTGTATAATTTGTCTGATAAACAGTGTTAATTGTGATGGCTGTATTAGTGTGTGTGTTATCTGTGATTCAGGTAGAAGAACTGCAGACGATTAATTCTTTCAAGTAGTTCCTACTTTTGCTACCAAATGCTACCGTCAACGACACCTAGCTGCGGACGTGGCTACTAAATGATATCGCAGTCAGCACCTGGCGGCGAACGTTGGAACTAATCTAGCGTTATCAAACAAACCTAAAAATGTTAGCTTCCACAAGTGTAGTTAGTGGAAGGTTCTTTTTCATGCTATAAATCTATGACATGGGACCGCCGGCTTTACTTCCGCTCCGAAGGAAGGCACACTGATTGATTTTTAACGCTCACAAAAAATACGACGACTTCGGCCGGGTTTGAACCCGCGATCTTGGGCACAGAAGCTCAGCATGTTATCAAATACGCCACCGAAGCCGCTATATATATAACTAACTTGCTAGAAGAATATGTGTGTTACAAAGGAATTAAAAGATGGAGAAAATGAACGTCCTGAACCCTCTAAGAATGAGATTATCATCGTGTCATTTACAGTGTTGCATTAGAAATCAAAATTTACTCTCTTTCAGTCGGTCAACACGATTTTACCCAATTGTAAAGGATGTGTCCATAACCCTGAAAAATGTAGGCAACATGAGATTAATAAATACAATTGGATGACCAGTTTCGATCGTCAAGCGATCATCATCAGATCCTATACACACTTATTAGGCTATTAAATCTATGTCTACAATTATGGCTGATGGTATTTACTATATATACAACTAGCAGGTACCCGCGGCTTCGCTCGCGATCACAATGGGGACGATGGATTATTGCTGATAATTGGTCTATTCTATTACAGCAATCACGGCTACAGGTGGGTCCATTCTAATTCGGAACATTCTGATACATACAGTATATTGATATGAGCCGCAAAGTGGGAATTTTATAGAGTTGTGAAAGTCTGCAGGGTACAATGTTACATTATGTGAACACTTTTTAAAATTACGTTTTTGGTTTTGCCATCTTCTTCTGAGACATAACGATTTTGTTGTCCGGATACTCGCGAGCACGCCACATACAGTTGCCCTTGGGAAAGAATGGTTTTGTCTAATTGTACACCTGCTGCTGTTAAGTGTGTGTCATTGCGCTTTGTTAATAGAAATTGCGGATATTGTTTGGAGAGGGAACTGCACTCTTGCATACTGGAATGGCAAATCTATAGGAATATGGGGAATTAAAAGTATTTTTCCTTAAGCTACTCTGGGTGTAATTTTTCCACACTTATTGATGATTTGAACGTCAACATGTCGCTATTAATAGGCCTATAGTAAAATATCTCTCACCTTGGCCGCTGATGTACATTACGCAGTCTCTTCCAGTGTTACATCCCAGGGATTGAAATTCTCCAACAACCCTTTTGCCTCACATGCCTCTCTAAGTAATTCAAATTCCTGATTGTTGTTGTTTGAGTCTTCATTTTTTGACTGGTTTGATGCAGCCCTCCATGCCTCCCTCTCCTGAGCTAATCGTTTCATCTCGACATAGCTACCACACCCTACATCCGGGGCAATCTGTTTAACCCTGGTCTACCCCTAAAGTTTTTGTCCTCGACCCTCCCTTCCAAAACTAAGGTTGCTATTCCTGGGTGTCTTAATGTATCCTACCAACCTATCTCTTCTCTTCATTAGCAGTCGCCAGAATCATCTCTTCTCTCCCACTCGTCTTAATACCTCTTCATTTGTTACCCTATCTACACATCTGATCTTCATTCTCCTGTAACACCACATTTCAAACGCTTCAATTCTCCTCTTTTCTGCTGCAACATTAGTCAATGTTTCACTTCCTTATAGTGTCACGCTCCAGACAAAAGCTTTCAAAAATGACTTCCCAGTTCCTAAATGTATATTCGATGTCAACAGATTCCTTTTCTGTAGAAATGCTTTCCTTGCCTGAGCCAACCTGCCTTTTATATACTCTCTTGCTTCGTCCATCACAGGATATTTTGCTTTCTAAGTAACAGAAGTCTCCTACTTCCCGTAGCGTTTCACCTGCCAATTTGATGCCCATGGATGTTTCATATTTATTTCGGCAGCATTCCAATAATTTTGTTTTACATTTATTGATTTTCATCATG
This sequence comes from Meconema thalassinum, assembly GCA_946902985.2. NCBI lineage: Eukaryota > Metazoa > Arthropoda > Insecta > Orthoptera > Tettigoniidae > Meconema > Meconema thalassinum. Next base: position 577,280,170 of record OX336388.2, on the reverse strand, counting down.
AATTCTTTTCTCAAGACGGAGTCCATACCATTCAAAAACTCGTTCAAATCCTCTGGCGTATCGGCCAAGATGACGACGTCATCAGCAAATCTCAAAGATGATATTATTTCTCCTTGGATCTTCGCTTCCACTTTAATTTTTTCTCCAATTTCCTGATTATTGTGTTCTTAGATATCTTTGAAATGCGTCGCCCTCGCACATGGTGTAGATGCATTGTCAAAGGAAAAAAATCCGTGTTACGAACATGGGCCGCATAACCTTTACCGAAAGCTTCTGCAGATTTAACACAAGGCCTATTCTGTACAGCAGTTCCTAGAACTCAGATTTGCCAACATTTTTTTGCATCTTCCCATCTGGTATATCTCTATACCTCAACATACAGAAGAATGCTTTAAAAATCATGTCTTGTGTAAATTTTGGAAAAGGTAGTGAGTGTGGTTTTTTCCGGAGTGGATACTCGCTCGTAGAAATTCTTTTCAGTAAAATAGACTGATTCAGAATTTTGTAAGTGCACATTGAGGTATGTGACGGCGGGATGCCTTTAGTGTTACGGAAACGGCAATAGCCGCCACAGATCGTTGCTACTGAAATAACGACCAGACTGATAGTTGTACTTAACTACACGGGATTTGTGAGCCCAGTGTTTATGAAATTGAACGTAGTTATTTCACTACCTTTATTTAGTAGCCGCTACTGTAGTGTTTAAAAATTAAAGGTGGTATTAGAAGGCGCTTTCCCTAAATTGTTACCCCCGGAACTACAGCCCATGAAGGGCCTAGGCCTATCATGCGACCGCTTCCCAGCCATTTTGCCTGTAGATATTGTTGTGACGCGTGGTCAGTGCATCGTGTCCCCTCGGCCGTTAATCTTGTTCTTCGTGACTGGGACGCTGCCTCACTATCAGACAGCTACCGGTACTCAGTTGTCCTCACGAAGCTGAGTGCACCTCGTTGCAGCCCTCACATCAGTGTCTAAAATCTCTAACGGAGCCGGTAATCGAACCCGTGGCCTCCGGATGAGAGGCAGGTGCGCGTGTTTATATATATCTTGAAAAAGATAGTCTAATAAATGGATTGGCATTGCCTCCTACAGGGATATATAGAAAATCGGTTGTCATACCTTGAGGTAGTGTTGCCATGGAAACGGACTTGCGATTAGTTCATCAATCAGAGCTAAGATAGTTTTCTGGGAATATCTTTGAAACTGTTGGTTTTAGGGCCTTAAAATGTGGTTTTCGGCGTCCCGTAGGGACATACCGAGTATTGTTTCTCGCATCGAGGGGCGTAAAATGAGCTTTGCCCGGTCTTTATGCGACAACTTCGGTATTTTGTCCCGGTTGAGTATTTTTGGTGACTTTTCAGTTATGTTGCCCGATCCACGGAAACAATGATTTATTTCCGGTTGAAAGGCACCCTATATGTTATCCCAGGGCATAAGCTGTCTCCAGTTCAAATTTCATCCAAATCCGTCCAGCCGTTTTAGTGTAAAGAGGTAACAAACTAACACACAGACAGACAGACGGACAGACTTTCACAATTATAATATATATAGGGATTATTCAGTTGCAGTAGTTATTCAACTAGCGCTACTAGTCAAGATTTGATAGTTATGTGATTTTTGTCTGTTAAGATATTGATAGTGGATTTGTTGATATTTGTGATATTTGTGATTGTTATTAAATGTCTGGAGTGGATTCTGGACCTAGCTGATCGTTAGAGCGATGTGTGATCCATATCCAGGTAAGAGCCAACACTACTGCATGCACTGAACAACGTTCTAACAATCAGCTAAGTTCATAATCGACTCCAACCATTTAATAATCACAGATATCACACAAGCAAGAAAACTTGAAGGTCGATCAGCACTAACAATCTCTTAACAAAATAAATCATATATAACTAACAAATATTGACTAGTTGTGCTAATTTAATAACTTTTGCAACTAAATAAGAGTTTATATTGTAAATACTATCATCCATACTTGTAGACATACATTTAATACCCTGAGGGTAAAGGATCTGATGATCACTTGACGATCGAAACTGGTCTCTCTCTGTCTCAATCTGCGGTTAACAGCCGTGAGGCTGGTTGGCAGCACCTCACCATTCTTCCTCTTCCTCTTCAGTTCACAGTATGAGCCACAACCCATATCTTGCAGTATTTGACTCATGTACTCCAGTCTGGGTCTTCCTCTATTATTCTTGCCGTCTACTGTTCCTTCGATTACAATCTTAAGCAGTCCATTGTGTCCCGGTATGTGGCCCACGAGGTGATTCCGTCTTCTTTTTAAATATTTAAGGAGGCATCTTCTCTCTCCCACTCTTCTAAAGACTTCCTCATTTGTGACCATTTCTTTCCAGCTGACTTTCATAATCCTTCTATAGCACCAGGTTTCAAATGCTAGCAGTCTTTTCCCCTCTCTCTCTCTCTCTCCTTTTGCCCAAGATTCGCTGCCATATAGCGCAACACTCCATACATCGGTCTTCTACACTTGTTTCCTCACATCAGGACTTATGATCTTTCCAGTAAATAGGTTCTTCTTTTTATAGAAAGCGTTCTTGTCTAGGGCAATCCTACTTAATACGTATTTCTCTCCAAGTGTATTTACAAATCTCATGTAATTTTATTTTCAGGATTAGAGACACACCCATTGCAAGTTGGTACAATTTTGTTGACCGACTGAAAAACATTAAATTTTGAAGAAAGTGGAGACATGAAATATCCAAAGGAAAAGAAAACAAGTGAGGCCCACCCCAAAATCAATAGAAAATGAGAATATCTGGAATCTCTTTGCGTCCGCGAACACCGAACTCATTATCCATGAGCCTTTGAGATTTGACCTTTGTGTTACAACAGGAAGTTCCGTGACGAACTAAAGAGCCTAATTTTCTTAAAATTAAGATTCATGCCAATGATTAGTCTACAGTATATGAACGTATCTAGAATAATGACGAAATTAAGTTGGTAATATCGAAATGTCTAATTAATTCGAAATATACCTGGTATAATGTAGCCTAATAGACCACTACCGTTGGCAGCCCTAGTGACTGAATATATTCTTAGTTCCGTCTCTTAAGGTGCAGAATACAAAATTTGGTTGAAGTCCAATGGACGTTACATGCAGTTAGACATTGGATCTATCAGCATGCGTAAAAACATGTTGGCAACAATGTCATGCGTGTGCTGATCAGAAATAATCTAAAATATTATTATATCTTGTTGTGCCAATTTTGGATGAAATCCATTTGTTAGTATAGAAGTTACATGTATTTTAAAATTGGACCTATCAGCAGGCATAGAATCATGTTGGCAGCACTGACTTATATTAATTACTCCAAATTAATCTAGAATGTCAGGTGCTATATGTGTGCAAAGTATAGCGCTGTTGGGTTGTATACTTTCTGATATACTGATATTAGGATAAAACAATAGAGACAGCTTTTATTAACAGTTGGCAGCCCTGATTGCTCTTAAGAATTCTTATAGTCATATCTGTTATGTTACACATAGCACATACGAAATTTGGTTGAAATCTAATTGATAGTGTAGAAGTTACATGTATTTAAAAATTGGTCCTATCAGCAGGCTTAGAATCATGTTGGTAGAACTGACGTATATAAGTTACTCCAAATTAATCTAAAATGTCAGGTACTGTACGTGTGCATAGTTTAAAGCTGTCGGCTTGCATACTTTCTGATATATTGGTATTTGGATTAAAAAATAGAGAGAGAAATTATTAAGAGTTGACAGCCCTGATGGCTCTTAAAATATGCTCAGTCATATCTGATTATGTACACATCTTACATACAAAATTTGGTTGAAATCTAATTGATAGCGTAGAAGTTATATGCATTTAAAAATTGGACCTATCAGAAGGCATAAAATTATTTTGGCAACACTGTCATGTATGGCCTCCTGGAAATTAAACTGAAATAGCATTATCTATATGTGTGCCAATTTTGGAATAGGTCCCATGCATATCTTCCAAGATATCCTACAAGGAGCTCACATTTCTAGACTGGTTTTTTTTCAGCAGTTGATAGCACTGACATAATTTTCAAATATGGGCTTGAGATATCCCAGTATACGTCTTTACTCGAACTAAATTTGGTTTCGATTCGATTGCTGAAGCCGTTTAGGAGTTGATAGGGGGACACACACACAGCCAGACAGACAGACAGACAGACAGAAGGACAGACAGGCACACATTTTCCCGGATCGATCTCATAAGTCTACTTTTTCCTCATTTTTGCAAAATGTGAAAAGTAGGCTAAAAATAGAGTACAATGCGTTGCGTAGTGGGCTACCCCCACTCTGCCCCTGTAGGGCCTTTCAAAATAGACACCATAATGAAGAGAGTGTTGGCCGTTTGAAAAAATGAGAGTATCAAGAAAGGAAAGATGAGGGCCAATGGTAGGAAAACGAAGGACTCAACAGGTCTCCGATACCCTAATATAGTTTGGGTAGGAAGAGAACAATAGCTGACCAAGGGAGATCAATCTGATAGAGGAGCATGGCGTAAGTAATGGAAGCTGGAGTTCCGTGGTCACTAACCAACGTGTACTTCTTATTGTGATCTAGCGAGGGGCAGAATGGGTATGAAGAAGATCAAATCAGTAAGATTCCCCAAACACGAGAGAGGATACGGCAGAGCTTTGATCGCTTACAGTGCACAACATCCCCTCGGAGACCAATTGAAAAAAAATGGGAAGGTCCAATCTCCCGGGGGACTGACTTAAGAAAAGAAAGTGACAGGACGCTCGTTCAAAGCTTCCCGAGGGTGTTAGAGGCGGAGAAGTCGAAACAATAATCCGACCACGGAAATATGTAGACTATTGGGTCAGATAATCTCTTCAAAGATTTGTTATATCGGTGAAAATTAAGTCGTGTAGCCCACTAGCCTGACGCAAGTCTTCGAAATTGATATCACTTGGACGTCTTGAATGTCAGCGATACCGTTCCAATAATTCAGAACGGAATTCTATTTTTGACAGAGCGGGAAATCGAACTTCCGGAATGGCAACCATCAATACATACGACTACAAAATGTAGGTAAATGGTCTGTTGTGGGTCCGTAAAATTTACACTACTTGAGTGCCCAGCATGTAAGCGATACCGTTTCAGTACATCAAATCAGCATTATTTTGATGGATCTAAGTATCAGACCAAGGCCTCAGGAGCACCTAAGTAGAAAGTAGAAAATACATACCAAACAATTACCTTACGCGAACATAATCCACAGATTAGTCAGAGGTTTCGTTGTGTTTATATTGGATTTGAAGCAGAGGTTCAGACTGAAGTTCAGGGGTTCAATCGAAATCTTAACAAATGGAATCTTTCAGCTACGGTATGCCAAGCCATTTTGAAGAACGGCAAAGAATTAGAATTTTTGCACATGTGGAACACGAACCCACAACTTTTTTTATTTGTACATTGCTACACCACCTAGAAGCTAAATACGTCCATACGGTAGTGAAAAACCAATTTTGGAATTGTGATGTTATCTTTAAAATAAAAAATTATATCTTAGTTATTTTATTACCTGAAGCATAACATGAAGTCAAAAGATTCTCAGTTCAGTAATTTCCTTGTAGAATAACCAAGAATTTATTGCTCCTATATCAAGTACGTTGTAAAAAAAACTAGTGCACGTACAGAATATCATTTAGTGAAATTAAGAAATTTAAAAAAAAAAAGTCAACCCCTGGCACTATCCAGCCCATGACGGGCTAAGGCCGACCAAGCGACCGCTGCCCAGCCATTTGGCCTGCAGATATTGGGGTGACGCGTGATCAGCGCGTCGGGTCCCCTCGGCCGTTAATCTTGGTATTCGTGATCGGGGCGCTGTCTCACTGTCAGACAGCTACTCAATTGTCCTCACGAGGCTGAGTGCACCCCGTTCCAACCCTCACGTCAGTTTTAAAATTCCTGACGGAGCCGGGGATCGAACCCGGGGCCTCCGTGCGAGAGGCAGGCACGCTACCCCAACACCACGGGGCCGGCAAATTAAGAAATTAAGACTTTTAATTTTTCAGGTGCTTTATTTAGTTTGAATCACTCAATCAGTGTGAACACTGCACCATTGTGTATTCTTGGTATTCAAAGAGGGGCATATGACCTTGCTGCTGTGCCCCTTAATACACCAATAACTAATTAACTTAGTATTCACAATGTTAGGGGCTCTATTGATTCTGCTGTAGCTTGTCAAATGTTGGAGACTTAACAGCACATAGTATCTTCATTCCTTGAGATTTATTTAGAATAACGTTTCCTATTCGCGGAATGGCTTGTTAAGTGCCCGTTCAATGGCCACATTACTAGCTACATCATGTAGTTCACTAATGATGGTCATACTCAAGGCACTCAAATAAACTGGAGTCACATAGATAGGCTACCACTGATTCAGTAGGTCAAACGTTTATGAATAATACATTCGCTATAATTTTCTTGTAAAATTACGTTCGTTTTAAAAGATAAGAGTACAATAAAGCCTAAATTACTACAGCCATAATTTAGTGTTTCGTATTAAATTATTTGATTAAATTGTTTGACACAAGCCCTGATAATACAACAATTTAATTAGTTAACAAAGTAAATAGCCTACGTAGAACCAAGCATTATCCAATATGGTTAATGTTTCTGCCACATATTAGTGTTTCTTAAGAATGTTCATTCACTTATTTTAAAAATCTATATACATCCTTAATATGATAGAGTTGTTGGGCAATATTTAATGTTTCCGTCGTTTATTTCACCCCAGTGTTTGTGGCCCTATCCTTGTCAACCTCCCAAATCCAGACGATTCTTGTGACGTCACGAGTTCGTTTTAACTGTTTGATTGGTTGGTTCCTCAGTTTAGGGGCAGCGACAATGCGGTCATGTAGCCCCGTGTATTTTGGGTGTGTGTAGAATCTGTGAGTCGCCTCCGTAGCGTAGCGGACAGCATGGTTAGCTGCCGCCCCGGAGGTCCTGGGTTCGATTCCCGGCTCTGCCACGAAATTTGAAAAGTTGTATGAGGACTGGAACGGGGTCTACTCAGCCTCGGGTGGTCCAAATGAGTAGAGGGGGTTCGTTTCCCTCCTCAGCCATCCTCGAAGTGGTTTTCCGTGGTTTCCCACTTCGTCTTCGGGTAAATGCCGGGATGGTACCTACTGTAAGGCCACGGCCGCCTCCTTCCCTCTTCCTAGCCTATCCATCCTAATCTTCCACCCCTTCCCATCCCTCATGAGGCCCCTGTTCGCTTTGCAGGTGAGGCCGCCTGGGCGAAGTGCTGATCACATCTCCCCAGTTGTATCCATCCTGACCAGATGTTCCAAGCTCCAGGACACTGCCCATAGAGGCGGTAGTGGTGAGTTGTCTCGCTGAGTCCGTGGGAACCACCAACCTAGAGGGGTAAAAAATCTGTCTGATAACCGGTGTTAATTTTGATGACTGTATTAATGTGTGTTATTAGCCGACTTTCGATTTTTGCAAAAAATGAAAGTAGACTTATGAGATCAGCACAGGGCGTAAAGTGTGTCTGTCTCTGTGTGTGTATGTGTGTGTGTGAGTCTGTGTGTGTGTGTGTGTATGAGTGTGTGTGAGTCTCTGTGTGTGTGTGTGTGTGTGTGTGTCTCTGTGTGTGTACTCTGAATGTCTGTCCCCCCCCCCCTATCAATTCGAACACGGTGAAACCGAATTGAACGAAATTTGGTACAGAGGTAGAACAAGCAAAGGGCACCTCAGTGTCATGTTTTATATTGCCGCCATCTTTACTAAAACTGAATGGCGGCCACTCAAACGTTCAAAACGTAAAATCAAATAACGACTAACCAAATCATCCGATCTCTACCAAATGTGGTAACAACATACCTTCGTACAGGATGCGTCTTGTGACCAAACTACAAGGTCGTCCGCCATACCATTTCAGGATGGCGGCTGTGCGAATTATGCAAACTTTATAATCCATATCAAGGGACCCACCAGTTCCGATTATCGAGCCGAGAATCGTTTTAACTGTTCTAAAGGAAGAGGCACGTTCGAAATTAAAAGTTTATTTTGTAATACTATAGTGCAGACGTGATTTTAAAAAGCTGAGCCGTTTCAGTAATAAGACAAGATGGCAGCGGATATCTTGTGCCTGACTTATATTTCATTAATTTGAGTATGGCATGCAATATAGCGTACTGATACAAAATAAATAAACTTTGTATGAAATGCTTTATATATAAATAATATACTCCAGTGATGAAATCGTTTAGTATAAATCATTATTTGCTAACAAGTTCTATGTAAGTCATTTTATATAGAACGATATTCGTTGACACAATTAGCTCAGTGGTAGAGCGTTAGCCTATCGGTCAAATGCCTATGGTTCAAACCCGGTCAGAGCTAGGTTTTTTGCTTGAAATGTTATATGTTTATTGTTTTGTAATGACTCAGACGTTTTAAAATTAAGCGTTATATTGTGCATATTATGGTGAAAAATATATATTTAATTAAAACCTAATTCGCCAGCAGATTTACTCGAGACATCTAGCTGCCAAAAAGGTAACTGCACGCCGACCTACTTATTAACTTCCAGATTTTATTGAAAAGTTTCTTCTTCTGGCCGCTAGAATGCACTCGCTCTGTTAGGATTACATTGTTCGATATTTCACCACTAGATGTCACGACTAGTCTACGTGGGGCTCCATTGATTACTATACCATTGGCATTCAATGCGCATCGAATTTGAAGAATGACAAGATGATACTACGATACATTTTTACTTTTTATTTTAAAGGGTTTGTAACAGCCTATTTTGCGTTACTTGAAAATGTTATTTGAAGTAAAGAACAAAACGATTTCACATAGTAACTGAATTCAAGCCGTTGGTGTTAGTTCAGGTTATTAATTACTACTTTTATTTCAGGCAAATAGCAATCGAAAATATCCACTTAGTTTGTATACACACGTCTCTGTAGGGTCATGGAAAGATTTGTTAATTCAATTAGGGTTGTGAAAGTCATGCACAACCAGACGTGTAAAGACATGCCTCAACTCAAAGTTGGATGTTGCCCACGGCAGGTCGTATATGTAATAATGATAATAATAATAATAATAATAATAATGTTATTGGTTTTACATCCCTTTTAACTACTGCTGCTTTTAGAGACACCAGGGTGCCGGAATTTTGGCCCGAAGGGGATCTTTAACGTGCCAGTAAATGTACTGACACGGCTCCCTCGCATTTTTGCACCCTCAAATGCCAGCTGACTGCGCCAGGATACGAACCTGCAACCTAGGGCCCAGCAAGCGAGAACGTTACCGCTGAGCCACGCAGCCAGTCCGGTCGATTATGTCTCCAGATCCATAACATTCTTGATATACTTCTTATCTTTCTTTCTTTCTTTCTTCAATGATGGTAGCAGTTTTTATCTAGGTTGTGGCGTTTGGTAGAGGTAAATCGTTTCTATGGTCTTCAGCAAAGAATAGTTCTATTATACTCTTTGATAATAAAAACGAGTTATAACTATACTCATACATTTAGGAGAAAGTAGGCTATATGTTCTTTACTGAACATCTTGTCTGTAATTCAGATAAGGACTGCAGACGATCAATTTCAAGTAATCCCTACTTTTGCTACCAAGTGCTACCATCATCGACACCTGGCTGCAAACTTGGCTACTAGATGCCATCGCAATCTGCACCTGGTGACGAACCTTGGAAGTAATATAGCGTTAATCATATATAACCAACAAATTTTCGCTTCACAAAATTTTAGTTAGTGGAAAATTGTTTTACATGCCATAAACCATTGCAAGGGCCCGCCGGCTTTACAGTACTTCCCCTCCGAAGGAAGGCATTCTGAGGGATTGTTAACGCTCTTAAAGAAACCGACGACTTCGACCGCGTTTGACCCCACGATCTTGGGCATAGAAGCTCAGCATGCTACCAACTGCCACTGAAGCCGCAGATTTAACTGTTTAACTTTCTTGAAAGGTGTATAACGATCCCAGTATTCCTTATAGGCTAATGGTTTGGGCCAATAACCCACTGCTTCTCGCCTTGGAAAGCCACTTGTCATTGAGCATGTTCTTCTATTTACAGAGTATACGAAGTTTAATGTTTTTCAGTCGGTCAACACGATTGCACCCAATGTTGGTGGGTTATTCCCAACTCCTGAAAAAAAAATAGATGAGATTAATAAATACACTTTATTATATATTTATCTCATGTAATTTTTTTCTGAATTAGGGAATGACCCACTACAATTGGGTTCAATCGTGTTGACCAACTTAAAAAAATATTAAAATCGTTTACTAAGGCAACACTGAAAATGGCGTCAAACAACATAATGTTATAGAGTATATTTGAGTGGAACGTTTTTGCCAAAATTTGTACTCGTTTAGCACCACCCAGGGGACACGTACAGCTTAAGGTATGCTGCGGGCGTGAGTAACTTTTTTGTATGATAAAAACCCTCCAAAGACTCCACAAACAGATCTCATTTCAGTGGATCCCTTCTCATGTTGGAATAGCAGGTAATGAAGAGGCAGACAGATTAGCAAAGAAAGGTACCACACTACAACAACCTGTCAGTCAGACTGATTTTATGACAGCAAAAGGGATCTTGAAAAATACTATCAAAACAGGTATGAAGAAATTGCAAAGAAAACAGCAGAAGCAAATAATGGAAGGACATTGATGCTAAAAGGGATCAATATAAATTAACACCAAGAAGAGAAGCTGTAGCCTTCTTCAGACTTAACACTGGCCATGACTGCCTTGCAGCTCATCTGAAACGAATCAACATCTTGAGATCTGAAGAATGCACACTTTGTCACGAACCTGGAAGTAAAATGGATAAGGGGCACCTGCTACATTGCAACAAACTTGATGTGACTGCTAGAACTTCAGGAAACCTCACACAGCTCTATTGGAACGCAAGAAAGCTGATGGATTGGAATCCGGGCTAGCCATAGGAAACAGCAACAATATTTGAGTGGTGTTTGAAATTTTGGATTTGAGGAGCAATATTCTTCATTGTTTCGCGATATTTGTTCAGAAGGATTATGGTCTCATGTTACCTCAAATCCTTTCTATTCCTTCCTAAACCTCGATCGCTATCCATATAAAGATGCCCCATATTGTCACTTTCAAATGTGCTCTTGATACGATCTTACTTTCAAAAAACAACACCAAGCCATGTGTCTAACTTATTCCTCCACTGAAATCGGTCTGTTTGGAGGTTTAGTGAAATTGTGGATCATTCAGTGTTTAAATGAGAGCATAATATGTCCTTCCACATTAAAATCTCCGTTCCTCCAAAATGTTCACTTCACAGGTTTATCCACTAAATTCTTAAATTGTGTTACATTGTAAGTGAGCAAATCAATCGTAGGTTGTAAGAATTTATTCAAGGTTCAGTACTTTTTAGCCTATTTTCATTATATGAAAAAATAGACTTATGAGATCACCTTATGACCATGTGTCTGTGTGACGACTGGAGCGATTTCAATGAAACTCGGTAAGGTCATCGCACCATTTTGGCCGACCCCGACCGTGCCCTTCAAATTTTATTACGTCTCACCAATCCAACACGGCGAAATATTTCACCAGCTTTCAATATATCCGAAACTCTTACCGATATCTCCCTGAAATTTTGTACGGAGATAAAGGGCACTACTACAATTTCATCTATGAGTCTTTCAAAAACCTGTTAACTACAAAACGAACATGGCGGCCAAGCGAATTTGAAAGTTTTAAAAATAGACTTTTATCGCGATTTAATCAGCCAAACGCAATGAAACTTGGTACAGCGAATGTTTATACACATTGTAATGCACTCGCATCTAATTTAGTTAAATTGTTAACATAACTTCAAGATGGCGGCTATGCGAAATTTTAAAATCTCGGTTTTACTTCTCGTATCCTAATCATGCGATTGAAGTTTGAATACTATACGTACAGAATAATCTTCATGTAACAGTACATACAGTAACTCTAATACCTACATATATAAAAATCCAACATGGTTACCATCCGAAATATTTGACGGTTCTCAATATACAGTATACGAATCTATTACAGCAATCAAACTGAAATTGTGTGTGTTGATAGAGGCAATTAACGTACGAGTAAGTAGGATATATGAAAATAGACTTTAGTTCTTCACAGAACTACATGTTTTCTTTCACGGTGTCCAGACAGTTCCCCCACACTGACACTTCCACACACTGCAAAAAATACTGACACTTCCCCACAGCCCTTGGACATGGCTACCTGTTTAATGTCTCAGAAATAATCTCGACTGACATTTCCACACCACCACCAAGGCTACTGTGAAAACGATCCAGTTGAGGACATAAATGTGGATTTTGAAGCTGCTGGAATTTATTCTCTGAAACACGTATTTCCAACAAATAAAATACATGGCTGTCATTTTTACATGACAAAATGCTTATGGAGAAAAGTACAGGATCTCGGATTGTCGGTGGAGTACCGAGAGGATAACGAAATCAGCCTTCATGTCCGTATGTGCGCAGCACTTGCGTTTTTAATGCCTGAAGATGTGCTCGATGGATGGGTGGAAATACACTCTCAAGCTCCAGAAATTCCCAAACTTAGCCAGTTTTTTGACTACTTCGTTGAAAACTGGCTAGATAACCAAGACATTCCAATCGAGGTGTGGAACTTCCACCAAGCACGACACAGGACAACGAATGCTGTTGAGGGCTGGAATAACCGACTCAACAACCTCACCCCAAATTAAAAGAGGTTGTCAAAGTGTTGAAGACGAAAGCTAAGAAGACAAACTGCACATTTGTAAAGGCCGAGCTCAACATGGAAGGAAAGAAAGAAGACGAAAATATGTCAAACTGGACGGACGGATTGAGAACATTCAGAAAAAGTTCGAAAATGACACACACACACAAAAAAAAAAGTTTTCTGAATGCAGTTGCCTATTCAGAGAAAATGGAGTAGATTAATATTATTGTTGAACAGAAAAAAGTACAAAACAACTGACGAAGCCTAGAAAGCTGATTTTAAACACGCCAAAATTATAACAATACCAAAATGACCGGTATTGTTATTATGTAGCCAGTCCACAGCCTGGATAAAGTGTGATGGAAATCAGACTCTGCATTTATTTTATTTTGATGGAAATTACACTACATCACAATGATATTTCCGAGACCGTGTTAGTAATGAAGTACATAGACCGAACGCTTTTCTTCACTCCAAAGGAGTATTATGTTAAGGTGCATCAGGCGCGGATCTAGTGTTTGGCTTTTGGGCGGGGGGGGGGGTCACAGAACCGAAATTGTTAAGAAAAATGGTATCACTAACAACGCAATCACAAAATAACCAAACGTACAAAACCAGACCAATTTTTTTGCAAGCTACATGGATAGAAATTTGATGCGTTTAGCGCACCAAAAAATATTCGTACAAATTGCAACGGCGTGTTTTGCGACTTTTACATCGAGCTTCGAGAAAAGTATCAAGGTACGTTACAGTTTCGGCAAGTAGAGTAGGTACCGACAAAGGGAGAAAGTCACAGCTTAAATTGACAACCAAGCTTGAAGTTTGGACATCGGCAAAAATTTTTGGTGCGAAAAAAGCCCCAAATTCCTATCCGTGAATTGATGCACATTCATCGTGACATCACTATTGAACCCATGGGCCATAGGGTCCATGACGGTCGAATCCATGTCCTTAAGGAAGAAATGAAAGAAACGTATAGTTTCTTAAAGGAACGGAGAGAGATTTTAAGCCAGGAATATAGCTTAACATTGTGCAAGCGACTAGGGACAGATGTTCCTTAGATGAGATCACCCCACTCGACATTTCAGAGAGGGCTGGTCACGAGTATTAATAACTGAGTGGAATTTTCCACCGTGATAGAAAGAGAAGCCTGAATCGGAATTCAAGCTGACGTTGCTGGATTTTGACAACGTCGCATATGCACCAGAAGAGGAATAATTAAAATTAACACGTTTCCAAGCCAATCATGCAGTTCACGACAGACTCCGTGAGGGGAGGTGCTGTATCACATCACACCGAATGCAGTATTCAGACAGCCAGAGGGCACGTCACTGTGTCACATCGCATGCAGTCCTACGAGCATTCCGTGAGGGGAAGTGCTGCTCCACGACGTAGAAGTAGTCATTCCGACAGTCCGTGAAGGGACGTAACTCTGCGTTACATCGATAACAGCTACCAGTACTCCTTGAGGGGAGAAACGCTGTTTTACACCGCCGAAGTAAGATCTGATAGCCACAGGCGTCACAGTAGTAACGACTTGCTTGCCTCCATAAGGAGCAGTCAAGACAAAATTTTAAAGTATCGCCGCAGTGAAGTATTAGGAAAATCCTAATTATAGGATTTAGGCCGACGGTATACAAGTTAAAGTGAAAATTCGCAAGATATAGTCAGAATAGGCTGCGAACGTCGGACTTAAAGGCGATAGGTCGCTAAATGTACGAACGAATAGATCATAACGTACGGAAGTATCGTACCAGACAGATAAACTGTTATTTAAATTGAAGAAACCTAAAAAGGAAGAACAGAATAAGGTTCGAACGTAGGAGTGTTAAAACAGTTCAAATAGATAGAATAGGAGACTATAAATATTAGCTCCAGAAAGCAGGCGAACAATTCTAATAGTACTAGAATCAAGAAGTGCTAGCTGCTAGAAACTAATTCTATAGGTCTTAGAGGAGACCTCGATTCATATAGACTTTCGTTAGGATCGATAGACAGATCTGCAGAGAAGCCGTTCAAGCTAGATAAATAGCCGGTTATCCAGGATAGGAATAGCAGAATTGAACTCCAGGGAACAGTAGATGTTTCGGGACTTTCGCATTCTTCAGAATAGGAAGCCGACATCGGATAAATTCCACCCTTGGAAACGGGAATTTAAGAAGATCACGTGTGAGAGGCTCAGAAACACGGCCTAGTGATCGTTGTGAAGTGTAAAATAATCCAGATTGTGTGTTAAATAATATTTGTAGTGTTTATTATGTGTTCAAAAGGGACACATCAGAATATAAAAATGTCGTCAATATTAAGTGTTTTAGATATATGTTTGTTTGTGTTTTTACGTAAGATGAATACCTTTAATATGGTGTAAAAAGTTCAAAGTGGGCCCAAAAAATGAAACACCGCACCAGATTTAAGATCAGGGGATGATCTGGAAAATATGTAAGTACTAAATTCATTTTTATTTTGGTGTCAGAAATTGATTGTGTACAAAACCCACCGGAGTTTTGGAGTGAAAGGGATGTGTTTTAATAAATAAATACTGAATAATCAAGAACACGGTCTGAACAAATATAAAATAAATAGAGAAATTATGAATAATTATGTAAAGAATAAATCCCGTAGAGGTAATATGTGAATAAAGGGTTAATGTATTTAACAAATGTCATAAGAGCAAGCGAAATATCATTTAATTATCATGAAAGACATTGAAATAAAGTAAAGTTGAGATATGAAAGAAATAGCTTTTGAGCTTGTCTAAAGAATAAAGATAATAATAATAATTAAATATGGAAATGTTAAATAAAAATCAAATAAATTGATATGAATATAAGAACGTTAAGCCTTAACGTATGTGTAAAGATGAGGTTCAATGGAATATTTTAAAACAGGGAGCGATTTATCGACCATGGAAAGATTAATATGTGAATTAAAATAATATGAATTGTTACTAAAGAGATTTTATCAGTTCTTGGGAAGGCATTTTCGGCTTAAAATAATGCATAGCGCATAATGAGCGCAAATATAATATTAAAGTGTCACGCTAGGAAAGCGTAGTGGTTAAATACTTGGTACATTACTTATGGAGGGTAGTTGATTGCAGTGAATTGATAATTGTGTAAGTCCTCTATTAGTGACTTAGTATCACGAGGCATTGTGTATGTATTTAAAAAAGGGAGCTAATATATGGTATTATTGAGCGTATGTCATTGGGCCACGGCCGACTCTAAATCGCATTTTGTATAAGCCCTCTGTTTGGGATTGGTTCCCGAGGCACCTGAAGAGATTCGAATGCAGGATCTTCTTATGATAAAAGCCCCTGTAATTCTCCGTCGTCGTATGTGTATTTAATCTTCCCAATCAATGAGGACCCTCTCATAATTAATAAATGCCAAGGATACGGAAATGGTCTTTGAACCAAAGAATAGTTGTTTGAATGTTACGGTACAGTAAAGCCCGGTCTCCCCAGAACTGGATAGAATGAGAAGGTTTGTTTTGAAAGCCTTGATAATAAGCTAAAGTTGGGTCAGACAGGATGTCTCCGCCACCCTAACGTGTCATAAATCGCACCCCATGTAGTAGAGACTAGCTCTTTTAAAAGCGAGGGGGAACAGAGACCGTCTCGTAAGCTGTTGCAAAGAGAAATAAATACACCAGGAGTGTTTAAAGTTGTTAACGACCCGGGCGTTGAACCGAGGTCCTTAAAGATGGATATTTCGTTTGCCGGTTCAGATCGTAGTTTCTTATATGACAATGGTCTATTAAGACATAAGAGATAAATAACAATCCCTAATGTAATAATGTATGGACGTGGGATTCCACGAGTTGATTGAAGGCAACTGAGTTCGGGAGTAACTATAGTTTTTTGACTGTGTCAAGTACCTTCACGCTCTGGAGTACACAATTGATTTTCTGATTACCTTAATATATTTGTGAAATAAAGAGAGATGATAACAACTGAATGTGTGGACATGCCCAAAATATTGAATTAGATAATTCACATAGATTTTAAATATAATTATATATTGTTTTTGAGAAATAAGAAAATATAAAAGCTAGTGTTTGAGGTGTACAAGAATGACACCATAATAATGTAAATGCATGGAGCCAAAGAGCTCGGAGTTATGTAAACTTTATGTTAGTGCTTTATGGAAGTGAGACTAGGTAAGAATTGTTGGTTTATGTGGAAACCACAGGTTTTGAATACAATATTTGTTTATTTTATTTGTGATCCCTTGTTCATTTGGAACAAGCAGTTGATATTTGGGTCAGTAATTAAATTGTTTAAATGTTTGTAGCGCCATTAATTTTATTAATTAAATGTGTTTAAATAGGAGTTGATTTTGTTGTTATTTTTGCAAGTGTATCCTCTAATTAATCCAAATATGTGAGTCACAGGGTGGGGGAACTTACCGCTGCCCCGAAATCCCGAATTGAGCTACGCTGGTATACTGTGATTGGCATATTTCTTGCTAAATGGGCACAGGGGGATATATAAATACTGTTCTGGATTAATAACTAGAGGAACACTTAAGTCGGTCATATCATGTAAAATTAAAGTAATAATAGGAATAGCTACAACGTAAAATATTAACTGACCGCATGGGTCCCTGGAAACTCATACCGAGCAGCCCTGAAATATTATATTATAAACCCCCTAGCAAACGACAAACTCTTTTTGGCGCCCAGTACGCAGGGATGAGTTTTCCTAGGGAAAACCCGAGTTTTTCTCGAAAAATCAAAATTTTCATTTTTGAAAAAAATGGTTTTTCGAAATTTTGAATTTTAAATACTTCCATAAAGGTTTATGAAACTGAATAAAAGTAGTAAAAGGGTACGTTGTAAGTGAATACCCGTACCAAAGTAATATTTTAAAAGAAATTGGGACACACCGATTCAGAGTATCATCTCTCAAGCATGTACTAGTGCGGTGGCATTAGTGGCCCACTGTATTTTTATATTAGAAAAGATGGTGACGATGATGGAGTTAAAGGAGTGTTTGGATGAACATTTCCAAAAGAATAGGGACGAGATAATAAAAATAAGTACGCAAAGTACGGAAGATGCAAAAAAGGAGAATAGGGAAGAGAGGCAGGAACTTTTGAACGCTTTAAAAGCCGATAGCAATGAGAAGTTGGAGGCCATAAACAATAAATTGGGAACAATAGACAATACATTGGGTCTCCAAAAGGATGAAAATAACAAAGTGTTCGAATCCATAAATGAGAGTTTGAATAAGTTGGATAGCCAACAGACTGAAAATAACAAAGTGTTCGAATCCATAAATGAAAGTTTGGAGTCAATAAAAACTTATAGTGCTAATATGGGAACCAAATTAGAAGCCATCGAAGTTAACTGTGTAAAAATGAACGATGAATTGAAGACTGAGATAGAGGGCAAATTGAATAGTATAAAAACAGAAAATTCAGATCATTTGTCAGCACAATCCAGGGCTTTGGAAGATAAACTAGGAATAATGGAAGGGAAATTTGAAAACGAATTACATTCCTTTCAGGAGAAGATTATAGGTGATAATTTCTTGAAAAGTCAAGCCATGAACACTAAACTAGAGGCCATGGAGACTAAAATACAAGGTAATATAAATGAGAAATTAGAAGGGATAATGAATGACAAGTTTCAAGGTTTTGACACTAAGTTGGAGACTAAGCTAAGTGAAATGAAAGAGGAAAGTAAAGGATTTTACTCAGGAATACAAGTCCAAATAGAGACTATGAACAAAAATAGTATAGAATCCAAAAAGGAGTGCCAAGATAATTTTAAAAGTATAGGGAATAAAATTGATACCATGGAAAATAAATTTGGTTCTATAGAAACTAAATTAAATAGCATGGAAGAATCTTGTAAAAAAAATGTAAAGGCATGTGAGGAAAAACTTGTAACCCAGATCCAAGGTGTGCAGAAAAAATTGGAAGCTCAGATAAAATCTAACAGCGATATTTGTGAGGCCTCCCGGGAGGAAATAAAACAAAGCGTGAATAAGCTAGGAACCCGATTTGGAAAGGTGGAGGAGAAAGTAGGGACCCTCGAGAACAAAATTGGTGTAGTTCAGACGGAGGTAACTGAGATGAAAAATCAAAATCTAAAGGACGTTAAGGAGATGAAAGATCAAATTGATCATTTTACCGGGCAGGTAGATGAGAATCTGAAGACATACGAAACGAAAATAGATCAAAGATTAGGTGTATACGAGGGGCATCTCCAGAGTGAACGAAAACAACGAGAGAACGAAAGTAAGGAAAGTACCCATAAAATAAATGAAATAAGTCAGGGTATTATTGAGGTTCAGGAAACCATCGGAACATTAAAGGTTCATGTAGGAAAAACCAATAAGGAAATTAGTCAGGTCCAAGATGAAATGATGAAATTGTATAAGAGTCAAGAAAAGACTGAGGGAAGGCTTGAAGGAATGAAAATAGATATGGTCAAAGGACGAAAAGAAGTGGATAAGCAAATAAAGGAGATACGAGAGGGCCTGGAGACCATAGGTGACGTTAAGCCAGAAATTATAGACCAACATGCTAAGATCATTAAGAAAGAGGTAGAAGACCAAATAAATGAATTCAGGGATAGCTTCAAGGATGAGAAATTCCACTTCCAAAAGGTAGAGGAAGATATTAAAAGGAATCAAGAAAGAATTCAAAATGAATTAAGATCCCGATTGGAGAGGACGGAACTTAAGAATAGTCAAATGGAAATCCAACTCATGGCAAATGAAGAAAGTGCCCGAAGAGAAAGGAAGTTAGAATTCGAAAATCAGGAGGAGTTTCCAAAGACAGGATGGGTAGATTCCCGTGAACAAGGCACAGATACGGAGAGGGACTTAGGAGGGGAGAGCCCTTATAAGATCCCAGGATATCCAATGGCGATGTCAACCCCGTACACAAATCAGGCAAATGGCCAAATCATAAACATTATTAAATCCAATGAGGATAGACCAGTAAAGTTTACGGGTAATAACATGTCTATTACTCCAAAATACTGGCTAAAAGAAGTGGCAGAGTATCTAAATGAAATGAAGGTTCCTCAGGATCGGAGACTGAGAGCTATTGAAAAGCTGTTGGCAGGTGATTGTCTCACCTGGTTCAGAAGCTTCAGATACACTTTTGATACGGTGGAAGGCTTTAGGGAAGCATTTTTAAAGCGATATTGGGCAGCAGATGTCCAAGAAAATTTAAGGCTAGATCTGTACTCTAGGAAGTACAGCACCAATGCACCCACTAAATACTCGGAATTTTTCACCGCTCAGCTGTGTAAATTCCGCGAATTGGATATTGCTCCGGCAGAAAACGACCTGTGTGCTGCCATTGCGAGACAGCTTCCGTATGAGATTCAGAGGCTGTTAATCTCATCCAAAGCCAGAAGTGCTGTGGAAGTGGAAAGCGTATTACGTCAGTTAGATATGACGACTTCGCACGTAACACCTAGGCATCAGAGACAAACTGAGCAAGTACACATGGCCAGTAGTCAGAAAACTGGAGAAAAACCAGCGACCAGGAATCAGTCCACCAGTACGGATACTCAAGGACGAGATCGAGAGTATGGACACCAGGAGCCTAGAAGGATACAGCCATATTACAGGGGAGGATATCGAGGAAGAAATCCTAGAACGACGGGTTACAGGCAACAGGAAAGCCGACCCTATAACAATAACCAGCAAAGGCCGGACAACAGAAAGAAATGGGAGAATTATCCCAGGAGAAATGTAAGGCCAGACGATAGGGATGATGAATATCGGGCCGAAATAGAAGAAAGATATCAGGAGAGTCTTCGTTACATGAACGAAAGACCAGATGAACCTGATAGGCGAAAAGTCCGTTGGAGTGAGGCAATCAAGAACCGGAAATCACCCGACCGACTAGACGGAGCTCAAAGCTTGGAACTACAAGCTCAGCTAAAGAATGAGGGAAAAGGGAGCCCTCAGGATAAAAAAAACTCCAAATTTAAATTGTCAAAAGTGGAAACATACCAGGAGCTGGGAGGAAGTAGAAATTGTAAATTGGATAGCCAGGCCAGATGAACTAATTAACGAGGATGTGGAAGGAATCCCACCTGTTAAAAGAGAACTACCTATAATTATGCTTAGGATAGAAGGATTACTGGTCAGAGCATTGATTGATACTGGATCCACAATAAGTCTAATTACACAAACCCTTTTAAATGAATTGGAAACAAGGGGCCGAGTACTAAAGATTCCCACATCAAGTGTAAAGATTAAGGGAATTATCCCTGAAAAATCTTTGACATGTAAATTTCAGGTATACATTGATTTAATCATGGGTAACGCTGAAATTTCGCAGTGCTTTTTGCTGGTAAATCAATTACCGTATAATGTCATATTAGGTATTGATTTTATCCGTGAGAAAAAACCTAGCGCAAAACTGCATCAGAATTCAAAGAGAGGATGTGGATGAGCAAAACATTAACCTACAGGATCAGGAGGCGAAAATAGCAGAACAGGTATGGCATATGGAAGAAGTGATTGAGGAAGATTATAAGGACATAGAAAGGATATTTGAAGTCCTCAACATTGAACTCGAAGATAATGTGGAAAATGAGTTCGAGACCAAACTGTCAGGAAAAGTGGAGGAAGCTAAAGTCAGCCTCGAAATTAAGGAACAGTTAAAGAAATTATTATTGGATTATAGGGACGTATTTGATTCCAAGCCAGGGAAGATTGAAAATTTTAAATACGCGTTCCAAGTCAACGATTGGGCACCGTTCAAACAAAAACCATACCCGGTTGCGGAAAAACATTACCCACAAACCAAGAAAACACTGCAGGAGATGATGAATGCAGGTGTTATAGAAAAGATGGCGACACCATATGTTAGTCCATTAGTGATTGTGAGTAAACCGGATGGCTCAGTAAGGGTGTGTTTAGATGCCAGAAATCTAAATGCAAAAATTATACCAGAAAATGATTCGGCACCACCCATAAAAGAAATACTGAGGAAGTTTAAAGGCAAGAAGATTTTTACAAATATTGACATGACTTCTTCGTATCATCATCTCGAACTGGAAGAGAAAACCAGCTTGTTGACTGGATTTCAGTTCGATCAACAAACATACTGCTTTAGAAGATGTCCGTTTGGATTAAAGACTGCAGGATCGGCATTAATAAGAGCGCTGGATCGAAACCTGTCAGAGGAAGTGAAAGAGTGCACTATCCGATACGTAGATGACATTTTGCTTACCTCGGGGAACATTGAGGAACATTTAGTTAATTTGAAGAAATTATTAGAAGACCTAAGAAGGGCAAATTTTAAGATAAATTTAAAGAAGTCGAACTTCTGTCAAAGGCAAGTGACATTTTTAGGGCATGTGATTGACAAGGATGGTGTTAAACCAAATCCATGCAAATTGGAATCGATAAGGGATTTTCCAAGGCCTTTGAAAGTGAAGAACGTTCGCCAGTTTTTGGGTTCTTCTCAGGACATTGTCCATCATACACCAAAACTGTTGCACCACTACAGGACCTTCTGAAGAAGGGGGGCAAGTGGAAATGGACGGAGGAAGCAGAAAAGGCAGAAAGAACTTGGCATTCGTGGAGGCCAAGGAAATGCTCTTAAATTACGTGAAGCTAGGATATCCTGATTTTAATCAGAGATTTATCATTCAGACAGACGCATCCCAGATTGGAATAGGGGCAATGCTATATCAGGAGAACCCGGAAAACCCTGATAAGAAGAACTATCTAGCTTTCACAAGTAGGAGACTGAAACCACACGAGAAAAATTATACGATCAGCGAGATCGAGCTGTTAGCGATATTGCACGCGTTGCAATATTGGCGGAAGATCGTATATGGGTTTCAGGTCATTCTAAGGACGGATCATAAAGCC
This sequence comes from Meconema thalassinum, assembly GCA_946902985.2. Taxonomy (NCBI): domain Eukaryota; kingdom Metazoa; phylum Arthropoda; class Insecta; order Orthoptera; family Tettigoniidae; genus Meconema; species Meconema thalassinum. The sequence goes on along the minus strand of OX336388.2, from coordinate 577,257,579 downwards.
TTAACTTTTTTGATGAAGACTGATTTATCCAGTCAAAGGTTGATGCGTTGGGCTTTATATATTCAACAATTTGATGTCAAGATAGAGTACTGCCCAGGAAAAGAAAACATAGTTCCAGACTACTTAAGTAGACAGCCAGAGTCCATAGAAGAGGAAGTAATGGCTATAGATTTGGAAGATAGGGATCAGCGTACTCTTAATGAGTTAAGAAGCATTAGTCAAAGACAACGGGAGGATCCATGGATGAACATGCTCATATCATTCCTTGAGGGAAGCTTGATAAGAGGAACACCAGCGTACACGGAAGCTGAGAAGATAGCACAAGACTACACGTTTTATAATGGGTTATTATATAAGTTTGTGGACTCTGACCATACGAAATTAAGGATTGTTGTACCTGCAATTTTGCAGAGGAAAATAGTATGGTTAGCCCATAGATCGTTCGGACATATGGGAGTCGACAAAACAGTCTCGATGCTGAAAGAAGCATTTATATGGCCGAGACTGAGAGAAACTGTAAGGGACACGCTAAAGACATGTGATTTATGTCAAAGGATCAAACCTAATGCATTTCTAATGAGACAGAAGCCTATACCATTGTTGCCCGAAAGGCCCGGCCAAATCATATCTATTGATAATTTTGGACCTTTGCCAAAGGCAAGAAGAGGAAATCGACACATAATGGTGGCTATGGATGTCTTCACTAAAATGGTTGTCCTTGCTCCCATACAGAAGACTAGTACCAAACAGGTGTTAAAACGACTTAAAGAAAAAGTGATACCGATTCTGGGGAAACCTGAGAATTTGTTGTCGGATCACGGCAGTTGTTTCACCAGTGTAGAGTTCAGACGAGAATTAGAAAGACTTGGGATACGTCAAATTTTGTCAAGTATTCGCCATCCTGAGGCAAACCCTGTAGAGAGAGTTATGAGAGAAACGGCCAAGTACTGTAGAATATACTGTGCCGAAGAAAATTGGAAGTGGATAGATATTTTGGATATTATTGAATTTTGTATAAATAATACAATCCATGAATCCACAGGAGAGATACCCATAACGTTACATCGGAATGAGCAACCAGAAAGACCTTGGAATCTGGTAATCCCTAGACCAGCAGACGCTCAGCCGGGAAGAGATGTACGAATTAGGAGAGCCTTTGAGCATCTAAAAGCTCAAGCCGACAGGAGGCAGAGAAGAAATAGGCATAAGAGGTATCATCGACCATTATTAGCAGGAGAAATGGTGTTAGTGAAAAGACCAGCCATTTCGGCTCCAGGGAACCGCGTGTACAAGAAGTTCCAGAAAATGTACCACGGACCATATCAGATAATCAGAGATTTGAGGAATAACGCATATAGAATTCGGCATTGTGAAACGGATCACGAAGTGACCATGAATTCAGCAAATTTGAAATTATATTACCCTCCCGAAGAGTTTGATGAAGAAAATGAACAAGCCCTGGTCATGGAAACATTTAGAGATGAATCCGCTTTTGACATAAACAAGAATGAGGAAGAAATAGAAAATAGAGTTCAAGCATTCGAGTGCGAATGCGAATTGGAGAAAGTATATTGGGAAATTAAAGAAATAATTGAATTTATTGAAGAAGAAAATTCCAATTTAAGAAAAGAAAATGATGAAATAAGGAAACGGGTAGGGATAGACCAAACCCGTAAGGGAGAATGAGGTTCTGGGAACTTAAAGTCCAGACAAATAAAGAAAGAAAGAAAGAAAGGGTAGGGACAGAGCATACCCGACCTACACAATTAGTGGTAGGAACCTTAAGAAAATAAAACAACAGTAAATACGGATGACGTTATGATGGATTCGACGGAAAAGAAATACAAATAAAATTGAAATAAATTTCCTCAAAATTTTCGAAAATTTATTTACCTAAGGAGGGGAGAGATGAACCCATGGGCCATAGGGTCCATGACGGTCGAATCCATGTCCTTAAGGAAGAAATGAAAGAAACGTATAGTTTCTTAAAGGAACGGAGAGAGATTTTAAGCCAGGAATATAGCTTAACATTGTGCAAGCGACTAGGGACAGATGTTCCTTAGATGAGATCACCCCACTCGACATTTCAGAGAGGGCTGGTCACGAGTATTAATAACTGAGTGGAATTTTCCACCGTGATAGAAAGAGAAGCCTGAATCGGAATTCAAGCTGACGTTGCTGGATTTTGACAACGTCGCATATGCACCAGAAGAGGAATAATTAAAATTAACACGTTTCCAAGCCAATCATGCAGTTCACGACAGACTCCGTGAGGGGAGGTGCTGTATCACATCACACCGAATGCAGTATTCAGACAGCCAGAGGGCACGTCACTGTGTCACATCGCATGCAGTCCTACGAGCATTCCGTGAGGGGAAGTGCTGCTCCACGACGTAGAAGTAGTCATTCCGACAGTCCGTGAAGGGACGTAACTCTGCGTTACATCGATAACAGCTACCAGTACTCCTTGAGGGGAGAAACGCTGTTTTACACCGCCGAAGTAAGATCTGATAGCCACAGGCGTCACAGTTGTAACGACTTGCTTGCCTCCATAAGGAGCAGTCAAGACAAAATTTTAAAGTATCGCCGCAGTGAAGTATTAGGAAAATCCTAATTATAGGATTTAGGCCGACGGTATACAAGTTAAAGTGAAAATTCGCAAGATATAGTCAGAATAGGCTGCGAACGTCGGACTTAAAGGCGATAGGTCGCTAAATGTACGAACGAATAGATCATAACGTACGGAAGTATCGTACCAGACAGATAAACTGTTATTTAAATTGAAGAAACCTAAAAAGGAAGAACAGAATAAGGTTCGAACGTAGGAGTGTTAAAACAGTTCAAATAGATAGAATAGGAGACTATAAATATTAGCTCCAGAAAGCAGGCGAACAATTCTAATAGTACTAGAATCAAGAAGTGCTAGCTGCTAGAAACTAATTCTATAGGTCTTAGAGGAGACCTCGATTCATATAGACTTTCGTTAGGATCGATAGACAGATCTGCAGAGAAGCCGTTCAAGCTAGATAAATAGCCGGTTATCCAGGATAGGAATAGCAGAATTGAACTCCAGGGAACAGTAGATGTTTCGGGACTTTCGCATTCTTCAGAATAGGAAGCCGACATTGGATAAATTCCACCCTTGGAAACGGGAATTTAAGAAGATCACGTGTGAGAGGCTCAGAAACACGGCCTAGTGATCGTTGTGAAGTGTAAAATAATCCAGATTGTGTGTTAAATAATATTTGTAGTGTTTATTATGTGTTCAAAAGGGACACATCAGAATATAAAAATGTCGTCAATATTAAGTGTTTTAGATATATGTTTGTTTGTGTTTTTACGTAAGATGAATACCTTTAATATGGTGTAAAAAGTTCAAAGTGGGCCCAAAAAATGAAACACCGCACCAGATTTAAGATCAGGGGATGATCTGGAAAATATGTAAGTACTAAATTCATTTTTATTTTGGTGTCAGAAATTGATTGTGTACAAAACCCACCGGAGTTTTGGAGTGAAAGGGATGTGTTTTAATAAATAAATACTGAATAATCAAGAACACGGTCTGAACAAATATAAAATAAATAGAGAAATTATGAATAATTATGTAAAGAATAAATCCCGTAGAGGTAATATGTGAATAAAGGGTTAATGTATTTAACAAATGTCATAAGAGGAAGCGAAATATCATTTAATTATCATGAAAGACATTGAAATAAAGTAAAGTTGAGATATGAAAGAAATAGCTTTTGAGCTTGTCTAAAGAATAAAGATAATAATAATAATTAAATATGGAAATGTTAAATAAAAATCAAATAAATTGATATGAATATAAGAACGTTAAGCCTTAACGTATGTGTAAAGATGAGGTTCAATGGAATATTTTAAAACAGGGAGCGATTTATCGACCATGGAAAGATTAATATGTGAATTAAAATAATATGAATTGTTACTAAAGAGATTTTATCAGTTCTTGGGAAGGCATTTTCGGCTTAAAATAATGCATAGCGCATAATGAGCGCAAATATAATATTAAAGTGTCACGCTAGGAAAGCGTAGTGGTTAAATACTTGGTACATTACTTATGGAGGGTAGTTGATTGCAGTGAATTGATAATTGTGTAAGTCCTCTATTAGTGACTTAGTATCACGAGGCATTGTGTATGTATTTAAAAAAGGGAGCTAATATATGGTATTATTGAGCGTATGTCATTGGGCCACGGCCGACTCTAAATCGCATTTTGTATAAGCCCTCTGTTTGGGATTGGTTCCCGAGGCACCTGAAGAGATTCGAATGCAGGATCTTCTTATGATAAAAGCCCCTGTAATTCTCCGTCGTCGTATGTGTATTTAATCTTCCCAATCAATGAGGACCCTCTCATAATTAATAAATGCCAAGGATACGGAAATGGTCTTTGAACCAAAGAATAGTTGTTTGAATGTTACGGTACAGTAAAGCCCGGTCTCCCCAGAACTGGATAGAATGAGAAGGTTTGTTTTGAAAGCCTTGATAATAAGCTAATGTTGGGTCAGACAGGATGTCTCCGCCACCCTAACGTGTCATAAATCGCACCCCATGTAGTAGAGACTAGCTCTTTTAAAAGCGAGGGGGAACAGAGACCGTCTCGTAAGCTGTTGTAAAGAGAAATAAATACACCAGGAGTGTTTAAAGTTGTTAACGACCCGGGCGTTGAACCGAGGTCCTTAAAGATGGATATTTCGTTTGCCGGTTCAGATCGTAGTTTCTTATATGACAATGGTCTATTAAGACATAAGAGATAAATAACAATCCCTATTGTAATAATGTATGGACGTGGGATTCCACGAGTTGATTGAAGGCAACTGAGTTCGGGAGTAACTATAGTTTTTTGACTGTGTCAAGTACCTTCACGCTCTGGAGTACACAATTGATTTTCTGATTACCTTAATATATTTGTGAAATAAAGAGAGATGATAACAACTGAATGTGTGGACATGCCCAAAATATTGAATTAGATAATTCACATAGATTTTAAATATAATTATATATTGTTTTTGAGAAATAAGAAAATATAAAAGCTAGTGTTTGAGGTGTACAAGAATGACACCATAATAATGTAAATGCATGGAGCCAAAGAGCTCGGAGTTATGTAAACTTTATGTTAGTGCTTTATGGAAGTGAGACTAGGTAAGAATTGTTGGTTTATGTGGAAACCACAGGTTTTGAATACAATATTTGTTTATTTTATTTGTGATCCCTTGTTCATTTGGAACAAGCAGTTGATATTTGGGTCAGTAATTAAATTGTTTAAATGTTTGTAGCGCCATTAATTTTATTAATTAAATGTGTTTAAATAGGAGTTGATTTTGTTGTTATTTTTGCAAGTGTATCCTCTAATTAATCCAAATATGTGAGTCACAGGGTGGGGGAACTTACCGCTGCCCCGAAATCCCGAATTGAGCTACGCTGGTATACTGTGATTGGCATATTTCTTGCTAAATGGGCACACTATAGACATCGATTCGGTAATCACAAGGTCTGCTAAACAAAATAGACGAGTTGATTTAGTTATATAAATAATCATTTGTCTATAACAGGTATGAAGTTGAAAATTTGTACAGTTGTAACAGAACATAATAATTGCAATAAAGATATTTTCAGTATTTAATAAAATGAAAAAAACTGTTTTTCAGTTAAAATTCGTTAAGTTTTATTTGTCTGGTTATTGTGTTTTCGTTTTTTGAGTTTGCAAAAATAAATTGGTCTCCGTTTGGGGTGGGGGTGGGGGGGTCATGACCCCCGTGACCCCCTTGAATCCACGCCTGAGGTGCATTGTCACTGGTGCGACTGTAACGATGATCACTGAAGTCTTTAGCCTTATGGAGGGAGGGGGGATGTGTGTGGAACTGTCAGTCGAGATTATTTCTGAGTCATTAAACAGGTAGCCACGTCCATGGGCTGTGGGGAATTGTCAGTATTTTGGGCAGTGTGTGGAAGTGTCAGTGTGGGGAACTGTCAGGTAATCTCTTTCACAGTTGCCTTAACGTATGAGTCAGAGCAAGGTTCTGACTTATGTTGCGTAATCATAGTGTTTCCACTACGTATTTACCTCTCAACAAATCATGCCTCAGCCCGGATTACAAGAATGTACACTTTATTTCCAAGTAAACATGGAATCTAATCAGTTTGATTGCCCACAATTCCACGATGCTTGTTTGCATGACCCCTAGCTGTGTATTGTCCAGGTACAGGTAAACCAGGCCCACTCTTGAATGCAAATGAATATTTCTCTAGTCCCTACCCTGCGCTAGCAATTAGCATACATATGCCAGTACACACACGCGGGCAGTAAAATCGCATGGGTTTATCCCCTTAATGTTGGTTCTGTAATCCAGTCTCTGAGTTAATCTACTCGACGATATAATCCCAGCAATGTAAGCTTGTCTGTTGACTGATACATTTCATTGTTAAGGTGGTATATTTATTTTAGTTTAAAAATGTATAATATCGTTGTAATTCTCTTAACTGATGACAAATCGTCTGTGGCAAGTGTTCTACAGAAAAGAGAAGGGAAGGAAAGGAAAGGAAACGGAAGGAAAGGGAAGGGAAGGGACGGAAAGGGAAGGGAAGGAAAGGAAAGGGAGAGGAACAACAGGAAATGGACGGTAATGGAAGGAACGAGAAAGGAAGGGGATGGGAAGGGAAGGGAAGAATAGGAAAAGGACGGAAAGGGAAGTAATGGGGTGGAAGGGAAGGGAAGGAAAGGTAAGGAAAGGCACGGGAAGGAAAGGAACGGAATGGAAAGGGAAGGAGAGGAAAGAAAGGAAGGGAAGGAAAGGGACGGGAAGGAAAGGAAAGAAAAGAGACGGAAAGCAAAGGGATGGAAAGAGACAGAAAAGAAGGAAAGGTAAGTTAAGGGAAGATAAGAAAAGGGGCGGAAAGGAAAGGAAGGGAAGGGAATGGGAAGGGAATGGGAAGGGAATGGGAAGGTAAGGAAAGGGACGGGAAGGAAAGGATAGGAAGGGAAAGGGATGGAAAGGGAAGGAACAGGAAAGATAGGAATGGACGGTAAGGCAAGGGAAGGGAAGGGACGGGAAGGAAAAGGGAAGGTAAGGGAACGGACGAGAAGGAGAGGAAAGGGAAAGAAAGAAAGGAAGGGAAAGTAAGGAAAGGTAAGGTAAGGTAATGAAAGGGACGTGAAGGGAAGGAAAAGGAAATGGGAAAGGGAAAACAAAAGAAAATAAAGGGAAGAAAAGAAAAGAAATGAAAATGAAAGAAAAGAAGGGGAAGGAAAATGAAAGAACACAGCTTCTCTAAGGCAGGATTTATTTTTAGAAGACCGAAAAATCAACGGAATTATATTTGTTTGAAAAGTGCGTTTAAACATGTTTCGCGTCAAGCCCGCAAGTAAAACAAGACCGGACACATCAACTCCTACTGTACATAGCCAGCTCGGCCATCTACGGCAGCCACATCAACAAAGTAATTCTGACATTCACAGGTTACGACAGGAGATAAACAGGAGACGTGTTCATTATCACCTGTTACTTACTGTTCTGCTAGGCTACAGTAATGCACGACGAGAAAGATATTGAAATGCGAGATTTCCCGCACGGGTCCACTAGTCCGAATTTGTTTCACAACACTTGTGTTAAATTAAGAAATAGGCCGAAATAGATTTTAAGGAATCAATGTTCCAAATTCTTTAAAAAAATAAAAAATAATTAAATTATATAAAAGTATATGTTAAAAATGAAATCGTAATCGGCATTCGAACGCGAGTCAGGTGGTGAATGGGGCTCTGATGTCCCTTATGAGAATTCGTTTTTCACTACGATATTCAAGGAAGTCACCGCATCCAAGACTAGGAAATGAACCCTGGTCGTCATGCGAGCCACGCTGCTAAAAGTGACTTAACGGGCCAGCCCGGACATAAGAGAATTGGGTTTGATTCCCGACTTTAATTTCTTATTTAAGAGAACTTATTCCGTAATGTACATTCTATTATTATAAAAAATCCAAATCAGGTTTCGACTTTGGCGTACAGGTGGCTCTAATGCCGGCTGTGAGAATACGGTCTTCTCTAAGACAATCAAGAACTCGCTGCTAGCCGCTATCTCAAATAAGCCTAAGAATGAGCCGAGGTTGAGGCGTGAGCGATGGCAGTGTAAATGCCTTAGCGCACCTGCAAGAACTGCAGTATATTCGGGATCGAACGCCGATTGAGGTCTCATTTTCAAATATTCAACAGGAAGGGCAACTATTCCATAAAGGCGTAGTCGGTAGCATGCTGAACTGCTATGCCCAAGATAGCGGCTTCAAACCCGGCCGAAGTCGTCGGATTTCTTAAGAGCGTTAAAAACCCTTCAGTATGCCTTCCTTCGGAGGGGAAGTAAAGCCGGCAATCCCATGCCATAAATCTAAAAGATCCTTTCACAGACTAAACTTGTGTAAAGCAAAATTTGTTAGGTTAGATTTCGTCAGAACGCTCTTTCAAAGTTCCAACGTTCACCACAAGGTATCATTGATATATGGTGGCGAAAGTTGGAACTACTTGAAATTGAACGGAACTTGTAGCTCACACTTTAGGGTATCCGCTGGAAGCAGCTACAGACTCAGGCAAGCCGAACATGTCCTCGGACACTCCCGGCACTAAAAGCCATACGATAAATAAATAAATAAATAAATAAATAAATAAATAAACAAGAAGTTCCGTGAAGAACTATACAGCCTACTTTTCATGCCAATGATTATTCTACAGAATATGAACCTATCTAGAATAATGACGAAATTAAGTTGCTAATATCGAAATTTCCAATTAGTTCGAAATACTGTATACCTGGCATAATGTATCCTAATAGAGCACTACAGTTGGCAACCCTGATGACTGAATATATTCTTAGTTCCGTCTCTTAAGGTACTAAATACAAAATTTGGTTGAAGTCCAATGAATAGCATGGACGTTACATGCAGTTAAACATTGGATCTAACAGCGTGCGTAAAATCATGTTGGCAACAATGTCATGCATGTATTGGTCAGAAATAATCTGAAATAATATGATCTATTGTTGTGCCAATTTTGAATGAAATCCATTAGTTAGTATAGAAGTTACATGCATTTTAAAATTGGACCTATCAGCAGGCTTAGAATCATGTTGGCAGCACTGACGTATATTAGTTACTCCAAATTCGTCTAGAATGGCAGGTACTATACGTGTGCAAAGTTTAGAGCTATTGGCTTGCATACTTTCTGATATATTGATATTAGGGTAACAAAAATAGGGACAGCACATATTAACAGTTGGCAGCCCTGGTTGCTCCTTAGAATACGCATAGTCATATCTGTTATGGTACACATAGCACATACGAAATTTGGTTGAAATCCAAATGATAGTATGGAAGTTACATGTATTTAAAGTTGGACCTGTCAGCAGGCTTAGAATCATGTTGGTAGCACTGACGTATATAAGTTACTCCAAATTAATATAGAATGTCAGGTACTATACGTGTGCATAGTTTAAAGCTGTCGGCTTGCATACTTTCTGATATATTGGTATTTGGATAAAATAAATTAGGAGCATTTATTAACAGTTGGCAGCCCTGGTAGGTCTTAAGAATACGCTCAGTCATATCTGGTTATGTACACACACAACATACGAAATTTGGTTGAATTCCACTTGATAGTGTAGAAGTTATATGCATTTAAAATTGGACCTATCAGGAGGCTTATAATCATTATGGCAACACTGCCATGTATGGCCTCCTGGAAATTAAACTGAAATATTATGGTCTGTACGTGTGCCAATTTTGAAATAGCTCCCATTCATACTTTTCAAGATATCCAACATGGAGCTCAAATTTCAATTGCGATTTTTTAGCAGTTGGTAGCACTGACATCATTTTCAAATATGGCCGTGAGATATTCAGGTATAGATCTTTACTCCTACCAAATTTTGTTTCGATTGCTGCAGCCGTTTAGGAGTTGATAGGGGGGGGACACACACACAGCCAGACAGACAGACAGAAGGACAGACAGACAGACAGACAGACTGACAGACAGACAGACAGACACACATTTGCCCGATCTCATAAGACTACTTTTTCCTCATTTTTGCAAAATGTGAAAAGTAGGCTAATAAATGAATAAATAAAATATAACATAATAAGGATTTTCTTTAAAAATGAAAGCTCCGTAAATACAGGCATTGCTAAGATGTTACCAATTCCATAGAAAACTGCAGTGATACCACTTCATAATCATTCATCCAATACAGTGAAATTCAAATCACATTTCAACTTTTGCATTGCTTGCTGTGTTTGTACTTGAAGAGTCTAACCCAAAAACCTGCTAAATGCCATTTTGGGAAACAATACGTTTTTGCATTCAAACCCATCTATGTACCATTGCCAATGCACCCAAGACACGGCTATGTGCCACAATGGTTTGTTTAGTTCATGAATCCATCACAACATTGAGGCTAAGCTATGTCGCTCACTTGTTTACACAGAAGTCTGCTTAGTACTGCTCCCGTAATTGAATTATGTAGAGACCACGGTGGCTATATTTGAAATTATAAGGAGAGTTATGGCTGTCATAGTTATGACGTGGGTAGTCATGACGTAAGCACGGATGACGTAAATGTTATACCAGCAGGCTACTTGAGCTGAGATTCTCAGTGACGTCAGCATTTAGTCGAGAATGTTCCAAGATGTACGACGCAGTCGCAGGAAACGAGGAATTCTGCTGAGGAAGAAACTATGCTATTGGAGGAGAGGCATGAACCAATCAACGATAGTTTAAAGGAAGACGAAGATTGCTGAAACTATGGTATTGTTATTACTTTTGGAATGCAGAATTGTGGAAATCCATTTGCAGTAAAAGCATTGATTTGGAATTTTGGTGAAATTTATTTTCAGTTTTTGAATTTTGAAAATCCGTCATGTATTAACGAAGTTGGAACTTTTGGCGATGACGCAGTATCACGCTTTGGAAGGGATGGAAACGCCCCTCGTGATGTTAATAAAAGGGCTTGCGCAGAAGAGAGGAGCCTCTTTCGTTCTCTGATCATTCTGAGATCTCATTCTCAGATCATCGAAGTCTATTGTGAAAGTTCTTTTCTTATACATTCATTATAGTGAGACGTCGAAGTGAACAGCAGTGAAAAGAATCGTCTTTATAACGCGTGGCGAGGCCACTATATTAACGAGATCCAGGTCAAACTAGGTGAAGTTGAAACGGACCTTAGAAAGCTTCTTCAAGTTTAGCTTCGAACAGTTAGCGGTCACCGATAAGCTAATTGTATTGTGCAGTGCTACATGCTGTAATAGAGAAAAGCTGAACAATTTCGACCGATTAGTTTAAAAGATATTAGCAGTTTTATACGACTGGCAAAAGTGATTATCTCGCCTCTAGAGAAGCACTTTTGTATAGCCAGAATCAACGCAAGGCTGACGCTGCGAGTGGAATAGAAAGACTTCAGATTGCTTGGTTACACAACGATACCAGTATAATGGAGCAATTGAATACGGCAGTTTGTTCTTCTGACACTACAACCGAAGAGCAGATGGAAGGCTAAAAGGGCTTATTGCAATTGGGACATATTTCAACGGAGTAAGATAGCGACATGGAACTTCGCTAATTGCTATTCCACACAAGCGAACATGCGGTGAATACCATCTACACCCATGTTTCGTAATTAAAGGCTGAATACCATCGAACAGCCATAGAAACAATTTCATACTCTGAATATGAATAATTTCTTCGGAAATTTCTACAAAACTTCATGGCGATTGTCTACTGGAACTTCAGGGAATTTTTCAAGAGAGGTCAGGGATATCCCGACTCACAAAGAAGATTATTGCCGGAAGGATGTCTATTCGTCTTCGAGGAGCAGAGCGATTTCCGGAGAAGGAAGCAGTTCGATTCTCCGAGGGTGCTATTTCCTATTTCGAGGATGGAGCTCAACTTTAACGTGGTGAAATGGATCCATCAGCAGTCTTCTTTGGGGAATTTTCCTCTGGAACGTCAATCGGCAGATAAGGTAGTCGTGAACGTTTATTGTATTTGAGTTTACTAATAATGTTTGAGCAACCATTTTTCCCATATTTTTATCCTCATGTATTTTGCCCTATTTTCTTGTTGAGATTCTTATTCTCAGTACACCTTGATGAGTTTTGCATTTTTCGACGATTTATTAAGACATTGTTATGGCATGGGCATAGTTAACGATTTTGAATCAGTTGAGACTGATATTTAGAATATTTCAGTAATTAACATTTTTGTAGTCACGATTTGACTGTAAGTTAATGATTTTTATGGCAGATTTAAATTCAGACAGCGTGTCATTTTATTAAAGTAATTCTACCCCAGTTTAATTACTTTGACCAATTTTCTGTCATCATCAAGAAGGAAGAACATTTAAATGATTTTAGAGCGTTAAAATCTCTTACGTTGTCGACGATCTTGGAAATACTAGTCGTTATTTGAATTGATTGCAACACAGACATTTATCGTCAGTTATGAATGAACATTGCACCATAGACACTTTTGTGAAAGAGTAACTTTAATAATGAATTATTTAATGCATTAAAGTCAAGAACTTTTGTTAGGAGTTTTTCTCAATTAGAGAATTATATAACGATGTTTGCATTCCCCAGTCTAATTGGATTCTATTCGACTACTTTGCATTTTAGTCGCACTTTATTTGAAGATAGTATTTTCATACTACAATTTCTTTTAAGATGTTAATCTTAAATTTTGATAGACCAGACAGGCGTATATAAGCGTATTCACTATTAAATTTGTTTGTGATTGGCAAGGTTTGACTTCATTTCGGTTCATGAATGAAATCCACGAAGGTTAAATAGAAAAACAGTTTTGAAACTATTAATGATTATAAAAATTTTTAAGTGGAACTATGAATGTATAATCGCTAGTGCAGCGCGTGTTGAAAGTCGCTGAGGTATAATGCCCTTGAATATGAAGGAAGTTCCCACAGGAATAAATGTTAAAGAATTATTTGTGGAAGTTTTGTAAGTTATGTGGAAGTTTTTAATGCCATATAGATTAATATATGATGATTTTGGGCATATTTTTAATGCAGATTGTGCATTAACTTGTTAGCGAAGGATTTTCCGCTGGAGTAAGATTGTCATAGTTCGTTGAAAATTAATCAAGTGAGTTACTGTTAGAATTAACACGAGTTTTGAAAGAATTTGAGATAAGATTTTGAATGAAGGTTGCCGTCACAAATCATTATTAAAACCTTTATTAAACCAGATTGTGACATTAACATGTATAACTAACCTTCATTGGTCGATTATATTAAACACGATTATGAAAATTACCAACCGAATGAACATGTGGTTAATGTATTTATTAAATTAATAATTTAAACAATTTAAATGTTAATATTGTAAATAATTGCTGTAAATATTTTTGAAAATAATGTGGAACGAGAGTGATGTTAAAGGCGTGCTTATAATATTTTTATTGTCTTTGACAAATATTATAAACAATTTCTAATTGTTATAAATAATTTATGTGATTTTGTTATAAACATTTAAGAGCTAATTAAACATTTGGATTGAACTTAACAAGTTTAAGAAATTAACATAATGATCCAATAGGATGTGAGTAAAGTACTTGAAAGATTTGCGTAAATAATGTGAGTTGTCTTGTGGACATTTAAAAGCTTGAGAGTGCAGGCTGTATTCTTACGTAACATAGCATGTGAGAAGGGAGTGCATTTGACCAGTATGCAACAGGCTGAGGGTAGCCCGCAGCTGTGCCAACATATGGTTCTCAGAGAGTGAGGTCGTACACACTTTGGCCTTGCGACTATAAATACCATTCTCATGTTTATTAAAAGGAAACCAAATGCTCTATATATGTCACACCCTGACGTCCTTTTCCAATCCAATAGTGTTATGAATATTACGTTATTTGAAGCTCTTGAGAGCTAAAATGTTCTATATGATGTTGTATGATAATTTTTGCAAGTCCTACTGGAGGACGTAGTCAGATTGACTTGGGCTACTGATAGCCACGTTGATTTTGTTGTGTTATCAAAATCATACCCTTTATTAGAAATAAAGCTTTTGTACAGTTCAAAGTTCTCGTCTTCGTCTTGGTTCATTTTTAAATGTCATGGTGGAGGTTATTGTGTGAACAGACTTTAGTGATCCTGTTGTCAACTCAAACCCCGAGATAATTAAGAGGTAAGTAACGGTAAGTATGAACCCCCGTCTATTTTGGTGTGTTCCACAATGATTTCCTGTGAACTTCTGTGCTCTTATCTCGATAGTATCTGTCAGTGCCATTTTCATTGATGTAACTGAGCCGGTGCGATTGATAATTGGCAATTCGATTGAGGGGGCGGATATCTGACAGCCTACTATCCAGGTAAACGGGGACAGAAAGATTGGCGACCCAAGAACGTGGGGCTGAGTCAACGGAAAGATTGGCGCAGTCAACGTGTGGGGCATGTTCAACAACACTGGATCACCAGGTTGAACAATAGAAAGATTGGCGCACCTAAAACGTTGGGGCTCGATTCAACATAACTGGATTACCAGGTTGAACGCCAGTAAGAGTGACAGACCTAAAACGTAGGGTTCGATTAGACTCAAATAAAGAGGTTGATTCTTTGTTAGATGTCTAGGCCAATTGTAGTATTTAAGAGTGTGATTATATAGGAATTAAATGTTGTATTGTGTTAGGAAAATTACACTCAGAAAAGATCAGATCTTATACAACTTGGGAAAGGTTAAATAGGCTGGAAACTTAGAAAAATCGCCTATGATCTGGAATCTTATTTTATTTGACCGGCTTATGACATTTTAGTCATATTAAAGATAAAATTAAATTATTTGGATTGTAAATGTAAATTATTTGTGTTAGGATATTTTAAAATGAGCCAAAGAAATTTGAACATGTGCTTGAGTTTGTTTCAACATGAAGTATCTTCGAAGGTTAATTATAAGGTAGTTATAAGTTAGATTTAAGACAGAAAATTGATCAAAAATTATATATGGTGAAAAGTGTTGCTCAAATGTTGTTATTTTGCTCTTTTGATGTATGTCCCTACAGCAATCCATTTTGAATAATATTGTAATGGCAGATGAAAGTTTGAGGTTGATGCTAGAGGAGATGTCTGCTAACTTGAAAGCTAGCATGAACAATAGTATGAAGCAGATGCTCAATGAAAGCATAAAGGAGATGGAAGTTAGGAACACTAGTCGAATGGAGGAGAATGCTAGTAATATGTCTGCTAATTTGATTAGTAGTATGAAGGAGATGGAAGCTAGGAATACTAGTCGAATGGAGGAGAATGCTAGTAATTTGAAAGCTAGCATGGGTGAAAGTTTGAAGGTTCTTCAGACTAGTGCTGCTAATTTGGAGGATAATATGTCGCGCTTACAGATTAATACCCTAGGAATTGAGAATACTGTAACGGACATGCGTACAGACGTGTCTAATGTCCATAAAGATGTGTCTATTGTGCATAAAAGTGTTGATGATGTTAAATTTGATGTGTCTAAGGTACAGAAAGACCTTACAATGTTAAATTTAGATGTAGCTAATGTCCGAGGGGATATTTCTTGTGCTAGAGCCGAAGTTGTTGTTGTCAAAAACGATGTAGCGACTGTCCAAGACAAGGTCGAGGAAGTCCAAAAAGAAATTCAAAAAGCTAGAACTGATGTATCCAATGTTCAGGTAGACATTAATAACATTCATGCGGATATAACTGAGGTGCAAAGTGACATAACTAAGATTCAGGTAGAGGTCAACACAGTTTTCGTAGATATCACTAAAGTCCAAACTGATGTAAATAAAGTCAGGGAAGAAATCGAAAACTCAAAAACTCTTTGTACGCGTAATATAACTGCATTAGCGACTAGACTAGTTGATGAATCAGTTAGAACAACAACGTCTTTAGCAGAGTTGAAGTATGATGTAGAGGTCATGAGAACCCAGGTATTAGACCACAATAGAGTATTAAAAGAGGATATCGAAGTAGACATAGCCGAAATGTTAACAGCAAACGTAGCGGTATGGAAAGACGAGTGGAATAAGTCAAGTGGGGAACATGTAACCCAAATTCAGGAAAGGATTGAAAGAAAACTTGCCAGTACGCAGATAGAAATTAACAATGAAGTAGTACAGATTAGGAAAGATTTAAGCGTCAGGATAAATTCGTTATCCGAAAAACAAGTTGACGATAGAACACAACTAGATCAGGATATGCAAACTTTAAAATCTACATTAGAGGATCAAATTCATAAAGTTGTCTCGGATGTAAATGAAACGACGAGTAAACTGAAAAATTTGAAGTTAGGAGAGGCTAGTTTAATGGAGAACTACAAAGAAGAGATAGTCAAGAAAGTCTTAACAGAAATCACCGACAAGGATACAGAAGGCTTAGCTTGCGAATTGAATAGGAAGTATACCAGAAGATGTCACCTAGAGCCAGAAGAAAGAGACGTGACTCCTGAAGAACGTGTATCCAGATTCAGAGAGGAGGATGACGAGAGGAATATGGAACCTGAGTGGAACTATCGAGATAGTGGGAAAAACTATCCGGATTCATATCCGAGGAACGTGACGGTCATTAGGAATTTCGAAGACAAACCACAAAAATTCAGTAACACTGATAGTTTGACACCTATAGAGTATGTAAGGAATCTCAAAGATTATTTCATCGAAGCTCACATTCCCAGAGAGAGAGAGATGAAGATAGTAGAGAGATATCTGATTGGAGGACCCCTTGAATGGTTTCTCGCATTTAGATACACATTCAGTAACTTTGACGAGTTTGCAGAGGCATTAATCAAACGATTTTGGTCCATAGAAGCGCAGAATTCGTTAAGAGCGGAGGTGTATTCAAGAAAATACTCACGTACTCTTCCAACGAGGTACGCTGATTTCTTTACGAGTCAGTTGTCCCGCTTGAGATTTTTGCAACCCCCATTGTCCACGGAGCAACTAATAGATGCGATTTCTCGTATGCTGCCAGTTGAGGTGAGGAGACTTATAATTTCGTCCAACATCAGGGATTTAACCAGCATGGATGAATTACTGAGAAGATTAGACTACACAAGTCCAATGCCTAACGTAGTCCAGAAAGGTCAAAGGCAGGAGTTTAAAGAAATCAATACGGTATACATGGACCAAGTCCAACAAACTGACAAGCCAGAGGAGGAGAAAACTGACAATGTAGGTCCTCACAGGAATAATCAGTTTAGAAATTACAGATCACAAGGTTACCGACCGTATCAACAGAGAAGAGGTTGGAACTACAACCGAGGAAACTACAATGGAAGAGGCAGATATTACAACAATAATGGGTATAACCGTAACTATAATAGGAATAACCAAAACCAAAATAGAAACCAGAATACTCAAGGTCAGGTTATGACACCTGATCAGTATCAGCAAAGAGAAAAGGAAAGCCAGCAATACTTAAAAGAATTAAGGGATAAAGAAGCAGACAATCAAAAGAAAAGGCAGGATGTTGTAATCGATCCTGGTCCTTCTACGAGCCAGCAGAACTTAGAAAATAGAAATACTGGTCAGAAGAGAAAGTAGAGAGGAAAGAATACATTAACCACACACAACCCAGAGTAGAAGAAATATATGATTAAGGAACATAGAGGAAATATCATACTAGAGTAAGCCAGTAATAATTCAATTTCGTGTTCAAGAGAGTTGAGATACTTGTAATATTGAGTTTAAAAACAATTTGCAACTGTTTTTAAAACGTGGTGAGAGGAGAATGCCCCCGTAATTGAATTATGTAGAGACCACGGTGGCTATATTTGAAATTATAAGGAGAGTTATGGCTGTCATAGTTATGACGTGGGTAGTCATGACGTAAGCACGGATGACGTAAATGTTATACCAGCAGGCTACTTGAGCTGAGATTCTCAGTGACGTCAGCATTTAGTCGAGAATGTTCCAAGATGTACGACGCAGTCGCAGGAAACGAGGAATTCTGCTGCGGAAGAAACTATGCTATTGGAGGAGAGGCATGAACCAATCAACGATAGTTTAAAGGAAGACGAAGATTGCTGAAACTATGGTATTGTTATTACTTTTGGAATGCAGAATTGTGGAAATCCATTTGCAGTAAAAGCATTGATTTGGAATTTTGGTGAAATTTATTTTCAGTTTTTGAATTTTGAAAATCCGTCATGTATTAACGAAGTTGGAACTTTTAGCGATGACGCAGTATCACGCTTTGGAAGGGATGGAAACGCCCCTCGTGATGTTAATAAAAGGGCTTGCGCAGAAGAGAGGAGCCTCTTTCGTTCTCTGATCATTCTGAGATCTCATTCTCAGATCATCGAAGTCTATTGTGAAAGTTCTTTTCTTATACATTCATTATAGTGAGACGTCGAAGTGAACAGCAGTGAAAAGAATCGTCTTTATAACGCGTGGCGAGGCCACTATATTAACGAGATCCAGGTCAAACTAGGTGAAGTTGAAACGGACCTTAGAAAGCTTCTTCAAGTTTAGCTTCGAACAGTTAGCGGTCACCGATAAGCTAATTGTATTGTGCAGTGCTACATGCTGTAATAGAGAAAAGCTGAACAATTTCGACCGATTAGTTTAAAAGATATTAGCAGTTTTATACGACTGGCAAAAGTGATTATCTCGCCTCTAGAGAAGCACTTTTGTATAGCCAGAATCAACGCAAGGCTGACGCTGCGAGTGGAATAGAAAGACTTCAGATTGCTTGGTTACACAACGATACCAGTATAATGGAGCAATTGAATACGGCAGTTTGTTCTTCTGACACTACAACCGAAGAGCAGATGGAAGGCTAAAAGGGCTTATTGCAATTGGGACATATTTCAACGGAGTAAGATAGCGACATGGAACTTCGCTAATTGCTATTCCACACAAGCGAACATGCGGTGAATACCATCTACACCCATGTTTCGTAATTAAAGGCTGAATACCATCGAACAGCCATAGAAACAATTTCATACTCTGAATATGAATAATTTCTTCGGAAATTTCTACAAAACTTCATGGCGATTGTCTACTGGAACTTCAGGGAATTTTTCAAGAGAGGTCAGGGATATCCCGACTCACAAAGAAGATTATTGCCGGAAGGATGTCTATTCGTCTTCGAGGAGCAGAGCGATTTCCGGAGAAGGAAGCAGTTCGATTCTCCGAGGGTGCTATTTCCTATTTCGAGGATGGAGCTCAACTTTAACGTGGTGAAATGGATCCATCAGCAGTCTTCTTTGGGGAATTTTCCTCTGGAACGTCAATCGGCAGATAAGGTAGTCGTGAACGTTTATTGTATTTGAGTTTACTAATAATGTTTGAGCAACCATTTTTCCCATATTTTTATCCTCATGTATTTTGCCCTATTTTCTTGTTGAGATTCTTATTCTCAGTACACCTTGATGAGTTTTGCATTTTTCGACGATTTATTAAGACATTGTTATGTCATGGGCATAGTTAACGATTTTGAATCAGTTGAGACTGATATTTAGAATATTTCAGTAATTAACATTTTTGTAGTCACGATTTGACTGTAAGTTAATGATTTATATGGCAGATTTAAATTCAGACAGCGTGTCATTTTATTAAAGTAATTCTACCCCAGTTTAATTACTTTGACCAATTTTCTGTCATCATCAAGAAGGAAGAACATTTAAATGATTTTAGAGCGTTAAAATCTCTTACGTTGTCGACGATCTTGGAAATACTTGTCGTTATTTGAATTGATTGCAACACAGACATTTATCGTCAGTTATGAATGAACATTGCACCATAGACACTTTTGTGAAAGAGTAACTTTAATAATGAATTATTGAATGCATTAAAGTCAAGAACTTTTGTTAGGAGTTTTTCTCAATTAGAGATTTATATAACGATGTTTGCATTCCCCAGTCTAATTGGATTCTATTCGACTACTTTGCATTTTAGTCGCACTTTATTTGAAGATAGTATTTTCATACTACAATTTCTTTTAAGATGTTAATCTTAAATTTTGATAGACCAGACAGGCGTATATAAGCGTATTCACTATTAAATTTGTTTGTGATTGGCAAGTTTTGACTTCATTTCGGTTCATGAATGAAATCCACGAAGGTTAAATAGAAAAACAGTTTTGAAACTATTAATGATTATAAAAAATTTTAAGTGGAACTATGAATGTATAATCGCTAGTGCAGCGCGTGTTGAAAGTCGCTGAGGTATAATGCCCTTGAATATGAAGGAAGTTCCCACAGGAATAAATGTTAAAGAATTATTTGTGGAAGTTTTGTAAGTTATGTGGAAGTTTTTAATGCCATATAGATTAATATATGATGATTTTGGGCATATTTTTAATGCAGATTGTGCATTAACTTGTTAGCGAAGGATTTCCGCTGGAGTAAGATTGTCATAGTTCGTTGAAAATTAATCAAGTGAGTTACTGTTAGAATTAACACGAGTTTTGAAAGAATTTGAGATCAGATTTTGAATGAAGGTTGCCGTCACAAATCATTATTAAAACCTTTATTAAACCAGATTGTGACATTAACATGTATAACTAACCTTCATTGGTCGATTATATTAAACACGATTATGAAAATTACCAACCGAATGAACATGTGGTTAATGTATTTATTAAATTAATAATTTAAACAATTTAAATGTTAATATTGTAAATAATTGCTGTAAATATTTTTGAAAATAATGTGGAACGAGAGTGATGTTAAAGGCGTGCTTATAATATTTTTATTGTCTTTGACAAATATTATAAACAATTTCTAATTGTTATAAATAATTTATGTGATTTTGTTATAAACATTTAAGAGCTAATTAAACATTTGGATTGAACATAACAAGTTTAAGAAATTAACATAATGATCCAATAGGATGTGAGTAAAGTACTTGAAAGATTTGCGTAAATAATGTGAGTTGTCTTGTGGACATTTAAAAGCTTGAGAGTGCAGGCTGTATTCTTACGTAACATAGCATGTGAGAAGGGAGTGCATTTGACCAGTATGCAACAGGCTGAGGGTAGCCCGCAGCTGTGCCAACATATGGTTCTCAGAGAGTGAGGTCGTACACACTTTGGCCTTGCGACTATAAATACCATTCTCATGTTTATTAAAAGGAAACCAAATGCTCTATATATGTCACACCCTGACGTCCTTTTCCAATCCAATAGTGTTATGAATATTACGTTATTTGAAGCTCTTGAGAGCTAAAATGTTCTATATGATGTTGTATGATAATTTTTGCAAGTCCTACTGGAGGACGTAGTCAGATTGACTTGGGCTACTGATAGCCACGTTGATTTTGTTGTGTTATCAAAATCATACCCTTTATTAGAAATAAAGCTTTTGTACAGTTCAAAGTTCTCGTCTTCGTCTTGGTTCATTTTTAAATGTCATGGTGGAGGTTATTGTGTGAACAGACTTTAGTGATCCTGTTGTCAACTCAAACCCCGAGATAAATAAGAGGTAAGTAACGGTAAGTATGAACCCCCGTCTATTTTGGTGTGTTCCACAATGATTTCCTGTGAACTTCTGTGCTCTTATCTCGATAGTATCTGTCAGTGCCATTTTCATTGATGTAACTGAGCCGGTGCGATTGATAATTGGCAATCCGATTGAGGGGGCGGATATCTGACAGCCTACTATCCAGGTAAACGGGGACAGAAAGATTGGCGACCCAAGAACGTGGGGCTGAGTCAACGGAAAGATTGGCGCAGTCAACGTGTGGGGCATGTTCAACAACACTGGATCACCAGGTTGAACAATAGAAAGATTGGCGCACCTAAAACGTTGGGGCTCGATTCAACATAACTGGATTACCAGGTTGAACGCCAGTAAGAGTGGCAGACCTAAAACGTAGGGTTCGATTAGACTCAAATAAAGAGGTTGATTCTTTGTTAGATGTCTAGGCCAATTGTAGTATTTAAGAGTGTGATTATATAGGAATTAAATGTTGTATTGTGTTAGGAAAATTACACTCAGAAAAGATCAGATCTTATACAACTTGGGAAAGGTTAAATAGGCTGGAAACTTAGAAAAATCGCCTATGATCTGGAATCTTATTTTATTTGACCGGCTTATGACATTTTAGTCATATTAAAGATAAGATTAAATTATTTGGATTGTAAATGTAAATTATTTGTGTTAGGATATTTTAAAATGAGCCAAAGAAATTTGAACATGTGCTTGAGTTTGTTTCAACATGAAGTATCTTCGAAGGTTAATTATAAGGTAGTTATAAGTTAGATTTAAGACAGAAAATTGATCAAAAATTATATATGGTGAAAAGTGTTGCTCAAATGTTGTTATTTTTTTCTTTTGATGTATGTCCCTACAGCAATCCATTTTGAATAATATTGTAATGGCAGATGAAAGTTTGAGGTTGATGCTAGAGGAGATGTCTGCTAACTTGAAAGCTAGCATGAACAATAGTATGAAGCAGATGCTCAATGAAAGCATAAAGGAGATGGAAGTTAGGAACACTAGTCGAATGGAGGAGAATGCTAGTAATATGTCTGCTAATTTGAATAGTAGTATGAAGGAGATGGAAGCTAGGAATACTAGTCGAATGGAGGAGAATGCTAGTAATTTGAAAGCTAGCATGGGTGAAAGTTTGAAGGTTCTTCAGACTAGTGCTGCTAATTTGGAGGATAATATGTCGCGCTTACAGATTAATACCCTAGGAATTGAGAATACTGTAACGGACATGCGTACAGACGTGTCTAATGTCCATAAAGATGTGTCTATTGTGCATAAAAGTGTTGATGATGTTAAATTTGATGTGTCTAAGGTACAGAAAGACCTTACAATGTTAAATTTAGATGTAGCTAATGTCCGAGGGGATATTTCTTGTGCTAGAGCCGAAGTTGTTGTTGTCAAAAACGATGTAGCGACTGTCCAAGACAAGGTCGAGGAAGTCCAAAAAGAAATTCAAAAAGCTAGAACTGATGTATCCAATGTTCAGGTAGACATTAATAACATTCATGCGGATATAACTGAGGTGCAAAGTGACATAACTAAGATTCAGGTAGAGGTCAACACAGTTTTCGTAGATATCACTAAAGTCCAAACTGATGTAAATAAAGTCAGGGAAGAAATCGAAAACTCAAAAACTCTTTGTACGCGTAATATAACTGCATTAGCGACTAGACTAGTTGATGAATCAGTTAGAACAACAACGTCTTTAGCAGAGTTGAAGTATGATGTAGAGGTCATGAGAACCCAGGTATTAGACCACAATAGAGTATTAAAAGAGGATATCGAAGTAGACATAGCCGAAATGTTAACAGCAAACGTAGCGGTATGGAAAGACGAGTGGAATAAGTCAAGTGGGGAACATGTAACCCAAATTCAGGAAAGGATTGAAAGAAAACTTGCCAGTACGCAGATAGAAATTAACAATGAAGTAGTACAGATTAGGAAAGATTTAAGCGTCAGGATAAATTCGTTATCCGAAAAACAAGTTGACGATAGAACACAACTAGATCAGGATATGCAAACTTTAAAATCTACATTAGAGGATCAAATTCATAAAGTTGTCTCGGATGTAAATGAAACGACGAGTAAACTGAAAAATTTGAAGTTAGGAGAGGCTAGTTTAATGGAGAACTACAAAGAAGAGATAGTCAAGAAAGTCTTAACAGAAATCACCGACAAGGATACAGAAGGCTTAGCTTGCGAATTGAATAGGAAGTATACCAGAAGATGTCACCTAGAGCCAGAAGAAAGAGACGTGACTCCTGAAGAACGTGTATCCAGATTCAGAGAGAGGATGACGAGAGGAATATGGAACCTGAGTGGAACTATCGATATAGTGGGAAAAACTATCCGGATTCATATCCGAGGAACGTGACGGTCATTAGGAATTTCGAAGACAAACCACAAAAATTCAGTAACACTGATAGTTTGACACCTATAGAGTATGTAAGGAATCTCAAAGATTATTTCATCGAAGCTCACATTCCCAGAGAGAGAGAGATGAAGATAGTAGAGAGATATCTGATTGGAGGACCCCTTGAATGGTTTCTCGCATTTAGATACACATTCAGTAACTTTGACGAGTTTGCAGAGGCATTAATCAAACGATTTTGGTCCATAGAAGCGCAGAATTCGTTAAGAGCGGAGGTGTATTCAAGAAAATACTCAGGTACTCTTCCAAAGAGGTACGCTGATTTCTTTACGAGTCAGTTGTCCCGCTTGAGATTTTTGCAACCCCCATTGTCCACGGAGCAACTAATAGATGCGATTTCTCGTATGCTGCCAGTTGAGGTGAGGAGACTTATAATTTCGTCCAACATCAGGGATTTAACCAGCATGGATGAATTACTGAGAAGATTAGACTACACAAGTCCAATGCCTAACGTAGTCCAGAAAGGTCAAAGGCAGGAGTTTAAAGAAATCAATACGGTATACATGGACCAAGTCCAAAAAACTGACAAGCCAGAGGAGGAGAAAACTGACAATGTAGGTCCTCACAGGAATAATCAGTTTAGAAATTACAGATCACAAGGTTACCGACCGTATCAACAGAGAAGAGGTTGGAACTACAACCGAGGAAACTACAATGGAAGAGGCAGATATTACAACAATAATGGGTATAACCGTAACTATAATAGGAATAACCAAAACCAAAATAGAAACCAGAATACTCAAGGTCAGGTTATGACACCTGATCAGTATCAGCAAAGAGAAAAGGAAAGCCAGCAATACTTAAAAGAATTAAGGGATAAAGAAGCTGACAATCAAAAGAAAAGGCAGGATGTTGTAATCGATCCTGGTCCTTCTACGAGCCAGCAGAACTTAGAAAATAGAAATACTGGTCAGAAGAGAAAGTAGAGAGGAAAGAATACATTAACCACACACAACCCAGAGTAGAAGAAATATATGATTAAGGAATATAGAGGAAATATCATACTAGAGTAAGCCAGTAATAATTCAATTTCGTGTTCAAGAGAGTTGAGATACTTGTAATATTGAGTTTAAAAACAATTTGCAACTGTTTTTAAAACGTGGTGAGAGGAGAATGCCCCCGTAATTGAATTATGTAGAGACCACGGTGGCTATATTTGAAATTATAAGGAGAGTTATGGCTGTCATAGTTATGACGTGGGTAGTCATGACGTAAGCACGGATGACGTAAATGTTATACCAGCAGGCTACTTGAGCTGAGATTCTCAGTGACGTCAGCATTTAGTCGAGAATGTTCCAAGATGTACGACGCAGTCGCAAGAAACGAGGAATTCTGCTGAGGAAGAAACTATGCTATTGGAGGAGAGGCATGAACCAATCAACGATAGTTTAAAGGAAGACGAAGATTGCTGAAACTATGGTATTGTTATTACTTTTGGAATGCAGAATTGTGGAAATCCATTTGCAGTAAAAGCATTGATTTGGAATTTTGGTGAAATTTATTTTCAGTTTTTGAATTTTGAAAATCCGTCATGTATTAACGAAGTTGGAACTTTTAGCGATGACGCAGTATCACGCTTTGGAAGGGATGGAAACGCCCCTCGTGATGTTAATAAAAGGGCTTGCGCAGAAGAGAGGAGCCTCTTTCGTTCTCTGATCATTCTGAGATCTCATTCTCAGATCATCGAAGTCTATTGTGAAAGTTCTTTTTTTATACATTCATTATAGTGAGACGTCGAAGTGAACAGCAGTGAAAAGAATCGTCTTTATAACGCGTGGCGAGGCCACTATATTAACGAGATCCAGGTCAAACTAGGTGAAGTTGAAACGGACCTTAGAAAGCTTCTTCAAGTTTAGCTTCGAACAGTTAGCGGTCACCGATAAGCTAATTGTATTGTGCAGTGCTACATGCTGTAATAGAGAAAAGCTGAACAATTTCGACCGATTAGTTTAAAAGATATTAGCAGTTTTATACGACTGGCAAAAGTGATTATCTCGCCTCTAGAGAAGCACTTTTGTATAGCCAGAATCAACGCAAGGCTGACGCTGCGAGTGGAATAGAAAGACTTCAGATTGCTTGGTTACACAACGATACCAGTATAATGGAGCAATTGAATACGGCAGTTTGTTCTTCTGACACTACAACCGAAGAGCAGATGGAAGGCTAAAAGGGCTTATTGCAATTGGGACATATTTCAACGGAGTAAGATAGCGACATGGAACTTCGCTAATTGCTATTCCACACAAGCGAACATGCGGTGAATACCATCTACACCCATGTTTCGTAATTAAAGGCTGAATACCATCGAACAGCCATAGAAACAATTTCATACTCTGAATATGAATAATTTCTTCGGAAATTTCTACAAAACTTCATGGCGATTGTCTACTGGAACTTCAGGGAATTTTTCAAGAGAGGTCAGGGATATCCCGACTCACAAAGAAGATTATTGCCGGAAGGATGTCTATTCGTCTTCGAGGAGCAGAGCGATTTCCGGAGAAGGAAGCAGTTCGATTCTCCGAGGGTGCTATTTCCTATTTCGAGGATGGAGCTCAACTTTAACGTGGTGAAATGGATCCATCAGCAGTCTTCTTTGGGGAATTTTCCTCTGGAACGTCAATCGGCAGATAAGGTAGTCGTGAACGTTTATTGTATTTGAGTTTACTAATAATGTTTGAGCAACCATTTTTCCCATATTTTTATCCTCATGTATTTTGCCCTATTTTCTTGTTGAGATTCTTATTCTCAGTACACCTTGATGAGTTTTGCATTTTTCGACGATTTATTAAGACATTGTTATGTCATGGGCATAGTTAACGATTTTGAATCAGTTGAGACTGATATTTAGAATATTTCAGTAATTAACATTTTTGTAGTCACGATTTGACTGTAAGTTAATGATTTTTATGGCAGATTTAAATTCAGACAGCGTGTCATTTTATTAAAGTAATTCTACCCCAGTTTAATTACTTTGACCAATTTTCTGTCATCATCAAGAAGGAAGAACATTTAAATGATTTTAGAGCGTTAAAATCTCTTACGTTGTCGACGATCTTGGAAATACTAGTCGTTATTTGAATTGATTGCAACACAGACATTTATCGTCAGTTATGAATGAACATTGCACCATAGACACTTTTGTGAAAGAGTAACTTTAATAATGAATTATTTAATGCATTAAAGTCAAGAACTTTTGTTAGGAGTTTTTCTCAATTAGAGAATTATATAACGATGTTTGCATTCCCCAGTCTAATTGGATTCTATTCGACTACTTTGCATTTTAGTCGCACTTTATTTGAAGATAGTATTTTCATACTACAATTTCTTTTAAGATGTTAATCTTAAATTTTGATAGACCAGACAGGCGTATATAAGCGTATTCACTATTAAATTTGTTTGTGATTGGCAAGGTTTGACTTCATTTCGGTTCATGAATGAAATCCACGAAGGTTAAATAGAAAAACAGTTTTGAAACTATTAATGATTATAAAAATTTTTAAGTGGAACTATGAATGTATAATCGCTAGTGCAGCGCGTGTTGAAAGTCGCTGAGGTATAATGCCCTTGAATATGAAGGAAGTTCCCACAGGAATAAATGTTAAAGAATTATTTGTGGAAGTTTTGTAAGTTATGTGGAAGTTTTTAATGCCATATAGATTAATATATGATGATTTTGGGCATATTTTTAATGCAGATTGTGCATTAACTTGTTAGCGAAGGATTTTCCGCTGGAGTAAGATTGTCATAGTTCGTTGAAAATTAATCAAGTGAGTTACTGTTAGAATTAACACGAGTTTTGAAAGAATTTGAGATAAGATTTTGAATGAAGGTTGCCGTCACAAATCATTATTAAAACCTTTATTAAACCAGATTGTGACATTAACATGTATAACTAACCTTCATTGGTCGATTATATTAAACACGATTATGAAAATTACCAACCGAATGAACATGTGGTTAATGTATTTATTAAATTAATAATTTAAACAATTTAAATGTTAATATTGTAAATAATTGCTGTAAATATTTTTGAAAATAATGTGGAACGAGAGTGATGTTAAAGGCGTGCTTATAATATTTTTATTGTCTTTGACAAATATTATAAACAATTTCTAATTGTTATAAATAATTTATGTGATTTTGTTATAAACATTTAAGAGCTAATTAAACATTTGGATTGAACTTAACAAGTTTAAGAAATTAACATAATGATCCAATAGGATGTGAGTAAAGTACTTGAAAGATTTGCGTAAATAATGTGAGTTGTCTTGTGGACATTTAAAAGCTTGAGAGTGCAGGCTGTATTCTTACGTAACATAGCATGTGAGAAGGGAGTGCATTTGACCAGTATGCAACAGGCTGAGGGTAGCCCGCAGCTGTGCCAACATATGGTTCTCAGAGAGTGAGGTCGTACACACTTTGGCCTTGCGACTATAAATACCATTCTCATGTTTATTAAAAGGAAACCAAATGCTCTATATATGTCACACCCTGACGTCCTTTTCCAATCCAATAGTGTTATGAATATTACGTTATTTGAAGCTCTTGAGAGCTAAAATGTTCTATATGATGTTGTATGATAATTTTTGCAAGTCCTACTGGAGGACGTAGTCAGATTGACTTGGGCTACTGATAGCCACGTTGATTTTGTTGTGTTATCAAAATCATACCCTTTATTAGAAATAAAGCTTTTGTACAGTTCAAAGTTCTCGTCTTCGTCTTGGTTCATTTTTAAATGTCATGGTGGAGGTTATTGTGTGAACAGACTTTAGTGATCCTGTTGTCAACTCAAACCCCGAGATAATTAAGAGGTAAGTAACGGTAAGTATGAACCCCCGTCTATTTTGGTGTGTTCCACAATGATTTCCTGTGAACTTCTGTGCTCTTATCTCGATAGTATCTGTCAGTGCCATTTTCATTGATGTAACTGAGCCGGTGCGATTGATAATTGGCAATCCGATTGAGGGGGCGGATATCTGACAGCCTACTATCCAGGTAAACGGGGACAGAAAGATTGGCGACCCAAGAACGTGGGGCTGAGTCAACGGAAAGATTGGCGCAGTCAACGTGTGGGGCATGTTCAACAACACTGGATCACCAGGTTGAACAATAGAAAGATTGGCGCACCTAAAACGTTGGGGCTCGATTCAACATAACTGGATTACCAGGTTGAACGCCAGTAAGAGTGACAGACCTAAAACGTAGGGTTCGATTAGACTCAAATAAAGAGGTTGATTCTTTGTTAGATGTCTAGGCCAATTGTAGTATTTAAGAGTGTGATTATATAGGAATTAAATGTTGTATTGTGTTAGGAAAATTACACTCAGAAAAGATCAGATCTTATACAACTTGGGAAAGGTTAAATAGGCTGGAAACTTAGAAAAATCGCCTATGATCTGGAATCTTATTTTATTTGACCGGCTTATGACATTTTAGTCATATTAAAGATAAAATTAAATTATTTGGATTGTAAATGTAAATTATTTGTGTTAGGATATTTTAAAATGAGCCAAAGAAATTTGAACATGTGCTTGAGTTTGTTTCAACATGAAGTATCTTCGAAGGTTAATTATAAGGTAGTTATAAGTTAGATTTAAGACAGAAAATTGATCAAAAATTATATATGGTGAAAAGTGTTGCTCAAATGTTGTTATTTTGCTCTTTTGATGTATGTCCCTACAGCAATCCATTTTGAATAATATTGTAATGGCAGATGAAAGTTTGAGGTTGATGCTAGAGGAGATGTCTGCTAACTTGAAAGCTAGCATGAACAATAGTATGAAGCAGATGCTCAATGAAAGCATAAAGGAGATGGAAGTTAGGAACACTAGTCGAATGGAGGAGAATGCTAGTAATATGTCTGCTAATTTGATTAGTAGTATGAAGGAGATGGAAGCTAGGAATACTAGTCGAATGGAGGAGAATGCTAGTAATTTGAAAGCTAGCATGGGTGAAAGTTTGAAGGTTCTTCAGACTAGTGCTGCTAATTTGGAGGATAATATGTCGCGCTTACAGATTAATACCCTAGGAATTGAGAATACTGTAACGGACATGCGTACAGACGTGTCTAATGTCCATAAAGATGTGTCTATTGTGCATAAAAGTGTTGATGATGTTAAATTTGATGTGTCTAAGGTACAGAAAGACCTTACAATGTTAAATTTAGATGTAGCTAATGTCCGAGGGGATATTTCTTGTGCTAGAGCCGAAGTTGTTGTTGTCAAAAACGATGTAGCGACTGTCCAAGACAAGGTCGAGGAAGTCCAAAAAGAAATTCAAAAAGCTAGAACTGATGTATCCAATGTTCAGGTAGACATTAATAACATTCATGCGGATATAACTGAGGTGCAAAGTGACATAACTAAGATTCAGGTAGAGGTCAACACAGTTTTCGTAGATATCACTAAAGTCCAAACTGATGTAAATAAAGTCAGGGAAGAAATCGAAAACTCAAAAACTCTTTGTACGCGTAATATAACTGCATTAGCGACTAGACTAGTTGATGAATCAGTTAGAACAACAACGTCTTTAGCAGAGTTGAAGTATGATGTAGAGGTCATGAGAACCCAGGTATTAGACCACAATAGAGTATTAAAAGAGGATATCGAAGTAGACATAGCCGAAATGTTAACAGCAAACGTAGCGGTATGGAAAGACGAGTGGAATAAGTCAAGTGGGGAACATGTAACCCAAATTCAGGAAAGGATTGAAAGAAAACTTGCCAGTACGCAGATAGAAATTAACAATGAAGTAGTACAGATTAGGAAAGATTTAAGCGTCAGGATAAATTCGTTATCCGAAAAACAAGTTGACGATAGAACACAACTAGATCAGGATATGCAAACTTTAAAATCTACATTAGAGGATCAAATTCATAAAGTTGTCTCGGATGTAAATGAAACGACGAGTAAACTGAAAAATTTGAAGTTAGGAGAGGCTAGTTTAATGGAGAACTACAAAGAAGAGATAGTCAAGAAAGTCTTAACAGAAATCACCGACAAGGATACAGAAGGCTTAGCTTGCGAATTGAATAGGAAGTATACCAGAAGATGTCACCTAGAGCCAGAAGAAAGAGACGTGACTCCTGAAGAACGTGTATCCAGATTCAGAGAGGAGGATGACGAGAGGAATATGGAACCTGAGTGGAACTATCGAGATAGTGGGAAAAACTATCCGGATTCATATCCGAGGAACGTGACGGTCATTAGGAATTTCGAAGACAAACCACAAAAATTCAGTAACACTGATAGTTTGACACCTATAGAGTATGTAAGGAATCTCAAAGATTATTTCATCGAAGCTCACATTCCCAGAGAGAGAGAGATGAAGATAGTAGAGAGATATCTGATTGGAGGACCCCTTGAATGGTTTCTCGCATTTAGATACACATTCAGTAACTTTGACGAGTTTGCAGAGGCATTAATCAAACGATTTTGGTCCATAGAAGCGCAGAATTCGTTAAGAGCGGAGGTGTATTCAAGAAAATACTCACGTACTCTTCCAACGAGGTACGCTGATTTCTTTACGAGTCAGTTGTCCCGCTTGAGATTTTTGCAACCCCCATTGTCCACGGAGCAACTAATAGATGCGATTTCTCGTATGCTGCCAGTTGAGGTGAGGAGACTTATAATTTCGTCCAACATCAGGGATTTAACCAGCATGGATGAATTACTGAGAAGATTAGACTACACAAGTCCAATGCCTAACGTAGTCCAGAAAGGTCAAAGGCAGGAGTTTAAAGAAATCAATACGGTATACATGGACCAAGTCCAACAAACTGACAAGCCAGAGGAGGAGAAAACTGACAATGTAGGTCCTCACAGGAATAATCAGTTTAGAAATTACAGATCACAAGGTTACCGACCGTATCAACAGAGAAGAGGTTGGAACTACAACCGAGGAAACTACAATGGAAGAGGCAGATATTACAACAATAATGGGTATAACCGTAACTATAATAGGAATAACCAAAACCAAAATAGAAACCAGAATACTCAAGGTCAGGTTATGACACCTGATCAGTATCAGCAAAGAGAAAAGGAAAGCCAGCAATACTTAAAAGAATTAAGGGATAAAGAAGCAGACAATCAAAAGAAAAGGCAGGATGTTGTAATCGATCCTGGTCCTTCTACGAGCCAGCAGAACTTAGAAAATAGAAATACTGGTCAGAAGAGAAAGTAGAGAGGAAAGAATACATTAACCACACACAACCCAGAGTAGAAGAAATATATGATTAAGGAACATAGAGGAAATATCATACTAGAGTAAGCCAGTAATAATTCAATTTCGTGTTCAAGAGAGTTGAGATACTTGTAATATTGAGTTTAAAAACAATTTGCAACTGTTTTTAAAACGTGGTGAGAGGAGAATGCCCCCGTAATTGAATTATGTAGAGACCACGGTGGCTATATTTGAAATTATAAGGAGAGTTATGGCTGTCATAGTTATGACGTGGGTAGTCATGACGTAAGCACGGATGACGTAAATGTTATACCAGCAGGCTACTTGAGCTGAGATTCTCAGTGACGTCAGCATTTAGTCGAGAATGTTCCAAGATGTACGACGCAGTCGCAGGAAACGAGGAATTCTGCTGAGGAAGAAACTATGCTATTGGAGGAGAGGCATGAACCAATCAACGATAGTTTAAAGGAAGACGAAGATTGCTGAAACTATGGTATTGTTATTACTTTTGGAATGCAGAATTGTGGAAATCCATTTGCAGTAAAAGCATTGATTTGGAATTTTGGTGAAATTTATTTTCAGTTTTTGAATTTTGAAAATCCGTCATGTATTAACGAAGTTGGAACTTTTAGCGATGACGCAGTATCACGCTTTGGAAGGGATGGAAACGCCCCTCGTGATGTTAATAAAAGGGCTTGCGCAGAAGAGAGGAGCCTCTTTCGTTCTCTGATCATTCTGAGATCTCATTCTCAGATCATCGAAGTCTATTGTGAAAGTTCTTTTCTTATACATTCATTATAGTGAGACGTCGAAGTGAACAGCAGTGAAAAGAATCGTCTTTATAACGCGTGGCGAGGCCACTATATTAACGAGATCCAGGTCAAACTAGGTGAAGTTGAAACGGACCTTAGAAAGCTTCTTCAAGTTTAGCTTCGAACAGTTAGCGGTCACCGATAAGCTAATTGTATTGTGCAGTGCTACATGCTGTAATAGAGAAAAGCTGAACAATTTCGACCGATTAGTTTAAAAGATATTAGCAGTTTTATACGACTGGCAAAAGTGATTATCTCGCCTCTAGAGAAGCACTTTTGTATAGCCAGAATCAACGCAAGGCTGACGCTGCGAGTGGAATAGAAAGACTTCAGATTGCTTGGTTACACAACGATACCAGTATAATGGAGCAATTGAATACGGCAGTTTGTTCTTCTGACACTACAACCGAAGAGCAGATGGAAGGCTAAAAGGGCTTATTGCAATTGGGACATATTTCAACGGAGTAAGATAGCGACATGGAACTTCGCTAATTGCTATTCCACACAAGCGAACATGCGGTGAATACCATCTACACCCATGTTTCGTAATTAAAGGCTGAATACCATCGAACAGCCATAGAAACAATTTCATACTCTGAATATGAATAATTTCTTCGGAAATTTCTACAAAACTTCATGGCGATTGTCTACTGGAACTTCAGGGAATTTTTCAAGAGAGGTCAGGGATATCCCGACTCACAAAGAAGATTATTGCCGGAAGGATGTCTATTCGTCTTCGAGGAGCAGAGCGATTTCCGGAGAAGGAAGCAGTTCGATTCTCCGAGGGTGCTATTTCCTATTTCGAGGATGGAGCTCAACTTTAACGTGGTGAAATGGATCCATCAGCAGTCCTCTTTGGGGAATTTTCCTCTGGAACGTCAATCGGCAGATAAGGTAGTCGTGAACGTTTATTGTATTTGAGTTTACTAATAATGTTTGAGCAACCATTTTTCCCATATTTTTATCCTCATGTATTTTGCCCTATTTTCTTGTTGAGATTCTTATTCTCAGTACACCTTGATGAGTTTTGCATTTTTCGACGATTTATTAAGACATTGTTATGTCATGGGCATAGTTAACGATTTTGAATCAGTTGAGACTGATATTTAGAATATTTCAGTAATTAACATTTTTGTAGTCACGATTTGACTGTAAGTTAATGATTTTTATGGCAGATTTAAATTCAGACAGCGTGTCATTTTATTAAAGTAATTCTACCCCAGTTTAATTACTTTGACCAATTTTCTGTCATCATCAAGAAGGAAGAACATTTAAATGATTTTAGAGCGTTAAAATCTCTTACGTTGTCGACGATCTTGGAAATACTTGTCGTTATTTGAATTGATTGCAACACAGACATTTATCGTCAGTTATGAATGAACATTGCACCATAGACACTTTTGTGAAAGAGTAACTTTAATAATGAATTATTGAATGCATTAAAGTCAAGAACTTTTGTTAGGAGTTTTTCTCAATTAGAGATTTATATAACGATGTTTGCATTCCCCAGTCTAATTGGATTCTATTCGACTACTTTGCATTTTAGTCGCACTTTATTTGAAGATAGTATTTTCATACTACAATTTCTTTTAAGATGTTAATCTTAAATTTTGATAGACCAGACAGGCGTATATAAGCGTATTCACTATTAAATTTGTTTGTGATTGGCAAGTTTTGACTTCATTTCGGTTCATGAATGAAATCCACGAAGGTTAAATAGAAAAACAGTTTTGAAACTATTAATGATTATAAAAAATTTTAAGTGGAACTATGAATGTATAATCGCTAGTGCAGCGCGTGTTGAAAGTCGCTGAGGTATAATGCCCTTGAATATGAAGGAAGTTCCCACAGGAATAAATGTTAAAGAATTATTTGTGGAAGTTTTGTAAGTTATGTGGAAGTTTTTAATGCCATATAGATTAATATATGATGATTTTGGGCATATTTTTAATGCAGATTGTGCATTAACTTGTTAGCGAAGGATTTCCGCTGGAGTAAGATTGTCATAGTTCGTTGAAAATTAATCAAGTGAGTTACTGTTAGAATTAACACGAGTTTTGAAAGAATTTGAGATAAGATTTTGAATGAAGGTTGCCGTCACAAATCATTATTAAA
Organism: Meconema thalassinum; assembly: GCA_946902985.2. Classification (NCBI taxonomy): domain Eukaryota; kingdom Metazoa; phylum Arthropoda; class Insecta; order Orthoptera; family Tettigoniidae; genus Meconema; species Meconema thalassinum. Next base: position 577,222,578 of record OX336388.2, on the reverse strand, counting down.
ACCTTTATTAAACCAGATTGTGACATTAACATGTATAACTAACCTTCATTGGTCGATTATATTAAACACGATTATGAAAATTACCAACCGAATGAACATGTGGTTAATGTATTTATTAAATTAATAATTTAAACAATTTAAATGTTAATATTGTAAATAATTGCTGTAAATATTTTTGAAAATAATGTGGAACGAGAGTGATGTTAAAGGCGTGCTTATAATATTTTTATTGTCTTTGACAAATATTATAAACAATTTCTAATTGTTATAAATAATTTATGTGATTTTGTTATAAACATTTAAGAGCTAATTAAACATTTGGATTGAACATAACAAGTTTAAGAAATTAACATAATGATCCAATAGGATGTGAGTAAAGTACTTGAAAGATTTGCGTAAATAATGTGAGTTGTCTTGTGGACATTTAAAAGCTTGAGAGTGCAGGCTGTATTCTTACGTAACATAGCATGTGAGAAGGGAGTGCATTTGACCAGTATGCAACAGGCTGAGGGTAGCCCGCAGCTGTGCCAACATATGGTTCTCAGAGAGTGAGGTCGTACACACTTTGGCCTTGCGACTATAAATACCATTCTCATGTTTATTAAAAGGAAACCAAATGCTCTATATATGTCACACCCTGACGTCCTTTTCCAATCCAATAGTGTTATGAATATTACGTTATTTGAAGCTCTTGAGAGCTAAAATGTTCTATATCATGTTGTATGATAATTTTTGCAAGTCCTACTGGAGGACGTAGTCAGATTGACTTGGGCTACTGATAGCCACGTTGATTTTGTTGTGTTATCAAAATCATACCCTTTATTAGAAATAAAGCTTTTGTACAGTTCAAAGTTCTCGTCTTCGTCTTGGTTCATTTTTAAATGTCATGGTGGAGGTTATTGTGTGAACAGACTTTAGTGATCCTGTTGTCAACTCAAACCCCGAGATAATTAAGAGGTAAGTAACGGTAAGTATGAACCCCCGTCTATTTTGGTGTGTTCCACAATGATTTCCTGTGAACTTCTGTGCTCTTATCTCGATAGTATCTGTCAGTGCCATTTTCATTGATGTAACTGAGCCGGTGCGATTGATAATTGGCAATCCGATTGAGGGGGCGGATATCTGACAGCCTACTATCCAGGTAAACGGGGACAGTACCAATAGCTTATTTCAGACACGGAGGGAAACAGTTCAGCAGCTTTGCTTGCAAATAACGTTGAAATGGGGGAGAAAAGAAGAAAGAGAGGTACTAGATATACTGTAAGTTAGATGAGCAAATAACCAATTGGAATTAAAGACTGAAACTACCTTGGCACTTAACCTATTTTTAAATAAAAGAGTGTAGACAATTATCTTTGTTTAGTATTTCTGGCTTTAACAATGTGGTACTACTTAAGTGACACGCAATACCATTAATTAAACATAACTATCTAATTACCATATTGCCCTTCTATTTAGTGTACACTATATAAAATAGTAAAATTTAAAATGAAAACTCCTGTGATACCGTTTTTCACTTCATCTCTTAAGCAACGTTTTCGCACTTAGCAGGTTTTTAGGTTACACTCTTCAATAAGTGTAATTGTACTTTGCAGTTGATGTGAGTTTTCTTCTATATTTTAGGGGTGCAGTTGGGGTTTAACAATATTATTATCTTAATCCCCTCTAGAACTCACAAGAAGAATTCCTCTGTTTTACTCTAATCACAACATGTAATGAAGAGTCAGATTACCTGGATGTTTCGCCCCTTCAAACACAAATAACTATTCATAATGTTGAATTTTGGGCTTATGCCGTTTTTTATGATATTAAAATTCAACGCGTTTCGAAAGAAACCATGTCTTTCTTCGTCAGGAATAGTCTGGAATACGACAAATGATTGTTAAGAGAAAGCAACAAAGAACATATAGAAGGTGCCCAAAAATGGACGCCATTATAGCCCCAAGTTAGAGACAACTAAAAGCAGCAGTGAATTACTTTCTCAGGGTTCTGATAATACAGTAGGTAGCCAGGATTCACTGAGATTGTAGCCGGTGTCGCGGTTGAAATTATCTCGGTGTTTACGTATTTCAACCGCCTCCCTGATGATTCTGGGACGATATTGCTTTATATGGGCAAGAACATCCACTCCTTGGAACATGACATCATGGCCAGGTGTTAATGCATGATCGGCAACAGCTGATTTATCAGGTTGAATGAGCCTGATACATCTTTTATGTTCCTTAAAGTGAGTGCATATTGTTCTCCAAGTCTGCCCGATGTAAACCTAGCCACAAGTACAGGGAACTCTGTAGATACCCGGTTGTTGCAATTTAGGCAAACTGTCCTTAGTTGGTCGCAGGAGTTGCCTAATCTTAACAGAAGTTCCAAATACAGTCCGTATGTTGTACCGATGTAGGATTTTAGCAATACGATCCGTTGTGTTATGTATGTACGGTAGGTGAGCAGTTCCTCTTACATCTCTTTTCTCAACTGACGTCCTATTATTATTTGTTGGATTCAGAACCGTAGAAATCAAAGTCTTGCTATAACCGTTGCTCGCAAAGGTGGTTCGCAAGGTATTAATTTCTTCTTGTAAAGAAGACACTTCACAAATCCTCCTAGCCCTGGTAGTTAGAGTTGTAAGGATACCATGTTTCTGGGCAGTGTGATGGTGAGAATTTGCGTGGAGATATCTATTGGTGTGTGTTGGCTTACGAAAAACGCTGTGTCCTAAAGATAAATCCTCTTTCCTGGTGACGAGAACATCTAAAAAAGTCCTCTCGGCACGCCGGAAGGCGGAGGTAGATTTCACCGGACAAACTTGGGGATAGGCGAAAATAGGCAGAATATGCAACTTTTCGTAGAAGGATCAGACATCATTTATTGCGAGAAAGTATTTTATAATTGGAGATTAATTAACTTTTTTTTCGACATTTTATGCATATTTTAAACATTTTATTGTCTTATGATGACGGTAACCTTCTTGTCATTTGGAGTCCATTTTTATACTTGTGGTCACAGTGTCCTTATGCAAGGTTTCGACACTGATGTGTTACTATGTAACGGTCTGTTACTTCTTCACGCAAAATTATATCTCCCGCAGAGATTTTGATTGGTTCCTCAGTTTAGGGGTTGCGACAACGCGGTCATGTAACCCCGTGTACTTTGGGTGAGTGTAGAATCTGTCTGATAAACGGTGTGAATTGTGATGGCTGTGTTAGTCTGTAATTCAGGTAAGGACTGCAGACGGTCAATTTCAAGCAGTAGTTCCTAATCTTGCTACCAGATACAACCGTCAACGACACCTAGCTGCGAACATGGCTACTAGATGCCACCGCAACCAGCAACGAGCGTTGGAACTTCTCCTCTAAAAGGAAAGAATACTGAGGAATTTTTAGCGCTCTTAGAAAATCCGACGACTTTGGCCGGCTTTGAACCCGCGATCTTGGGCATGCTACCAGTTACGTCACCGAAGCCGCTTCACACTTAGTCAGATGGAAATCTGAATCTGATCTCGTGCATGTGCGTTGTCATGGCAACGTCTGATGGCTCATCCCTCATCAATTTAGTAGTGTTGCCATGGCAACCACTGATAGCTCTTGGCATTTTCTTATAATTCCGAAATCATTTTTCTCATCCCTTGGCGTAATGGTGGTGGTGTATTCTTTGAATACACGGTACGAGAGATATAATGTCTATTGCTCTTTGCATGTTCATTTCTTCCTTCCTCTTTGCCAAACACCAACAGTGATCATCTGTTTTCTCCTTGTTGGGTATGTCTCTTATGTCTTCATAAGTATGTTTCAGATATATAACTTCTGTGACCCACCTAGCGTCATCTAGTAGCAAACCTCTGAAGCTACTCAATTCCTCATCATGCAAGAGGACTTACTTATCCATTTGGCTACCAGATCTCGTTACCATCGTCAGCTGTTTTCTCCTTGAGCAAGAGGACTACGTCTACTGTTTCACTCACCATGCTGCGCTAATATCGCCTACTATCAACTCTTAGAAGACCATCCATCAAGAAGAAAATTATTTTTTGCTAAGTTGGTTATGCTGATATGTATACCTTTTGTTTCCTACCCCCACTCTCCCCTTCCTAGGACCTTCCGTGCTTCGTTGAGCTGCTCTCACTTCTTAGTCGGCAGTCGTAGTAATCAGTTAAGGCTCAACCAGAGCCAGCCTCCTGACCTAACGAGGCATTTTTTTAAATTCCACGCCATGTTGGAACTTTAAGCATCAGTGAGGAACTTCACCTTCGCCATGCAACAAAGATAAGTACCTGCTTCAAGTTTTAACCTCATCTTCATGATTTTACCTACCACATGCTTTTAACTATCTTTTATAGGCAGTGTGAAATGATTTACTTTGGGGCAATAATCATTCTTCGTGGGTTTTGCCATGTTGAGCTTTTGCTTTTATAAGCCAACCTTACTATAAAAGAGCTTTTCTTAAGCGATTCAAACGAGAAATCCTCTCGCTACGTGGGATGTGGTCTAGTACCCACTGCCTATAATTATAAAACTATTTCCTCCGTTGGATTTTCTCAACCCCATTTTCTGCTAAGGTCGTTCTGGAACCTTCTAGACCTTGTTCTCTATCTGCGAGTCTTGTCGTCAAGTATTGTTCACGCACTGTGAAAATGCTAGTTAAAATGAGGAATCTTCCTTATAAATTTTTGCAATAGCTAACTTTCTTCCACCGCTGGAACCTCTGGAAAATTCTATGGCGCATTTAATTGTAAATTACAACTTTTTCAAGCAATAGACTCTCATCTATAGAGTGCAATCAGTTCTTTCCATAATTGCAATAACTTTCTTTTTCATGAACTTTAGTGTTTCTATAGTGAACTTTGAATCCATCTTCATAGACTACAGTGATAAACAGTGCTTTCTCCACGTTTCTACCGCGTCGCGATCGTTCGGTTATATTAAATAAGGCCATGAACATTTTCCTTAATTCCCATTTCTCTTTCCTAAACCTTTCACTAACAATCTGCAATAAACTTTTAATCTAGGTCTGTTTCAATAAGGTGTCATTCCAAGAAGTGCCCTTCCATTTTTGTTGGTTTGTCATTAAGTATCTCTGTATAATCTTTGTGATACGTGTCTAGCACACGTTTCAAACTTACATTGTTCCTCCCTTCAAAATCAGGGAAAACAATTCTCTAAGCTCTTGAGCGAGTCATGTTCAGGTTTCACGAAATGGAAACTGCCCCATTTTTCTCATGATTCCTAATTAAACATAGGAAGTCTAGAAACTTCCTTTTCACTTTCTCCAGGTTTCACAGTAAGTGACCTGCCCTCTTTGTATAATTCTCATATATTAACTCTGTATAAATATAAGAAGTTGTAGGAACTTCTATTTTATTTTCACGTTGTTATTATTGTCCTTTTCAAAATTGTCATTTTCTCTAGAACATTCTCTCAAGAATTTCTTAAGGTACACTTTTTGTACTCCAATTCACGCTCAAGCTTTAATTATTTCATTGTTTATTGGGTCAACTCTTATAAAGATTTTAGAAACATGTAAGGTTTGAAACCTTGTAAATTGTCAATTGCCTGGAGCAACCGTTTAATGTTGAGAGGTCTGCGACCCTATTTGTTAAAAAGTTCAAATGAACTATGTTTATTAAAATTATATTGCATAATTGTTAATTTCCTCAAACTTTCTGGAATTGTCAAATAAATTAAATATTTGTTTTTGGATTCTTCATTTCTCTGATATTACTGTTAGGCAGGATCCTGGCCTTCCTAGCTCTTCCTAGGTTTATGCCCTCGTTCATGCTCAATAAAGCTTTTACTATCTGTCTGGCCAGACCATCACCCTTCCCTTTAGTACTTTCATTCGTGCTTGGAAGGAAACGCACTAAAGCCTCTCTCTGGCAAACTGCCCAAGCCTTAGCTGCGGTTCCCGTCAGCTTCGACCAAGCTCGTACCCACTTTAGGTATCCGAGCACGAATTTGCAGTGGCAACCGCTTCTAAATGGATTAAAAGTCAAATTAATAACTTTTGTGGGACTCTCCTCCTGTTCTTCTATCCTTCTTTTCCAATCCCAAATCTACTTCCTTCTCTTAATCATCTTCCCTTGGTGGGTGGGTTATTCCCTAGCCTATAATCTACCCAAAATTTGGTACCAGAAACCCGGGAGAGTCCATTTTTTATTTCTGTTGTTCGTCAAGTGTCATTTGACAATACTTGGCAAATTATTAACATCTGCTTTGGATTTTTCAGCTATATCTACATCATGCAAAGCCTGTGAACGAGAAAGAGGCCGCTCCTGTCTCCTTTGGGGTGTCCTGTTCTTTATACCCATTTGCTGCTGCCAGCTTGACAGCATCTTCAAGGTTCTACAGTTTCGTGAGTTGTATTTCAATTTATTCTTTTTGTCATGGCTCCTGCTGAAAAAGATGAAACTCTCATTGCCAGACGTTCTTCCTATAAAGGGCAACTCACTAGATTCCGAAATTTCATCAACAAATTAAATCCCGCCGAGTGTGATTTAGATATCTTAACACATCGTCTTAAGTTGTACGAACGGTCTTATGATTATTATGACCAAATTCAAACCGAGATTGAATCCGCTTGTCCAGACCTGCAATCGGATCGGGACGAGGTTGAACCCTTGTACTTTGAAGGAATTGCAAAGGCCCACCAACTGATCCGCAATATCTCAGAACCGGACACTAGGGTCATCAATCCGGCCCAGTTAGCACCCGCTTCAGTTCACAAGAACAAACCGAAACCGTTACTTCCCAAGATAAGCCTACCGCACTTCTCAGGCAAGGAAGGTGAATGGTATTCTTTTTACGAACTTTACTGCTCTTTAATTCATGAAAATATCGAGATCCCAGACATACATAAATTTTACTACCTCCGCACTTCTTTGGAATCTGAGGCCTTGACCTTGGTGGAGTCACTGCCTTTAAGCGCAGACAACTACCACATCGCCTTTAATCTCCTTAAAGAGAGATATGGCAATTTACGTTTGAGTGTAGCTCGTCATATCCGTTGTCTCTTCAACTTACCTGCCGTCAAACCTAATGACGTCACCTCTTTAAGAGACCTCTTAGATTCTATGCAGTTAAATGTCAGAGCGTTATACCAACTAAAACAGCCTGTCCAAACATAGGACACCATACTTATTCACCTAGCTACATCAAGATTCGATTTTTCGACACTGAAGGCCTGGGAGATCGAACTCACCTGCAACAAGGAACATTCGTTCGAACACCTTATCTCGTTTCTCAACAGTCGATGTCAATTCCTTACAGCACTCGCATTTCAGTGCGAAAAAGTCGAAACGAATCCTCAGTGTCAAATTTTTGAAAAAAAACTTGCTTCTTCAAAGGGACATCAGCCCCCATTTGTCGAAAACAAACAAACCCGTTCTTCTTTCAATCATTCAAGAGAAGATATCAGGCCGCTTAACAAATCGTTAAAATGCACGCTCTGTAAAAAGCTTCACACCTTGTATTTGTGCAAATCCTTTAAAGAATTGTCTGTCGAAGATCGAAGAAAGTTTGTCTTGAATAGCAAACATTGTTTCAACTGCTTATCACCTAAGCATTCTTCTTCGAACTGTACGTCATCAAATCTCTGTTTCCATTGTAAAAAACCGCATCATTCTTTATTGCACGTTCACGATAAATCGAGGTCATCAGCACCTGCCTCTTTAAGCTCCTTGCAGAGCCGCTCCGAACAAACTAATGCTTCTTCCTGCATTTCCAACGCCGACACTTTTCACAGTGCGCAAACCCTGTTGACCACTGTACAATTTGAAATCCAAGATAGATTTGGAAATTGGTTCAAAACCCGTGGTCTTCTCGATTCCGCTTCAACGCACAACTTTGTTTCGCAATCGTTGATTAAAAAACTAGGTCTTTCGTCATCGCCTACTTCTGTCAATGTGACCGGCATTGAAAATTTGAAAACTCAAGTTTTGCAGTCTTCAAAATTGAAAATCAGAGACGTTTGCCAAAGAAACACCAATCTTAATTTAAACTGTCTCATTCTTACCAGTATTGGCATGGACACTCCAAGTCACTCCATTAATACTTCCGGTTTAAAGATTCCCTCGCACTTAAGGTTAGCCGATCCTCAGTTTAATGCTCAAGGTCCCATTGATGTACTTTTCAGTGCCAATGTTTTTTGGAATTGCATTCGCAAACAAACACGCAAGTTATCTTCAACCGTGGTCGCTAGAGACACCGATTTTGGTTGGGTTATTACTGGTGAAATCCAACAACCCAGATTTCAAACCAAAACGCAATGTCATTTCGTCACAGCTGACATAAATCCCATTTCTGAAAAAGAGAACGCTCATGTTTCAAATCTCAATATTTTTGAAAACCACTTGTCGAAACGATGTCTTATCGTGAACAACTGCGCTAACCCTGTAAGTTGTTTAAATGGCTTTTCCTTCTTCCCGCACAAGATGGCCATTCAAGTTCGCCTTGCTTTGTGTTATTTCGTCTATCTTCTTATGTCATTTTTATAGCAGTTAATTGCTTAAACTTTTTCTCGAAAACTATCTTCCCCTTGTGTAAAACCATGGCTATCAGTCACCATCACTTTACTGTACGCTATGTTTCACTTCTTTCGCTATGTAGAAGGATGGCCACGGCCGGCTCCTCCCCCCTTCCTCGCAATTGGAAGTCGCTCATGAAACCGATTGAAACTCTGAATTCTATAGCATCTAGAATAACTATTCTTATGCATAACCTTCTTCTCAATGTCCCAGCTTGTCTTCTTTGCTCGGAAGAATTAAGCTTCTTTTTGTTGAAAATTGTCCGATTTCGTGATCCTCTCAATTATGCGAAATTGATTTCCTACTTTATTTCATATAGCTTTAAATTGCTTTTTCATGTCCAAGTTACGATTGACTGCATGCCGTCCAAACTGAATATCTGCTTTAAGTTACAGCTGATTCAGCTAGTGTGGGTGTACTCCGAACTGCTTGTTTTTCAAACCTGTTTGTTTACAAGCCTGAATAACGCCAAGTTGTTGATTATTTCCTGTATGATTGCCAAAGGTCAAAACAAGTTTCTCTTATCTCAACTTTGGCTGATTGCCAAGCATTGTTTGGCGAGTTGCTACTACAAGTACAGAAGCCGTTTACCTACTTCCCAAAATAAACTTGTTCCGCTTAAGGACTCTGTCAGCTATTTATATGTCTTATCTCGTTGTACTATGTGTGTCAAGGCCGTGCTTGTTTACGTCTCTTACTTACTCATGCTCGTATTCCATAACTGCTTCGATCCTTGTTCCAAAACTTCGTTGCGTATTTCTCATGCGCTTATGTATTGCAATTTGCTTGCATATTTTGCGATCTTAATGCTCATTGATGAACAAACTTGTTTTTTCTCGTCGTCACATTCGATGTGTTTTTGTATTCATACTTATCATGTCCCGGTTTTCGTTGACTTAAGTATTTTTCTGAGTAAACCCTTTGATACTCATTATAACTTGAGGTTATTGTTTATGGCTACTAGTTTGTTACTTATGGCGTTCTTGCTTTCTACTCGCATAGTTTCTTTGTTTATTTGGTATATTCTTGTCTTGAATAGATGTACTTGTTTCTCTACGCTTTGTTTAAACTTGTTAATTCTCCTTTTGCATTGTATCGTAATCTTTACTAGTGCTTTATTTCCCTCAGCTTCCAGCTATTTTGTGATTGAAAGTGTTGATAATTCTCGCCTTTCAACTCCGCTTTCCAATGACCCTGATAACCTCCTTCCACTTACACCTGGTCGTTTCTTTACACGCACTTCTCTCTCTGCCCATCCTCCCCTTCCTAATTCTTTCAGGGATTCTGATTTACCTATTGTTTGGTGTAAACTTGAAGCCCTCCGTAATTCTTTTTGGAAAAGGTGGAACTTGGAATATTTAACTTCCTTGCAACGGAGGCAGAAGTGGTTTCTTTCCAGTCCCGACATTAAAGTAGGGGACTTGGTCTTGGTTAGGGATATTTCACCCCCCCTAGTATGGATTTCTGGTAGGGTGACCGAATGTTACCCTGGAAGAGATGGGAGAGTCAGGGTGGCCAGAATCTTGACTACAAATGGACCGATCACAAGACCACTGTCTTTGATCGCTCCGCTTCCAATAAATGTGTAACTGCTTATTTGCTCTCTGTTGGTGTTTGTCCCCCCAGTATGGTGTATTCTTTGAATACACGGTACGAGAGATATAATGTCTATTGCTCTTTGCATGTTCATTTCTTCCTTCCTCTTTGCCAAACACCAACAGTGATCATCTGTTTTCTCCTTGTTGGGTATGTCTCTTATGTCTTCATAAGTATGTTTCAGATATATAACTTCTGTGACCCACCTAGCGTCATCTAGTAGCAAACCTCTGAAGCTACTCAATTCCTCATCATGCAAGAGGACTTACTTATCCATTTGGCTACCAGATCTCGTTACCATCGTCAGCTGTTTTCTCCTTGAGCAAGAGGACTACGTCTACTGTTTCACTCACCATGCTGCGCTAATATCGCCTACTATCAACTCTTAGAAGACCATCCATCAAGAAGAAAATTATTTTTTGCTAAGTTGGTTATGCTGATATGTATACCTTTTGTTTCCTACCCCCACTCTCCCCTTCCTAGGACCTTCCGTGCTTCGTTGAGCTGCTCTCACTTCTTAGTCGGCAGTCGTAGTAATCAGTTAAGGCTCAACCAGAGCCAGCCTCCTGACCTAACGAGGCATTTTTTTAAATTCCACGCCATGTTGGAACTTTAAGCATCAGTGAGGAACTTCACCTTCGCCATGCAACAAAGATAAGTACCTGCTTCAAGTTTTAACCTCATCTTCATGATTTTACCTACCACATGCTTTTAACTATCTTTTATAGGCAGTGTGAAATGATTTACTTTGGGGCAATAATCATTCTTCGTGGGTTTTGCCATGTTGAGCTTTTGCTTTTATAAGCCAACCTTACTATAAAAGAGCTTTTCTTAAGCGATTCAAACGAGAAATCCTCTCGCTACGTGGGATGTGGTCTAGTACCCACTGCCTATAATTATAAAACTATTTCCTCCGTTGGATTTTCTCAACCCCATTTTCTGCTAAGGTCGTTCTGGAACCTTCTAGACCTTGTTCTCTATCTGCGAGTCTTGTCGTCAAGTATTGTTCACGCACTGTGAAAATGCTAGTTAAAATGAGGAATCTTCCTTATAAATTTTTGCAATAGCTAACTTTCTTCCACCGCTGGAACCTCTGGAAAATTCTATGGCGCATTTAATTGTAAATTACAACTTTTTCAAGCAATAGACTCTCATCTATAGAGTGCAATCAGTTCTTTCCATAATTGCAATAACTTTCTTTTTCATGAACTTTAGTGTTTCTATAGTGAACTTTGAATCCATCTTCATAGACTACAGTGATAAACAGTGCTTTCTCCACGTTTCTACCGCGTCGCGATCGTTCGGTTATATTAAATAAGGCCATGAACATTTTCCTTAATTCCCATTTCTCTTTCCTAAACCTTTCACTAACAATCTGCAATAAACTTTTAATCTAGGTCTGTTTCAATAAGGTGTCATTCCAAGAAGTGCCCTTCCATTTTTGTTGGTTTGTCATTAAGTATCTCTGTATAATCTTTGTGATACGTGTCTAGCACACGTTTCAAACTTACATTGTTCCTCCCTTCAAAATCAGGGAAAACAATTCTCTAAGCTCTTGAGCGAGTCATGTTCAGGTTTCACGAAATGGAAACTGCCCCATTTTTCTCATGATTCCTAATTAAACATAGGAAGTCTAGAAACTTCCTTTTCACTTTCTCCAGGTTTCACAGTAAGTGACCTGCCCTCTTTGTATAATTCTCATATATTAACTCTGTATAAATATAAGAAGTTGTAGGAACTTCTATTTTATTTTCACGTTGTTATTATTGTCCTTTTCAAAATTGTCATTTTCTCTAGAACATTCTCTCAAGAATTTCTTAAGGTACACTTTTTGTACTCCAATTCACGCTCAAGCTTTAATTATTTCATTGTTTATTGGGTCAACTCTTATAAAGATTTTAGAAACATGTAAGGTTTGAAACCTTGTAAATTGTCAATTGCCTGGAGCAACCGTTTAATGTTGAGAGGTCTGCGACCCTATTTGTTAAAAAGTTCAAATGAACTATGTTTATTAAAATTATATTGCATAATTGTTAATTTCCTCAAACTTTCTGGAATTGTCAAATAAATTAAATATTTGTTTTTGGATTCATCATTTCTCTGATATTACTGTTAGGCAGGATCCTGGCCTTCCTAGCTCTTCCTAGGTTTATGCCCTCGTTCATGCTCAATAAAGCTTTTACTATCTGTCTGGCCAGACCATCACCCTTCCCTATAGTACTTTCATTCGTGCTTGGAAGGAAACACACTAAAGCCTCTCTCTGGCAAACTGCCCAAGCCTTAGCTGCGGTTCCCGTCAGCTTCGACCAAGCTCGTACCCGCTTTAGGTATCCGAGCACGAATTTGCAGTGGCAACCGCTTCTAAATGGATTAAAAGTCAAATTAATAACTTTTGTGGGACTCTCCTCCTGTTCTTCTATCCTTCTTTTCCAATCCCAAATCTACTTCCTTCTCTTAATCATCTTCCCTTGGTGGGTGGGTTATTCCCTAGCCTATAATCTACCCAGGTGGGTCATATCAAAAATTCTTTCAGACAAAAGTTTTAGGTAATTATTAGGGGAATATTGTACATTTTGTACGGTTTTGATATTGTGCCTATTAGGAAAGGTATGATTAATGTTTCCTGAAAAACCCACTTTTTTCCACCCCTTTGTACAATGGTTCGTGCTATAAAAACCTCCTCAAACATAAATGTTTGGGCTTTATCCAACACATAGTATGAACTTTGAACAGATTCGATATTTCACATCATAAGAGAGTTATAGCAATATTTCACTTTCTCGAAAAAAAAGCCCCCCATTTTCTCCCCCTTCGACCGATTTAGCCAAGTTACGAACTCGACTGAGATTGTATAGGTATACATATTCGGTAAAAAATTCAAAGTGATTGGTGCAAAATTACGGCAGTTATCGTGTCCACAAGAAACTGAGATATATATATACACATTCATAAATTATATATAAACTTTTGAACTGACGGTGGATTTGGGGTCTGGGGGATGTGAAACGCGAAGATATGTCGAAATTTTCTGGATGTCTAAACATGGTACCCATTGCAATAGTTAGCTTTCTAATGAAATCTACCTAAAAGGTATTTTGCCGTCAGATCTGTACAGTCCCCCAGGGGTATGCACCCCCTGGAGGCCATCCCCCCAATCATCTATTTAAATCACCCCTAACTGGCAAATCTTGTAAGTCCAGACCAACATCTATTAACACCGCAAGGGCAGCTAACCAGTCTGGAAAGCTTACCCAATAATTGCATCACTACCACAAACAGCGACACACAATTAACTGGGGCATCTATGCCATCGGAATGTCGACGAAGCAACGCCGAAGACTATAAGAGGGAACCTTAAGGAGTACAAGCTCTCTCTCAATTACCAGTCTTACAGTGCGTCGGCCGGAGGCTATCGCTGTTATCATCAGGTGAGTCAGCAGTGTTCAGAATCCTGTACTTTATAACCTTTACCCACAAATTGTATACACAAGTTTGTACACTTACATTGTAACATTTACTACATCCCCTGAAAGGGACTCATAATTCCATATTACTGACCAATAAATACTTGGTCAGTACACTACACTTGTATTACTGTTTTACACGCTTCTTTACGCCCTAACTCCCTTCCTGAATCCTCCGTCACGATTAGACGTGACACACAGTAGCCAGGCAGTTGCTAGCTCAGGTAGCATTGTATTCACGCAGCGGCCCGACTACCAGAGGCAGCGCGCCGCTGTATAGCTGACGCGAGCACGTCAGTTATATAACCAGCCAGCCAGCTGGAAGACCAGCGCGTTGACCTGTACGCTAAGTTCCATCCCCTAAAATACACCTACATCTTTTATAGGAGCGCCCCCTAGTTCCTAACACTAAACAACACTCTACACTGGTCAGCTTGCCCGACTACGGGAAGCTACCCCCTTTTAGGCACTTCCTTATAAATTAACACAGTAACTCTTTCGTTTTAGATCCAACCACCCCCCAACAAGGGATCTAAAACAGATGGTGGAGGCCGGGTACCACGCACAGTAAAATAGGACTCATACAACGAGTTCTCGTGGTCAAAAACGGCCCGTACCGCATATAGCCAAGCGAGACGAAAATATTTTTTGACCTCATATTACGCCACACATTTTTTTTATTATATAGGAGTTTGTATTATTACACCCACCCCCATCCGCCCCATAGTGCAAAGTCGGTGGAAATTAAATGTCCACATTTAGAACTACACTAAGAAACTTTGCGCACCATTTGTCGGCTAGTACGACTCCACTCCTACCGAAACTAAAAATTAAGAACGGTGACTTGGTAACTGACCAGACCGCAGTACAACTTCTCAGGGACCTTGAATTCAAAACATCACAGATCCATGCTCAACACCCTACTGCCGCAGCACAAGTTATACATTTTACACGATCCCAGGCCAGTGAACACGGACAAGAGTCACCAGTATCCAGCGCTAGTGAAGTAGATTGCCTGCCAACACTCCATCCCCTATTGTTGCAGCAACTGCAAATCACAGAGCAGAAAACTAATAATCTGCTCGAGCGCATTACAGAACTACTAGAGACAGACACTATCAAGTCAAATAATCATACGACAGAAGCAGTTCTTGACATCCACACTATCCTAGAAACAGTGAAACAGGATTTAGACAGGACTGTACACATAGTTAAATCCACACAGTACGACAACACACCATCACTCAGTACAGACATATCAGGTGACGAGCCACCTGGTAACATAACACAGGTGTCGTACACGGGAAGCGAGGCTAATTCCCCTCTAATTAGCCCAAACACCTCGGCACACGATAGTGGTGCGAACAGCATAGACAGACCAGAATCACTACACAGCCAACGAGACACTGCCGAAAACGAAATGAACAGACACACGGAGTATCCCATGATCCACCCCACAAAGTTCACGGGGGAAAGCCAGGATCCCGAGGAATACCTCAAGGCCTTCAATAGAACAGCCCGGATCAATGGTTGGAGCGAGGAAGTTAGGAAACGGCTTCTTCCTGCATACCTCAAAAAGGCGGTCATGACATGGTATGAGCTCCATGAGGACACACTAGAAGCTGCCACATGGGAGGAAACCGCTTTACTGTTAAAGAATGAATTCCAGCTCATACCAGACGATGACGACCTCTACGACCAAATTCGACAGAGGTCACAGGGACCCAAAGAAAGCGCCCAGGCATACATCAATATAAAGTTGATAATGTGCGACAAGTACAATGCAGCCATGACAAACAAACAGAAAGTCAAGCTGTTAATGCAGGGCCTCAGACCAGCCATAGTGGAAAAGCTGTGTATAATGAACAACCCCACGGTCCAACATATGTTAAACAACATAAAGACCATAGAGGAGGGGAGAAAGATCACGGAAAATGCTACGGAAAAAGCCGTGGATCTGCACTTCCAAACACAAAAAGACGACACTAACAATAAAATGGACGAATTGGTGGACAGAATGGAGAAACTGACCATAGCTGCCATCCAAGCAGGCGGGAGACCGCTAAGGGATGAGCACGCAGACGCACAAGGGCGTTATTATCCTGAGGGGGACAGGGGGTACACAGAGAGGAGACGCTACGGGAAGGAGGAAAATTACTACCCTCCACAGCGGCCAACAACACCTCCCCCACAGGATAGGCCACACTACCCTCCACGGTATTCACCGGTATTGTACACGGACACAGAGCCGACACACCCCTCACGGCGATCACCATCCCCGTACACACAGGAGTACTACCCTGAGGAGTACGAACACACCATCCCCCGTCGAAATAGCCCGCCACCAAGTAGACGGTCTTACGCTGCCCCACAATACAGGGCAGACAGGGAGTACCGGGAAAACTCGCCCCCACGCAGACAAGGCTGTGCAGCCCCGCAGTACAGGGGAAATGGGGAATATCGGGAGAACCCGCCCCCACGCAGGCAAAGCTATGCACCCCCACAGTACAGGGGAAATGGGGACAGGCGAGGAAACCCAACCCCGACCAGACAGGGGTATGCAGCTGCCCAGTACAGGGAACAGGGAAATCGACGGGAAAACCCGCCCCCGCAGCAGCAGATATACACCCCACCCTGGCGGAGACAGGACAACGGACCCCCGGGCAATAACAGACAGGGAAGAAAACCCACAAGGGGACGGGACAATGTAGATAAATACACAAAGGGCCCTGAACACTACCCCCTCCCCGACGAATACCCGAGGGAGTTCAGGGATGAGACACCCCGCAGGGCAGACAGGGGGACAATACCCCCCACGCCTAGCCACACACCGCAGGCGGGGAGCTGGCGCAGCCACCCCGAGGGGGGGGGGCGCACATACAGTACAGGCAGGCGTACACCTACGTTCCAAAAAAACGCCTAGACGGGGAGGTTCGGCTAACGGATGAAGCAGCTGATGTTCCTCCCCCAACACAACAGCAGAAAGGCCCTTCTCCCAAGCAAACTCGCAAGAGTAAGGGGAATAAGCAGCCAGCCAAAGCTAAGGCTGACAATCCGCCCCCGGGCCGTTTCCAGACACACCCCGTACAAGGAGACGGCAACTGCCTGTTTAGGACTATTAGCTTCCTGGTTCGGCATAGCGAGGACCATCATAAGGAATACAGGCAGGAAACGGTCAAACACATCCTGGCCAAATGGAAAGAGTACCGAGACTTTGTGTCGGACGAGCGGGAAAACCCATTCCAGACCGGGGAGGATTACAGAAAATACATGAATACGGACGGCACCTATGCTAGTGCCGTAGAGGTGACCGCTCTCGGCAAGGTGCTTCGAACCAATATCCACGTATACACTGACGTGCACTCGCCCCCGCTATTTTCCACTGCGGGATTCGACAGGGACCTGCATGTACTTTTTACAGGGAACCCTAAGGCGGGACATTATACACCCCACATAATTACACGCAAACAGCCTGAGAACACACCCACACCCTCCAAAGAGAAAGCCATACCCCCTACATCACAACGCAGGGTAGGAAATGACCACACACAGGCGCAGGACGCGAGCTCGCTCGGCACTGGGAAGCTAGCAACGGGAGTCGAACTCGCGACCGCCTGGAACAAAAAACGGGGTAACAAGGGCAAGCTCAGGGTCACGTTCGCAGACACACCTTCCCGAGAGGAAGGAAACAACAACAACACAACTACACGAAGGCTGGGAACGATTAATACATTAAACGTTCGCCAGCAGACTTCTATTCTAACAGCGAGGCCGATTAAGAGAACTGGCAACGTACTGAATGAGCGCACTTTGCTGACTGAGGCAAAGCACTCGGGACAGGAAGCAGGCTTAGAGGCTAAGCGTGCCCGATACGATAAGCGGCCGCTCCATGCCTTCCCAGTACACATGTCACTCCGGTAACAACAACAACAACAACTACATATATCCTACATAACACATCGGTGCAGGGCAGTGTATTTCAGGTATCGGCCCTCACGATACACGCCACCATAAATGGCCACAGAGTGCAGGCCCTAATTGACACCGGGGCAGCCGTAAGTTGTGTTAATAGGAGACACGTTACCGAAGCCCAAATACACGGTGTCACGGGTGACATCCGGCTGGTAGCGGCCAATGCTCAGACGCTAGAAAACGCGGGGGTGGCAAACATACATCTTAGGATAGACCATTTTGCCACAACGCATCCCATGTTCGTTATAGAACATCTTTCTGCGTCAGCCATAATTGGCATGGATTTTCTCGCTAGATATGAAGCTAGCATAAATTTCGCTAGCGGTCAGATGCTTTTAAAGCATGACCAGAGGCTCACCACACATCCCATGATATACACCAGGAACACAGATGGGATTCGAGCGGAGCGAGAAAATCACGTGCACCAGGCCTCTGTACTGCATACTATCAGCCAACACACAGACACACACACAGATAAGGCGGCCAACCAGAACCACAGGCAGGACCTGACTCCGGAGCAAAATGAAAGGCTCACGGAGCTCCTGGAGACCAACAAGGATATTTTTGCCCATTCAATGAAGGATCTCGCTGTGACAGACCTCATTGAACACCATGTCACACTCACTAGTGACCGGCCAGTACACCAGCCTCCCTTCAGAGTGAGCCAGAAGGAGAGACACGCCATCGACGCTCAGATCTCAGAGATGCTCGAGGCAGGGGTCATTGTTCCCGTTATTTCAAACTACAGCTCGCCAGTTCTGCTGACCAAAAAACGGGACGGATCTCACAGATTTTGTACTGACTACAGGAGGCTCAATAAGTTAGTCGAAAATGATAGTTATCCACTACCAAGGGCGGACACCTATTTGGACGCCCTTGGTGGAGCTAGCTGGTTCAGTTCGATGGATTGCTATAGTGGATTCTATTCAATCCCCGTCTATGAACCAGATAGGCACAAGCTGGCGTTCGTTACAGAGAACGGGCTATATACCTACACAAGGTTACCCATGGGCCTCCGTAACGCCAGCCAAACCTTCCAAAAGCTGGTGGATAAGACATTTTCAGGGCTTAAGTGGCGTTCCGTATTAGTGTACGTGGACGACATAACAGTTTTCTCCAATACCTTCGACGAACATATCGTACATTTGGAGGAGGCTTTCGCAAGGATCAGAGAGGCCAAGTTAAGGCTTAAACCTGCGAAATGTCAATTTGCCAGACAGCAGATTAACATATTGGGCCATATTGTCAATAGAGAGGGCATTATTCCCGACCCAGCTAAGACTGACGCAATAACGGGCATCCCAATGCCCACAAATTTGAAACAATTGCGCAGTTTTATTGGTTTGGCATCGTATTACCGGAAGTATATCTACAGGTTTGCACACATCGCCCATCCCCTAACCGAGCTCAGACGCGAAAAAACGCCCTTCAGCATTCAACAGGAACACATAGATGCCTTCAACACACTGAAGCAACTATTGACCTCACCACCATTACTGCAACACTTCCACAGTGATAGGCCCACGTTTTTACACGTGGATGCCAGCCTGTATGGGCTGGGGGCGGCCCTACTGCAGGAAGACGCAGAAGGGCGCATACGGCCCATCGCTTACGCTAGCAGGAAGCTAACGGCCGTTGAGACTAGATACTCTGCCACAGAGCGGGAAATGCTGGCATTTTCGTGGGGAGTGAACTATTTTAGGGCATACCTCTATGGTATCAAGTTCACGGTAGTGACTGACCACGCGAGCTTGCTTTTTTGGGACAAATTTAAAAACCCAAATTCGCGGCTCAACAGGTTTATATTCCGCCTGTATGAATATGACTTCGTGGTCAAACACAAGAAAGGCGCTACACACCTAGACGCAGATGGGTTGTCTAGGCTGCCAGTAGCCGATCCCCCGGATGACAGTAAGGACCACGACTGGGACGACATGCCCACTTTTGCCCTGACGGTGATTAACATCAAACAGGAGCAAGAAAGTGATCCGTACTTGAAACAGATTCTATTGGCACTAGAAAACTTGGATAAAGTGGACTCCAAGACAGCACGGCTATCTAGGCGATTTTTTCTAGACAAAGACGGGGTACTGAAATTTAAGCCCACAGCCATGCACGATAACGCACCTATAGCGGTTCCGGAATCATTGAGAGAAAATATCATGATCGGACACCACAATAGCCCACTGGCAGGGGCACACTTAGGTACGCATAAAACATACCTTAGAATCCGTGACAAGTATTATTGGGTAAACATGAAGGCCGACATAGATAAATTTGTAAAGACATGTCACACTTGCCAGCGATTCAAAACAAGACCTGGCAAGCCTCATGGACTACTCAACCCAATTCCCGTGGGAGAGTTATTTCACAGAGTCGGGATGGATGTGAAAGGCCCCATTACGACAAGTCAGAAAGGCAATAAATATATCCTGGTGGCCACCGAGTATCTCACACGATACATGATTACAAAGGCTGTTCCCAAAGCAGACACAAACAGCATAGCCGAATTCTTATTTGATATAGTTACACGATACGGCCTATTCCAAACCTTATTATCCGACAGGGGTACTATTTTCACCTCGAGAGTGCTCCAACAGTTTCTGGAGATACTCAGGATTAAGGCATACACTACCACAAGTTTTTCCCCGCAAACCAACGGACTCACGGAGAGTATGAATAAAATACTCGGAATAGCGTTGGCTAAATTTACAGGGGACGCAGGAACAGACTGGGATGAATACCTGCAACCCATTACTTTTAGTTATAATACCTCTATATCCACGGCTACGAAACACTCTCCACACTTCCTACTGCACGGATACACACCCAGAAGTCCCATAGATAATATATGTATCCCACAGGACACCTACACGGACAACGCTGCCCGGCTAGAGCACTTACAGATAGCTCGAATGAACGCTAGAAAGAACATAGCCGCGGCGCAGAAGAAACAAAAAGAGCGGTACGATCGGCATAGGAAGACCGTGGAATACACACCCGGGCAATTGGTTATGGTCTCCAATTCTGCCCGTAAGAAAAACGTGTCCGAGTTCCTCCTGCCTCGCTGGTCAGGTCCCTTCAAAGTCTGCAGGAAGGTATCTGACTTAAATTATATAGTCAGCGTGCGCCATGGGAGAAAACTCATTAAAGACACTATTCACGCCCGCCGTATGAAGGCATATCATACACGCAAAGCTCCCACACCTACACGTACAGGCGGAAACACTACCAAAAGAAAAGGAAGTGATCCCACTGGCAGACTTGGAAAGAAGGCCAAGAAATAGCCTTCGGACCTCACTGACCGCACCGGGATACGATCCTAACACTCGACAGAACTGTTCCGGAGACACAACCTGGAATGGCACCAGAAACAATTACTCTGGGTAAAGACCGTCTCAAAACCCGCAACCTTCTGAATACCAGGAATGTCAGGTCGGGTAGCTATCCAGTTGCAGGATAGAAAAGTAGGAAGCTAAAACAGATTGAGACAGTTCCACTAACAGACGTTCATAAATGAAAAACAACAAAATCGCCTCCGGCACCTAGTCACCAAACACGCGACTAGCGGCCCGGCGACACTCGTGTATAACGACATTTCGTACAAGGGATAGGGACATATTCGACCCACGTTACAGTTAACACAAAACTTGGGAACACAAATGTAGTTAGTGAGAGGTTCTTTTACAGTGCGGAAAGGCTCACCCGCAATCACAGAGAGCAAGCCGATTAGACACACACGTGCCAGACACAGAGCATTGTCAAGCAACTAACAAGATAACGCACACGGGAGTGAAACTCGAGACTATCGCGTCAGCGATAACGCACTCACCGTGGGCGACCTTTGCTGGCACAGACAGACTGGGAGCGCTACAGACGAACCTGGGAAATAAACGTTCATTTAAGCCGAGTTCAGAACCACACAACTCCCCAAATTACACTACGAGGAGAATTCAAAAACACACAAACTCTTCACAGGAATGCGTATTCCCATCTGCGCATTTCAAATACACGGTACATGTGCCATAATATATACGGCACAGATAGCGTCGTATCAAGCCTTTACAGTAAGCCGGGTCCGAACCCATGATCACACACCACACTCGTACCAAAAACTAACTAACCAACGGTATTTTTGGTACGAGAGACACAAGCAAAAACCACACTGAGGACACCTCAATCCCTCAAACACAACGCAGACATATAACACAGAGAATTACATAGATCACGGGTCCAAATCCCAGCGAAAACTGGACACCAGGGAAAACAACTATCCAGGCTTTCAATCACACTGAAATTGGCCCATACAACTACAGAACCAGATGATACCACATTTCCTTCGGCCAAAAGCCAGGCATAAAATTTCAATTACACCTGACATGGAAAATATATTTCCCAGACACAGGTATAAAAATTTCGTAAGACAAAGGTCCTATGGAATAGTGGCCACACAACAGTACTAGCTAAATAGGACAAATTGCCCGGAATCTAGAACAATGACAACACTAGCATACGTGCAAGAAAGCACGTGCCGGCAGCTAACATACATAACGTCCGAGCCTGCCATTACACATACAAACCGCTGACTTGCAGATTTCGTCACATTGCAATACTGCTGGTGACAGACACTATTGTTGTATCGGCATTGACCATGAAATTACAAGCACAAAGCAATCATAATGCCATACATTCTTTAACACGCAAAAACAATTGTGACATTTAGCAATGGACAGACGTGACAGACCGGAACTTATCTTGGGCCCATAGGAGCACGTTCTCAAAGACGTTGACAGGCCACGGGCACCTCCTGCCCATACCCGCGATACATATTAGGACTTAGCCTATAACAGACCAACCGTCCGCGTGGTGTAGCGGAACATAGTCACACACACACGCGCTCACTAATCAGGAGAGAACACAGACAGGGGCTCTGAGGAAACAAGACCTCCCCCCTAATAACTTCCTTTCGCGATTTTATTTCTAAAAGAAATCATTCCAGGCGATTAGGACATGGCCAGTCGCACTACGACCACTGGCCACATTCACACTACAAATGGCAGACCAGATTAAGGTGTGACGTCACAGCGTCACGACGCTTTACTATCCCAAGAAACGGATAGAGAGCAGACATGGACCAAGGGAGGATGACAGGAGCACAGGCTACCATCGTACCACCTTCCTCCCCTTCCATAACCTTCCCACGTCCAACATGACCAACGCAGACACATGAACACGATGAAAACAGCTACACTACATTACAAAGTATACACAGGGGTTGATAGACATCATGCGTTTAAAAAGAGGGCTTACTACGCCTTGGATCTCGATGCTACCACCTGAGTATTAGGGGTGGGTCGGCAAACATCAATTAAGCACAATGCACATCTCCAAATGAGAGATGAGGCCACAATCATATATTAACCATTTTTTGTTAATTAAATACTCCCGCGTGACAGGGATATATTATTATTACGCCTCACCCTACACCTATCCTTACATGAGTGCGGATGCCTCATATCCAGATACATGCATGAGTATCCCATCCACTTACCAACGGTATCACTATCAAACCTGCATGGAATTTTTATATTTTTGCAATCCCGGGAATTACCCGCCCCAATCCACTCATTGTAAGAGCAATCCTAGCAGCATTACCGGCTCAAGGCCACCATTTATTGGAGCCCAAAGATGCGCAACCTCTTCCTACCATGCTTTCAGCCTACTCTACGAATAACTACCCCCAGATCCTAATAACAGGGTACCTGACGCCATAGACCCTACTAACACCTCCATGAAGAGTAACGGAGCATTATCGCTGGACAGCCGACGTAGCAATAGTAGACCTAAAGTAGTCTATGCACTTAGAAGCTCTACAACCCCACAACACTTGAAATATTTTACATTTTTAAATTATTTACACATGTTACGCCCATATTTTTTTTATTACATGAAAAGGAATCTGAAACACTCTGATTGGTGATAACGGCATAAGCCGAAGGCAAAAGGCACCATACAGAAGCAGAGCGGGTAAGGCGATGTTGAGCCTTACCCTAATTAACATACTGACCCGACCGAACAGACGAACCACGTAAGGTCGAGGCACTCGTGATCTGGCACGGGCAAACGTCAAGATCTAGGGGTGCATCTAGCCTATCCCCCTTGTCGGAGACAGTTACACCCACTATGTGCCACGGTCGTCGAAGCCAAGACCTGCAGGGGAGACTTTCTGAGGATGGTGGGAGAAATAGCTCACTCCGCGCCGGACTCAGGGGCTGACCCTAGAGACGACCCAAATTATAACTAGACTCGTAGCTAAATTTAAGTAAGTAGGGCTTCTACAGCGGGAAGCAAGACTCCTGTGCGCTGGAGTGAAGCACTATTGCGGCCAACAGTGGCGAAGAGAATATTATTGCGGCCAACAGTGGCGAAGAGAATATTATTGCGGCCAACAGTGGCGAAGAGAATATTATTGCGGCCAACAGTGGCGAAGAGAATATAATTGCGGCCAACAGTGGCGAAGAGAATATAATTGCGGCCAATAAAGGCGAAGAGATTATTACTACTGCGTAAAGCATACTACGGTTGCCAATAAAGGCGAAGATAATATTATGCCATTGGACAATGTCCAATGCCCACATAAATGGTGACGCAGCGGACAGTCAAGGGCATTAAATAGACATGCAACGAGCTGTCTAGAGGGGTTACAGTGGGCAGACCCAAATACGACTACATACGCAAAGGCAAAGGTAAAGAGCTGATAAATACAGCGGGCGAAACGGTTTGCTTTGTGGCACCGTAAGCCGCCTGTGACTAGGTTAATACTAGTTCATAATCATTTAGCATAGATGTCGACAATTAGGATTAAAACGGAGGGGACTACGAGGCATTGTTGGGTTCCGGTCCCAACAATGTACTACAAGGGCACCCCCGCGAGAGAAATCGAACGGACAGCCTCCATCTAAATTTTAGTATTTAAGTCATAGTGCCATTTTTAAGGTCACTTAGATGTAAGCAAATTCAACAAGCGCTGTTGCTACAATTGGGCACAGCACATTTCGGCTTTAGAATAAGGTCTACTCGGCTTGTACATACAGCATAGTTTTACAATTAAGGCAAATTTTTTTTTTAGATTAAGGTAGAATATATTGGCACCCGGTAACCAAAATTCCGCTACCGGGGTAAGACCGACAACACATTAAGAAACGACATTACGGCACCGTATAGGGTAAGCCCGGCCATACATCGATTAACACTAACCATGCCATTTTTTTTTTCACAGGTCAAAAGAGCTTCAGACTGTGGACACACTACCACAGGAAGCGGCATAGAAAATAGGCAATATTTAAATGTTTTATTAACCTCTCCATTTTTTTCAGGAACGTCACCAGGAATATGGCACTGGTGACTATGATTTTGCTGCCATATAGCAGCAGCATGCTATTAATGCCGTCTTACTATTGTATTACACCTGTGCGCACTAATTTATATTTAATATTCATCTTCACTTACAGGCTCACCACATTTTTACAGCTACACTTTAAAAATCTGCACAGCACGGTTGATACCTGTGGGGTATCAGGCTCGCTGGCAGATCAACGTACACAAGAAATATAAGGCGTCAAAAATGCGGCGCAAATTACGGCAATGAGGGCGCAACCGATTTGTGGCGGCGACTCTCATTGTCAAGTGTGAAAGCATTCACCCACAGGGAATGCTTCACAGATTAAGGATTAAGGATACATTTCAAGCGGTACGACCACTAAACCATAACAGGAAGTGGCCGTACAGGATTAGCCGTGAGACGGCAAGCGTACGTACAAACGAGTAGCGTGCATGCGAGGTACCATAAACTAGAATCATAAGAGATTAGCGCGCTTAAGTTAGACATAAGATCATTGTAACTGATAATTTTAAAGGGTAAATTAATACAAATTCATGCGCCCACGGGCAATTATTCCACTAGAAATCAATATATATATATATAATACTTCGCAACCCCACATTGTCGGCGGAGGTGATCAATAATATTCCTAAATGTTAACATATGAACATCGCAACATAGCACATTAAACGATATACTTTTTTGTTTGTTTGTTAAAATCACATGTATACAATGTCTATGACTTGTTTTCTTTCATTTTTCTTTCTTCTAACTTCCCCATTTGTCAGGGTGTTCCATTTTATCCCAAATCAATAAATGCACTTTGAATATTTCCCTTAAAATTATACCCTGGAACACCCATTTTTGTCTATTCTTCTATCTTTCTCATTGCAGGGAGCACTTTTTCCCTAAGATAGGGCGGACGACGCAATCATCCGTCCAGCCCTGGGTTTTTTTCCTCCCTGCACAACAATGTACCGAATAACTATCAGCACCATGTATTTTTTTTCTTTAAACTTGCAATATGCCAATATCGATTTTTTATGCAATATTTTTATAATGTCTATGCCAATGTCAATGTTATATATATATGTATATCCCATAACCCACCCCTCTGAACGCGAGCTGATCTCACCCCTACACATCAACACGACATCACCACATCATACGACGACGAAGAGGACACCAACAGGAGATACGAGGGGGCTTCAAGAACAACCACTTCAACTATATCTACTACATCAACATCCCAACCCCAAGTTCCGTTCCCGTTCGCGGGGACGCGAACTAAATAGGGGAAGAGGCTTGTACAGTCCCCCAGGGGTATGCACCCCCTGGAGGCCATCCCCCCATCATCTATTTAAATCACCCCTAACTGGCAAATCTTGTAAGTCCAGACCAACATCTATTAACACCGCAAGGGCAGCTAACCAGTCTGGAAAGCTTACCCAATAATTGCATCACTACCACAAACAGCGACACACAATTAACTGGGGCATCTATGCCATCGGAATGTCGACGAAGCAACGCCGAAGACTATAAGAGGGAACCTTAAGGAGTACAAGCTCTCTCTCAATTACCAGTCTTACAGTGCGTCGGCCGGAGGCTATCGCTGTTATCATCAGGTGAGTCAGCAGTGTTCAGAATCCTGTACTTTGTAACCTTTACCCACAAATTGTATACACAAGCTTGTACACTTACATTGTAACATTTACTACATCCCCTGAAAGGGACTCATAATTCCATATTACTGACCAATAAATACTTCGTCAGTACACTACACTTGTATTACTGTTTTACACGCTTCTTTACGCCCTAACTCCCTTCCTGAATCCTCCGTCACGATTAGACGTGACACACAGTAGCCAGGCACTTGCTAGCTCAGGTAGCATTGTATTCACGCAGCGGCCCGACTACCAGAGGCAGCGTGCCGCTGTATAGCTGACGCGAGCACGTCGGTTATATAACCAGCCAGCCAGCTGGAAGACCAGCGCGTTGACCTGTACGCTAAGTTCCATCCCCTAAAATACACCTACATCTTTTATAGGAGCGCCCCCTAGTTCCTAACACTAAACAACACTCTACACTGGTCAGCTTGCCCGACTACGGGAAGCTACCCCCTTTTAGGCACTTCCTTATAAATTAACACAATAACTCTTTCGTTTTAGATCCAACCACCCCCAATAAGGGATCTAAAACAGATCCCTTTTCCATGGAGAAACAAATAGAAGGGTGCCGGAGATTAAGGTGATCCAGGAAATTGCTAAGATTTTCCTCACCTTCCGTCCAAACAACGAACCTGTCATCCACATAACGCCACCAGATCTTCGTTTTGAAAGGAGCCGACGACAAAGCTTTCTCTTCAAAGTTCTCCATGAAGAAATTAGCCACAACAGGAGAGAGAGGACTACCCATGGCCACACCATCAGTCTGCTCATAAAAATTCCCATTCCATAGAAAGTAGGAGGAGGTCATGCAGTGATAAAAAAGTCTTGTGATATCTTCAGGAAAAAATCCATTAATGAGAGTCTCGACGTGGTGTCTCTGTTTACGAGAGTACCTATTGATGGTGTTATTTCTCTCACTAATGGATTTTTTCCTGAAGACATCACAAGAGTTTTTATCACTGCATGACCTCTTCCTACTTTCTATGGAATGGGAATTTTTATGAGCAGACTGATGGTGTGGCCATGGGTAGACCTCTCTCCTGTTGTGGCTAATTTCTTCATGGAGAACTTTGAAGAGAGAGCTTTGTCGTCGGCTCCTTTCAAACCGAAGATCTAGTGGCGTTATGTGGATGACACGTTCGTTGTATGGACGGAAGGTGAGGAAAATCTTGGTAATTTCCAGGATCACCTTAATCTCCAGCACCCTTCTATTTGTTCCACCATGGAAAAGGAATCTGACGGCAAAATACCTTCTTTAGATGTTGTCGTCACCAAGAAAGAGGATGGATCTATAGGACACAGCGTTTTCCGTAAGTCAACACACACCAATATATATCTCCACGCAAATTCTCACCATCACCCTGCCCAGAAACATGGTATCCTTACAACTCTAACTACCAGGGCTAGGAGGACTTGTGAAATGTATTCTTTACAAGAAGAAATTAATACCTTGCGAACCACCTTTGAGAGCAACGGTTATAGCAAGGCTTTGATTTCTACGGTTCTGAATCCAACAAATAATAATAGGACGTCAGTTGAGAAAAAAGATGTAAGAGGAACTGATCACCTACCGTACACACATAACACGACGGATCGTATTGCTAAAATCTACGTCGGTACAACATACGGACTGTATTTGGAACTTCTGTTAAGATTAGGCAACTCCTGCGACCAACTAAGGACAGTTTGCGTAAATTGCAACAACCGGGTATCTACAGAGTTCCCTGTACTTGTGGCAAGGTTTACATCGGGCAGACTTGGAGAATAATATGCACTCGAATTAAGGAACATAATAGATGTATCAGGCTCATTCAACCTGATAAATCAGCTGTTGCCGATCATGCATTAACACCTGGCCATGATGTAATGTTCCAAGGAGTGGATGTTCTTGCCCGTATAAAGCAATATCGTCCCAGAATCATCAGGGAGGCGGTTGAAATACGTAAACACAGAGATAATTTCAACCGCGACACCGGCTACAATCTCAGTGAATCCTGGCTACCTACTGTATTATCAGAACCCTGAGAAAGTAATTCACTGCTGCTTCCCGTTGTCCCAAACTTGGGGCTATAATGGCGTCCATCTTTGGGCACCTTCTATATGTTCTTTGTTGCTTTCTCTTAGCAATCATTTGTCGTATTCCAGACTATTCCTGACGAAGAAAGACGTGGTTTCTTTCGAAACGCGTCGAATTTTTATATAATAAAACACGGCATAAGCCCAAAATTCAACATTATGAATAGTAACACGGGCCGTGAAAGTCTAAATGATAATATTAAAAATAACTAGCTAACAAATAAACAACTAACAACTTGTAATGAGAAATTTTAATTCATTTAACTTGTGATTTTCTCGGCGGTAAATTTTGAAATCATGATATGGATTCTATTTGTACTGACCAGTTAATTAATTGATCTTTTCATTAATTGTACCCATGTTCATTACCATTCCTAACTGCGCATGCCCAGGGAGTGCTTTGATTTTAAATCGAAATGCGATACGATACATTGAAATCAATTGAAACGACCACCCTAGTTATTGAATTTGCACCGTTTAGAAACACTCCACTCGTACTGAAAATGGAATAGCCCAGTGTGTACCATTGATAGAAATAGCTTTCCGATAGTGCATGCGCAGTTTAGATTCGTTCTATATAAACAGATTCTCCCGCAAACATTATTTACAGTTCATCAAAAGTATGCATAACATCAGAAATCTCTGTAGTTGTTGTTGTGGTTGTTGTTGTTGTTGTTTTTGTTGTTTATATAGAAGTGCTATAGATGTACTTCACACCAACTGAGCAATAATATCTGTGAATAAGCTTCCTTCCTTCCTTCCTTCCTTCCTTCCTTCCTTCCTTCCTTCGTCCCAAAACTGAAGGTGACATGGCGTGGATGTGCTTTCCAGAAAGGATGGCAATTGTAACGGCAAACGAGGGCGTTTAAACATGTTTCGCGTCAAGCCCGCAAGTAAAACAAGACCGGACACATCAACTCCTTCTGTACATAGCCAGCTCGGCCATCTACGGCAGCCACATCAACAAAGTAATTCTGACATTCACAGGTTACGACAGGAGATAAACAGGAGACGTGTTCATTATCACCTGTTACTTACTGTTCTGCTAGGCTACAGTAATGCATGACGAGAAAGATGTTGAAATGCGAGATTTCCCGCACGGGTCCACTAGTCCGAATTTGTTTCACAACACTTGTGTTAAATTAAGAAATAGGCCGAAATAGATTTTAAGCAATCAATGTTTCAAAATTCTTTAAAAAAATTAAAAATAATTAAATTATATAAAAGTATATGTTAAAAATGAAATCGTAATCGGCATTCGAACGCGAGTCAGGTGGTGCATGGGGCTCTTATGTCCCTTGTGAGAATTCGTTTTTCACTACGATATTCAAGGAAGTCACCGCATCCAAGACTAGGAAATGAACCCTGGTCGTCATGCGAGCCACGCTGCTAAAAGTGACTTAACGGGCCAGCCTGGACATAAGAGAATTGGGTTTGATTCCCGACTTTAATTTCTTATTTAAGAGAACTTATTCCGTAATGTACTTTCTATTATTATAAAAAATCCAAATCAGGTTTCGACTTTGGCGTACAGGTGGCTCTAATGCCGGCTGTGAGAATACGGTATTCTCTAAGACAATCAAGAACTCGCTGCTAGCCGCTATCTCAAATAAGCCTAAGAATGAGCCGTGGTTGTGGCGTGAGCGATGGCAGTGTAAATGCCTTAGCGCACCTGCAAGAACTGCAGTAGATTCGGGATCGAACGCCGATGGACGTCTCATTTTCAAATATTCAACAGGAAGGGCAACTATTCCTTAAAGGCGTAGTCGGTAGCATGCTGAACTGCTATGCCCAAGATAGCGGGTTCAAACCCGGCCGAAGTCGTCGGATTTCTTAAGAGCGTTAAAAATCCTTCAGTATGCATTCCTTCGGAGGGGAAGTAAAGCCGGCGGTCCCATGCCATAGATTTATGACATGTAAAAGATCCTTGCACAGACTAAACTTGTGTAAAGCATAATTTTTTAGGTTAGATTTCGTCAGAACGCTCTATCAAAGTTCCAACGTTCACCTCTAGGTATTATTGATATATGGTGGCGAAAGTTGGAACTATTTGAAATTGAACGGAACTTGTAGCTCACCCTTTAGGGTATCCGCTGGAAGCAGCTACAGTCTCAGGCGAGCAGAACATGTCCTCGGACACTCCCGGCACTAAAAGCCATACGATAAATAAATAAATAAATAAATAAATAAATAAATAAAATATAACATAATAAGGATTTTCCTCAAAAAGGAAAGCTCCGTAAATACAGGCATTGCTAAGATGTTACCAATTCCATAGAAAACTGCAGTGATACCAGTTCATAATCATTCATCCAATACAGTGAAATTCAAATCACATTTCAACTTTTGCATTGCTTGCTGTGTTTGTACTTGAAGAGTCTAACCCAAAAACCTGCTAAATGCCATTTTGGGAAACAATACGTTTTTGCATTCAAACCCATCTATGTACCATTGCCAATGCACCCAAGACACGGCTATGTGCCACAATGGTTTGTTTAGTTCATGAATCCATCACAACATTGAGGCTAAGCTATGTCGCTCACTTGTTTACACAGAAGTCTGCTTAGTACCAATAGCTTATTTCAGACACGGAGGGAAACAGTTCAGGAGCTTTGCTTGCAAATAACGTTGAAATGGGGGGAGAAAAGAAGAAAGAGAGGTACTAGATATACTGTAAGTTAGATGCGCAAATAACCTATTGGAATTAAAGACTGAAACTACCTTGGCACTTAGCTGATTTTTTATAAAAGAGTGTAGGCAATTATCTTTGTTTAGTATTTCTGGCTTTAACAATGTGGTACTACTTAAGTGACATGCAATACCATTAATTAAACATAACAATCTAATTACAATATTGCCCTTCTATTTAGTGTACACTATATTAAATAGTAAAATTTAAAATGAAAACTCCTGTGATACCGTTTTTCACTTTATCTCTTAAGCAACGTTTTCGCACTTAGCAGGTTTTTAGGTTACACTCTTCAATAAGAGTAATTGTACTTTGCAGTTGATGTGAGTTTTCTTCTATATTTTAGGGGGGCAGTTGGGGTTTAACAATATTATGATCTTAATCCCCTCTAGAACTCACAAGAAGAATTCCTCTGTTTTACTCTAATCACAACATGTAATGAAGAGTCAGATTACCTAGCTGTTTAGCCCCTTCAAACACAAATAACTATTCATAATGTTGAATTTTGGGCTTATGCCATGTTTTATGATATTAACATTCGACGCGTTTCGAAAGAAACCATGTCTTTCTTCGTCAGGAATAGTCTGGAATACGACAAACGATTGCTAAGAGAAAGCAACAATGAACATATAGAAGGTGCCCAAAGATGGACGCCATTATAGCCCCAAGTTTGGGACAACGGGAAGCAGCAGTGAATTACTTTCTCAGGGTTCTGATAATACAGTAGGTAGCCAGGATTCACTGAGATTGTAGCCGGTGTCGCGGTTGAAATTATCTCGGTGATTACGTATTTCAACCGCCTCCCTGATGATTCTGGGACGATATTGCTTTATATGGGCAAGAACATCCACTCCTTGGTACATGACATCATGGCCAGGTGTTAATGCATGATCGGCAACAGCTGATTTATCAGGTTGAGTGAGCCTGATACATCTATTATGTTCCTTAATGCGAGTGCATATTTTTCTCGAAGTCTGCCCGATGTAAACCATGCCACAAGTACAGGGAACTCTGTAGATACCCGGTTGTTGCAATTTAGGCAAACTGTCCTTAGTTGGTCGCAGGAGTTGCCTAACCTTAACAGAAGTTCCAAATACAGTCCGTATGTTGTACCGACGTAGGATTTTAGCAACACGATCCGTCGTGTTATGTATGTACGGTAGGTAAGCAGTTCCTCATATATCTCTTATCTCAACTGACGTCCTATTATTATTTGTTGGATTCAGAACCGTAGAAATCAAAGCCTTGCTGTAACCGTTGCTCTCAAAGGTGGTTCGCAAGGTATTAATTTCTTCTTGTAAAGAATACATTTCACAAGTCCTCTTAGCCCTGGCAGTTAGAGTTGTAAGGATGCCATGTTTCTGGGCAGGGTGATGGTGAGAATTTGCGTGGAGATATCTATTGGTGTGTGTTGGCTTACGAAAAACGCTGTGTCCTAAAGATAAATCCTCTTTCTTGGTGACGAGAACATCTAAAGAAGGTATTTTGTCGTCAGATTCCTTTTCCATGGTGGAACAAATAGAAGGGTGCTGGAGATTAAGGTGATCCAGGAAATTACTAAGAATTTCCTCACCTTCCGTCCAAACATCGAACGTGTCATCCACATAACGCCACCAGATCTTCAGTTTGAAAGGAGTCGACGACAAAGCTCTCTCTTCAAAGTTCTCCATGAAGAAATTAGCCACAACAGGAGAGAGAGGTCTACCCATGGCCACACCATCAGTCTGCTCATAAAAATTCCCATTCCATAGAAAGTAGGAGGAGGTCATGCAGTGATAAAAAAAAACGAGGGGCATACGTAACCAACACCAGTGATGTTAGTCCACGCCTTCGTCTTCGTTAGCAACGGTGTGTTCGAGTCCTGGGAGATTAATTTTAACCAAAACAAGTAGTTCCGTGAAGAACTATACAGCCTATTTTCATATATCCTACTTATGTTAATTGCCTCTAGCAACATACACAATTTCAGTTTAATTGCTGTAATAGATTCGTAGATATTGAGAACCGACTAAAAATTTCGGATGGTCGCCATGTTGGATTTTATATATGTAGGTCCTAGAGTTATGTATTGTTACATGCAGATTATTGTATACGTGTAGTATTCAAACTACAATCGCATAATTAGGACACAAGAAGTAACAAGGAGATTTTAAAATTTCGCACAGCTGCCATCTTGAGGTTATGGAAACAATTGAAATAAATTAGATGCCAGTGGATTACCATTCGTATAAGGATTTACTGTTCCAAGTTTCACTACACTCGGATGGTTAAATTGCGAGAAAAGTCCATGTGAATTTTTATATTTCGCGTCGCCTCCATGTTGGATTTGTGAACACCAAGTTATTTAAAGTCCTATAGGTGAAATTAAGTTCATAGCCCCTATGAACATTAAGAAATTCAGATTGATTGCTATAATAGATTCGTAGATATTCAGAGCCGACTTAATACTTTGGATGGTCGCCATGTT
The DNA here is from genome assembly GCA_946902985.2 of Meconema thalassinum. Taxonomy (NCBI): domain Eukaryota; kingdom Metazoa; phylum Arthropoda; class Insecta; order Orthoptera; family Tettigoniidae; genus Meconema; species Meconema thalassinum. The sequence continues at coordinate 577,188,751 of OX336388.2, read as the reverse complement.
GAATTGCTAAATGTATAGGCCATAGGGTCATGTACCATTAAAGGAAAATTATTGCGTAGATTCAATATTCAAACTTTCAATTCGATCGCATGACTACATCACTAGAAGTAAAAACTTAATTTTAAAATTCGCACATCCGCCATCTTGAGGTTATGTAAACAATTGAACTAAATTAGATACCAGTGCATTACAATGTGTATAAATATTTCCTGTACCAGATTTCAGTGCGTTTGGAATATTAAATCGCGAGGAAGGTCTATTTAAAATTTTCAACTTCGCTTGGCTGCCATGTTCGTTTTGTAGTTAACCGGTTTCTGAAAGTCTTACAGATGGACTTCCGTAGTGCCCTTTATCTCCGTAAAAGATTTCAGGGAGATACCGCTAATAGTTTCACAGATATGGAATGCCGGTGAAATATTTCGCACATCCGCCATCTTGTGGTTATGTAAACAATTGAACGAAGTTAGATGTCGGTGCATTACAATGTATATAAACATATACTGTACCAAGTTTCATTGCGTTTGGTTGGTTAAATCGCGAGAAACGTCTATTTAAAAGTCGCAACTTCGCTTGGCCGCCATGTTCGTTTTGTAGTTACCAGAATTTCAATGGTCACATAAGGGAACTTATAGTTGTTCCCTTTATCACCTACAAAGTTTCAGGGTAATATCGGTAATAGTTTCGGAGATATGAATGCTGGTGAAATATTTCGCACAGCTGCCATGTTGGATTGGTGAGTCGTAACAAAATTTGAAGGGCACGGTCGGGGTCGCAGGGAATAGTGCTATGAACTTACCGAGTTTCATTGAAATCGCTCCAGCCGTTTAGATTTTATTAGGGGGGGACACACACACGAATCACACACACACACACACACACACGGACAAAAGGTGATCTCATAAGCCTATTTTTTCAAAATTGAAAATAGGCTAAAAAAGAAGGGATCTTTTAGTTTCACGTGACAGTTAATCATGCGATCATGAGCCACGGGACCTCCTTTTCTACGTGGAATCCGAACCACAGGGCATGGCATTTCACTTCGAAAATCTTACATGCATTGACGGGGAATCGGACCCGGTCCACCTTGGTGAGAGACCAACCGCTTGACCACTGCACCACCACGCCCATCTAATTTTAACAAGCTACCAGTTTATAATGCACGTCTGTTATCAGATTGTGGATAAAGAAAACTGTGTCCAAGGAGCGAACTTTTTTACTGTCTCCTTGCCATTAGCTGGTGTGACGAACCCGTATTTGTTACTAGCCTTGGATCGCACATTGCATTTGCCTTCAAACCCATATCGTGGATTTCCCGTGCTGCTGCGTTATCGGACAGTCCTCATGACTTATGAAACGACTTTGTATATTGGCAAGAAATTGGACTTATAGTGTGTATGTGACATCTCATGTGTGTATCGTTCATAAGGTGTTTTTTTTTTATTATTTCGTAAGGCATAAAAGATATGTTACAAATAAGGTGAAAAACTTAATTGCTAGGATAAACACAATGTTCAAATTTCTGACAGGGAAGAAGATACAAGCATTACAAATGGATGTCCAACGAGTTTAACCAATTCACTGCTTCATCTGTAGCCTCATATATTTCTTGTAGCGTTCCACTGAACCTCCTTATTGGGCATTCCATGGCAATGTGAAAAACCTTCTGTGACACTTCAGTGCAATCGCATTCAGGACTGTCGATCATCTTCCACTTATGCCTCCAATACTGGCATCTTAGTCGATTTAGTGACGTCCAAGTTTTTCGGGATAAGTTGAAACCAGGTGGGCGATGAGTTGGATCCAAAATTAGATGATATTTGTCTGGATTCGAGGAAACCCAATTGTTGCGCCATACTTGACAGACATTAAATTGCTGTTGAACCAATTCCTCACCTAGTAACCAGGGAGGTTTGCTAGATGTCAATCTGAGATGTGGTTGAAAAATGTCCTGCTGAATTGGTAATGCAGGATCTTTACAGTATTTTTCCCATTCTTTCGTCAGTGCCAATTGTCTACGGAGGTGAGGAGGTGGAATGTTTGAGAGGACTGGTAACCAATCCAGAGTTGTAGATCGGATGGTTCCTGATATAGTCCTCATAGTATCATTCAGCTCAGTATTAATTTTCTGTATATGATCACGTGCACCGCACTTTACAATACTTCTATCAACACGAGGGAGGTATCTTACACGCAAATAGTTTGAGGAACATTCTAATGAGCTTCACTAATATGGATTGGCCCCCAAACTTGCCCCACCTTAATCCCATGGACACCGGCACGCTACGGGCTGCCATCGAGGTCACGACGTGTTTGAACCATCCTCTTTGTCATAGATGAACCAACGAAGTATCACCATCAACAAAGGAAGGTGCAAAGCAATGTTACACAAGTGGGGTTGGCTAGAATCACCAGCTTGTGACTGCGGAGCTCAAGAACAGACGATGAATCACATCATTCGGGAGTGCCCACAGCGTATATTCGCAGGCGAATGGGAAGAGTTCATAAAAGCATCAGCTCCAGCGCTTTCCTGGTTGAAGAGCCTTGATGTTCATTTTTGATTGCTATGTACATATTTGTATATATACTGTATGTAGATCATTTGTACCATACGAAAATAATAATAATCAACAACATAACCAGCTTCTAAGGCTTTGTTGATTTGCATCCTGAGCCTCTGCAGTCAGTCTTAATCCTCTTCTTATGATAAGACATATCAAGGACTTTGCATCAAATCTTCTAGATAATCCTTGGTCTTCCTTGTATTTTGTACCCGAAGATTTATCTTTGGAAATGTTGCTTAAAATTGCACTAGATATCCAATTAATTAAGCAATTATTTCATGGAATTTGGTTGAGGACACTTTTATTTGCTCTCACCTCCGCCCAACTGTTCCTTAACATTCAGCTCCAGAATGCAGTTGCTTCCGACCTTCTTCTGTTCTGTTCACTAACTGCCCAAACTCCACATCCGTACAAGAATACGCCTAAAGCAAAGGATATCCCAATTTTCTTCCCCTGCCTAGACGTCAATGTGTCAACTAGTACGATGATCCTGTTGATTGCTGAGAGCTTGCTTGATTAGCGCTATTATCGCTCTTTTCCACGTACTCTATCTCTTCTCTTATAAGATGGAACTTCCCAAATAATATAAACTTGCAACTTGCTCCACATTTTTGGCTAAAAAACTTGATTTTGTTGTATATTTATTCCCTAACCGGCTAGCTCGTGCCTTGCTGGCATCGGTATACGGCGAGTTCGAATCCTACCTCAGCGTCCTAAAAATGCTTTTCGTGATTTGCCATGTTCACCACCAGGCAAATGCCGGGACAGTACCTTTCAACAGATCCACGGTCGACTTCCCTCGTGATCCTTCCTTAATTATACCCAAGTTAGCGGTCGCCTGAACGATCGGCCTGTAACCATCCCCAGTTGCATCTGCTGACAAGATGTGTTCAGCTCCCAGACACCGTCCTTGTGACGGTAGAGGAATGATCTCTCGCAGAGGCCGTGGGTGAGGCCGAGCTGGGAGGGAGGAAAAGCGATTTTTATAAAGAGGCTCACTACATTTGCTAACAACGTAATCTTCACCCTTTGCACATTGATCTTCAGTGTCGATTCTGACAGTGCAACTAGCATTCATTTAAAACATCTCGTTCTCTAATGCTGTAACCGATGACAGTCCTCTTAAAATCAAATACATTGGAAGCTCTGTCCATTATTAGTGGTCACGATTGACTGAGCACCGAGAGTATTTCTTTATATGCTGATTGTATGCGCTGCTGGCATTACACAATGATTGTTTTAATTAATTCCCCATGAAATCTTATCATGTGATATTGTTTCATTTACCTCATGATGTGTGTAATGAATGATGCATGGCAATACTTGGAGCTCACATGAATAAATTGAACACTAATTAAGTTGTGTTACCATTCAAAACGCAGTTTTAATCTGAATTGCACTTTTGATCAAATTTCCCTCCAAATGAGTGTTTTAAAAATGAATGTATGCAGCTATAGTGCCTGATGCCGAATGTATTTTGTGGATGGTGTGAGAGAATTGCTCTACCTTTCTGTTGAAATAATTTCAGTATTGTTCATTATAGAAATAAACTGATAATTTATCATAAACAAAATCATGTTTTGCACAATTTTCTCTAAAACAAACTAACATCATGAATTTTCACAATGTAATTTTCGGGGTGTTATAATTGAATTGGTCCGATTAATTGGTGGTTATTTACGAATGTTTCCCTATGCGTTCTATATTTAATAACAATATCAGATTGGTGTATTTAATTTACTTCGTTATTTCTAATAACTTACCGTTGTTGTTGTTGTTGTTGTTGTTTACTTATTTATGGGCCTTGTAACATCGTGGTTATTTAGCCCCGTCCCACATCTGTGTGTGTGAGAGAGATTTGTCTAATCACCTGTCTTATTGTGATGGCTGTATTCGTGTGTGCATTTGCAATTTAGGTGGCCTTAAGTTAGAATAAGCAAAAATATTTGCCATAATAACAAATTGTTTAGATCCGTATTGATAGAATAATTAAAAAACACTTATGTTAAATATCCTTAAAAATATCTATGAACATTTTTATAATAATTTTCATACACATTTCTAAATTATCTCTTAAAAACGTATTGTAAGGATATCCATTTTATTAGTTTAAGACTCCTTAGGATAAGTTTTCTCTTAATTGTGCTGAAGAAGAAACCAACGTTGTTTCGAAACATGTACACATCAAATAGTCTATTAAATATAGAAATTTAAGTGTTTTTTGTTAGTATTGACTTGGCGAATATTTAACATAAGTGTTTTTTACTTAAGTTAGAACTCATCCCGGTATTTGCCTTGAATAGAAGTGGGAAACCACGGTAAAACCTCTTCCAGGATGGGTGAGGTACTGTAGGAATCAAACCAACGTCATCTCAGTTCAGCCTCACGATGCTGAATGTACCCCGATCCAGCCTTCAGACCAGAATCAAATTTCTTGGCAGAGCCGAAATTCAAACCCGAAGGCACAACAAAAGGTTTTGGTGTTGCAGGAAAGCAAATCATAGAATGATGGATAAAATCATTCGTATTTAAGTACCGCCTTCGGATTGTTTTTTCAAACCCTGCCGAAGTCTTCGGATTTTTAAAGAGCGTTAAAAATCCCTCAGTATGCCTTCCTTCAGAGGGGAAGTAAAGCCGGCGGGCCTATGTCATAGATTTATGGCATGTAAAAGAACCTTCCACTAAACTTGTGTAAAGTAAATGAGGCGTGCAGGTTGAGGAGGACGCGGACCTGAGACCTAAGTCGAGACCTTTAACACATGGTGAACTAGATGGAGCACCGACCATCCAATGACTACACTTTTCGAGTAGAGGTTGTAAAATAAAATAAAATTTAATATCAAAAAACAAGACATTGCAAAAGGGGACGTGAGGGGTGCATGAAATGGTAAGATGAGGGATGATGGGCCTGAAATAAAATATGTACATGGTATTATAAAACAGTAAAACAATAAAACGTAAAACACACAATAAAGATCTATAAATGGAGAATGTCGACGACGAGGAGAATGCCTAAGTCGCTAGAGATCGTTCAGTAGAGGGGAAGAAATTAACGATAGTGTTAATAGTGCGTTTCGTTCCACCACAGGCTGACTACTAGAAGGTAGTCAGAAGCATCATTCTTAGAAGTACATGAAATCGTGTCTCCCACGAACTGTCTATCCGACCACCCTTACATTAAACTGTATGTCACGCCAAGCTACCCAAAGAAACAACCAACAACAGCAACGACCCTTAAATGACACGTCAATAAACACAAAATAATTACACAACTTCACAAGGCACAACACTTCACATGACATGCCGTGACATACAAACTCAGCAAATAAACATAGATCAGTTCAGTTAAAATTAAAAGCAAGCAAATCCCAAATGAAGATGAAACCAAACGATTTCATGAACTGGTAGAATAAAACTTCTTTCGAACGAAAGCACAAGGTTCAGTTACCTAGCGGGATGCCAAATAAGCCTCAATTGCAGTCCCGGGCACGTACAACGAACACACACTCCATCATCTCGGAAGAGTAACCAATACACCTGATTTAATAACGTAATGGGATCACACATTGCTTGCTGACTGAAGGTCACAACAAAACAGAACAACACTAAACATGACCCTAGACCTTCAGTCAAATTCCCACTTAAACAAACGACATAAACCCAACCCTTAATATCAAGACTAGAACCGTGATTGTAAATGAAACATATTTCTGAAACATACATAGATAATGCTTGCCCAGTCTCCAAGGATAAAAATAAAACCTAATCGGCCATCCTTGGAGTGCACAAATGACAAGCATGATAAAAACAAACCCTTGAAACATAAAATAAACTGGTGTGTGTTCCAACAAAAAGATATTAACTTACATCCAAAGCAATGAACAACACACCCTCCTACGTCTAGGCACAATTAAAATCGCGAACTAACCTAAAGAATACCAGTCCCTAAAGGTCCCTGAAAGATCTCATACTCTTGTAAGGGGTTAGGAACTGGTAAGAAACATCTCTCATAAATACAATCGCGTTTCACAACATAAAACAAACGCAAGTAACACGCACTAAAATAAAACTCGACTAGATACGGAAAAGAAACAACAACAACAAGCACCCATTTAAATTAATCAACCCATAAACAAGCAATTTGATTCTCCACTACGTGCGTATATAAACAAACTGGGGACAAAATAAACACCAAAAAAACTTCATAGAGAAACACGAACGGTCTCCAGTTTAACCCTACATTAGCAGGTTGAATTAAGGAACTTTTAACACTGAAACTTGGGGAAAATGCATTGGATAATGATCTTCTTCAAAACACGATTATACAGAGCTACAAAGGCAACATTTCACTTAGCTGAGACTCCGAGACGTTCTGGAAGATCTCTGATGATATTTCATTTAATAATTATCTCATATGACAAGAAATCTCCACTGCTAGGCAGAGGCCTGAATCCCGCCATGTTTCCTCAGCGTTTATAACCTCGAAGATCAATAGGAATTAATAAACACGTAACATTTTCAATAGAATAGTCGGCAGTAGGCATTATGTCGTCTCAACATCTTATCCGTCTTTTTGTCATAACAATTTCGTCGCGATAACAATCGCCGAAGGCGTGTTTCTTAGACAAGGATTAGTTCTCCAACGCGGGCGCATTCCTTTTTCAGACGTGCGGAAATTACGATCTCTTAGATGTATTACTAGAGACCGCTAGATTGAAACAAAGTCGAACAGATCTTAAAATTGTACCGGCTCAGTAAAATTTATAGGTTAGGTTTGATTAATGCTCTGAAGTTCCAATGTTCGTCTCCAGGCGCTGATTGCGATGACATCTAATAGTAACCAAGTTCACAGCTAGGTGTCGTGGACGGTATCATTTGGTAGCAAAAGTAGGAATTACTTGAAATTGATCGTCTGCAGTCCTTATCTGAATTACAGGTAACACACACTAATACAGTCATCAAAATTAACACCAGTTATCAGACAGATTCTACACAGACCCAAAGTACACAAGGCTACATGACCGCGTTGTCGCTGCCCCTAAACTAAGGAACCAAATTGTTTATGGTGAGCTGGCAAGTTTCAACGAATTGGACGGTTGGTTGGTTCCTAAGTTTAGGGGCTGCGACAACGCGGTCATGTAGCCCTGTGTACTTTGGGTCTGTGTAGAATCTGTCTGATAACCGGTGTTAATTATGATGACTGTATTAGTGTGTGTTTCTGTTTCTTAATTCAAGTAAGGACTGCATATTTTGTTTTGCAAGTAGTTCCTACTTTTGCCTCCAAACGCCACCGTCAACAACTATTAGTTCAAAACTTGGCTACTATACGCCACCGCAGTCGGCTCCTGGCGACTAACGTAGGAACCTGAGCGTTGTTTACATTTTTAACCTAATTTAGCTTCACACAGGTGGTTATGTGAAGAACAGCCCACGTTCGTTCTCATAAACGGGAGAAAGCATCAGGCAAATGCCTGGACAAAATAACTACTGTGAAAGGAGCTATTAGACTGAATATTTTGGGCTAGGGGAGTGCGGCCTGGTTCTTTATCCTCAACTTTAAGTCTAAATTTAACACTGAACATTTAAGCATTAACATAATATAAACTTTATTTGTTGTTTGAAACAAGTGATAAATTCTATACATTACTGGAAACCCTTTGGGTTTAAAAATTAGTAGGTTGGCACAACTTGGTGCTATTTACAAGAGTTCATTTTAAAGACACACTATTTTGAAAACAATTGCACTTGCAAGCAATATTAAAACCATTAAAACATATAAGATTATTGATAAAAATAGAGAATAAAAGAACGTAACTTATCTTCCGTTGCTATTCATGTTGACTAGAGAGGTTCATTGCTGCAGGTCGGCCGTGGCCAGAGCTTGCTGGTTTGGTAGTTGTAGTTTGTAGAACACTGTACTATGTGATTGCGATGTCCAGCATCTCGAAATAAAGTATCGGCTTGAAGAAGGTTTCTTCTTTAGAACCAAAGTACACTGAAGAGCGAAAGTAACAAGCAAGCTTTCATCTTGCGTAGCGGTGAGAACTGTGATCTGAGCCTGGCAACAGCTCATCTAGTTGTGGCTTTGATGCGTAGTAATCTCCAGCGTAGCGGTGTGACGTGCTGAGTACACCGTCTTATGTTGAAGCATGCCGTTAGGTATGTGCCCCATGGAACGAAGCTTTGGAAGACTCCATGAAGTGATGCGGTACTGACGTGCTGGATCTGACGTGCTTGATCTGTACTGGATCTGGTTGTACTGGATCTGAATCTTGAAGAGGAGAACCGCTTCTTAAATAGGGCGTAGAACAGTCGAGAAATTCCACTGGCTGGCGGCGTCTGATTGGCTAAAGCGGAGATGTGACGACAGTCCTTCACGTAGCGGCTAGGCGAGAAGCACACTTGGCAGTAGTGAACGTGTGGCTCGGAGAGTCAACATCTATGAACAAGCTGAGGTATGTGTCTTAGAAATTTTGTTTGTTACGAGTAATCACTCGAAAATTACATTATATATTATAAACATAAATGTGATTAAATACATTAATAGTTCGGTGGTCTCAAAGCATTTGACCGACAAATGCGGCATAAGAAATAAACACACATTAAAAACATCACGAAAGTGATCATGCTCCGAGACCCCCGAAAGAAAACAATCAAAGAATCATCTGGAAAAAACATGAACAACAATGAAAAAGGATGACACTAAGCCTCAACAGGCAAAATAGCAACCATAGTAATTGGTCTAGTATAGACTCCCTTACTAGTGAGAACATCTACAACTCTCACATGATTATCACGACCCAAATGGCAGTGAGTTACCCTACCAATATTCCATACGAGGGGGGGGACTTGGATCTCGCAAAAGAACCATATCTCCCACTCGCACATCAGGCTGGGAAAGCCGCCACCTCTCTCTCCTGTTAAGTGAGCCGAGATACTCCAGCTTCCAACGGCGCCAAAAGGAGTTTCGCAAAGATTCTAACTTTCTCCAGAAAATAGGCAACCCGAGATCACAGCGTCGACTCAGCAAAGGAGGCGTAGAAGCTAAAGAACAGCCTATTAAAAAATGACCAAGTGTTAAGGGAAGAAGATCCTTAGGATCGTTAGACAAAGGCGTGAGCGGCCTAGAATTTACGATACCCTCAACCTGAATAATTAAAGAATTGAATTCCTCATAGGAAAGGATGGCTGAACCAAGGGTTTTCTTCAGCTGTCTCTTCGTGAGCTTTATGCAAGATTCCCAACGACCACCATGATGGGGGGCGTAAGGGGGAGTGAAATGCCATTTGAATCCCTTAGCATGAGAAAAAATAGAAAACTGTTCCTTAGCAGAAGGGGAGGTAAGCGCAGTTTTCCAAAGATCAAAAGTACTAACAAAAATGTTTGCGTTATCTGAGAAAACCTCGGAGGGAACACCCCTTCTAGTGGCAAATCTAGAAAAGGCTGCTATAAAATAAGGAGTAGAAGCACTTGTAACCAACTCAAGGTGAATGGCTCCTGTCACCATGCACACAAATAAAGAAATATAAAGTTTACCTAACAACTTTCGCTTAGATAAAGGGGAATTAACTTGATAGACATAAGGCCCAGCATAATCGATACCCGTAAGGGCGAAAGGCTTACTAGGTTCGGAACGAAAATATGGCAAGTTTCCCATAATTTGCGTGATTGGCGGGGGCTTAGATTTGAAACAAGGTATACATTTCCGAATAACAGAAGAAACTTCATGAACACCGTTAATGAGCCAATATTGCTCGCGAATTAAACAAAGCAAAGTGCGGGTGCCAGCGTGCAAATTCTGATAATGAAATTTCTTTACGATGAGAGTAGTAATAGGATGTCTAGAAGGGAGAATAATGGGATGTTTTTTCTCATCTGAGTAACTAGAATATTCTAGCCTGCCCCCCACTCTTATTAATCCATCTTGGTCCACAAAAGGGGTGAGAGGTAACAGCCTACTAGACTTCGGTAAAGCTTTTTTGCTTAAAAGTGTCTGATACTCAAGAAAGAATACTTCTTGTTGCATAAGAAACAAGATTCTACGAGTAGCAAATTCCAATTCCATTTTAGTGAGAAAGGGTTGCGGCTTCACAGGCTCATCAAGAACAAGAAATTTCCATCGAAATAAATATGCTACCACACGAATTAATTTATTAAATGAAGAGTAACGCTGAAAAAGACTAGTAGCAATAGAAGTTAGAAAAAGGGAAGCGGTAGCAATGCGAGCATCAGGAACATCTTCTGCGAGCGGATTAGATGAACGAGGCCAACAAGAGAAATCCTGACTGAGCCACGCCGGACCATTCCAGTATAATTTAAGAGAAATTAATTTCTTGGGCAAGCAGCCACGTGAAATTATATCAGCGGGGTTTTCCTTCCCCGGAACATGATTCCATTGGTCAAAATGAGACAACTCTTGTATTTTAGAAACGCGATTAGCCACAAAAGTGGTCCAATGTGAAGAAGGTTTTGAAAGCCAAGCTATCACGATGGAAGAATCACTCCAAAACCATGTGCTCGAAAATTTCAAATTTAAACTGATTTTTAATTTACTGGCTAATTCCACAGCCATTACAGCAGAACATAATTCCAATCTAGGCAAAGATATGGATTTGAGTGGGGCTACCTTTGATTTTGCACAAATTAAATTGGAAAATCCGGGTAAAGTATTGGAAGGGCGGCCTACTAAGTAGGCGCAACAACCATATGCCTTTTCAGAACTATCTGTAAATATGTGCAAATCGAAATACTGACATGAAAGGTCCGAAATTAAAGTGCGAGGAATAGAAATTTGAGAAAGATCTAACAAACTCTTGCGGTATTTCAACCACTCATCCAAAAGGGGGGAGGGTACCTGTTCATCCCAACCAATCTTCAATAACCAAAGTTTTTGCAAGAAAATTTTTGCAGTAATAACCACCGGAGCAATGTACTGCAATGGATCAAAAACTTTTGCTATTTCTGATAATAATTGCCTTTTCGTTCGAGGGTGAAACTCAGATAAGTGTACCTGATAGGAAAAGGTATCTGAAGAAGGAGACCAAAAAACACCCAAGGTTTTAATAGCTGATTCCTCAGTAGGAAGCGCAACACATTTATCAACAGGAGTTACTTGTGAAAAGTTAGATAAAAATTCGGTTGAGTTCGAGTTCCACTTATGAAGGGTAAACCCACCACCGGAAAGAAGAGAGTTTAAATCTTCACAAACACGAAGTGCTTCAGAAATACTAGAAAAGGAATACAGAAAATCATCTACATAAAATGCAGTTTTCAAAACTTCAGAAGCTAGAGGATGAAAAAGATGACCATCTTGTTCGGCCAACATGTGAAGAGATCGTATTGCGAGAAACGCAGACGGCTTAAGACCGTATGTCACTGTTCTTAAACGAAATATTTTTATAGGTTTTGCATTGTCATCTCGCCACAAAATTCTTTGCAAATCACGTTGTTCTGAATTTACTAGAATTTGCCTATACATTTGCTTGATGTCAGCAAGAACAGCAATGGGGAATAGACGAAAGTTAAGTAAAACTGAAGTAAGATCTGTCTGAATAGCGGGTCCAGAATGCAGAGTGTCATTGAGAGAAACACCATTAGCATCTGGAGATGACCCATTAAAAACTACTCTTATCTGTTCTCGGGTGGAAGAATTTTTCCAAACCGGATGATGATTAAGATATACTATTTCTTTAGGAGGATTACTAATTTCTTCAGATTTTGGAACTACTTCCATGTGATTCGCTGATTCGTATTCTTCCATGAAGGAAGTATACTGAGTTTTTAAGAGAGCATCCTTTTTAAAGCGATTTTCAATTGCGAATAAGGCTTTGAGAGCTCTGGAATGTGATTCTGTAATAACAGGGGGGTTACAAATGCGAGGAAGAGTAACCACGAATCTGCCTTCAGTAGTGCGAACAGTGGTTTCTACGTAGTGTGTTTCACAGATCTCATTATTGCGAGAATGAGGTGAGGTAACTTGAATATCCTCAATGTCCCAGAACTTAATTAATTCTTGATTTAAATCAGCACCAACAAAATAACAATGAGATTTTTGTTGAACTGGGTTGCGGTATATTTGCCCAGTGGCAATCCAACCAAAATCAGTTCTACGAAAGAAAACATCACGGGCAACTTTAAACTTTTCCGGATGTAAACATTGCCAAAAAATGCTGGCACTTAAAAGAATTTCTACAGATGAAGCTCTGTTGAAATTCGGATCTGCAAGTTGCAAATGATGCGGAATATTCCAACCCTGGACTTGAAAAGAAGTAATGGGGGTGTCATTACCTATGGAATTGATAATTAAAAAATCTAAATTTAAATGAATGCCGAGATTATTGGAATCTTTTACATCCACTTTAGCATAACTCAGAGATTGCGATTTGGAACCATTAATTCCTGTAACTTCTATAGAAGTGGGGCATATTTGTAGACCTAACTTGCGAACTAGCGATTCACTGATAAAATTGTTAGTTGCAGCATTATCTAACAATCCTCTTACAGAAACCCATTTTCCGTGAACATTCTTCACTAGAATTTGGACAGTGGACAATAAAACTTGAGTTTTACTGAACGAAATAGAGCTTTGAGTAAAAGACTGAGCGTTATTCGGCGAAGTCTCAGAATTAGATTTAGCGGATGAACTATTGGTTGCTGATGACCGCGATCTTTCATGTCTATGCAGGAGAGTATGATGCTTTGCTTTACAGTGAAAACATAACCGTTCAGAATGACAATTGCTTATCATATGTGTCCCTGATAGGCAATTGAAGCAGTGCTTGTGGGTGGTAATTAATTTGCGTCTTTCATCCACAGATAAAGATTTAAATTGAGCGCACTGGTACAAGTTATGCGGTTGTTGACACAAAACACAAGCTTGTGCTTGATTGGAAGACCGAATATTTGTAGAAAAGGCATGTGACCTTAGCACCCTATGAGTGGGGCTGATGTCCTTACTATTAGAGGGAGGTTTGAAGGTAGAGCTACTCTTTTGGCTGGCTACAGCAGAGAGAATTTGGCATTTCGCCTTTAAGAATTTAATAATAGCTTCATAGGTACACAATGAATGTTGCGACAGATCTGCTTCCCAATCTTTTAAAGTTTTAGTGTCTAATTTAACAGAAATAAGATGAATCAAAAATAGATCCCAATGGTCAACTGGTTGGTCCAAATTTGCAAGCGCACGAATATGAAGTTCTGCAGCATCGATCAAATTACGAAGCGAGGCAAGATTATCAGCTTGAACCATAGGTAAATTGAATAAACCCTGTATATGACGTTGAGTTTTTAAACGAGTGTTCCCAAACCGATCTCTGAGAAGTGCCAAAGCTACTTCATAATTTTCATTTGTCAACGTAAGCTCTTGGATGAGTTTGAGTGCGTTGCCTTGCAAGGACAAACGCAAATAATGAAACTTCTGTATTGAAGGAAGAGAATCGTTTTCGTGAATCAATGAATTGAATAATTCAAAAAATGGTTCCCATGTAGCTTCATCTCCGGTAAATTTAGGTAATTCTATTTTCGGTAATATAACACGGGAAGGAAAAGAAGAAGATTCTGAAGGAGTTTTCTCCTGCTTTTCCCGCAATGTTAAACTTCTTAAAAGCTGCTTTGCGTCTGCAAACCCCTTATAATATAAATTTTCAACCTCAGCACGGTCACTTTGCTGGTCGGGATATTGTGTCTCAATATTACTTTGGATCTCGTCATACTTTTCAAAGGCCTGTTCATAACCTTTCAGTCTTTGAGAAATTATGTCACTATTACGTTCTTTTTCCGTAAGCTCATATAGAAAAGTGCGAAAACGCGTGAGTTTGCCCTTGACCGAAGCCCTCGCATTAATGAGTTTTTCGTCCATTGGCATTGTGAAAGTTTGTTGTGAAAGTACTCACGACTTCCCTGTGAACTCGTACAACAGCCTGCCAGAAGAGAGAGAAAGCAGCCCTTCCAACGGTTAAATGTGGAACTTGTTTTTGTGTTTCCTCTTCCAGTGCCAAACATGAACTCCGAGCTGAAACTTTCCAAAAGAATTAGAAATCACAATTTTTGAACAATTTATACACTTAATGTTCAGTATGAGAGAAAAATTTTGTTAATTAGTTTAAATATTAATTTCTGAGAAAGGTTCAATCTACAGACTTGCTTCAACAAATGTTTACCAAACGCACTCCCGGGTTTCGGCACCATTTGGTTATGTGAAGAACAGCCCACGTTCGTTCTCATAAACGGGAGAAAGCATCAGGCAAATGCCTGGACAAAATAACTACTGTGAAAGGAGCTATTAGACTGAATATTTTGGGCTAGGGGAGTGCGGCCTGGTTCTTTATCCTCAACTTTAAGTCTAAATTTAACACTGAACATTTAAGCATTAACATAATATAAACTTTATTTGTTGTTTGAAACAAGTGATAAATTCTATACATTACTGGAAACCCTTTGGGTTTAAAAATTAGTAGGTTGGCACAACTTGGTGCTATTTACAAGAGTTCATTTTAAAGACACACTATTTTGAAAACAATTGCACTTGCAAGCAATATTAAAACCATTAAAACATATAAGATTATTGATAAAAATAGAGAATAAAAGAACGTAACTTATCTTCCGTTGCTATTCATGTTGACTAGAGAGGTTCATTGCTGCAGGTCGGCCGTGGCCAGAGCTTGCTGGTTTGGTAGTTGTAGTTTGTAGAACACTGTACTATGTGATTGCGATGTCCAGCATCTCGAAATAAAGTATCGGCTTGAAGAAGGTTTCTTCTTTAGAACCAAAGTACACTGAAGAGCGAAAGTAACAAGCAAGCTTTCATCTTGCGTAGCGGTGAGAACTGTGATCTGAGCCTGGCAACAGCTCATCTAGTTGTGGCTTTGATGCGTAGTAATCTCCAGCGTAGCGGTGTGACGTGCTGAGTACACCGTCTTATGTTGAAGCATGCCGTTAGGTATGTGCCCCATGGAACGAAGCTTTGGAAGACTCCATGAAGTGATGCGGTACTGACGTGCTGGATCTGACGTGCTTGATCTGTACTGGATCTGGTTGTACTGGATCTGAATCTTGAAGAGGAGAACCGCTTCTTAAATAGGGCGTAGAACAGTCGAGAAATTCCACTGGCTGGCGGCGTCTGATTGGCTAAAGCGGAGATGTGACGACAGTCCTTCACGTAGCGGCTAGGCGAGAAGCACACTTGGCAGTAGTGAACGTGTGGCTCGGAGAGTCAACATCTATGAACAAGCTGAGGTATGTGTCTTAGAAATTTTGTTTGTTACGAGTAATCACTCGAAAATTACATTATATATTATAAACATAAATGTGATTAAATACATTAATAGTTCGGTGGTCTCAAAGCATTTGACCGACAAATGCGGCATAAGAAATAAACACACATTAAAAACATCACGAAAGTGATCAACAGGTGTAATTAGTGGAAGGTTCTTTAACATGCGATATATCTATGACATGGGACCGCCGGCTTTACTTCCCCTCCGAAGGAAGACATACTGAGGGATTTTTAACGCTCTTAAAAATCCGACGACTTCGGCCGGATTTGAACCCGCGATCTTGGGCATAGAAGCTCAGCATGCTACCGACTACGCCACCGAAGCCGCTCAACGAATTGCAAATAAGTGCTCTTGACTTGTTGCCATGGTAACTAGGTTGTCTGAATTTTGTCCACGCTAATCCCAGATAGAAAAGCTCATCTCAAAATCATGTCCATGTCACTACAGTGCCGGCCCGTGTGGCGCGCGGAGAGCTTTGATTCAGTGCCAGATAACTACCATCTACCGTTACACCACATAGAGTTGGGAATCACCGCATGCGGTCATAGGATTGATTACATTCCTAGCTGGCACGATAACTTAGTTCTGAGAGTTAAGACTCGTGGTGAAGTACTGTAACCTGTCTCGCATCCCGTGAACATGGTTAGGTATTGAACAAAACATCGAATTTTCCTAGTGAAAACTTATTTTTCAAGAAGTTTTCCAGTAAATCTGTTCGTACGTATTAGTGCCGAGCAATTTTTACTTGTGGGAAACATCAAACAAAAAGTATACTGAAACTACTCTGGACGCTCTCGAGAACGAAATAACTGCACCGATACGAAATATCAGTGAGGATATATTACAGCGAGTGTACCAAAACTGCCTACGTTGGTGCAGTGTGTGCTTGGAAAATGAAGGACAGCATTTCCAGGAACTAGGGCTACTCTGAAATATATGGAAGTAATATTAATAATAGTAATAATAATATCGCATCGCCTCGAGTGCCGGGTGCAAGGTTTGTTATTTGACACCCTGAGGGTAGCTTGCTTGTCGAATTTCGTTGGTCCTTGAAGCACTATGAAAGTCAAGGAGGTTAGATATCTAAGCTCCTTGAACACTATAGCGCTTTCTAGTAGAGAAACTCCCGAGTTTAATTTTGCCATTATGAACACGGCCTAAAATTCAAATAGGTTCTGTAACATGCCAACATCATATGACATGCGGGTCGTAATTTTTTCCGCCTTTCAAAAATCACTTAGCACGGCCAGGAGCGACCCTGCAAGCTTGGGATGAGTAGATCGACACGTTAACCACTCACCCACCGTGGCAAGCATGTACTGTAAGTAATGATGACTATTAAATACGTAAAAAAGTGTAAATATATTGAACGCGTTGGGCGCTACGCTGCTGCTAGCACCAGTGCATTGCTCGACAGGCGGCTAGCCAAAGTGCCCCGGCCGTCACGTGGCGCATCCGAGGCTCCATTCTATAGGGAAGGCTCTCACTGTATTTTCAAGTATGGTCCGTTTGAAATCCTCCTCATTTGTAGAGATTCGCAAGCGAATGGACTTCTGGCATCCCTTGTTTTCAAGCGGATTTCTTTTGTAGCTGCGTTGTCAGCGTGTTTACATCTTGAGTGTGTAGCGATCGACTGTGACGTTAACCCGCGAGCACTGGCGCATGGGTATTTTGTACCCGATGCTTAAATAATGCTCTACATTTTCGTTTCGGTCAACCCTTACCTCCTGCCGCTTACTGTACCTTCATTCCTAGCCTTGAACTTCACCCAGCAAAAGTAACATGTCTATTGCTTTTTAAACATTCAAGCTATTTCTATATTATTTACGGTCGGGTCAGATTTACCCTTGGCGCCAGTCCTCGCGTGACAAAATTTCGGCTTACGTTAGTCGGGACAATCTGTAAAAAAATAAGGAGCAAAATCCACCTATTTTGGTGCAACACAATCACATAGCTCACATTCTTGTTGACCCATGTTTAGGGTCAACGGACACCTTGGTCATCACCCCCTTTGTTCAAAAGATTGAAATGACTGATAAGCCGCCACTGACAAGATCAATGCTATTGTTACGAAAATTATTAGCATTTTTCTGCATGTTAAATTTGAAAAATATAAATAAACCTCATTTTATATTGGGAATAGTTCAGGGGAAAGCCTACTTTTCACATTTTGCAAAAATGAGGGAAAAGTAGACTTATGAGATCGATCTGGGAAAATGTGTGTCTGTCTGTCTGTCTGTCCTTTTGTCTATTTGACTGTGTGTGTGTGTGTCCTATAACCTCCTAAACGGCAGCAGAAATTGGTAGGAGTAAAGATCTATACCTGGATATCTCAATGCCGTATTTGAAAATGTTGTCAGTGCTACCAACTGCTGAAAAATCGCAATTAAAATTTGAGCACCATATTGGATATCTTGGATGGTATGAATGGGAGATATTCCAAAATTGGCACACGTATATATAATAATATTTCAATTTAATTTCCAGGAAGCTATACATGGCAGTGTTGCCAAAATGATTACAAGCCTGCTGATAGTATAGAATTTATATACATTTAAAAATTGGACCTAACTAATGGATTTCATTAAAAATTGGCACGACAATAAATCATATTATTTCAGATTATTTCTGACCAATACATGTATGACATTGTTACCAACATGATTTTACGCGCGCTGTTAGTTCCAATGATTAACTGCATGTAACGTCCATGCTATCCATTGGATTTCAACCAAATTTTGTATTCTGTACCTTAAGAGATGCTACTAAGAATACATTCAGTCACCAGAGCTGCCGACTGTAGTGCTCTATTAGGCTACATTATGCAAGGTATACAGTATTTTGAACTAATTAGAAATGTCGATATTACCAACTTAATTTCGTCTTTATTCTAGATAGATCCATATAGATTAATCATTGGCATGAATCGTAAATTTTAAGAAAAGTAGGCTCTTTAGTTCGTCACGGAACTTCTTGTTTCACGCTAGTTCTCAAGAGTTAACAAGAAGTTCCGTGATGAACTAAAGAGCCTACTTTTCTTAAAATTTAAGATTCATGCCAATGATTAATCTATATGGATCTATCTAGAATAATGACGAAATTAAGTTGGTAATATCGAAATTTTTAATTAGTTCTAAATACTGTATTCCTGGCATAATGTAGCCTAATAGAGAACTACAGTTGGCAGTCCTGGTGACTGAATATATTCTTAGTTCCATCTCTTAAGGTACAGAATACAAAATTTGGTTGAAGTCCAATGGATAGCGTGGACGTTACATGCAGTTAAACATTGGGTCTAACAGCGCGCGTAAAATCATGTTGGCAACAATGACATACATGTATTGGTCAGAAATAATGCGAAATAATATGATCTTGTGTTGTGTTAATTTTGAATGAAATCCATTAGGCTAGTTAGTATGGAAGTTACATGCATTTTAAAATTGGACCTATCATCAGGCTTAGAATCATATTGGCAGCACTGGCGTAGGCCTATTTTAGTTACTCCAAATTAATCTAGAATGCCAGGTACTATACGTGTGCAATGTTTAGAGCTATTGGCTTGCATACTTTCTGATATATTGATATTAGGGTAACAAAAATAGAGACAGTATTTATTAACAGTTGGCATCCCTGGTTACTCTTAAGAATCGGCATAGTCATATCTGTTATGGTACACATAGCACACACGAAATTTGGTTGAAATCCAAATCATAGTACAGAAGTTACATGTATTTAAAGTTGGATCTCTCAGCAGGCTTAGAATCACATTAGTAGCACTGACGTATATAAGTTACTCCAATTTAATACAGAATGTCAGGTACTATACGTGTGCATAGTTTAAAGCTGTCGGCTTGCATACTTTCTGATATATGGGTATTTGGATTTAAAAAATTGAGAGCGTTTATTAACAGTTGGCAGCCCTGGTGGCTCTTAAGAATACGCTCAGTCATATCTATTTATGTACACATAGCACATGCGAAATTTGGTTGAAATACAATTGATAGTGTAGAAATTATATGCATTTTAAATTTAGACCTATCAGCAGACTTACAATCATTTTGGCAACACTACCATCCATGGCCTCCTGGAAATTAATCTGCAATATTATTGTCTATACGTGTTCCAATTTTGAAATCGCTGCCATTCATACCTTCCAAGATATCCAACATGGAGCTCAAATTTGAATTGCGATTTTTCAGCAGTTGGTAGCACTGACATCATTTTCAAATATGGCCGTGAGATATTCAGGTATAGATCTTTACTCCTACCAAATATTGTTTCGATTGCTGCAGCCGATTAGGAGTTAATAGGGGGGACTCACACACAGCCAGACAGACAGAAGGACAGACAGACAGATAGACAGACAGACACACATTTGCCCGATCTCATAAGTCTACTTTTTCGTCATTTTTGCAAAATGTGAAAAGTAGGCTAAACACGTCTAACGGGAATCTAATATCATTGCCCCTAGACCACGGCGACGGCCGTCGTATGAGCATCATAATGACTGTATTTTCTAGTATCCTTCCTGAATGTGTTGCAGAACCATGAGAATGTTTTTCTTCGCTGTGAATCTTCACTCTTGCGTTCCTTGAGGATTTACTGGCTTTTTACCTTATTCCCTTGTTATCTCGTGCTACTCTTATTTGCCGTCGCTTTCTTTCGTTAGCGTTATTTATGGCCTTATCTACATCGTTCCTGAGCGCTCGGAACCCTTCTTATCTCACTGTTTTCTGACTTCCACTTTGCATCCCGCAGTACAGCAGAGGAAAGCAGGAGGCAGAACACGCTTCTCCGTGGCCGCACCGCCCATTTTCTCGAGTATAGACAATAATATGGCGCTCAGGCAAACAATTAATTTCAGCCCACAGCTCTGACGTCATCAGCGAGGAACCAATTAGACAAAGAGCACTCCTCATACATCACACCAACGTTATTTTTTCTGTCTGTCTTCTACGTGTGTTGTTCTGACAATTTGAATCCCATAATTCTCACTGAACAAGAAACCACGCACAATTCGCATAACATATTGTACGTGGGCGTGATGGCGCAGTGGTCTTGCTGTTAACCTCTTACCAAGGTGGACTGGGTTTGAATTCATGGTGATACATGAGATATTTACGAATTTGTGAATTAATGTCCGTCGTTAGCGGCTTCGGTGGCGTAGTTGGTAGCATGCTGAGCTTCTATGCCCAAAATCGTGGGTTCAAACCCGGCCGAAGTCGTCGGATGTTTTTATGAGCGTTAAAAATCCCTCAGTATGCCTTCCTTCTGAGAGGAAGTAAAGCCGTCGGACCCATGTCATAGATTTATGGCATGTAAAAGAATCTTCCACCAACTACAATTGTGTGAAGCTAAGTTAGATTTGGTTAAAGCTATTAAGTTCCAACTTTCATCGCCAGGTGCCGGTTGCGGTGGCATCTAGTAGCCAAGTTTGCGGCTAGGTGTCGTTGAAGGTAGTAATTGGTGGCAAAAGTAGGAACTACTTGAAATTTATCGTCTGTAGTCCCTACCTGAATGACAGATAACATACACTATACTAAAGCCATCATTACTTCCGACTTGACGTTTCAGTGTTACCCTAGAGTTATCTAGCGGTCAGAAGGAAAATCACTTTAACTAGACAATCACAGGCAGCCATTCAAATCGATATATCACGACAAATTGAGTTTCGTTCACGATGTCGCGATTTAGCGAACGAAACTTTAGCCTAACACTCAAGCGTCAAGTCGGAAGTAATGATGGCTTTACATCCATCAAAATTAACACCGGTTATCAGACAAATTCTACACACACCCAAAGTACACGGGGCTACATGACTGCGTTGCTGCAGCCCCTAAACTGAGGAACCAACCAACGTAGGCCTATGTCGTTTCGTATTCCACGTAAAATAGAGGTCCCGTGGCTTATAGTTGCAAGGTTATTATCCAAATAAGCAAGCTTTTTCTTTACCAATGTCTATGATGACTTAAGTCGTCAATAGATTAACGGTTGCCCATTACCATTACTTGGTAATTTTGTATTTTATTTTTTTACTTGCGAATTGACCACTTAGGATCACGCTACAATTTCACCGTTTTAGTTGTAATTTCCTCTGCCTCCAGTACTCCTTCATACGATCGCTGTGCTGCTGCCGTTGTTCGGCCGTCCAAGTTCTTCCGGTCTTTGTAGCTCGTCTCTCGTCATGAAACCCTTCCAAATTGTGTATACTGTTTCGAAACGAATCCCTTTCCGACATTTAGGCGTCTGGGATGTTAGATCTTTCAAGGTCTTTCCGAGTTTCTTTAATCCGTGATGTGGTTGTTCTTTCTTTTTTTTTTGTTTGTTTGTTCCAGAAGTAGTCAAATAACTGCGTGATTAATCTGGATTTGTCCAATCTGTACTGTGCCCGTTAGTCCGGAGACTACCGCCCACATATGCAAGAGCCTCGAAAACAGTTGAGCACGAGACTCGGAAAATCTCAGGGAAACCTGGGTATGGGCTAAATGGTGCCAAACTGAATTCAAGACTCACGCCTGAATATAGGAAGGACGAAAAAGCACGCTCAAAATTTAATAAAAACACCACCACTTTTATTAAATAAATCACACACGCCTAGATCTTCAGGGCGTAATAATTGATAGTCTCTCACCCTGAGATTCCTGACTTCGAAAAATAAATAATATGATTGCCTAATTAAGTACAAGTTTTTCGGGCTTGTAGGCCGTGGTCCAGACAGGATATCTCCCGATGTTTCACCGGAAACTGCGTCCGGCATCTTCAAGGGTTCCGCTCCTTTCCTTGGTCAGCAGTGGAATGAGGAAGAGGCTTGAAATAATGGGTAACGGTTTGTTCATCGCCAAGATCCACCCAACCAACAGTCATAATCAAACAACAATACCCCACTACAAACCGTTACCCATTATTTCAAGCCTCTTCCTCATTCCACTGCTGACCAAGGAAAGGAGCGGAACCCTTGATAATGCCGGACGCAGTTTCCGGTGAAACGTCGGGAGATATCCTGTCTGGACCACGGCCTACAAGCCCGAAAAACTTGTATTTAAATATGAACGCCGGCCGCGAAAGCCTAAGCTGTTATAATATGATTGCACTGCCTAAAATTAAATGTCTTACATTCTAAAAATATTCTACGTGTGCATATCACGAATTTCAATCATCACTATTTACACTTATCACACGATTCACTGTTGGATATTTAATTTTACGCTTCATTGATTTTCACTTCAACTAATACGTTTCAAATAGCAATCAATTACACAGGTCTACAGTGATTTTTGCTGTTTTGGAATTTTGAGTCATTTTGAAGTAATATGTATGTACTGATGCCAAATATGATACCCGTTTACTTGTATCACACACCATTTTTTAGTCTTAATTTTTTTTGTCTTAGTATCGTTATTGCATACCACACACTATATTTCAGCTTTAAAATAAACTTTTGTTACATGGATGCTATTTCTTGGACCTAAAAACCTGTGGTGGTAGCACTGCAGAATGTTGTTGAACTCCTTGCCAGATGGCAGCACTTAAATCCTTTGGGATGTGAATTCAGTTGAAAGCTCTAAGTGACCAGCTAGATTTCCAAACGAAGAAGTTTACTTTGAATACGTGTGCATTTATTGTCACTTTCTGTATTGTGATTCTGTGAGCATGAAAAGGCGACAGTGTTTGAACAATCGAAATGTGTTTTGTTACATTTGTGGTAGTTTTCTAGTGAAAACGCAGAGACAAAACAAAACCTCATTTGTCTCTAAAGCTTATAAAGCTTATTTTGGAATAAAGTTAGGAGATCAAACCAAGTCATGGCTGCCTCATAAAGTGTGCAGCATTTGTGTTGAAGATTTGAGACATTGGACAAAAGGGAAGAAAAAAGCGCTTCGTTTTGGTATACCGATGGTTTGGCGTGAACCCAGAAACCACAGCAGTGACTGCTACTTTTGTACTTGGAAGCTCAAAAGTTTCAATGTTAAAAATAAAAAAGGCATAACATACCCCAGCATTGAATCTGCTAGGAGACCAGTGCCTCATGGCCCTGATATTCCAGTTCCCACACCTCCTAAAGACAATATTGCAATTTCTGATTCTTCAAGTTGTGAAACATCGGGAACATCTGACAGTGACTTTACCCCTGCAAAATCTAATGTACCCGTACTCTTCACACAATCCATGTTGAATGACTTAAGAGATTTGAACCTCCCCAAAGATGCAGCTGAA
Source organism: Meconema thalassinum (assembly GCA_946902985.2). Lineage (NCBI taxonomy): Eukaryota > Metazoa > Arthropoda > Insecta > Orthoptera > Tettigoniidae > Meconema > Meconema thalassinum. The sequence continues at coordinate 577,164,702 of OX336388.2, read as the reverse complement.
CTTTTCAGTTACTGGTTAAAAGAACAAAATCTTCTTGCTGATGGTACTTCAGTGTCTTTCTACGGAAATGGAGAAAAGGATCTTGCCCAGTACTTTAGTCATATAGAGATACTGGTTTATTGCAACAACATTCCAGACCTAATCAACATGGTAGGTGATGCCACGTATGACCCAAACGGATGAAGGTTATTTATTAACTCAATGACGGCTCCGTTACTGAACAATGGCAACCAGTTGGATTCAATTCCAATAGCTCACCCAGTCCACCTAAAAAGAGAATTATGATAACATGAAGCTTCTCTTGGATAAAATACAATATAACAGCCATCATTGGATGGTCTGTGGAGATCTTAAAGTAATCGGTATTTTGTTAGGTCAGCAACAGGGATATACGAAATTCCCATGTCACTTGCGTGAATGGGATAGCAGGGCAAGAGATGAGCATTGGTCTGGGAAAATATGGCCTGATCGAACCCCCTTAACTCCAGGATGTAAAAATGTTGTTCAGAAAAGCTTAGAGAAAATACTATTACCACCTATTCACATCTAGTTGGGTCTGATGAAGCAGTATGTGAAAGCCCTTGACAAAGAGGGCAATTGTTTTCAATATATTTGCAACAAGTTCCCTTTTCTCTCACAAGCAAAAATAAAAGAAGGTATATTTGTAGGACCACAAATCAGAAGTCCAATGAAAGACTATGAGTTTGAAGATACAATGACTCCTGAACAAAAAGAAGCCTGGCAAGCCTTTTGAGATGTAAACAAGAAGTTTTCAGAAAACACCAAAAATCTAAACTATGCATAAATAGTAGCCACAATGCTTGAGAAATTCAGAATTGTCGGTTGCAACATGAGTCATAAGCTGCACTTTCCTTTTCACATTTGGATCTATTTCATGAGAATTTGGGGGCGGTGAGCGAGGAACAAGGCGAACGCTTCCATCAGGACATTCGTGAGATGGAACGACGGTACCAAGGACGATGGAGTATATCAATGATAGCAATTACTGCTGAATGCTTCAAAGAGAAGACTCTGCAGGTGCTCATAAGAGAATTTCCAAGATAAGATCACTGGAAGGCAAATGAAAACGTTATTATTGATTAAATAGCATTCTAGTGAATCAACATTGTGCATTTCCAAGTAATACAACGAGTATTTCAATCAAAACTGTATTAACATTTGTAAAAAAAAAGTGTATTTTTTGTCATTAACATTGAATTTTTCATTCTCGATTCGTAAAAGAACCTGATGTGATAGGAGAAAAAGGTGAGTTTTTTTTGAAAATGGCTGTACTAATTGTATATAATCACTATTCAGAAGTAAAACAGCTTTTAAAAAGTTCTATTTTGTAGACCTGTGTTATTAGACAGCTGTTCATAAGTTGTCATTATAAATTGGTCAACACTTGAGATATTTGCAAGCTGTTCACAAATTGTCGTAAAGAATTTTAAGCCAATTGATAAGCATATCAGATTATTAAGGATGGTTCTCGCTCCAGTAAATTGATATTTCAGATCAGTGACTAGCTTAATTATTCACTCATCATTCTTAATTTATCTATAACAGAGATCATCAGGTTATGTGTAGAAAATGTGCCTCTCGCTATATCTTAATTTCAAAACCATCGTGACATTATTAATGGCAGAAAATGCTATACACCTACCACAAACTAAGCATTCATTATATTCCACTATCAAATCATTTATGATAAATTCAACCAATTCTATAACAATCATTTCCTAGAGACGGCACACTCAAGCTACACTGCCTAATGCCCAATAATTTACCATATAACGGTGCTATGTCATCGGCATGCCCGCTTAATCACAGAATGCCAAACGTCAACATTTAAATTACTGTCACGATCTTCCTTAAATTATCACTCAGAAAAAATAAAGAGACGTTAGTTATCTAATTTTACTGCATAATAATAAACAAATATCGTCTTCAGCCATTCAGTTCTCAGTCACTAGATGATATTAATTTTATCCATTATGAATCTGGGATTACTATCATCTGTTGTCTCATTGCATATCATAACAAAATTTACCACAAATTCCTTGACCGCCATAGCTTCATTTATCAACATTATTATTTATTATTATCATCATCACTAGACCTAATTCGAATTATGCATTTATTTATCATATTAACTGTCCAAAAATTCCTGTTCAAATAATCACTTATTTCAAAATATCTATTCCGGAATAAATTCAAAAATGCCTTCATAAAAGTATTATGAATCAGGAAGCGTATCCGAAAAAAATTGCGATAATATCCGCAAAATATTATAGTAAATTCGAACTTGACAATAGTCAACTGAAAATCACCACTGGTTGAAATAGAACCAACATTAACTCATACGATTTGTTTGATGCTTCGGAAGACTAAATCTAAAATAAACTGAACTAAATGTTTGGGAAAGCGACATGAATATACTACAGCTACTACTGAAGCATGTTGTGATCTTACTTTATGTCAATCCTGGATGTTGATTATGCCATCTGGAAGGCGATGAATATTGCAGTTTGGATTCACCCATGTGGTGTGAGTGTCTCCATAGAATCCATGAATCGCCCTGGCTTGGATCGCCAGCGACCTCGGGTAACGCTCCTTTTGTCGGCCTCATTTTGTTGTTCCAAGAGTCTCCAACATGGTCTGGAATCGGCATCATCCTTCTTCTATCTTCCTAATCCAACCCATCTTCGACGTTTAGTTCATAGTCATAATCATGACGCAGGAAAGTCCCAAAATACAGTTCATCTGATAATCGTGATGTTCCGCACACATTTTATGACTGCTCCTATTAGAGTGTCCTTCACTGTCCTTAATAATTTTGGCTAAAGGCTTCATAGAATACTAGGCCTTTACACTGTACTTAACACATTCGGCTAATGGTGGCATGAATTATTCCTCAAAGTCATTAACACGCTTGGCTAATTGTTGCATGAACAGAAATGCCTCGCCAATGTTCTTAATACACGTGGCCTACAGTCCTAATCCAACCCATCTTCGACGTTTAGTTCATATCATAATCATGACGCAGGAAAGTCCCAAAATACCTCTTCAATGTCTTTAATGTGCTTGGCTATTTGCTTCAAATTTGTGCCTCATGAGATAATATTTCCGAAATGTCGCAGTTCAATGTTTAATATTCAGCAATATGTTCGTGGATTTGAATATGTGCTCCACAATAACCTATAACAAAAAGTTAATGGCTGATAACATGTTCCTTCGCATCTCAATTCTCACTGTCTCCACACTCCACAAACTCATTTCACTGTTCAATAATAATATTTCTAGCTCACATATAATAATCACTTCTAACATAGAATGCTCTTCTGAAAGTACAGTTCAAATAATAACAAAGTCTTGTATAACTCACATCTTAGCGCAGTTTCTCTAGACCATTGTCCTGTATCATTTCACCGAGATATTTAAATTTCTTGGTCATTATTAATATAAAATAATATGCTGCCGCAAGCTGGTCAATGAAGGTAGCTACAATAAAATGCTTGGAAGCATTTAAAATGGGAATCCACAGGAGAATTTTGAAAATCCCATGGGTAGACTATTCCGCTAACGAGGAGATTCTCAGTACGTCCGAGAGAAATGTGAACTCCTACGGTGAGGTACTTCTCTAAATGACGGAATCTTGCCGGGGCTGTGTTTCGGGTGGATTGCGATTGAGTCACGGCCAGATTAGCGTACCGATTACAAAACAGCGGATCGGAAGCGTTGGATGCTGCCATAGCATACCCAGCTGGCAAGATATCTTAGTTCACAGAGTTAAGACTTGTGGAGAAGTAATGTAGGCTATCTCAGATCCCGTGAACATGGTTAGGTATAAAACCAAACAACGAATGTTCCTACTTTTAAGCACTGCCAACTGCCTGCCCATTCAACACTCAGAGGCGTACAAGATATAGTCTATATTAATTCACTGCTAGGTTGCAGCACTTGCGTCTAACTATCGGGATTTCAGCGGGGCTTCGGAACCCTTCGGCTGCTATCGGCAATCCTCGCGTTAGGTCGGCACTCTCAGTGCGCAGCGTGCAAATAAACAGCAGGCTGTATGGAACTGTGCATTGAGATTAGATCTTTTATTGTAGGGTTAGCACACTATATTATATATGTACTGTACATTAAAGCTACATTGATAACATTCTGTAAAGACATGGATAATAATAATAATAATTTTCCTTTACATCAATTAACATGTTCGCCAACCAAACAAATTAATCACAGTAGAATTACAAATTTAACGCTAGTGTTCATAAGACAAGTCATGAATGAATAAAATATGTACCAAAATGTGCTTTATAGGGACATATAAGTCATTTCTTTTAATGAAGTTCTATATCATCTCACTCCTTTCCATCAGGCTTAACGAAAGTCAATTCACGGAGATTCTTTGGTGGCTTCTTAGTGACAAGCCGAGACTTTATTGTAGGTTTAGCACACTTGACTCGAATAATCATAATTTTCCATTACATCAATCAATACGTTACGGTGGTTCGTTAACGAAACAATTTAATCACAGAAGAATTACAAAGCTGTACTGTAGCACGAAAAACTTGAAATAATTCAGAGAACAGAACTTCAGATTTATTGCATTCCACCAACATGGTGAAGCATGGCTCAGTAGCAAGTGTTTAACTGACAATGGAGGGAAAATCCAAGCTAACGCGAGGTTTGCCGATAGCAGGCGAAGGGCCCCGAAGCCCCGCTGACATCTTGGTAGCTAGACACAAGTGGTGGCAGCACCAACCTACCCAAAACGAAGGATTCTTAAGTTTGGAGGCTTAATATCGAGATTATCGGATGTGAATATATTACAGTAAGTTAGTAGTTTTGATATTCAATCATAAAATATGTAACTTAATATTGATTTAGACACTTACTGGCTAATTATCAATTTAAAGAAAACAAACAAGTAGTTCCGTGAAGAACTATACATCCTATTTTCATATATCCTACTCATGTTAATTGCCTCTATCAACATACAAAATTTCAATTTGAAGGTTGTGATAGATTCGTAGATATTGAGAACTGTCTAAATATTTCAGATGGTCGCCAAGTTGGACTTTTATTTATGTACTATTACATTAAGATTATTGTGTACGTGTGGGATTCAAACTTCAATCGCAGGATTAGAAGAAGTAAAAAAGAGAATTTAAATTTTCGCACAGCTGCCATCTTGTGGTTATGCAAAAAATTGAAATAAATTAGATGCCAGTGGATTAACATTTGTATAAGCATTTAACGTGCAACATTTCACTGCACTCGGATAGTTAAATCGCGATAAATGTCCATTTAAATATGTATACGCGTCGCCGCCATGTTGGATTTGTGCACACCAGGTTACTGAAAGTCCAATAAGTGAACATTGTGCCCGTTTGGACCGAAATCCAAAGACCACGTTTCTTAAAATACCGAAATCAGATTAGCACGAGAAAATCTATCTCAGGGTCTATCTAGGTGAATATTGGGTCTATAACTGGCATCCCTGATCTCGGTAATTAACAAGTAAGGTAAGGAAAGGAATTATTTTGAAAATAGCACATTTCTTAAAAATCTAAATTTATTTATAGTTAAAATATTAAATTGACTGGCAATAACCTCAAAACACAAAGAAAACAATCACGCATAAAAAATCAACGATCCCTAAAAATGCCCTTGAACTCCGCAAAATTCATATTCAGAAAAATTATTAGTCCATTCTGATATCAAAAACGAAAATTTCTAATTATTTACACTGAGGTAATCATTATTCAATGAAGAGTTCGAGTGATCCCTCTATTTGCGTGTTTGTAGTTTCACTTCACGAAGAATTGCTTTGATTGTTCAAGTACACGTTGTAAAGATATTTCGAAAAATTGTCACTTGGTAATTCGATGATGTTTCCAAAAAAAAAAAGAAAAAAAAATATTTGACTGTTTCATTGAAGTATAATAACAACCTCATATCAATATTTGGCTACCATAAAGTCGAATGTTAATATTTTTGTGTTTGTAAAATGTTTGTTTCCAAAACAAAAATTGCTTATAAATATTTCATTATCATAATAATTTGAAAAATAAATCTTTTCCTTTTCTCATACTCATTTGTTTCAATGTAAACAAAATTTAAACTTACTCATTTCAGAAATGTGTTATTAATATTAGCATAAATTGTTGTTAACAATATAAATTGTTGTTATCCACTATCAGTGGATTAAATCATTATCTCTCTCATCAAAACTTTTCTCATTCCGAAAATTTACATATTATCTCACACAAAAAATGTTCATCATAGAATGTATTATTATTATTATTATTAATTTCAAAATTTCTTATCAATTTATTTACAATAAGTTTTCTCACCCTCTCATATTGTGAATATTTAATGCTAATTTCGACTGTTACTATTATTATTATTCCCAGCACAAAATAAAAATATCTTCAATTATTTATTTTATCTTTGCATTTGCAACTATTCATTTGATATTTTCCTCGGTCAGGTTCATCAAATCTAAACTCATGTTCTTCAATTATTTAGGCATTATATTGGAAATTCAAGTTGATCCATAAAAAATATTAAAAATTTGAATTGACAGTTAAATGGAATTTGACTAGAATATGGGGCGGTCTACTTGCCTAACCCTTCTTTTACAATTGAGCCCACATGCTCCTATAATGACACACGCACAACCATGTGGGCCCATAACTACGGGAACAAATGCCCTCTTGGATGACCCCTAGGTCTCCACACAACTTTAAGTGTCGCAAATTCGCACACTAAAATCATCATATTATTTGACTTCAAATATTCTTCTCCACAAAACATTATATATTCTTTATTATATTTTTTTTCTGTTAGTAATATTCTGTCTTATCACTGTACTGTGTGTTCTTCAATTCTGTTTTTTCCAATGAAAAGATGTATTTAATTCTGGTCAATTTCTCCTTGCCTCCCATTTACATAATCTCACCCTAATTTATACATTTAATGCCTGCCGCTTTCTTTTCCTTCATCTAAATATTTTTAGTGCTTTTGGAAAATTTTACTGAGCTCAAATTCTTACTATTTCACATCGTTCATAAACTCATTTAAATTTATTTATAAATCCAGACTTCCATTCCACAAATAAACAAAGTTATTTTATTCAAATTCTTCCAATTATTTAAATTCTTCCACAAATTATTATTATTATTATTATTATTATTATTATTATTATTATTATTATTATTATTATTATTATTATTACTGGAAAAAATATTCAGGCATCGTCGCTTCACTACAACATTAGAATGATTATTATTGCCCTATTTCATCCAGAAATAAATAAATGTTTAAATCCTCTTTGTAAATGATTATTAATAACATCTCACTTTGTGATTAATAATGCAGTAAGTATTTAATCACAATATTAACAATTTAATTTAATTCATAAATTGGTGCTATCACCTCCCTAAATAAAGTTATTTATAACTTTAAATCTTCTTCTTCTTCCTAGCGTTGTCCCGCTGGTGCAGGGTCCACTTTTTTGGTCATTGACCTCCATTTTGTCCTGTTTTGTGCGTCAGCTGGATTTAGGCCGGTAATTTTTAAATCACCATTTATTGTGTCTTGCCAACGCTGCTTCGGTCGTCCTCTGGGCCGTAGGCCTTCAACCTCAAAGTGAAGGACAGAGTTATTAACAGTATCAGGCGCTGCACGCAGGGCATGGCCATACCATCGGAGCCGTTTCTCTCTCATTTTGTCCACAATTGGGGCGACACCCATTTTCTCCCGAATTGTGTCGTTTCTGACATGGTCAATAAGGGAGATGCCCATTGTCCAACGGAGCGTTCTCATTTCCATGGCGTGCAGGCGACGTTCTGAAATTTTGTCGGATGGTCGACATTCAACTCCAAACAGCGCAACTGGCCGTACCACTGTCCGATATATTTTCGATTTGAGACGAAGTGGCATTTTCTTGTCGCAAAGCACACCCGTGACCTCCTTCCACCGCAACCAGGTTGCGTTTACCCTGGCTCTTACTTCATCATTGAAGTTGCCATCACTCTGAAGACGAGATCCAAGGTACCTGAAGCATTCTGTCTTGACTAGATTTTGTCCAGAGACTTGAATGGTACCGTCGCTTGGGTTTAACTCCAGATACTCCGTCCTTTTCACATTCAGACATAGGCCGTACTGGGAGAGGCGGTTATTCCAATCTTCAACTTGACATTGGAGTTTTTCTCGGGTGTCATCTGCAACCATTATATCATCTGCATACAGAAGGGTCCAAGGAACATTCCGTTGCAGGTCACGAGTGATGGTGTCCATCACAAGAACAAAAAGGGACGGTGATAGTGCTGAGCCTTGGTGGACGCCGACATTTACAGGAAAGTTTTCCGAGGTGCCAACAGCACAACGAACTCTACTGCTTGTGTTCGTGTATAACATCTTGACCACATTTACAAATGACTCTGGCACACCATGGTTGCGGAGCGCATACCAAATCAACTCATGAGGAACACGATCGAAGGCCTTTTCAAGGACAAGAAAGGCAATATGCAGAGGCTACCTTTTCTCACGGTGCTTCTCCATCAGTAACCGTGCTGCGAAGATGGCGTCAGCGGTTCCAGCCCCCTTGACAAACCCGCACTGGTTGGAGCTGATTTCGGTGATGGCACGTAGGCGTCGATCAAGAATCCTCTCAAAGATCTTCATTGTATGTGAGAGAAGACGTACTGGGCGATAGTTTGAACATTCCGCTGGGTCTCCTTTGTTCTTGAAAATCGGTACTGTAATGCTTGTAGCCCAGTTATTAGGGATGTGGCCAGAGTCCAATATGGCATTGAAAAAGTTAACAAGCCAATCTATCGCAGTATATTGCAGTTCTTGAAGTTTCCAGAAGTCAGCAGGGAGGTTGTCTGGCCCAGGAGATTTATGGTTTCTCATGCTTTTTAGGGCAGTCGTAACTTCCTGTGGAGTGATTTGGGGGATAGGCCCACTAGTTGGGACACCTTCTGGGATTGTTGGATGCGGAAACTCTATGTTTGAGATCTCCTCGAAATGCTCTTTCCATCGCTTGAGAATAGCATGTTTGTTGTGTAGTCTTTGGCCTTCCTTGCTCTTTATGCACACATAGTGTTCAATATCCCTTGCAGTTCTTGCTCGGGCTTTGGCCAGACGGTAAATATCCTTTTCATCATCTTTGGTGTCCAAGTTAAGATAGAGGTTGTTGTAGTGTTTGGCTCTTGCTTCAGCCACAGCTTTCTTTGCCTCTCGTTTAGCAGTGACGTACCTTTCTCTGCTCACGTCTGTCTTTAGAGAAAGCCAGCTTTTATATGCTTTCTTCTTATCACGGACCTTATCTTGTACCTGATCTGTCCATAGCCATGTCTGCTTGTCAATAAGGCGACGCCCTGGCTTTGTGGTACCCAATGTTTCTGCTGCAGCAGTAGTCACTGACTCACAGAGATCAGTCCATGTGGTGTCGATGGAATTTGGAATGACAAGAGGAAATGTTATACTGTTAACCAATGCTGATTTCTGGCCGCGTAGTTTCCACCACTTTACTTTTGTTGAGACTCTTGTACATCCACCTATCCTGCGCTTACTGATCCTCAGGTCTGCAATGAGTAGTTTGTGTTGGGTGGCAACACAATCGGAAGGTACAACCTTCACAGCTAAGACTGTTCGGAAGTTACATCGCCGTAACACTACAAAGTCGATCTGGCTTCTGCTGTCACCACTGGCGTATGTTACGAGATGACTGGTGCGCTTCTTAAAGAAAGTGTTGCTTATGAGAAGGCTGTTTGCTTCTGCAAAGTCAAGGACTCGGCATCCGTCATCATTTCGTCTACCATAGCCATTTCCACCATGACAACTATAACCATTCTTATTTTGACCAACATGTCCATTTAAGTCACCACATACGAGTAAGAACTCCTCCTCTGGGCACAACAAGACAAGATCCTGGAGTTCTTGCCAAAACCTTTCTTTCTCACTCTCATCACAGCCAGTTTGTGGGGCATATGCACAAATGATGTGTAAGCGACAAGATGGCATATCTATGATGACAGTCATGAGGCGGTCTGACTGTCGATTGACCTCGGCTACCTGATCCCTTAAGTTGGCACAAACAACAACAGCAACCCCATTTCGGTTGCTTGTCCCATGGTAGATGAGCTTGTATCCATCTCCTATTTCACGAGATTTCTGTCCTCTCCAGCGAGTTTCTTGAATGCAGGCAATGTCCACTTTCCGTCTTTTGAACATATCTGCTAGTTCTCGGCTTCGTCCTGTAAGAGTTCCGATGTTCAACGTAGCAATACGTAGCGGTGAACTCAGATTCCGCTCTTGATCCAGTAGCCCTCGTCCATGCACTGCAGTCAGACGAGGCCGACGCACGTCGCTTCCGGGGGACGTCCTAGCATTTACCAATACAGATGAGGTTGTCATGATCCATCAGTTGCGTCGAAGAATAAACCAACCGGCCTGTCGCCCCAGCCTGACGTCGGGTGCATTTTATACCTACTGCCAGGTGATAGTTAGGCCACTCCTAACTTTAAATGGTGTTGTTATATTATTAATATTATTAACTTATTTATTTCACAGTCATTTATTATTATTAATTAAATCAAATTATTTAAAAAATCCAGGTTATATATCGAGCCTCTTCTCAGAATAAGAGTTAAAGAAAAAAATATTCCTATCCCTTGGAAATAACTTGAACATTTCATGTCGAAACACATGAACTAACTGTTGTCCTGACAAAAATAGTAAAATACACACATCAAAAAAAGTTTTGCATCACCTCGGTTCCAAGAGTTCCGGAACCGTTAAATACAAAGGGAATAGAGATCAACACACAAACAACCTTTCAGCTCGTTTTATTGCTCATGAGACCCACACATTGCATGTTGTACCATCATACAGCTAGACTTTCAGCATTTGTGGTCCAGATTGCAGTACACACCACTACCTCTAATACCCAGTAGTACGTCCTCTTGCATTGATGCATGCCTGTATTCGCCGTGGCATACTATCCAGAAGTTCATCAAGACACTGTTGGTCCAAATTGTCCCACTCCTCAACGACAATTCGGCGTAAATCTCTCAGAGTGGTTGGTGGGTCAAGACGTCCATAAACAGCCCTTTTCAACATATCCCAGGCATGTTCGATAGGGTTCATGTCTGGCGAACATGCTGGCCACTGTAGTCGAGCGATGTCGTTATCTTGAAGGAACGCATTCACAAGATGTGCACGATGAGGTCGAGAATTGTCGTCCATGAAGACAAATGCCTCTCCAATATTCTGCCGATATGGTTGCACTATGGGTCGGAGGATGTCATTCAGGTATCGTAAAGCCGTTTCGGAGACTTCCATGACCACCAGTGGTGTACGTCGGCCCCACATAATGCCACCCCAAAACATCAGGGAACCACCACCTTGCTGCACTCGCTGGACAGTGTGTCTAAGACGTTCAGCCTGACCAGGGTGCCTCCAAACACGTCTCCGACGATTGTCTGGTTGAAGGCATATGCGACACTCATCGGTGAAGAGAACGTGATGCCCATTCCGTGGGGTCCATTCAGCATGTTGTTGGGCCCATCTGTACCGCGCTGCATGGTGTCGGGGTTGCAAAGCTGGACCTCGCCATGGACGTCGGGAGTGAAGTTGCGCATCATGCAGCCTATTGCGCACAGTTTGAGTTGAAACACGACGTCCTGTGGCTGAACGAAACGCATTATTCAACATGGTGGCATTGCTGTCAGGGTTCCTCCGAGCGGCAATCCGTAAGTAGCGGTCATCCACTACAGTAGTAGCCCTTGGGCGGCCTGAGCGAGGCCTGTCATCGACAGTTCCTGTATCTCTGTACCTCCTCCATGTCCGAACAACATCGCTTTGGTTCACTCTGAGACGCCTGGAAACTTCCCTTGTTGAGAGCCCTTCTTGACACAAAGTAACAATGCGGACGCGATCGAACTGCGGTATTGACCTTCTAGGCATGGTAGAACTACAGACAACATGAGCAGCGTACCTTCGTCCTGGTGGAATGACTGGAACTGATCGGCTGTCGTACCCCCTCCGTCTAATAGGCCCTGCTCATGCATGGTTGTTTACATCTTTGAGCAGTTTTAGTGACATCTATGAACAGTCAAAGGGACTGTATCTTGGATACAATATACACAGTCAACGTCTATATGCCGGAGATCTGGGAACCGACGTGATGCAAAACTTTTTTTGATGTGTGTAGAATAATAAATTGTTGGACTACAAGCTCCATTGGTCATCCTGGACAAATATAATAGACGTTCTCATTACGATGATAATTATGTTGATTTCTTATAGTGACAGTATATGAATAGTTGTCTTACTTCATTCTTGCTGTGTATATAGAGCGTGTCCTTCGGTGTTCACTATCCCAATAATGTCCTCCCATGGTCATCTGCTGTTCCATATCACTTCGTTCGTCTCCATATCACACCTACCCTCGAGTAGTTTAACGGCGCATGTTGATATTAATGTCACTCGTTCAAAAATACTCCCGTTATTCTCGGTACAGTCTAACATGTTGAAATGTTGTACAGTCTTATACTGATACAGTACTCTTGAAAGATTGAGAACAAGTCTCATATCCGAATAATGCAGTTTCGTTCGCCTGCTATTACAGGAGCACCTGTTAGCTGCATAGAACGAACTGTAAGAATAAATTCTTCCTGATATTATATGAAGTGCCTGATGTACCGTTTCACCACAAGAAACACACCATTTCGTAGGCTAACTTCCGTGAATGGCTTTACAAAACTACCATCACCTGACTGGTTAGAATAATTGACCATAAAGTCAGTCGATATTCTAAGTCCTTCGCTGATATTATATATGTTCATTCACCTGAACAAAAACTAAGTCCACTGACTGCTCGTCCAGCGACTAAGTTCTTCGGCGGTCAGAATCACGGCGTAAACACTCGTACTTCATGTATCGTAGATGCGCACATGAGCAAGTGCTCTGATGGAATACAATACTGTCTCGATTCTCTGGCTCCTTATATAGTCCAAACGGTCTTCCTTCTAGAAGCTTCCATTCCGTATCTCGGCTTCTACTGAACGGATGTTCATGCTTGATAGCTCAAATTTCTTCTCATTTAATTGCCAGTAAACTGTAACACTTTTCTAGGTTCCATTCCTTCTCCTAGAGGAAATTCTAGAAAACTTATTTTCATTACGTAGGCGAGCTCCCATGCCACAGTTCCACGTCACTCGCTCCTACGTTGCATACTTCCCTCAACACTCGGAGTCTCCTAGCGCGCTATTCAAAATATCAGCCGCTCCATCTCTCAAATAAATCAACGTCTCTGCTTCATAATAATGACGTCAACATGTCACGGGCGTGTGAACGATCCGGGTACAACCTATGTCCATAGCCTCTATGAACATTAAAAAATTCAGTTTGATTGCTGTAAAAGATTCCTAGATATTGAGAACCATCTAAATGTTTCGGATGCTCGCCATTTTGGACTGTTATATGTATAGGGCATGGAGTTGTGTACCATTCAAGGAAAATTATTGCCTAGGTTCTTTATTCTAACTTTCACTTCGATCGCATGATTACGACACAAGATATAAAAAATTAATTTTAAAAATTTCGCACTGCCGCCATCTTGAGGTTATGTAAACAATTGAACTAAATAGATGCCAGTGCATTACAATATGTATAATCATTTACTGTACCACATTTTATTGCGCCCAGAGACTTAATCACGAGAAAGGTCTATTAAAATGTTTCAAATTCGCTTGGCTGCCATGTTCGTTTTGAACTTTACAGGTTTATGAACGTTATATAGATAAATTTGTATCCGTACCCTTTATCACCGTACAAAATTTCAGGGTGATATCTGTAATAGTTTCGGAGATACAGAATTTCAGTGAAATAATTCGCACAGCCGCCATTTTGAGCTTATGCAAACAATTGAACTAAATTGGACTTCAGTGCAATACAATGAGTATATACATTTCCTGTACCAAGTTTCATAACGTTTGGATGCTTAAATCGCTAGAAAAGTCTTTTTAAAAGTCTCAAATTCGCTTGGCCGCCATGTTTGTTTTGTAGTTACCAGGTTTTGGAAAGTCTCTTAGATGAACTTCTAGTAGTGCCCTTTATCAACGAACACAATTTCAGGGCGATATCTGTAATAGTTTCGGAGATACTCAATGCTGGTTAAATAATTCGCACAGCCGCCATGTTGGATTGGTGAGACACAATAAAATTTGAAGGCCACGGTTGGAGTTGACCAGAAAGGTGCTATGATCTTACCGAGTTTAATTGTAATCGCTCCAGCCGTTTAGAAATTATTAGGGACACACACCATCACACACACACGGACAAAAGGTGATCTCATAAGCCTTTTTTTTTTTCATAAAATGAAAATAGGCTAAAACTACATTGTGATGGAGGTGATTGTTTTAGGGGTGAGGACAAACAATTATAAGTATACCCATACATTTAGGAGAAAGTAGGCTATATGTCCTTTGCTGAATATCTTGTTAATAAATAGAATTGGGTTTATGAGATCAGTACCGTAGGGGCAATATGTGTGTAAGTATGTATGTATGTATGTATGTATGTATGTATGTATGAATGTATATGTGCCTCTGTTAGTCAACTCCTTCCCTCCTATCATAACATCTGAACGGTACCGTCAATTTCTACCAATTTTGCCATTATGCATGTGCTATATAATAACATCTGACGAGTTGCAAACTATAACTATATCGACATTTTGATTGCAAACTCCGAAACTATTCACTAAATGTAACAAAACAAGATGTTCAGTAAAGAACACATAGCCTACTTTCTCCTAAATGCATGGGTATTGTTATAACTCCTTGTCCTTTTCAAGGAGTATAATTGAATGTTGGTTGTAGTAGCTTGTAGAAATACAACGTGCTATAGGGATATTAAACATGAATATGAGGTGTCCTTTGCAAGTGCTAGCTCTGTAAAAAAAATCTTTCAATTCGGTTTCACCGTGTTTGCATTGATATGGGGAAAGGATTTGAACACATACATGGCCGACAGTTGCAAACTATTGGGCTGATGACCTCTAAGTCAGTCATAAGATGCTTTCCACAAAAAGGCATGTTGTTGCAAAATCTGGTAGAGATCAAATTATTAGGATGGTCGTAATTTGATTTAAACTTTTAACATTTGGGTGGCCGTCATTCCGTTTCCGTCAAGATGGTGGTGATATAAAACATGACACTGAGGTGCCCTTTGCTAGTGCTACCTCTGTACCAAATTTCGTTCAATTCGGTTTCACCATGTTTGAATTGATAGGGGGAATCGATTTGCACACATATTTGGCCACCATCTGCAAACTATTGGGCTGATGATCTTGCAGTTTGGACAGAATATGCTTCCCACATAAAGATATGTTTTTGCAAAATTTGGTGGAGAGTAGATTATTAGGTTGGTCGTAATTACATTTTAGCTTTTAACATTTGGGTGGCCGCGATTACGTTTCCGTCAAGATGGCGGTGATATAAAACATGACACTGAGGTGCCCTCTGCCAGTGCTACCTCTGTACCAAATTTCGTTCCATTCGGTTTCACCGTGTTCGAATTAATAGGGGTAATCATTTTTCACACAAAGATGGCCGCCATCCGCCAAATATTAGGCTAATGACCTATTAGTTTGGTCAAAGGATGCTCCCTCCATAAAGGTATGCTGATGAAAAATTTGGTAGAGATCGGATGTTTAGGTTAGTCGTAATTTGATTTAAGCTTTGAAGATTTGTGTGGCCGCCATTACGTTTCAGAGAAGATGGTGGCGATATAATACATGACACTGAGGTGCCCTTTGCTAGTGCTACCTCTGTACCAAATTTCGTTCCATTCGGTTTCACCGTGTTCGAATTAATAGGAGGAATCGTTTTTGACACAAAGATGACCGCCATCTGCAAACTATTAGGCCAATGGCCTATTAGATTGGTCAAAGGATGCTCCCTCCATAAAGGTATGTTGTTGCAAAATTTGGTAGAGATCGGATGATTATGTTAGTCGTAATTTGATTTAAGCTTTGAACATTTGTGTGGCCGTCATTACGTTTCTGTCGAGACGGCGGCGATATAAAACATGACACTGAGGTGCCCTTTGCTAGTGCTACCTCTGTACCATATTTCGTTCCATTCGTTTTCACCGTGTTTGAATTAATAGGGGGAATTGATTTTGACACAAAGATGGCCGCCATCCGCAAACTGTTAGGTTAATGACCTATTAATTTGGTCAAAGGATGCTTCCTCCATAAAGGTATGTTGTTGCAAAATTTGGTAGAGATCGGATGATTATGTTAGTCGTAATTTGATTTAAGCTTTGAACATTTGTGTGGCCGCCATTACGTTTCCGTCAAGTTGCCGGCGATATAAAACATGACACTGAGGTGCCCTTTGCTAGTACTACCTCTGTACCAAATTTCATTCCATTCGGTTTCACCGTGTTCGAATTAATAGGGGGAATCGATTTTCACACAAAGATGGCCGCCATACGCAAACTATTAGGCCGATGACCTACTAGTTAGGTCGAAGGATGCTCCCCTCTCAAAGGTATGTTGTTGAAAAATTTGGTCGAGATCGGTTGTTTAGGTTAGTCATAATTTGATTAAAGCTTTGAACATTTGTGTGGCCGCCATTGCGTTTCCGTCAAGATGGCGGCGATATGAAACATGACACTGAGGTGTCCTTTGCTAGTGCTACCTTTGTACCAAATTTCGTTCCATTCGCGTTCACCGTGTTCGAATTAATAATGGGAATCGATTTTCACACAAAGATGGCAGCCATCCGCAAACTATTAGGCTGATGACCTATTAGATTGGTCAAAGGATGCTCCCCCCATAAAGATATGTTGTTGCAAAATTTGGTAGAGATCGGATGATAGGTTAGTCGTAATTTGATTTAAGCTTTGAACATTTGTGTGCCCGCCATTACGTTTCCTTCAAGATGGCGGCGATATAAAACATGACACTCAGGTGCCCTTTGCTAGTACTACCTCTGTACCAAATTTCATTCCATTCGGTTTCACCGTGTTCGAATTAATAGCGGGAATCGATTTTCACACAAAGATGGCCGCCATCCGCAAAATATTAGGCCGATGACCTACTAGTTAGGTCAAAGGATGCTCCCCTCTTAAAGGTATGTTGTTGCAAAATTTGGTAGAGATTGGATGTTTAGGTTAGTCATAATTTGATTTAAGCTTTGAACATTTGTGTCGCCGCCATTGCGTTTCCGTCAAGATGGCGGCGATATAAAACATGATACTGAGGTGTCCTTTGCTAGTGCTACCTTTGTACCAAATTTCGTTCCATTCGCGTTCACCGTATTCGAATTAATAGGGGGAATCGATTTTCACACAAAGATGGCCGCCATCCGCAAACTATTAGGCTAATGACCTATTAGATTGATCAAAGGATGCTCCCCCCATAAAGATATGTTGTTGCAAAATTTGGTAGAGATCGTATGATTAGGTTAGTCGTAATTTGATTTAAGCTTTGAACATTTGTGTGGCCACCATTACGTTTCC
This sequence comes from Meconema thalassinum, assembly GCA_946902985.2. NCBI lineage: Eukaryota > Metazoa > Arthropoda > Insecta > Orthoptera > Tettigoniidae > Meconema > Meconema thalassinum. The sequence goes on along the minus strand of OX336388.2, from coordinate 577,147,146 downwards.
TTCAAGATGGCGGCGATATAAAACATGACACTGAGGTGCCCTTTGCTTGTACTACCTCTGTACCAAATTTCATTCCATTCGGTTTCACCGTGTTCGAATTAATAGCGGGAATCGATTTTCACACAAAGATGGCCGCCATCCGCAAACTATTAGGCCGATGACCTACTAGTTAGGTCAAAGGATGCTCCCCTCTTAAAGGTATGTTGTTGCAAAATTTGGTAGAGATCGGATGTTTAGGTTAGTCATAATTTGATTTAAGCTTTGAACATTTGTGTCGCCGCCATTGCGTTTCCGTCAAGATGGCGGCGATATAAAACATGATACTGAGGTGTCCTTTGCTAGTGCTACCTTTGTACCAAATTTCGTTCCATTCGCGTTCACCGTGTTCGAATTAATAGGGGGAATCGATTTTCACACAAAGATGGCCGCCATCCGCAAACTATTAGGCTGATGACCTATTAGATTGGTCAAAGGATGCTCCCCCATAAAGGTATGTTGTTGCAAAATTTGGTAGAGATCGGATGATTAGGTTAGTCGTAATTTGATTTAAGCTTTGAAAATTTGTGTGGCCGCCATTACGTTTCCGTCAAGATGGCGGCGATATAAAACATGACACTGAGGTGCCTCTGCTAGTGCTACCTTTTTACCAAATTTCGTTCAATTCGCGTTCACCGTGTTCGAATTGATAGGGGGGGGGGAGGGACAGACATTCAGAGTACACAGACTCACACACACACATGCACACACACACACACAGACACACTTTTTTTTCTCCCTCTGTTGATCTCATAAGTCTACTTTCATTTTTTTGCAAAAATCGAAAGTAGGCTAAAAATATAATCGCAGACACAATACGCCATATAAATTTACTTTGAAAATGTTTAGTGGCAACAGTCTTAGCGAGGATATAACAACAATAATAATAATGTTATTGGTTTTGCGTCCCTTTTAAGTACTCTGAATTTTAGAGACATCGGGATGCCGGAAAGTTTCCCCGAAGGGGATCCTTAACGTGTCAGTTAAACTACTGACACGGCTTTCTCGCATTCGCGCACCCTTAAATGCCAGCTGACTGCGCCAGCATACGAACCTGCAAACTTGAGCCCAGCAAGATAGAACGTTACCGCTGAGCCACGCAGCCTGTCATATATAATAATAATAATAAGAAGAAGAAGAAGAAATAGCCAACAAAACAGGTTTGAGAATCTCCGTAGAAAAAACTAAATTTATTACAAACATCAAGAACGCTTCAAAATATTAGGCAACAGATACTGGCCCAGTGGACAAAGTAAAGATATTCAAATATCTGGGAGAAATAATTCAAGAAAATGGTTTAGAAAAATCTTCGGTAGAAGAAAGGGTACACAAGATGGAAAGAGCATATGGTATCACTAAGAATTTTTATAACAAAAAGTGCTTATCTAAAAATCTTAAAATAAGGCACTACACTACAGTGGTGAAACCGGAATGCCTATACGCAAGTGAATGTCTGGTACTAAACTATAGTTTAGATAAACTTGAATTACTAGAAAGGAGAATCATGAGGAAAATTTTAGGCCCAGTGAAAACAGCAGAAGTATGGAAATTAAGATCTTATGATGAAATATACAGGAACATAGAAAATATAACAGAAACGATAAATAAAAAGGAGATTGCAATTTTTTGGACATATTTACAGAATGGATGATTCCAGATTAACAAAAAGGATATTCAAGTACCTTTGGGAGAAAAGGGCAACAGCTAGCTGGATTCAAGAAGTAAAGAAAGATTTAGAAAGAAATAATATAAGAGAAGAAGAAACGGTGAACAGAGAGATCTTAAGAAAAAGGGTATTAAGTATGAAAGGATTCCAAGGAAGATTGCCAAAGAAACCTGGTGCGAAGTGGTCCGAGGACAGAACGAAGCAGCATATTGAACGGATGAAGGAGTACCGAAGGGAACGGAACAGAAAACAACAAAGTGTGAAGAATTGAAATTGGCACGTGGTCCCTAGCAGGCCTCATCGGAAGGAATAATAATAATAATAACAATAATAATCATAATGTTATTGGTTTTACTTCCCATTTAATTACTGTGGCTTTTAAAGACGCCGGCGTTCCAGAATTTTGCACCGAAGGGGATCTTTAACGTGCCAGTAAATCTACTGACACAGCTCCCTTTGCATTATGCGCACCCTCAAATTCCAGCTGACTGCACCAGGATTCGATCATGCATCCTTGGGCTCAGCAAGCGAGAACATTACTGCTGAGCCACGCAGCCAATCTTAGTGAGGATAGCTACCCATTTTAAAAAAATAATGATTACCGAAAAAATTCAAAAAGAAGGTTTCTTTTATTTTAAATGACGTTTTCCCACCACTTTAACGGAAGCTAAATGGTGCATGTATTATATTGTTTTCAATTGTATTGATAATGGAAATATTGTATACAAGAATGGGAGAGCTTGAACAAATAGCTGGACAGGAGCAAATAATGATCCAACATTCATAAGTAAATATATATTTACCGGTATTGGTCACATCAAAAGGTCAATACAAACTATAAAATATACCAGTCACAGCTGCGTGGCAATACTTAAAGCCTCGTTCAGCGGAACATAATGACAGGTACATGTGGAAATTTCAATAGGAAGCGTAGACAAGTGTTCCCGACCTGCAACCCGAGAATTAGGAGGAATTTCCGGCCTTCATCCGGCTACCGGAGCATTTGAAAGCGTCCATATTTTCTCTCGTTACCCATCATTGTCCACTCTGCTAGCAACCGGAATACAGAACTATTTGAATTCGAAAATTAGTTTTTTTAACAAGTAAAGTGAATTTCCAGCTAGCCCGTGTACTATGCTGCGCTGATGATTGAGGCCGCGGGAATGTGAAGGAGTTTGGCACTTGATCCTAATATTTCCTTATTCTTGTCTCTCATATGTCCTGTCGCGGCATAGCCATGCGCGTTCAATCGTGACCATATTTAACAATATTTAACCAACCAAACTTAATTTTGCTAACGTCAATAATAAACTGCCCACAAGAAACAAAACTATACTCCGACAAGCAACACTGCAGCTGTTACTGTTATTAGTATTATTGTTGGTGTATTGGCATTCTTGGCCAGTGAATTAAAACTCAGCCATCTTTCTAGGTTTGTGCCGTGTCTTGTGTGGGGGTTCGGCTAGGACACCAAGCTGGCTCATCAGCGGGCTCTTGCTGTCCACGCCTGGATCCCCACAGGAATAGCGAACTGCGTGCTAACTCCCCTTTTATAAAGCGCACATGCGCCACTTCACTGCAAGAGCTGAAAGCTCAAGCAGTCCCCACCTCCCTATGAAGGCTTCCAAAAAAGATGGTATATTGGCTTTCACGGCCAGTGAATTCAAACTCAGCAATCTTTCTAGGTTTGTACCGTGTCTTGGCGCAGGTGCGCTTCATAAAAAGGGAGGTAGCGCACAGATCACTATTCCTATGGAGGTCCGGGCGGGGACACCAAGAGCCCGCTGATGTGTCAGCTTGGTGTCCTAGGCGAAACGCCATACAAGACACGGCACAAACCATGATAGATTGCTGAGTTTTAATTCACTGGCTGTGAAAGCGGATATACCATCTTTTTGGAAGCCTTCATAAGGAGGTGGGGACTGCTTGAGGTTTTAGCTCTCGCAGTGAAGTGACGCAGGTGCGCTTCATAAAAAGGGGTCCGGGCGGGGACACCAAGAGCCCGCTGATATGTCAGTTTGGTGTCCTAGGCGAAACCCCACTCAAGACACGGTACAAACCTAGAAAGATTGCTGAGTATTATTGTTGTTGTTTAGGAGTTATCTGTCCCATGTACTTGAATAATAATATTTATGTTCGACCATGGCAAAATGTAAATATTATATGCCAGAAAACTGCATCTTAATGAGGTTCATCATAGTTAAAGTTTTCATTATGATACAGTTTCTCCACTCAAGATTTTCATTTCGGTGCAGTCTTTTGACCAATTAGTTAAGGATAACTTCGCACCTGTGCTCAACGCACTCAAAATCCAACATGTCGTATATGATTCGAAAGCTGACAATGTAAAGGATATAGGATCAACCATTGTAGTTCCGTACAATCCCAAGCACACGGTAACAAGAAAATACTATGAAATATGCAATAAATTTGTGAAACTTTTCCGCCAGATGTCATGACTGTTCTATGTGGGACTCCATTGGTTTGCCTACCGTTGACATTTTATACGCATCGAATTTGAAGAATAACAACTTGATAATACGATACATTTTAATTATAAAGCGTTTGTAACAGCCTATTGTGTGTTATTTAAACTAAATAACAAAATGATCCCACATAGTACATGTGCGGTTTCTGTTGGTGCTATTTCAGGATAAACAATGTTTCAAAGCTTTGGAAAGTCTTTGATCCTTACTGAGATCCCAGTGCAAGCACTCTGTTCACTAAACTCAACTGACAGAAACTCGACAGATATTTATGAATATTGCTGTTCGAACATATAATAAAGGTATAATTATCGTCGAACACAAACAGTGGTACACAACTTGCCTATAATGGTAATTAAAACACTCATATGGACATTTTATATCTCACTTCGCTCGTTTTATAAACATACTCGTGTCTTGATAAGCTCGTTACATAATGTACTATTGTTTTGCGTCCCTTTTAACTACTGTGGCTATTAGAGACGCCGGGGTGCCTGAATGTTGTCCTGAAGGGGATCTTTAACGTGCCAGTAAATGGCAGCTGACTGCGTCAGGATTCGATCCTGCAACCTTGGCCATGTAATTGACTATGTGTATGTGTTGAAGGGGGGAAGGGGAGATAATCTGTGTTACTAAGGTTTCTGTAATAGTGTATTGTATTTTCAATTGAGAAACCGGCCCCGTGGTGTTGGGGAAGCTCGCCTTCCTCTCACCCGGAGGCCTCAAGTTCCATTCCCGGCTCCGTCGAGAATTTTAGAAACCGACGAGGTGGAATGGGGTTTACCCAGCCTCCTGAGGACAATTGATAAGCTGTATGAGAGTGAGACAGCGCCCCGGTCAGAAAAAACAAGATTAACGGCCGAGGGGCCCCGACGTGCTAACCCCCCATCACCCCCGCCAGGCCAAATGGCTTGTCAGCAATCAAGGCTTTGAATGGGGCCACGGGGTTGGATGTTTATTTGTAATTTAGACAGGGATAGGGATGGAGGCGGCCGTGGCCTTAAGTTAGGAATTACCCCGCCATTTACCTGCAGTAGAATTCGGAAACCACTTCCAGTATGGCTGAGCTGGGAATTGAATCCACCCCTACTCTGTTTCGCCTCACGAGGCTCAGCGAGTCCCGTTCCAGTCCTCCGACCAGAATTAAATTTCTTGGCAAAGCCAGGAATAGAACAAAATAGAGCCTGGAAAAAAACACTAGCCACTACAATATGAGATGTTCTACTGTTCATACATAATCAAATGGCTGATACGTGTTGACCAGTGATATTTCCTCCACGACAAGTTTTTATTTCAGCAGAACAGTCATAACTAGTGTACATTGAATGCCAGCTGATGGGCAGAAGGAAATAACACGTTTTCAGAGCCATTACTTGGCTCATAAAGAACACATGAAATGTTCGGAGAAAGGGAGGGAAAGGAAGGGGTTGGGGTGGGGTTCAATCAATGAAGAGCCGTGTTGAGCAGTGCGGTTGCTGGGAGACGAGGAAGAACAGAGCACTAATCTCCCTGTGGACCTCTCCGGCCGCAGAGATTCTCTATGTTAGCCTGGCTTTGGGACCAAGTCCGCGTAAACTCGAGTTATCGCTTTCCCTCTCCGTTGACAACCTCAGCACACTAACGACGACAGCGCTAAATTATACGATTACATTACGTTTAGACACGAATCGACAATGGTATGGACATGGGGCCAAGCTATCTGCAAACGTGGGTTCAAAACCCACCGTCAGTCGTCATTGAAATGGATTTTCAACTCCAGGCAATTTCTTGGAGGCCACTTCTTTCCAACTTGCCCCATTTTCGTTCACGTTAATTCATTACTCCTCTCATAACAGAATCAGTTGTGGTTTAGAAGCATTAAGTAGTAAATTGTGATCAGCCGCCCAGTTTAGTAGTCTTCCTATGTGACACGGGTGGCCAGGGTGGGGTGGATGGGCCTACTTACCTTTCTTCAGATGTCTGCATCGCAACTGCAAACTCACCGCCAGTTGACATGCCCCAACAGAAGAACACCTATAGGTGGAAGAAGGTGGAGAAGGAGAAGACCCACAGGTTCGTCTACAGAAAACCCCCGATAACCAACAGAACTGCCACCGACGAAATGATGCAACAACGGTAGCTTGCTTAAAAGAAAATTTAATGTTAAATTTAAAAGAACACCTCCACCAGAGAACAGAACATGCATCAGCCAGCATTAAATTACAAAAATAAAATAAAACCTCAGCTAGAATTCTCACTGTAGATTTAAAAAAAAAATAAAGGTCGATATCAATTAACAATTACCTGAGGTCAGAGAATGAAAAGCCACAAAAAAAATAAACACCTAATATGTACCTGACATACTCCCAACTGAACCATGAGGGCCTTGTAGAATCAAAAAAGTAGTAAATAGTGCAAAATTTAACATAAACAAGATACCGAAAGAATAACGCAGAAGTACAAAAAAGGAAAACTCCAAAAAGGAAAACCAAAGGATAATTTAAAACCAAAATAAGTTAAACAACATCACCATGACCCATGAATGTGCACTTCAAACACACGCCAGAAACAAAAACCCACAATGCACTACTGTCAACAAGTTACCATGGCGACCAAGAACAGTTGAAGGTATATCAGTACGTATTTATATCAAACGCCTAATTTTACATTTAAAAAAACTTCTCCAGTGAGAAAACAGGAAGATATAAACAAACTCTAGACATTACGAGATCAAATAGTTTTTAAAAGGCAACGGATCAAAATAAAATCCGACCGACAAATGATCAATTTAGGCCTAGTGTTCTATTGTTTAGTCTTGTCAATACTTGAATATAATAAAAGAAAATGCCTTAGCCAGACGCCAAATAACAAAATTAGAAGAAAAACAGTAGTGTTCCCCGGACTAATATTGTTTCACAAAATTTTACATATTCAGAGGTGACATATCTAGGCTAAAGTCAACCTTCAGAACAAAAAACAAAACACTCAGTACACAATGAAAAATATGGAGCTCCAAAAATTTAAAATAAATAAAATGCCAAAACATACCTTAATAACGCCTTTTGGGGAGACACTAATTTTTACAACACTACTTAGATATCCTTAAAGGATTTATATCACCAAAAATAAAATAAAATAGGAGATGGCTGCCAACCGCCGTCGAAGAGATGCACACCAAACATCGCATTTCCATATTAAGGCCCAAGAAAATACTTTCACGATTATCACAAATGATAGTTGCACACATAATTCTTCATGTATCATCAAATACTGGGATATATTCCCAAGTTAGCGGGGACGAGGGCATAAGCCCTCGCCCCTTGACGAGATTCACAATATGCGTCTTTCTTCACCCAGCAATCAGTCACAAGTCATAATTCACAAGATGGAGGTCAATAGCGAAGAAGGCCACCCAACACGCACCAGGTTTATTTAAATTGGACCAAACCAAATTTGCCACACACTACGACAATGTAAATAACAAAATAATATTCACACGACACCATTAAAATGTTTTGTTAATGACGTAGTATAATATACTTTTTCAAATATGTCTCGATGAGACGAGACCAGAAGATACCAATGTCGCACTCTAGCGGCAGAAGACACAACCCCAGCTCGAGGAGCCGATAGATGCTGCCATCTCGAGTTCATTAACCAAGCCAAGTCATCTTAGTGGGCATTTTAAAGGGCGAAGGTACCAGGACATCGAAATAGATGCATAATAAAAATGTTGGGACGGGCTTTGCACGTAACAGTCTCCCTCCCTTAAGCGTGAACACCGTTCACGAATATGCCTAGGCATAGGCAGTACTCCATAACTAGTCGATCCACCAAGCATTGTTTCCAGAAGATAATGTTCACCAGTTAACTCCAATCGATGGATAAAACCGCATCGTTTTGGTTAGGAAGATTGCAGGGTCAGATTATCAGTGAAGGGATAATTGATCACCTCGCAAGCCACTTAGTTAACAGCTTCACTGTGTCCATAAGTTTTCAGAAACGCATTACACCAGCACCTGCAGTGCTTTCAGAGTCCGAGACGCGTTAGGTAAATGTTCAATAAGTCCAATGTTGTTAGCTTTTGAGGAAGTAGGTGGATGCAATGTGCAAGATACCATGCGACGAGTGGGCAGCCATTTACAAAACAGTCGATAATCTTATTTCAAAAATAAAAGTTTACAGAAATTACAAATTCTTAATACATTTTACAAATGAGAAACAAGTTTGAATTTAAATTAAGAAAATCCTGACCATGCCCTAGATCCGTGCTCACAATAGTTCATTAAATAACAAGATTTACCGAAGTAAGGTTCATTACCAAGGTTACGTTTTTACAGACTAGTTAGACTTTTCTAGAGTACACGAGTTGAACGACTATACATTTAGAAGGAGTTACGGTAGAGGAATGACCACTCAAATTCCCAAGGAAACAGGTATACAAGATCACCATGAGTTAGGTCTCCCACCGAGTCCTACTTACATGCAAGCATCTTCTACGTGAACATTAAAATTAGTTACAATTTTACAAAGGTTAGGCTATTACACGATGTTAACATTTTACCATTAAATGGGAATTACCCAACAGTTACAAGTTGTATCCCAGTAGAGTTTGCAAATCCAATTCAAAATTCCAGAAGGAACAGACCCCTGTAGGCTTCAATGAAGGTTAGGGATACTCTACATTATACAAAATATCAGTTTACAAATTTATGGTACGATTTATTCATTACAAATCTCTCCACCTCGTTTTATGTGCGACAGATGCACTCTGGATATTTTGTTGGCCTTAGGGTTTCGAATAAGAAGAGTAACAGGAGTCAAGAATGCCTCTACATAACAGGGGCCTTTGAAGCGAGGGGTCAACTTGCTAGATACTAGATTACTGACGCCCTTGGGCACGAAATTGCGGACTTACACATCATCCCCAATTTCCAAATCAGTTGGCTTGCGATAGGCACTGTATCGCTTGGCAAGTTGGTCATGAGATATCTTAATGCACTCTCTAGCCTTGTCGAATTTCGCCCTCATATCCTCGGGCGTGAAACTATCTGGAAGGAGATCGTGCAGGTTCCACAGATTAGACAACGGAGAATTAGCCATAAACGAAAACATTAACGAAAAAGGGGTGGCTTGCGTGCTCTCGTGCACGGCGGTGTTGAAAGCGAAATTGAGCCAATGCAAATTAGAATCCCACTTGGAATGGTCTTCGTGGTGGAAAGCGATCAGAGCAGAAAGAGATTACGATTGACTCGCTCAGCGAGAGACGGGTTAGGAAAATAGGGAGTGGTGGTTACATGCGAATTAGCATAATCAAATAAGAATTGACGGAACTGATGTGATACAAAGCACTTGGCATTATCTGACACCAGTAACTGACATGGCCCAAAAGATGAAAAGATGGAATTAAGACACTTTATGACGGAACTGGTCGTAGCCTGTCTGGTGGGGAAAATCCAACTAAACCGGGTGAAACCGTCAGTGCAAACAAGCGCAAATTGGTTTCCCCGACCAGAGCGAGGGAACGGCCCAACATGGTCGATAAAAGGCCTCTCCATGGGTCTAGATGCCGGTTCGGATGACAACAGGCCTACCTTAGTAGAAACCGGAGGTTTGCTAATATTACATGAAGTACAATTTCTAATGAGCCTCCTGATGTCGCCATCCATACTTCGCCAAATGAAAAACTGACTGATCTTAGCTCGGGTCTTGAATACTCCTAGGTGGCCACCAATAGGAGATTCGTGATAGTAACGAAAGATTTCCGGAATGAGGACCGACGGGAGCACAATTTTAGGTAGACGGTCATGACGAGACGAACAGCACAATACACCATCCTTTAGAGAGTAGGGCTTGATCACTTCCCCAGAATTGATTCGGTCAATTAGGCTAGATAAGGAGAGATCTTCTTTCTGGAATCTCCTCACATCTTCAAAAAGCATAGGGGAATTGCTGAGAACGACATTGACATCATTTACAGGTGATACAAGGTTTACGGGTTCACATTTTCAATTTCCTCTTCGGATGTTTCCTCATACATGCGGCTTAATGAATCAGCTACCGCATTTTCAGACCCACGAATATGGTGGACCGTGAACTGGAATGACAGGATCCTAGTTGCCCATCTGGCAATCCTACCAGTTTTACGGGGTTTCCCTAACACGCAGCTCAAGGCCTGGTTATCGGTCTCGAGAAGAAACTTAGTGTGCTCAAGATACATTCGGAATTTTTCCAGGGCGAACAACACTGCTAAACCTTCAAGTTCGTATATGGAATACTTCTTCACTTCGTCCGTTAAGGTACGAGAAGCGTATGCAATGGGTTGCCTAACCAGATCAGACTCTTGCAGTAGGACACAACCAACACCACGACCAGACGCATCAGTCTGCACAATGAACTGCTTCCCAAAATCCGGAATGGCTAATACAGGGGCGTTAGAGAGCGCAAGCTTTAGATCTTCGAAGGCTGCCTGCTGAGAGGGACCCCACTCAAACTTCACAGCCTTTTTGCGTAAGTGATTTAGAGGAGCAGCACGGTCGGCAAAGTTACTGATGAACTTGCGAAAGAAGTTCACCATTCCAATATAACGTGCAACACCCATGGCGTTCTTGGGCGGTTTAAAATCTCTGATGGCCTGAGTACGAGACTGGTCCACGGATATACCAGATTCGGAAACAATATGACCCAAGAAGGAAATTTTGGGCTTGGCAAAGGAAACCTTGGACAATTAGACGGTAAGGCCAACGTCACGCAACCGATCAAGTACAACCTTCAGATGATCAACGTGTTCCTCGAAGGGCTCAGAATAGATCACCACATCATCAAAATAGTGGTACACAAATTTGAATTTAATTTCCGAAAACACCTTGTCCAGAAGTCTGCTCAACACAGCGGCTCCGGTGGATAGGCCAAACGGGACACGGGCATACTCAAACAAGTTCCAGTCAGTGGAAAAAGCAGTAACATGCCTGTATTCCGGAGAGAGGGGAATTTGGAAGTAAGAAGATTTCAAATCGAGGATCGTGAACACCTTCGCGTTGCGAAACCAACTAAAGCATGTGTGAATATCGGGCAAAGGGATGGATTGTAAAACAACTTTTTGATTAAGAGCCCAATAGTCGACCACCGGCCGAAAACCACCGTTAGGTTTTGGCACAAGGAAAACAGGGGATGAGTAGGCAGAGATAGAAGGTTGGATTACACCTTCTTCCAACATCTTGTCAATAATCTTCCGAAGTTCGGCCATCTTGGGCGGGGCAAGGCAATACGGGCTGGAACGCACCGGCACAGAATCGGTTAGCTCAATCTTGTATTCCATCAAATGGGTTAAACCCAACTTGTCAGTAAATACATCACTATACTCCTGACATAACCTCTTTATGGCCTCCTTTTGAGGACTCGTTAAATTTTACAGATCGAGATCCTCAATAGTCACAGGTTCACTAACTGAATTGACAGCAGGAGAAGATAAAACCGGGTTAAACGATAATTTAATTTGCGGATTAAACTTAAACCATAAGTTGCGGGCACCAAAATCAAGAAGCATACCAACGTGGGACATGAAATTAGCTCCAATGACCACAGAACAAGAAAGATTTCTGGCAACAAAAAACTTAAACTTCCAAGAAAAATTTAGAATATGGATTTGGCTGTCATACTACCCAAAACATTTAAGTTTGAACAATTTGCCGAAATAAAAGATTCATATTTAGGCTCTAACTCAGGTAGATTGCAAACAATCTTCATAGTTAAAAACCAGACTTCGCTTATAAAGGAGGCAACACTACCAGAATCAAGCAATGCAGAAACGGGCTCGTCATTAACACAAATTTTAATAAACGGGGATATTCCCTTAGCCACAGGAGAAATTCCAAAATCATTATTCACTCTAAAACGATTACAATTAGATGACGAGGTCACCCGCACCACAGGTTTCACATAATGTTTAGAATTAGGCTGACTTGCCACGACATTGCTCACCAACAGGTTAGGTTGGTCAAAGACATAAGAAGAAATAGCACGTGATGATTTAGTTTTCAAAGGGTTATCTAGATTTTCATTAGTAGGGCGACCAGAAACTTCACACGGTTTTCCCAAATTCTCATGCACAGAAATATCCATAGAGGTAACACCCGAATTGGTCTCCAAAGTATCCCGTCATTGGCGATACACAACTTGGTTATTCGGACACACTTTCTTAACATGTCCCACGCCACCGCACGTGTGGCACTTAACATTGGGTCTAGGATGAAACATAACCTTAGGAGGGGGACGAGACATCAAGGAAGGAGGGGGAACATTAGCTACATGAAGGGAATCTGCATGTTTCACAGCCATAGCCTCTATAACGACCTGTTTTAGCTCGACAAATGACGAAGGCCTGGTACACATAGTCATGTATGACCTATATTCTGGCGAAAACCCATTTACAATTGACGACACCAATTGTCGTTCAGTCAAAGGAGATGCGAACAACTGGGCATATACCTTAATGTCACTGACATAGTCGCTAAGAGACTCGTCCAACCTTTGGACACGATATAAGAACTTTTGTTCGAGAGTACTAATGGCACTCGCAGGGACAAAAACCCACAACAATTCCCTAATGAACATGGCTAAGGACATGCGGAGGTGGATAGCTTAAATCAGCTTGTCGCGCAGCATACCGGATGCAACAGGATACAACAGTTGGAAAATCTGATTTTCCGACATTCCAAAAATCGAGGCATGGTTACCCAATTCGTCCACTTGCTTTAAAAATAAGACCACCTGGGTAACGTCATCTAGGTTGAAATTTTTCAACTTGGTTATAAAACTAGAAATAGGGTGAGGAATCGACCCATAATTAACGGTAGGCGTGTACGTAGCATTCGGAAAAGAGACATTATTACCAGGGCAGCTTCCTCGCACACCCTCTACAGGAGACAAAACATTTACATTGCCAGAGAAAAAACTGGGATGCCATGGGTCGGCCGGACCCAGGAAGTCATTAGGTGACCTAACATGAGAAGAATGACCGTATCCAGGGGTAACTGGTCTGGACGAGCCAGAACCAGGCAATAGAGGGGCAGGCAAACCACTATCAGAAATAGATCCCAAAACCTCAGACCTAGTAAACAGAGCTGACTCACGTTCAACCCCAGAAGAACGCTCCAAATTCACAAGGTTATCTCTTAAGTCAATCAAATCAAAGGCACTATTATTGTCGGCCATTTTGAAAAGCACAGAATGCAGGCAGACAATACAGAAAGAAAAAAATTTTTAGGAATTACGAGGACAGTGTACAATTTCACAACAATACCATAAACTAAAAATTAACAACACCATAGATTAGGTTGACACTCGAACACTGCCACAATACTATACAAAATCATGCACAATGCTGCCCAGAACTGCAGAGCGCATCCCTTGCTTGGCTCCAGAACAGGAAGCTAAAATACACCAAATTGCTACAAATCACAGGGCGAACAGCTTCAGACAGGGCTCCTCGATGCCTTCACTCGCAGCATGTAGGCTATCAGAATATCAAAAAACCCATATTTCCCATGCCAAGAATACATGCCAGTCACTTACCAAGCTTCTTCTTCATTGGGAAAGTTGCATCATAAATAGGATATAATACAGCACAGAAACCTTGCTAGGAACAGGTCACTTCAAATATCACCACATGGATTTTTAGAGGCATACATGAAACCAAACAAACGACAAGGATTAACATAAAATAACATAAAGCACACTGACATGACACATCTCATCAGTAACCGTCCTATCAGGACCAGAAGGGTCCATGAACGAGCCTGCGGGTACGGGGGAGGGGATAGCTGCAGAAGCGATACACAACCACACTCTGCTACCAAAATGACACGGGATGGCTAGGGTGGGGTGGATGGGCCTACTTACCTTTCTTCAGAGGTCCGCATCGCAACTGCAAACTCACCGCCAGTTGACATGCCCCAACAGAAGAACACCTATAGGTGGAAGAAGGTGGAGAAGGAGAAGACCCACAGGTTCGTCTACAGAAAACCCCCGATAACCAACAGAACTGCCACCGACGAAATGATGCAACAACAGTAGCTTGCTTTAAAAGAAAATGTAATGTTAAATTTAAAAGAACACCTCCACCAGAGAACAGAACATGCATCAGCCAGCATTAAATTACAAAAATAAAATAAAACCTCAGCTAGAATTCTCACTGTAGATTTTAAAAAAAGGTTAAAGGTCGATATCAATTAACAATTACCTGAGGTCAGAGAATGAAAAGCCACAAAAAAATTAAACACCTAATATGTACCTGACATACTCCCAACTGAACCACGAGGGCCTTGGAGAATCAAAAAGAAGTAAATAGTGCAAAATTTAACATAAACAAGATACCGAAAGAATAACGCAGAAGTACAAAAAAGGAAAACTCCAAAAAAGGAAAACCAAAGGATAATTTAAAATAAAATAAGTTAAACAACATCACCATGACCCATGAACGTGCACTTCAAACACACGCCAGAAACAAAAACCCACAATGCACTACTGTCAACAAGTTACCATGGCGACCAAGAACAGTTGAAGGTATATCAGTACGTATTTATGTCAAACGCCTAATTTTACATTTAAAAAAACTTCTCCAGTGAGAAAACAGGAAGATATAAACAAACTCTAGACATTACGAGATCAAATAGTTTTTAAAAGGCAACGGATCAAAATAAAATCCGACCGACAAATGATCAATTTAGGCCTAGTGTTCTATTGTTTAGTCTTGTCAATACTTGAATATAATAAAAGAAAATGCCTTAGCCAGACGCCAAATAATAAAATTAGAAGAAAAACAGTAGTGTTCCCCGGACTAATATTGTTTCAAAAAAATTTACATATTCAGAGGTGACATATCTAGGCTAAAGTCAACCTTCAGAACAAAAAACAAAACACTCAGTACACAATGAAAAATATGGAGCTCCAAAAATTTAAAATAAATAAAATGCCAAAACATACCTTAATAAAGCCTTTTGGGGCGACACTAATTTTTACAACACTACTTAGATATCCTTAAAGGATTTATATCACCAAAAATAAAATAAAATAGGAGATGGCTGCCAACCGCCGTCGAAGAGATGCACACCAAACATCGCATTTCCATATTAAGGCCCAAGAAAATACTTTCACGATTATCACAAATGATAGTTGCACACGTAATTCTTCATGTATCATCAAATACTGGGATATATTTCCAAGTTAGCGGGGACGAGGGCATAAGCCCTCGCCCCTTGACGAGATTCACAATATGCGTCTTTCTTCACCCAGCAATCAGTCACAAGTCATAATTCACAAGATGGAGGTCAATAGCGAAGAAGGCCACCCAACATGCACCAGGTTTATTTAAATTGGATCAATCCAAATTTGCCACACACTACGACAATGTGAATAACAAAATAATATTCACACGACACCATTAAAATGTTTTGGCGGCATGATGCATAAATAGTCTTTTGTTTAATGACGTAGAATAATATACTTTTTCAAATATGTCTCGATGAGACGAGACCAGAAGATACCATTGTCTCACTCTAGCGGCAGAAGACACAACCCCAGCTCAAGGAGCCGATAGATGCTGCCATCTCGAGTTCATTAACCAAACCAAGTCATCTTAGTGGGCATTTTAAAGGGCGAAGGTACCAGGACATCGAAATACATGCATATTAAAAATGTTGGGACGGGCTTTGCACGTAACACTATGTCAGCATCCAAATTCCGAATAGCTCTGGGGATATGTGTGGTAGGAAATTGTATGTAGGCTAGAACAACGTCAGCAAACATTTATGATACTTGGCATACTGAAAAATGGGAATTTTGTCAAAAGTATACGACAAAAGTAAAGATGGCCAAGGACTGATCCCTGAGGGACGACAACCTTATCTACTGCCCATTCAGAACAATTGTTAACATTAGTCATAATTCTTTGATATCTGCTTTCTTAGTACGATTGAAACCAAACAATAACGCTTTTAGAGAAACTTAGCTTACAGAAAATAAGCTCATGATGAACACAGTCAAATGTCTTGCTGAAATCAAACAAACATACCAGAGGACTGACCACATATATCGAATAATAAATAAAGCTGTCTCGAGTATTCATCAACTACAATGTAATATTTCATGCCGACTACCATACGAAAATTATTCGTGCAATCGTTGGGATATCCTATTTTAGAGTACTACTCAGTAGTATATAATGGTCATTTATATATGCTCAATACAAAAATTCATCGTACCCAAAATGCCTGTATTAGATTCATTCTTAACGTTCGTAAAGGGGAGCATAGGCTATACAACCATATTACTTTCAGCTCCAGTGGTTAAAACTACATGAACGTAGATTGTTGGCAATGGCATTATTGACCGTCATTATTCTTAAACAGAAATCCCCATCATATATTTACGAAGTATTTCGTTGTATGGAAACAGATTTACCAAGTGCACAATGCAGATACCTAACCGTCATATTTCTAAATGCAATACATCGTTTATTTGTAGTGCATCGCGCATTTATAATTTATACAATCTGCATGCTTAGTAGATTCACATCTCTCAGTTTAACGATGTATTATTGGATGGTTATTAATGATATTTTAGTTGGTTACAGGGTCTTTGCAAGCATATCACGAGATTTAATACTTAATACAGCTACAGTGAAAAATTAACTGATGTAATGAAAAAGAGAAGATAACAGTTTTTCGGGCACATTTATAGAATGGAAAATAGTAGACTAACTAAACAGATCTTCAACTTACTGAATAGTTACAAATCCAAACCCACATGGTTCATTGAAATTGACAAAGATTTGACAAACACCAGAATTCACACAGACACAATAGCAAACAGATCACTCTTCAGAGAAGCTATTCAAAAGGCAGAATTTCAAGAAAGAAAGAAAGAAAGAAAGAAAGAAAGAAAGAAAGAAAGAAAGAAAGAAACGAACGAACGAAAAAACAAACAAACAAACAAACAAACAACTCGCAGAAAGTGGACTCAAGAGGAGAAAGATCGACACTCTAGAAGTTGAAGGTAATTGAATACAATGGACAATAGCCAAAGTCGATTCATCGTACCCTTCAAATGGGCTATTCTTAAGAAGAAGAGGACGAAGAAGAAGAAGAAGAAGAAATAGTCTACTTATAGTATTTCACTTCTATTCAAAATACAGATTATCAGAAAAATTCAACACAAATCCAACTACATAGGGCTGATGACCAAGATGTCCCAAAACACTAAAATAAATTAACAGCAACAAAAGGGTTGGTGGAAAACCTATTTTTTTACCAGACAATGTACAAAGAAAGTAATCGTTATCAATTCTTGTGTCCACTCCCTGATCCCAACATCATAGGTTTGATTCACAGCCGAACAAGACGGATTTTGGAAGGACCAAAAATACATGCAGCTCCGAGACGTATAACGTTGGCTTGTAAATCTCAGCCAAGGGAACGCCCTGTAGAGTTTCAGTTTCAGTGCTAGATGGCAGTCCAATAGGAGCGTCGATATTGGATAGGAAATCGCTTACATGGTTATAAATCAAAATATCTACACCAGTTAGCTGAGACCATAAGTTTACTACTAACTCCGAAATACTGAACAAAGATTGGGGTTTGGAATGAAGCGGCTTTAGCCTTAATTTAGGAACCATCCCTGCATTTGCCTCAACTTGAATTGGTGAACCACGGAAATTAACTTCTAGGTCACCAGGTGGGGGTGCGGAAACCATCCCCCCCCCCCCCCCCGATTAAAAAGAAAGAAGGGGAATCGATCCAATCTCTTCTCAGTTTTGCCTAAAGGCGCTAAGTGCACCCCATCCCAAACCTCAGAACAGAATAAAATTTCTTGGCAGAGTCGGGACTCGAACCCAGGGCTTTTGTATCACTAGTCAAAATATACTGCCCGAGACCACTGAAGGTGGCGACTCAGAACTACTAATGTTATATGTTTGCCACATTAACTAGCTATTTATGGTATAAATTCTGAAAGGAATTAATAAATTGATGAAGCACTAGACACTTTAAGTTCTTGATTGGATTAATTGCTTAAATCTTCATATATTGTAAATCAGTCATTTGCACTTGCAATCTGTGAGGTTTCGGGAGATATGCAACTTTGCATTCGCGCCGCATGAAGCAGTCCGAAATGCATTATAAGGCTACTAGCGGACCCGTGCGAGAGATCTCGCATGTTCGTAAACCACTTTCCCCAATAGGTTTATAATGAGAGACCTAAGGAGAAAGGTTGTTATGTTTTTATTTCAACCAAATGATTATAGAACAATATTTACATTTCACTTAGAATTCCGAGTTCTACGAAAATTGGAACATCATAACACTCACCGATTATTCGATACATATGAAATTATCCGATTTGAGTACTCATGCCTTTGATTCACTGTTTCTGAAATCCATGCAAAATGATAAAGGAAAGACCTCAGATTGCTAAAATGACATGAAACAGGCGTCACAGCGGCCAAAATGTGAAGTGGACCGCAATTATGGAGCGTATTTTCCAACAGCATCAGTATCTGCAAATCGCACACTACGAAAACAATATTAAGTCATCTTTTAAAGTAATTATAATTTATTTATGAAATTAGAGTACAATTCGTCACTCTTTCATTTGAATGCCCATTTGTCACGAGCGGTCGCTTGTGAGCGCCGCAGGAGGGATGCATACTACTGAAATAATATATACTAGCATTTCCCGTCGCGGCTTCGCCCGCGAATATTCTAGTTAAAAAGAGTACACTTAGCAAAATCTCAATTATGAATGCTATGACTGATTTATTCTTGGTATGCATAATCAGTCTTTATCAATTCAGCTACTGGTGCAGTGGTTAGGGGTTTGTCATTCCTTCATAGGTATATCAGAGCGAGGTTAGTTTTCTGGGAATACCACAGACACTGTTAATTTAAGGGCCTTAAATGTGGTTTTCGGAGACCTTTTATAGTCGGGTGAAAAATAACTGTCATACAACACTCACACGTGAAAATTGCGTGAAAAAATGCTATAGTGCCCCATGAGACCCTTAAGCGCATTATACTGTATGTATTGATGAATTTTATAGCTTAATTTGGTTCAGTGATAACCTTATAACCGTCTGGAAACTTTCACAGTAATGTAATAATTGGAATTGCATTGCGTCTTACAGAAGGACCTGTGAGATTCTGTTACCATGGTTACCGTGTTGCATTCTTTCATTATTTCATTGTAAATATACATGTTTTAAGGTATTTATTTAACTGTGAGGCATTTAAAGAGTAAGTGAGTGTGTTTCACTTACGCATTGGGTTATGCTGAACCTGTAGGTACCCCATATGTGTAGGTTGGTGTTAATGGGACCTTATTTTCGGTACAAAACTGGAATGGGACCTTAGCAGAATAATATAGGGAGGGATGATACAGAATACAACCAGTTGTAGGATTTGTTACATTGCGGTTTGCATTAGCCTTTGACCTTGTTTCCAAAATTTTGAGGTTTGAAATGAACGCTGAACAAAGAAATTATTCAATTCTTTGACAGCATGAGATTAAAATAGGTATGAAATTAACGAAGTATTGCTATCACAGAACAGAGCCGAGCTCTTTAGCCCAAGTTCTACTTTTCTTTATTAAGTCTTACGAGAGCTCTTGTTAGTTGAACATCAGCTTAACAATGTGTCTGGTTACAGAGTCTCGTTAGTCCTCCAATTAACGTAAATGAATGTTAAAATATGCACCTTCCAGCTCATCACATAAATATCGGCACCGCGGGCAGAGGAAGCGAGACGAGAGCGTTATTAAAATATACTAAATTTTTCAAAAAATGAAATTTAAAAAGCCCATGTGAAGTCTAGAAATGCAAACCGCAACATAATAAATCCTACAACTGGTTGTATTCTGCAGTCCATGCTTTCCCAGGGAAAATGTGGTAGAATGTCATTTAGTGGTTTGAAGCGTATCTGTCCATTAGCACAAGGACGATTTTCACGGCTTCGAATATTAATTGAAAAAATATTACAGAAAGCAAGTCACGTGAAGGCAATTGAGGAGCTATCTGGTACAAACACTTTGAAGGAAACTGACTTAACGTGTGGTAAAATTCTAATTAGGCTATAGGCTACTGCCGTATTTTTCTTCTGATTCAATCGTTTCCTCCTTTCCTTTTTCGTACATAATATGTATAACATGAACTTTATGTTCGTCCTTCTTTCTGTCCTTCCTTCCTTCCTTCCTTCAGTCTTGAAACTCATAAAAATTAACATTATAGCCTATCTAACGTCTAAATTAAATTGTATTTATTGGTTAAACATAAAGATTAATTGACATAATGAGGTGTATTTATTCATTATTTATTATTTATTATTTATTATTTATTATTTATTATTTATTATTTATTATAATTTTTTTTTTAATCGTTTCGGTCGTCTATGGACCACGTTATTTCAACTGCCTTTTCCCTCGTTCTTTCACATTGGCCCAGTATTCGTGCATTCTTCTTCGGTGAGCTTCCCTTCGTTCTTCGGTCCACTTCTTGCCAGTTTTCAATATAGGTTTTGGCTGAAAACTCCGTATCTCCCCAAGTTTCTTCTTCAAAGAGTCACGTTCCAAGATGTCCTCATGTGATATCCCCAGTTCTTGTAGGTCTTTTTCCACCTCTGTAAACCAAATCCCTTTGGTTTTCTTTCCCACAAAGTAGGCACAGATTCGATTGGACAATCTTCCGGAGTTCATTCGTGTTAAATGGCCATAAAAGGAGAGTCTTCTTTTGCGAATGGTGTCCGTTATTTTCTCCACATGTAGATAGAGTTCATCGTTGTGTCGTCTTCTATACTCTCCTCGTTCCTTGACCGGGCCCAAGATCTTTCTCAGAATCTTCCTCTCTTTGGCTTCGAGTTGTTCTGCCAGGCCTTTCTTATTCATCGCCAAGCATTCTGATGCATATAACGCCTCCGGGCGAATAACGGTAACAAAGTGCCTCAGTTTGGCCTTGAAGGACATTGATCGTGATTTGTAAATGTCTTTGGTTAAATGGTAAGCCATTTCCATTTTGTTAATCCGTGCCACGAAGGCTTCCTTTTCACGAATGTTGGGCTCAATCCATTCACCCAGGTATTTGAATTTCTCTACCTGTTTTATTTGTCCTCCATTCACCGTAAGTTCTCTGGGTTCCAACTTGATGTTCGTTATAAACTGCGTTTTCTCAAACGAAATCTGAAGACCTGCCTTTGCTGCTTGCACCTGTAATTGATTGATTTGTTGTGTGGCTGTGTCAAGAGAATTAGAGAAAATTGCAACATCATCTGCGAAAGCTAAACAGTCGATTGTCAGGTTTTTGTTCTTACAACCTAGTCTGACCCCATTCTCTATACCATCCTTACACAATTCTTTACGCCATTCTCGAATAACTTTCTCAAGAACACAGTTGAATAAAAGAGGCGAGAGCCCATCTCCCTGTCTCACCCCTGTCCGTATTGCGAAGGATTCAGAAATCTCTCCCCTGAATTTCACTTTGGAAGCCGTATCCAATAGGGATTGGTGAATGATTGCTCTTGTCTTATTATCTAAACCAAATTCTCTTAAAACCTGGATCAGGGTACTTCGATCCAGCGAGTCGTAAGCCTTCTTGAAATCAACAAAAGTCACAACAAATTTCTTACTTCTCAGATTCATGTACGATAGAATTGATTTTAGATTCATGATTTGCTCAACACAAGAGCGCCCCTTTCGAAATCCACCTTGGTATTCGCCCAGGTGTTGATCGAGCTGTGCTTCCGCTCTCGTTTGAAGCGCTTTCGCGAGAATCTTGTATGTTATCGAGAGGAGTGATATGCCACGATAGTTGTTTACGTCCGCTTTATCACCTTTCTTGTGCAGGGGATGAATTAGGGCCGATGTCCAATCACTGGGCAGTTTCTCTGTTTCCCAAATCTCCCGGATGATATCCGTTAGCTTGTCGACTGGTTTTTCACCTGCGTATTTCCAGAGTTCGGCAACTATTGAATCCTCACCTGGTGCTTTATTGTTCTTAAGTGAGTGAATGATCTGCTTGATTTCTTCCCTAGTTGGTGGACTTGAGTCTGGATTGACGAGCACATTACTGTGAAAGGAAAATTTCGATGTTGGAGCCTCACAATTGAGAAGGGACTCAAAGTATTTCGCCAGGATATGGCAGTTGTCTTTGTCATTGTAAGCAACTTTCCCATCGGGATTCCTAAAGTGAAGACTGGGTGGTGTGTATTTACTGAGATTTTGCTTGAAGGTTTTATAGAAATCACGGGTGTTGTTCTTTTTGAAATCTTGGTCTATTTGTGCCAACTGATTTTTTTGGAATGCTCGTTTTATCCCGCGTATGGTTTTATCAGCCTGCTTTCTCACGACCAGGAATCTCTCTCTGTTTTCTTCACTCTTCTGTTTGTTCCATCGCAACCAGGCAAGCCGCCTTTGGTGAATGGCATCGTCACATTCATTAGTCCACCAAGGATGCCGCCTCAACTTTGTCAGTGGGATGGTTTCCTGTGCCGTTTCAAGAATTGCTTCTTTGAGTTGTTCCCAATTCTGTGGCTCAAGTGTTTCAAGTTTCTGACTGAATTCGCTTTGTGTTTTCAGTTTTTCCACATCAAACCTGTTGATCTTTCTTCCCTGAAATCTCTTGGTGGATCTTGGAAGAAGTTTTAATTTTATCTTTGAAAGATAGTGATCAGAGTCAAGATTCGCGCTTCTTAAGACTTTTACATTCTGGATTTCTCTACGAGATTTACGAGAAATAGCAACGTGGTCAATTTGGAATTCGCCGAGATGGGGATTTGGGGATGTCCATGTTTTCTGTTTTGCAGGAAGTCGTTTGAAAGCGGTTGACTTCATCACTAGGTTGAACGCCTTGCACAACTCCACTAACCTTCCTCCATTGCGGTTTGTTCTTCTGTGGGCCGGGTATTCTCCGATAATATTCTTGCATTTCTTTTCCTTACCGAGCTGAGCATTGAAGTCCCCAAGAAGGACGATGATGTGTTCCTTGGGAATCTTGGATAGAATATCTTCAAGCTCTTCCCAGAATATTTCCGTCCCTTGTGGATCGATTCTGTTAGCTTGATTAATTGGGGCATGGACGTTCACCATGGTGTAGATTTTATTTGTGCTCCGAAACGAAAGGATCGAGACTCGACTGTTGGGGGAAGTGAAGTTGGTGATGGACTCTAAAATCTTCTTACTGACCACAAATCCTGTGCCAAGGTGGGGGATGGATTTTACTACACGTTTTCCGACTTTACCTTTGAAGATTCTATACCCCTGGGAGTCAAAAGCTTCTGCATCAACAAACCTTGTTTCCTGAATTGCTGCGATCAGGATTTGATGATGTTGTAGGGTGTCAATCAGTTGTTTCAATTTACCGACCTTCATAAGGGAGTTCACGTTGAATGTTGCGAAGAAGTTGCGTCGTTTGTGTCTGATCTTGTTTGTAGGAGTCTCCGATACCTCCAAGCATGTCGTTGCAGGCTCCCCAGATTCCGAAGGCCTGCATGCGTCGTGCAAGACGACGGTGGATTGGTTACCACCTGGGGTAGTTGCTTCAGCAGACGTTTCCTCCATGCTTTTCACAGTTGAAAAAACTGTAGATAGGGGGCCAGTGATATTGCACACTGACCAATATACTGCCAAGGTTGTGAGCCTTGGAGTCCCCAGCACTGATCGGCTCGCCGACCCAGCTTCCCGCTGGGATTGGTTACCCAACCTTCCACTGGGTTGCTCGGCTTAACAGGGGGCACCTCTTGTAGGTTACATGCTGGAGTTGGAGTGAAAGAGGCTAAGTTGGATTCTCTTGCTGAATCCAATATGTTTAAGTCGCAGCTGACATGCAACAACGCATTTCACTCCCATTAGCCCAGAGCCGTAAGGACTCCTCCCAGGTTGATTCCTGGGACCCTATTTATTATTTATTATTTATTATTTATTATTTATTATTTATTATTTATTATTTATTATTTATTATTTATTATTTATTATTTATTATTTATTATTTATTATTTATTATTTATTATTTATTATTTATTATTTATTATTTATTATTTATTATTTATTATTTATTATTTATTATTTATTATTTATTATTTATTATTTATTATTTATTATTTATTATTTATTATTTATTATTTATTATTTATTATTTATTATTTATTATTTATTATTTATTATTTTTTATTTTTTATTTATTATTTATTATTTATTATTTATTATTTATTATTTATTATTTATTATTTATTATTTATTATTTATTATTTATTATTTATTATTTATTATTTATTATTTATTATTTATTATTTATTATTTATTATTTATTATTTATTATTTATTATTTATTATTTATTATTTATTATTTATTATTTATTATTTATTATTTATTATTTATTATTTATTATTTATTATTTATTATTTATTATTTATTATTTATTATTTATTATTTATTATTTATTATTTATTATTTATTATTTATTATTTATTATTTATTATTTATTATTTATTATTTATTATTTATTATTTATTATTTATTATTTATTATTTATTATTTATTATTTATTATTTATTATTTATATATACACCGCGGACAGGCCAACAAGGACCACGCAAATATCACTTCTTTATAGGTCTAGTTTCCTTCTTTCTCTTCCAGAAGTCTTTCATCCTGGTCGACTGTGCAGCTCTTCTTTCAGCAGTCCATTCTCCTCTGTTGAGATTTTTCTTCTCCCCGACAAGAATTTTGAGACCAAAAATTTTTTTTCTGTACTCTATTCGATTTAGACAATCTTCTTCAGTAATTTTGAATTTTTGAAGTTCTTCTTTCATTTGTTTTACATAGCCTCCTTGTCCTTTATAGTTCCAGATTTTATCAAAAATTTGTTTGTTTAACCTTGAGCAATCCATGCGGACCATATGTCCGTAGAACTGAAGTCGCCGTTTTCTGATCATCACTTCAAGGTTGTCGATTTTACTATAAATTTCTGCATTCGATCTCAGTCTATAACCTTCCTGTGTTTTCCTAGGACCATAAATCCTTCTTAAAATTCTTCTTTCTATCTTGAGCAAATTCTCCATTCCGGTTATATTTGTAGTTTCCATGCCGTACAAGATGACTGGTCTAACAACAGTATTAAAATGTCGTAATTTTGCATTGATAGACAGGTTCTTTTTATTGTATATATTTTTTGTACAAAAATTTAATCTTTCCAATTTCCCTTTTTTGTTCTCGATTGCCAATTTATCCGTCCCATTGCTACTAATTATTTCTCCAAGATATTTAAATCGGTCAGTGACCCTGGTGCTCCCATAATTTGTTTTTATCATTTTCTTAGTGTATTTCTGATCACTTGTCATCATCTCTGTTTTTACCAACGAAATCTGTAAGCCCGCTTTTTCCGCCGTTTCTTTTAACTGATCAATTTGGTTAATAGCTTCTTGTTCTGATTCAGCAAACAACGCTACGTCGTCAGCAAATGCTAAACCTTTGACTCTGAGGTTCTTATTCTTTGTACCAATTTTAGCACTTGAATCGTTCTTCTCCCAAAACGTCCTCATGACTTTATCCAAGACCAAATTGAAAAGCAGTGGTGATAGACTGTCCCCTTGTCTTAGCCCAGTTTTTACCTCGAAGGGCTCGCTAACTTCATTTAAAAATTTGACTCTGGAAATCGTATTAGTTAATGTTATTTATTATTTATTATTTATTATTTATTATTTATTATTTATTATTTATTATTTATTATTTATTATTTATTATTTATTATTTATTATTTATTATTTATTATTTATTATTCATTCGTTCGTTGAGGCCCCTTGGAGCTTTCTTCTTAGCCGAGTATTCCTTCATCTTTGCACGATGGGTTGCTTTCCTTTTCTGAGTCAAATTCACTCCCACTCCAGAACGCAATGTTTTAGTTGTTAATGACTGAAGAGTATCGGATGTTCTGATCAGCATTCTAAATTTATCCCTGTTGAATATATGCTTGGAATCAATTGATGTATTTTCGAACAAGTCTCGTCCATTTGGTATTTGTCCTTATCCCTTTAGAAATTACGTTGAAGATTCTAGAGGTCAGTCCCTTGTTGTCCATTCTGACTATGTGACCGTAGAAAATAGGTCACCTCTTTCTCATGGCTTCTATGCTCTCTAAATGTTGGTAAAGCGCATTGTTTTGCCTGTTTCTGTATTCACCTCCCTCTTTAATGGAACCCATGATTTTTCTTAAGATCTTTCGTTCTTTCAGTTCCAAATTCTTCAGTTGTCCCTTTTTGACCATGTTCAAGCATTGTGAGGCATACAGTACCATAGGTCTTACTATGGTCTCGGGGTATCTATGTTTGAGTCGAAGGGAAAGGGATTTTGATTTGTAAATGTCTTCACCGAGATGGTAAGCTCTCTCCAGCTTGGTACACGTGGCTTTCCTGGCTAGATCCTCACTAACATTCGGGGTTATCCATTATCGGAGCTATTTGTAGGAGTTATTCTTCAATATTACTGTATCCCCGTGTGGTATTGAGTTGGGTGCGTCTCTGATGTTGGTGATGAACTCCGTTTTGTTAATAGCAATCCTCAACCCTACTTTAACTCCTATTTGACTAAGAGAGGAGAGTTGGTGCGTAGATTCCTCCATACTGGATGCTAGGAGTATGAGATCATCTGTGAAGACCAGGCAATTGATGTTTAGTTTGTCCTTCTTGAAACCAATTCTCAACCTCGAGTTGTCTGATATAGTTTTCGTCTAGTTATGAATAACTTTCTCTAGCATGCAATTGAAGAGAATAGGGGATAACCATTCCCTTGCCTAACATCTGTTCTGATATCAAAGCTCTTCGATAGTTCACCTCGGAATTTTATTTTTGACTTGGTATGTGTCAAAGTAGCCTACACAAGATAGAGTGTCTTATTATCTAGTCCCAATTCAGCAAGGGTCCGAAAGAGACATTGTCTGTCTATGGAAGCTTAAGACTTTAGGAAGTCAACGAAAATTGCCACGCGGGGTCAAGAGCTCATATTATTGTAAGTGAGAATAGTTTTGAGGTTCGGGATTTTTTCCGCACATGATCTTGATTTCCTGAAACCGGCTTGATAGTCTCCAATGAAGGAATCCAATTGAGCTTCTAATCTTGAGAAAAGTATGTTGGAAAAGATCTTGTAGGTCACTGAGAGGAGAGAGATTCTACTGTAGTTGTTTAGATCAGACTTGTCTTCCTTCTTGTGCAGAGGATGGATGATAGCCGAGGTCCAATTGTAAGGTAATTTCTCTGTTACCCAGATGTCGTATATAATCTGATAAATACTTTGTATGGACTCCTCTTCTGCATATTTCCACAATTCTGCGATGATACCATCTTCACCCAGTGCTTTAATCTAGGAAATGACTTTCCGGATCTCCTCCGTTGGTGGGAGGGAACTCACTCACTCACTCAATCACTCAATCACTCACTCACTTACTTACTCACTCACTTACTTACTTAGTTATTTTGCCACGTGTGGCAGCTAGTTGTGAAGGATCACTGAGCTCTATTTCTCAATGTAGTCGCGTCATCATCACTGGCAAGTGTTTCGGCTAGGAATTCTAAAATATTTTCACATCATTCCGGAAGCCACCACAACAGCGCCCCTCCATCTAAGACTTGAAAATTTACCGCGGTGGAGCGTAGCCCACGTGGTTTAAGAGACTAAACGCACCTGCCCGGACAACAAGAGATTCTAGTTCGAATGTAGGCTGAAGTAACTTTTCCAAATCTTACTCAACAGAAAGGAGATCTATGTCATAAAGCCAGATTTCTATACTTTAAAGGTGTTGATTTTTTTAATTTTCAACTAATTTACAGTATTTTGCAATTCTATACGATAAATGTATAGGCAATAAAGAAATTAAACCAATTAAGAACATCAGCACATCCCAGTTCAGTGCAGGCAGCGGGAGACGTCAGCTGCGCAAAAACGGACCACTAATCGCTGAAACAGCTAAGTGCACAATTCACAATAACCTGACCATTTAATAGCAATCACACTGGTTGGTTGGTTTCTCAGTTTAAGGGCTGCGACAACGCAGTCATGTTTCCCCGTGTACTTGGGTGTGTGTAGAATCTGTCTGATAACCTGTGTTAATTGTGATGGCTGTATTAGTGTGTGTTATCTGTAATTCAGTTACGCACTGTATACGATCAATTTCAAGTACTGTAGTTACTACCTTTGTTTCCAAATGCTACCGTCAATGACACCTAGCTGTGAAATCGGCTACTAGATACCACCGCAACCAGAACCTGGCGACGAACGTTGCAACTTAATAGAGCGTTAATCAAATCTAACCTACAAATTTAGCTGCACACATTTGTGATTATTGGAAGGTCCTTTTGAAAATGGAAATCCACATCCTGCTTCCAGTCGACCGACCGGGTCAGGTAATGGATTGAATGAAGCCCCCATCTAGTGGCGAGGATAGGAACTGTGCTGGCTGCCGAAGCCTGTCGCACTCCCCTGGGGAATAATTAAATGATTGACAGATGAAATGAAATTATATTAGAGAGTGTTGCTGGAATGGAATTTGTGATAGGGAAAACCGGAGTACCGGGAGAAAAACCTGTCTGCCTCCATTTTGTTCAGCACAAATCTCACATGGAATGATCGGGATTTGAACCACGGACTCAGTGGTGAGAGGCCAGCGTGCTGCCGCCTAAGCCACGGAGGCTCCGGAAGGTTCTTTTACATGCCATAAATATATGCCATGGGCTCGCTGGCTTTACTTCCCCTCCGAAGAAAGGCATACTGAGGGATTGTTAACGTTCTAAAATTTCCGACGACTTCGGCTGGGCTTGAACCCGCGATCTTGGACATAGAAGTTCAGCATGCTACCAACTACGCAACCATAGCCGCCTAATAATCACACTAAGCAAACAAAGTTGAAGATCAGTCACCACTATCAGTATCTCAAAAATCAAATATCACATATCTTGACTAGGTGTGCTAGTTTAATTACTACTGCAACTAAAAGTTAATACAGTGAGTCCGGGAATGTTCTCCGCAGCGCCTACATGCGTCTCCGAGAGTTAGATACAGCAGTTACGTTGGCAGCATGACTGCCGCTTGCATCATAACAAACAAACAAACAAACAAACAGTAAACTTTGTACTCACCACAGCCATTCATAACAAATGCTGGAAGTGTTGTCCTATTGTTCGAAAACAGACATGACCACGTCTACACATATTGTCGAAGACTTTCACTAAAGTTTATTGCGGAGTGGACTGCATAATATTAATGATATTCACTTTAAGTTCCTCAATCGTTTTTGGATTAGTTTTGTACACCTCAAATTTTGTGTTGATTTACCTTGACTACGCAGCATTATATCGGAGATTTCATCAAGTTTTTCGTCTGTTAAATGCGTAGGCTTAACTGTTCCCGGTACATCGTGAACTGAGCCAGTCCCGCGAAATTTACTTATTAATTCCCGAACGGTATCACGGTTTGGACACTTTGAATTAGGAAACCGCGTCTGAAATCTTAATTTTACATTTTCTGTAAACCGATCGCCTTTGCGAAAAACGTATTCTACCGAAAAAAAACTCTCTCTTCAGTAGTAAACATTACCGCCTGTATACTGTGGCACTCTTCCAATAATCTATCTGTACGCTCGTTTACTGCAATACACACTGACGATTTCGACAGCCTCCAGCCCACACGCGCGGGAGTCCCCCTTCCAAGGTCACAGTGCTGCCAACTGAACTGATGATGCAACCACTCGCAGCTGCACGTAGCCACTGCGGAGAAATTCCCGGGCGCCCTGTATATTGTAAATATCATAACCCATACTTACAAACATAGATTTAGTAGTGTAAAGGATCGATGATGATCGCTTGAAGATCGAAACTGATCATCCAAGTGTATTTATAAATCTCATGTAAATTGTTTTCAGGATTAGGGAACCGTCTATTATGATTGGGTATAATCGTGTTGAGCGACTGAAAAACATCAAATTTCTGTTATAGATGAATCCTAACAACCCTTTTTTCGGTTATTTCATAAGCTGATTCGCTATATTTTCTTTTAAATGCTTGCCATGGTGGGTGAGTGGTTAACGTGTCGGTCTACTAACCCCAAGCTTGCAGGTTCGCTCCTGGCCGTGGTAAGTGAGTTTTGAAAGGCGGCAAAAAATTATGACTCGCTTGTCATACGATGTTGACATGTCAAAGAACCCATTTGAATTCAGTAGGCCATGTTCATAATGGCAAATTAATCTCGGGATTTTCCGCCAACACTAAGTTCGTAATTTCTCTACTAGAAAGCGCTATAGTGTTCAAGGAGCTTAGATATCTAACCTGCTTGACTTTCATAGTGCTTCAAGGAACAACGAAATTCGGCATGCAAGCTACCCTCTGGGTGTCAAATAACAAAGCATGCACCCGGCACCCGGGTCCATACGATATTATTATTATTCTTTTAAATGGTTGTTGAGACAATGTAGCCAATTATAATCTCCTAACAAAACCATTAAGCGGCAGTATTTTACGGAGTATTATAGTATCTTCAAATTATTAGGCATATTACACAGGGGCATATTATACAAGGAACTGGAAACCACAATCTGCAAAGCTACAAGAGGAAACAAAGTCAAAGCTAAAGTTTGATAACTTGACAGACGAACTCTCGAATATTATTTCTATCTTCCTCGAACCGATGTGTACACATAAAGTGAAGCGTGCAGCCTTGCCCTA
The DNA here is from genome assembly GCA_946902985.2 of Meconema thalassinum. Taxonomy (NCBI): domain Eukaryota; kingdom Metazoa; phylum Arthropoda; class Insecta; order Orthoptera; family Tettigoniidae; genus Meconema; species Meconema thalassinum. The sequence continues at coordinate 577,116,237 of OX336388.2, read as the reverse complement.
TCCACCCTTTTAAAAGTAGCCACTATATTTCATCTCTTTCAACTCATACCACAGTAACTTGATTTCATACGGACTTCTTTTTTATACAGTGTATGTCATCCACTCGACTTCAATAAATTAAGTTAAAGCCTTCTTCTATATCCGGATCAAAGGGACTGCATAGAACTGCTTTGTTATATCATCTTTTTTCTAGAGAGGCAGTGGTAAATGCCAGGTTATAATGCTTCCTGAAAACCAGACTGCTCGTTCTATATCCAAGCAAAATAAAATCGTCTGAATGAGTTCTACTTTTTCTACCTGCTCCTGAATTTAGAGGGAAAACACGTTATGAGTTCTGGTACGTAACTGTGCGCCTAATTCATACCTGGTAGGGAAGGGATTCACAAAGGCATTTCCCTCAGTATATCATTTCCATGAAATTCATTGCTTAACACGATATGCAAGGGGTTCATTCAGCAGATGATGATGCAATCAATGAAATACAGCTCCATAGTTGTCATTTATAGAATTTTTCTGAACATATTGTGTATAATTATGCAAAATGTACTGTCTTTTATGCAATGCTTTATATTATTATTATTATTTATTTATTTATTTATTTGGCATCATTAACACAGCAGATGCCGGTTACATTTTATATTACAGCCTGGTTCGGCCTTAGCAAGGAACCATCTGTATTGAAATACAATGTATGTAAATTATAGAAACCTCTCCTCTCTCCCCTCCCCTCTCCTCTCCTCTCCCCTTTTCATTATATTTCCTTTGTCTTTAATATTCCCGCACTGATTTTGTTACTTGGTTCACCGTGTATCTAAATTCCCTTTTAGCGATTTTTTAAGGTATTTTTAATCTACGTTGCATTTTGTAAGTTTTTTCTATCTAAATTACATCTCGCGATTGTTTTCAACTTCAATTGCATTTTGTAAAGATTGACAATCTAAATTGCTTTTTAGTAAGTCTTTCAATGCAGGTAGCCGGGCCTTTTAGTGAGAATTTGGAATTTCAAATGCATTTTGTAAGTTTTTTCAACCAAAACCGCATTTCGCACGAATTTTGAATCTAAATTGCATTTTGTTTGGTGGGCATTTTGCACATATTTTGATTCTTAATTGCATTTTGTGACAATTTTGAATCTAAATTACATTTTGTAAGTATTTTCTATCTAAATTGCAATTTGTAAATATTGTACAGTAAGTATGTAGTTAGTTTTAGTTGTAAGTATGTAGTTAGTTTGTCTATTAGATATGTCATTGTTCTATTAGACTGTGGTGTGTGAGTGTGTCTGGTAGCAGTTGCATTGTTTATTAGTTATAGTTCATTGTTTCAGTAGACTGTGATGTGTGAGGATGCATGTGAGTGTGCTTGGTGACAGACTGTTTTAGTGGTAGTATTTGTTGTTGGTGGAACTTAAGTTTTTTGTTAGTAGAATTTTGGTATTTAATTGTTAGTACGGTAGAAGGTTAGTATTTTTGTTAGTAGAATTGCTCTTTACTTATTCTGAAAGTGAGTAGCAGCCTTTCAGAATAAATCAATTCTTTACTAGTCTTATAGACGGTTAAGATATTGATAATATAAGCCAAATAATGGCTACACTGCGTCCTGCTGCACGGCTGAAGGCAACGGGAAACTACAGCCGTATGCTATTCCCGAGGATATGCACCTCTCTATGCATAATTACATGTGATGATGGCCTCCTCCCTTGTAAAATTTCAATCCGGAGGTAAGCTAGTCCCCCGTTCGGATCTCCGGGTGGGGACTACTCGAGAGGGGGTTAACATCACAGAAGTGACAAAGAGGAAATCTGACATTCTACGGATCGGAGCGTGGAATGTTAGAAGTCTGCTAGGAAGTGGAAAGTTAGAAAACTTACAAAGGGAAATGGATAGGTTGAGGTTGGATTTGGTTGGGATTAGTGAAATGCGCTGGCAGGAAGAACAGGACTTTTGGTCAGGAGACTATAGGGTCATTACCACTAAATCAAACAATGGCCAAGCAGGGGTTGGCCTCATATTGAGTAGGAAACTTGGACAGCGGGTGGAATATTATGAGCAATATAGTGAACGGATTATTGTAGCAAAAATCAATACTAAACCTACCTGCACCACAGTGGTACAAGTCTATATGCCTACCAGTCAAGCTGATGATGAGGATGTTGAAAAGGTCTACGAAGAAATAGACGAAATTCTGAGGTATATCAAGGGTGATGAAAATGTTACAGTAATGGGAGATTGGAATGCTGTGGTAGGAAAAGGGAGAGAAGGGAAGATAGTAGGAGATTTCAGATTAGGTGAAAGGAATGATCGAGGAAGCAGGCTGGTAGAATTCTGCACCGAGCATGAATTGGTCATAGCTAACACCTTATTCAATAACCACAATAGAAGAATATACACATGGATGAGACCAGGAGATACAGGGCGTTACCAAATCGACTTCATTATGGTCAAGCAGAGGTTTCGAAACCAGATTTTGGATTGTAAAACATATCCTGGTGCTGACATAAACTCTGATCACAATCTGGTTGTAATGAAATGCAGATTAAAGTTGAAGAAACTGAAGAAAAGTCAAAAGCCAAAAAGGTGGGCAATAGACAGACTGAAAGAGAAGGATGTAAACGAAAGATTCAAGAAGAGTATACAGGAAGGACTAATGAAAAACCCTAAACAAACTTCAATTGCTGACGAATGGGCACTTTTGAAGAATGAAATAACAAAATCCGCAGAAGAAAACATTGGTAGGAAAGAAAGAATAGGTAGAAAACCGTGGATCACTCAGGATATACTAGAATTGATGGATGAAAGGCGGAAACACAAGAATCTAAGAGATGAAAAGGGGAAAGCAGAATACAGACGTCTGAGAAATGAGCTTAACAAGAAGTGCAAGGAAGCGAAAGAAGAATGGTTGAAAGAGAAATGTGCAGGTATAGAAAATTGTCTGAAATTAGGAAAAGTAGACACAGCTTATCGAAGGATTAAGAATACTTTTGGGGAAAAGAAGACTAAGTGCTATAATATTAAGGACACAAATGGAAAGCCTCTAACAGATAGGGAAGAAAAGGTTGAGAGATGGAAAGCTTACATAGAGAGTTTGTATAAGGGAAAGGAGATTGATAATCATGTAATGGAAAGGGAGGAGGAAATTGATGAGGATGCGAAAGGAGATTTAATATTGAGATCGGAATATGATAGAGCTTTGGAAGACTTAAGCAGGAACAAAGCACCAGGCATGGATGATATACCGATTGAGTTGCTACGCTGCATAGGAGATGAAGGTCTGATCAGGTTATTTCACTTGGTGTGTAGGATTTATGAGACAGGTGAGGTACCCCCTGATTTCAAGAAGAATGTTATCATCCCTATACCAAAGAAAATGGGAGCTGACAGATGTGAAGATTACCGTACAATCAGCTTGATTACTCATGCTTCAAAGATCCTGTCTAGAATAATTTACAAGAGGATTGAAAGCCAGATAGAAACGGAGTTGGGTGAAGACCAGTTTGGTTTCAGGAGAAATGTAGGAACAAGGGAAGCTGTACTAAGTCTTAGGCTGATTTTGGAAGGTATAATAAGGAAAGATAAGAGAACGTTCATGGCTTTTGTAGACTTAGAAAAGGCTTTTGATAACGTTGATTGGACTAAATTGTTTGACATTTTGAAATCGATTGGAATAAAGTACAGGTATAGGAGGGTGATATACAATCTGTACAGAAACCAGACAGCAGTCATTCGAGTTGAAGGACATGAGAGAGAAGCTGGTATTCAGAAAGGTGTAAGGCAAGGCTGCAACTTATCACCCATACTTTTCAATCTTTACATTGAACAAGCAATGAAGGAAATTAGAGAAAAATTTAAAGTGGGAGTGAAGATTCAAGGAGAAATAATTTCAACTCTGAGATTTGCTGATGACATCGTCATCTTGGCCGACAAGCCTGAGGATTTGAATGAGTTTTTGAATGGTATGGACTCCTTCTTACGGAAAGAATTCATGATGAAAATAAATAAATAAATAAATAAATAAATGTAAAACAAAAATACTGGAATGCAGCCGAAATAAATCAGAAACCTCTATGGAGATCAAATTGGCAGGTGAAAAGCTGAAGGAAGTAGGAGACTTCTGTTACTTAGGAAGCAGAATAACCAGTGATGGACGAAGCAAAGAGGATATAAAAAGTAGGTTGGCTCAGGCAAAGAAAGCATTTCTACAAAAAAGGAATCTGCTGACATTGAATATAGATTTAGGTATTAGGAAGTCATTTTTGAAAGCCTTTGTCTGGAGCGTGGCGCTCTATGGAAGTGAAACTTGGACTATTGGTGCAGCAGAAAAGAGGAGAATTGAGGCATTTGAAATGTGGTGTTACAGGAGAATGGTGAAGATCAGATGGGTAGATAGGGTTACAAACAAAGAGGTATTAAGACGAGTGGGAGAGGAGAGATGTTTCTGGCGACTGCTAATGAAGAGAAGAGATAGGTTGGTAGGACACATACTAAGACACCCAGGAATAGCAAGCTTAGTTATGGAAGGAAGGGTCGAGGACAAAAACTGTAGGGGTAGACCAAGGTTAGAATATGTTAAACAGATTGCCTCGGATGTAGGGTGTCGGAGCTATGTAGAGATGAAACGATTAGCTCAGGACAGGGAGGCTTGGAGAGCTGCATCAAACCAGTCAAAAGACTGAAGACTCAAACACAACAACACATTACATTAATTTCGTGTCCGGACTCTTCACGAGTCTCCCTCATTTATAGAATGAGCTAAATTTCCTTCTGAATCATCTTCGAGCCATGCAGAGTATTCGGCGAGGGTATTTTCACCAAGGAACTTCCTGACAATATGGCAGGTGTTTAACAGAACTGGTTTCTGTAGTTCAATATATATCTGCGGGTGTAGATTCAATATTGATGGACTACTGTGGAGAGTTTTGAGGATAACACCAGTGCACGATACAATTATTGGGATGGTAGTCACCGACTCAAGTTTCCACATCTGCTTTATCTCAATTGCCAGCTCTGTGTACTTAGATATTTTAGTAGCGGCTGTTGTTTGGATGTTATGAGTGTTGGGACAAGCGATATCTATCAGTAATGCCTCTCTGTGTTCTTTATTGATGGCAATGATATCTGGCCGGTTGTTACTGACTGCAACATCTGTCACAACTCCTCTGTCCCAGTAGAGCTTGTGTGTGGCATTTTCGAGTACTGCAGATGGTGTGTATTTCCAATAGGGGACGGAGCTTTGAAGAAGTTTGTACTTCAAGGCCAGTTTCTGGTGGATAATGTTGGCAAATTGATCGTGTCGATATTTGTAGTCAATGTTGGCAAGGTGGGAACAACCTGATATTATGTGTTGAATGGTCTCACTACATTTGCCACAGCGGCGACACTTCTCACTTTCTGTTGCTGGATCTTTTATAATAAATTTCCGATAATTTCGAGTAGCAACAACTTGGTCTTGGATACCTACAACAAAGCTCTCTGTTTCCGGAAAGAGAACCGTGTGGGTCAGCCATGCGTGCGACGCTAACTTGTCGATGTGAGGCTGGTCCAAGTCATGTGGAAACTTCCCATGAAGCGCCTTCTGTTTCCAATTCCCGATCTTGTATTCAGTAGTTTTCACTTCGTTTACTGGTGGATCTAAATATGACAGATGGAGCGGTGTGTAATTATCATCAGCTGAAGATACAGTGTGATGGAGAGGGAATGTTTCTCCTTTGTTGTGGAAAAATGCCCGCAGAGTTGTCACTTGTTTTGTATGAAGGTTCATGATGTCTACCAGTCCTCTACCACCTTCAGACCGAGGTAGAGTCAGGCGCTCTGTTGCTGATTTCGGATGGTGCATACGATGGCGTGATAAAAGCACCGATGTTTTTCGTTGCAGATCGTGCAGCTCAGTTTGAGTCCACCTGATGATACCAAAGGATTATGTAACTACGGGCATTGCAAATGTGTTAACTGCCTTAATGATATGTTTAGCACTAAGTTTTGAAGAGTGAACACTGCGAAGTCGTGAAGTATACTGCTCAGTTATGTTCTTCTTGATATCACCATGTCTGAGACGGGTACTCTGGGCGAACCCAAGATATTTGTACAATGCGCCTTCCTCCAACGCCTGAATACTTCTCTTTCCCTCTCCAACAGGTATTACTTGTGCAGAGCGCGAGCCTCTAATAACAGTCTGTGTTCTGCACTTATCAAAACCAAACTGCATTTGGATATCTGAGGAAAAGCTCTGAGTGATAGGGATGAGTTATTGTAGGTGCACTTTAGTTGATGCATACAGTTTAATATCATCCATGTAAAGAAGATGGTTCATCTTGTACGCCTCACCATAATTACCCTTAATACTGAATCCGTAGTTGCTACTGATCAGGATTTGCGAGAGAGGATTCAAAGCCCGACAAAACCAGAGTGGGCTTAGCGAGTCTCCTTGGAAAATTCCTCGGCGAATCGGTATTAATGATGATGTTAAACGAGTGCCACCCACTCTAAGTTGGAGGGCAGTGCTCCATGAAACCATTACACTCTTCAGGAAGTTCACTATAATAGGGTTGACCTTGTAAATCTCCAAGCTCTGAATAAGCCATGTATGAGGCACGGAATCGAAAGCTTTTTGGTAATCAATAAAGCAGGCTTAAAGGTTTCGTGATTTACGACAGGCCTGCTCTAATGCCACGGCATCAATAGTGAGCTGTTACTTACATCCTTGAGAATTCTTTCTGCAACCCTTTTGCTCCTCTGCGAAAATGGCATTTTTCTCACAATGCGCACGAAATCGTTTTGCAATAATGGATGTAATTATTATTATTATTATGATTATTATTATTATTATTATTATTCATTATTTACGGCCAACTAAGGACCACGTCATGTCAATTGTTTCTTCTGCATTTTATGTTGGCCCAGTACTCCTTCATTTGCAATCGAATTATTATTATTATTATTATTATTTTTATTATTATTATTATTATTATTATTATTATTATTATTATTATTAGTATTATTATTTATTTATTTATAATTATCAGGAGCCCGACACATTGTGCGTAAATGCATTTCTTCCTCTAAAAAAATTACATTATTTTGATGATTATTATAACTATTAATATTATTATTAGTATTATTAAGCCTCCGTGGCTTAGGCGGCAGCTCGCCGGCCTCTCACCGCTGGGTCCGTGGTTCAAATCCCGTTCACTCCATGTGAGATCTGTGCTGGACAAAACGGAGGCAGATAGGTTTTTCTCCGGGTACTCCGGTTTTCCCTGTCAAAATTCCATTCCTGCAACACTCTCCACTATCATTTCATTTCATCTGTCATTCATTAAATCATTGCCCCGGAGGAGTGCGTCAGGCCTCGGCAGCCGGCACAGTTCATATCCTCGCCGCTAGATGGGGGGGGGGGGGCTTCATTCATTCCATTCCTTACCTGGTCGGAGACTGGAAGCAGGCTGTGGATTTTCATTTTCATTATTATTAGTATTATTATTATTATTATTTATTCAATTATTTCGTATTGGCCACCTATGAACCGCCTCATTCCAACTGTCTCATTCTTCGGGCTTTGATGTCTGCCCAGTACGCCCACATTTGTTCTCGCTGGTGTTTCTTCCTTTCCTGGTTCCAAATCCTTCCCGTTTCCAGCCTCGGTTTTTCTTGAAAACTTCGGCAAGCTTGAAGTTTTCTCTTCCATGGGAAGAACTCCTGAATGTCAATGATGTAAACCCACTTTTCTGAGATCTCTATCCAGTTCAATGAACCAGGTCCACTTGGTTTTCCTCTTTCGAAAGTAAGTAATGATGCGGTTTGTCTGTCTCGCTGGGCTCATTCGCTTCACGGATCCATACAAGTTCATCTTCTCCACATGAGTATACAGTTCGTGGTTATGCTGGCTTCTATGTCCTTGAAGGGACACAAGATATTTCTCAGAAAAATGTTCAGGAAAGAACATATAGCCTACTTTCACCTAAATGTATGGGTATAGTTATAACTCTTTGTCTTTATCACTTCCTATTTTCTTCCAATTTGAAGTGCAAATTGGCACACTGGATTTGAGGAGTGACGTTCAAACCATAGTTTATAATTTACCCCAGCATTTTGCAATTTCATCAGCAAACACTCCAAACAACGTAAGTATTCAGTATATTAACACCGACTACTTACAATAATTGAAACTTCGTTGCTCTAAACGTATCACTGGGAGAAACATATTTAATATACCGGTACCTATTACACAGCTAATTTGTAATCACGCACGGCTAACGAGAAAGACAGGCCATGGCGCGTAAACCAAACCCATCTGTGACGTAGACAATGTACTGCTTGATGGTGCTTGTACGTTTATGTCAAGAGCAATTCATAAGCAGCCGAAATGCAATATTTTATATCAATCTTCATAAAATGGACGCAGTTTGGATGTTTCGTGTGTTTTCAAACACGTTAAATTATACTCTATAGGTTTGCAAAACTACGCCTGTTGAAGTTACTCGTTAAAAAAATCCACGCCAACTAGGATTCAAGGGTTCGTTGTGTCTTTAATAGCTGCAACGAGTAGGCTACAGTAAGTTGAGTTGTAGAGTCTGTGACCTTCGTTGTGAGTTAAATTATGTGTACATGAGTATAATTAGATCAAGGAATCTTGCAGCACAGTATAGATATCATTAACTTATAGTTGTTTCTAGGGGAGGAATATAAATTAATACGTTGATAGAAGAGATCTGCGGAATACACTCGCCACCGACTAACGACTTGTATCAATACCTTCTATGAAGACAGGTGATAAATGAATACCAACATTTATACAGGTTCAGTGATGTAGACAAGATGACTAGGTACCACACCGGCAGTAAAACGAAGACCATAGAATATTATGTTCGTGAATATATTTCAATTATAAAAAAGTTTGATACATTTATGTACGGTATATCTTTCAATTATAAGACTTATACATGCATTGTCCGTCGTCATTCATAGCTTTTCATAACCTTCCTGAACACTTCGTAACCGTCAAGTAATTCAACATAATTAACAAGCATCCGCCAAGGAAAAATAACATTCGTTACGTGTATTTTGTATATACTCCTGAAACGTATTATTTTGTGAACAACTACAACGATTAATGGTCTACTGGTTGCACATAGAGTAGACTACAGGAAGTGGTGCAACAGAACTACATTGCTGACGTCACGAAAACGCACCAGGGCCAGTCATACTCGTTGATCGTGATAATTGCCCCAAATCTTGGGGATGTGTGCGCTCTATTGGGAAAAATAAGAAACTTTTCAATTACTGTAGGCATGGGTTCATTAACTGGCCGGTATAGAGCGCAACTCGCATCTAGAAGGCTGTGATTAGCTCATACATAATTCATCTAATTACTATTAGATGTCACTCCGGTGGAGAATGTGGTTCAAATTAAATATACATTTTCCAATGCAAAATGCACCATACCATGCTTTATTTTATAACGTCTCAGTACTCAAGAAACAATAAATATAAAACAATTCAAGCAAAAAAAATCAACTCTGATAGGATTTGAACCACGGCCAGCCTAATGGAAGTCGAAATCCCTAACCACTCAGCCAATCGTGCACACACTAATTAAGCATTAGGAACCAATTTACATAGAACGTTCTAGCAAATAATGACTTGGACTAAACGATTTCTTCACTGGAGCATATTTCAAACTGAGTTCATTTCATATAAAGTTCATATAATTTTTATCACTAGGCCCTATGGCAAGCAACTTACTGAAATCAGTAAAATATAGGTCAGAAAGAGAGATCAGCTGCCCTCTTGTCAAATAACCGAGACGACTCAGCTTTTTAATGTCACTTCTAGACTATAATATTACAATATAAACCTTTAATTCTAACGAGCCACGTCGTTTAGAACGATTCTTGGTTCGATAATCGGAACTGGTGGGCCCCATGTTATGGATTATAAAGTTTGCATAATTCACACGGCCGCCATCCTGAAATGGTACGGTTGATGACCTTGTAGTTTGGGCACAAGATGCGTACCATATGAAGGTATGTTGCTACGAAATTTGGTAAAGATCCGATGATTAGTTTGGTCGTAATGCATTATTAAGTTCTGACCATTTGAGTGGCCACCATTAAGGTTTGGTAAAGATGGCGGCAATATAAAACATGACACTGAGGTGTCCTTTGCCAGTGCTACCTCTGTACCAAATTTCGTTCAATTCTCTTTAACCGTGTTTGAATTTATAGGGGGGGGGGACAGACATTCAGAGTACACACACTCACGCACAGATATACACACAATTTTTGGTCCTGTGTTGATCTCATAAGTCTACTTTCATTTTTTGCAAAAATCGAAATTAGGCTAAAATGATTAGTATCTTTATTATTATAAGTATTTTGAATAAATCTAAAATATTTAGCTATATTGAACTTGGATAGTGCGCCACTTTTAGGCTACTACATCATAAACATAATTTTACAAGTATATGACATAACCCAAAGAAACACAGCGAACTACAGTAGGTGACTTCAGCAAGACTGTTGAATCCGTGAGAGGTGCGCACATAGGCCTATGTTACAGTTTCCATTACCGAAAGACAATAAACAGTTTTTTTTAATTGGTCCACTCTCTTTTTTAAATTTTTAGTTCGTTTAGCCAATGGTTAAACTAATTAAACCAACATGTATATGAGAATCAATCGACTTGTTTTCTGTCAAACCCTCATTTTGAACAAAAATGTTCTATAAACCTCTACTTGCGGTTCAACCTCAATTTTCTAGAAAATAAATAATCTTGGTGCCAACCTTCAGGCAGGAGATGAAACAGAACTTTGATCTCCATTTTCAAACTATTTATTATGAAATGGAGTCCAATAATATATTCAAGATGAGAAGATTGCAGGAAAAGGTTGTTCTGTTCTTTTTATTAACGTATGTTATGTATATTTTCTGGCAGATCTCTCCTTTCTTTAGCCAGCAGCTCAGAAAAAGGTTTGGTTCTTTTTTCCTTTCTTCGAGCAAGCTGTAACGTGAATGCAGTGCAAGAGAAACGCTCTCCTAGAACATCACGAGGCTGGTGCAGGGAAGAAAGACGTCTGAAATGAAGCCCGCCTGAGGAGTCATCTTCTTTTTGTGCAGCACGCCTGATGATCTTTGCATGAGGTAAACTCGACTATCTTATGATAAACTGTGACCTAGATACACAGATGTTCCTCCAGTACTTATATTACTTTAGTTTTCATAATAACGTGTTGTCACGTAACTTTTCTACTGCTCCGTCAACTCCCCAAAACTTGTGTTGGAACAGACACGATTTGTCCATTAGCATTTGTTTAGCTCATGTTGCAAGCTTTGTATGTTCTGACATTAAAGTGAAGCAAACTGTCACGCTTTTCAGTGCATTAAAACATCAGAGTTACACTGATATAATAAGATTCACTTTGCGAGTCCCATTCTTTTTCTCAGATTTTCACAACACTGCATGCCAGGGTACAAATATGATTACTGCACATCAGAAATGTACAATGATGCATTAGAAGGCGAGCAGGTACATGTGAATTCTTCCGTTCCCTCTCAATTCAGCATATATTAGCCTACTTTCTACTTTTTGCAAAAAATGAAACTAGACTTATGAGATCTACAGTACACGGGCAAAATGTTGTCAGTCTGTCTGTGTGTGTGTGTGTGTGTGTGTGTGAGTGAGTGTGAGTGTGTATTCTGTCGTCGTCCGCCCCCCCCCCCCCCTTATCAATTCAAACACGAGGAAACCGAATTGAACACCTTGAGCACCTCAGTGTCATGTTTCACTGTATATTGCCAACATCTTTACCAAAACTTAATGGCGGTCACTCAAATGGTCTAAACTTAAAATTAAATTACAACCAAACTAAAATCATCTTATCTTTACCAAATTTGGTAAAAACATACCCTCATATGGGACGCGTCTTAAGCCCAAATTACAAGGTCATCAGCCGTGTCATTTCAATATGGCGGCCGTGTGAATTATACAAACTTTATAATCCATAACATGGGACCCACCAGTTCCGAATATCGAACCGAGAATGGTTTAAACTGTTCTAAAGGACGTGGCCCGTTCGAAATTAAAAGTACAGTGGCCTCTATATTATAATAATATACTGCAGAAGATACTTTAAGAGGCTGAGTCATCTCGGTTACAAGACAAGATGGCAACTGATCTCTTGTTCTGACCTATATTTCACTAATGTGAGTATGTTGCAAGCAATATAGCCTTCTGATAGAAATAATATAAACTTTGTATGAAATGGATTATAACGAATATATACTCCAGTGAAGAAATTGTTTAGTCCAAGTCATTATTTGCTAAGACGTTGTATGTAAATCGATTGATGATGTGAAATTTCGGTGGCCACGTTCGTCTCTGTGGTTAGAGTTTTTGTCTTTCGCCCGTCCAGCCGGGGTTCATAACCTATCAGAGTTGTATTTATTGCTGGATTTTTTATATTTATTGATTTTTTAAGTACTGAGACATTATAAAATTGAGCGTTATGTTGTGCATTTTGCAATGTTAAATATATATATTTAATTAAGACATTGTTCTCCACCGGATCTGAACGAGTGACATCTACCAGCAACCAGTTGAACTATGCATGAACTAATCACGGCCTACTACAGCAGATGCGACCTGCGCTCTATACCGGCCTTGACATTCCCAATTAGTGAACCCATGCATACGATGTAATTGAAAAATTTCATCTTGTTGCCGATAGAGCGCACTCGGCCCCAACATAGGCGCGATTAAAAATTAGCTGTGCAGTAGGTTTATTAAATGTGATTCTCCCAGTGATACGTTTAGACCAACGAAGTGTTGTTTCAGTTTCAATTATTGTAAGCAGTCGGTGTTAATATTCTGAATTCCACGTTGTTTGGAATGTTTGCTGATGAAATTGTAAAATACTGGGGTTATTTATTAACTGTGGTTTGAACGCCGCTGCTCAAATCCAGTTTGTCATACTGTTGTGTGACATTTTGCACTTCGAATAAGAAGAAAATAGGAGGTGATAAGAACAAGGAGTTAGCCTATAACTATACCCATACATTTAGGAGAAAGTAGGCTATATGTTCTTTGCTGAACATCTTGTTTATTTATTTATTTATTTAATTCACATAGATATGATATTTTCATATATATTTTAAATATATTTAAGAAACAACCAAATAAAGCTAGAAAATGTACGTACACATGATTTGTACAATAATTCTTCAATAGTGCATCAAGTGCAACTCTTCTCTATAAACCGAAAACAATAGTATAATAATATCATGATTTGCCTTTATTTTGTCTACCCCTTATTATTCCCGTTTCCAACGGGGTCGGGGACGAGATGCGATGAAATTATATGGCGAATGGTTTTTACGGGCGGATGCCCTTCCTGGCGCCAACCTCATGAGAGGAGTTATTGAGAGATGAAATGATTGAAGATGAATGAAGGAAACGGCCGTGGCCTGTCAGAAGGTACCGTCCCAGCATTTACCTGGATTTGAAAATGGGAATCTACGGAAAACCATTTCAAGGACGGCTGACGGTGGGGCTCGAACTCACGTCTACAGAGTTCGCAGATAGTTTGGCCCTATGGCCTAGCGCTGCACTTTTGCGATCGTAGCAATCACTGTCGGTTAAAAACACAAACCAGTAACGTTGTAAAATAAAAAGAAAGAAACATAGAAAGAAAGAAAGAAAGAAAGAAAGAAAGATAGATAGAAATAAAGTTCCTCCGCTACACTGAGGAACATCGAATCGTGAATATGTTTTACAGATCTAGATGCTGAATACTTGTTAATCTCTCTAACAAGGTTATATTACAAGCGAGCAAGTGTTTACAACACTCGTAATTTGCATGAGGACTGGTCTGTAAACTAGTATTTTTATAACGTTGTTGACACACAAAGATAACTATTTTGGCATTGAACTTGTAGGAACAAGTACAAATCCAGAACAAGAAACAAGAAAAGAACATTTAGGGCACGACACTGTGTAAAGGACGATAATGATAGAAGTATAAAGTGTACTCTTGGGTCGTCAAAGAAATTGGCTAAACACGGCGTCGACGCATGTACTATTTCTTGTCGTGTCTGTTGACAGCGTTCGGTGCAATATTATGTTAGCGCTAATACGATCCTCATCTTAATCATTATTTTACTGTTCTAGAATAAATAAAGGTAGTAAGTGTATTTCTTGATCGTAGAAAACAGGAGATTTTGGTTGGAATCCCGACCACAAAATAATTTCAAATATTACCCGACAAGTAAAGTTTATTAACCACAATAGTTCAATATATTCCAGTGCTGCAAGGGTAGTCATTGTCCGTGAGTTGGAGTACAGACGTCTGCTATTTTCAATAGATTATCGTGTTCATTTGTGGTTTCATCTCCACACAAACTCGAGGATCTTCAATATTTTCTGTTCAAATTTAATTGTTAAGATAATTTTAGCCCACTTATTTCGGAAATTATGTATCTTCTTTTATCTGTGCTCGTGTGTGTAAGTTCTGTTTGTATTGAACTATTTTAATAAACCTTTTGTGGAAGTGAGGAAACCTGGATCTGGCATTATTAATGTAAATTTCAATTCATTTACGAAAACAAATATTTTTCCAAGGAAGGCAGAGTGAACGTATTAATTAAATACTCAATATATTTAAAATTTTCTTCATTTAACCATTATCTTGTCCTATTATCTTGGACGGTATTCAACTTAACCATAATAACAAGAAACATTTAACAAATTGCACACTTCAATACTTAAAATAGGACAATGATATGATTATTTTTTCAAGCGAACATCATTGGTCTAGTGAATTAAATAAATTATATGTACAAGACAAGTGAACCTCCGTGGCTTAGGCGGCAGCACGCTGGCTTCCCACCGCTGGGTCCGTGGTCCAAATCCCGGTCACTCCATGTGTGATTTGTGCTGGACAAGTTGGAGGCAGACAGGTTTTTCTCCGGGTACTCCGGTTTTCCCTGTCACAAATTTCCTTCCAGCAACACTCTCCACTATCATTTCATTTCATCTGTCATTCATATAATCATTGCCCCAGGGGAGTGCGACAGGCTTCGGCAGCCATCACAGTTCATATCCTCGCCACTAGATGGGGGCTTCATTCATTCCATTCCCTGATCCGGTCAGTTGACTGGAAGCAGGCTGTAGATTTTCATTTGATATGTACTAGACAAATACAGAGCATTATAAGATACTACAATGTCACTCAAAAACAGACACGGACCACGCAACTATCCGCAAATGAGCGGCTGCCACAACTGCATCTGTGTAGAATACATTCTCTTTCATGATTGCGGTGTAAAATTCTAATCTGGTTCAAATTTAGTACACAATATTCCTACAAAGTTGTACAATGACGTAGTGAAAACTGCACAGGCCACTTTCAATTTTGAACGCCAATATTGAACGCCGAAAACATGCCAGGCGACGGTATGAGTGAGGTGGTGGGAAGAGGTAGCCTAAAGCTGACCTTGAATCCTAGCAGCACGCGATGGCTGCCTGCAACCTGCCGTGCAGCGTTGCATTCCCCACCTTCCACCCTCCCCTCAACCGGTCACTCCCTTATCAGTTCGCATCAACTATTGCAAGGATTACAAGGAGTAAATGAGAAAATAATAATGAAATGCCGTTTTATTCATTTACAGTATGGCCAAGCGCGAAACATCACATTGTGATGCATTTTATACTCTAATCGAGATGGTAGAAGAGTGATGGGAATGTTTTAAGGTGGCGAATGTTGTCGCCCGGCAGGTTTTTGGCGTTCAGTATTGGCGTTCAAAATTGAAAGTGGCCTATACGGTTTTACTACGTCATTGTAAAATTTTGTAGGGATATTGTGTACTAAATTTCAAACAGATTAGAATTTTACACCGCAATCCGTTCCCTTGTAATCATTTTCTCGTTTCGTGGTAAGACCATGACTAAGATGCTTGTAACGTGCAAACAGTTTGCCACGGTGGATGAGTGGTCAACGTTTCGGTCTACTAACCCTAAGCTTTCAGGTTCGCTCCTGGCCGTGGTAAGTGATATTTTTGAAAGCGGCAAAAATTACGACACCATGTCATACGATGTTGGCATGTCAAAGAACCCATTTGAATTCAGTAGGCCGTGTTCATAATGGCAAAATTAATCTCGGGAGTTTCTGCCAACACAAAGTTCCTAATTTCCCTACTAGAAAGCGCTATAATGTTCAAAGAGCTTAGATATCTAACCTCCTTGACTTTCATAGTGATTCATGGAACAACGAAATCCGACATGCAAGCTACCCTTTGGGTGTCAAATAACAAAGCTTGCACCCGAGGCCATACGATATTATTATTATTATTATTATTATTATTATTATTATTATTATTATTATTATTATTATTATTATTATTATTATTATTAACGTGCAAACACAACTTATTCGGAACTGGATGATAACTTCGTATTCTAAAGGCTGAAAATTTCAAATCAGCATATTCCTGGAAATTTAGTTTGTGCATCACAGAATCCAGATACTTCTTCTTTGGTCTTCTTCTTCCCTTCTTCCCAAAAAATCCTTCCTTCCAACTCGATCGTTAGAAAATTGTTATGGCGTAGTGTGTGGCCAAGGAAATTTCGTTTTCCGTTTTTATCATTTTAAATGATCTTATCGACTTCGTCGTTACGCTGGGGTCTGGCGTTACGTTACGGTGACGGGACGAAATGTACCCAGATGCACTGAGGTGTGTGACGTCGTAGTACCGCTTGATGCATATGTTCCCCGACAATCTCTACTTCGTTAGTATAAGACAAAAATACCCGATTCTTGGATGCCACGAGTAATCTCGAGAACCACTGGATGGATTTCGATGCGGTTTTCACCATTCTGTAAAGGATAACTCGAGGTAAGATTCTGTAGAAATTAATTTATGTATGATCAAAGGAAGCCAAGCAGTAACGATTTCGGTGAAAAAGTCGAAAACAAACTTGGCGTCCGTGCGCTTCTTAAGCTTATGCTGGGCAAACCGTTAAAAATACCAATATACTATGAGCGTAAGAATTGGTCAGCATGAAAAGGTCTACAAAAAAGTCCGCGAAAGCATATCTTTATCTTCAATACATCGCCCACTATAAGTGTTTTTAGACTGGATGGAAGGGGCACGTCCCCGCGCGCTCTGGTGAGCGTGACGGCATCCCGCGCGCTTGACCGTGCTTTGTCCTTGGTTTGCACTTGCCGTTCGCGAGTAATTTGAAACAAGATAAGCAAGATAAGTATTATGCAGGTAATTTTCTAACATGTCAAGAGTCTTTGGCTTCGAGCGAAGCGAGAAACCTCCAGCCTTTCTAGCATTTTTCAGCATTTGTAGCATTTAAATTGACACAAAGTCTAGTCTTTCAGACTGACTGTCACTTGTATCTATAGTGTCGATCAACCCATGGTTTCAGGATGATATCCATATGACGATATATGACGATATTTTGATGTTAACAAATCTGGACAAGTAATACATATTAAAACAAAAGAACTTTCAGACACAGTAACATTTGTTTGTTTAAAAACACTTATCTCAGTTATTTTCCAACCAAATATTCACTACGTCTTTTCACATATTCAGAATAACTACCTTCAGAATGTTAACCTATAATAATATTCATCTGATATTAGGAAGCCGAGATATAAATTGTAATCCATTAAAAGTTGAATATAAAATTCTTTAAGTAAGTTGGATAGAATTCTTTAAATTATTAATATTAACGAACTAAATAGGCTAACAATCTGACGGTAGCTATTCACAGAACGATAAAAAAATTAGAAAACATTTGGTTGAAAAACAACTGGAATAAGTGTTCCTGAACACTTGAACAATTGAATCGGCCGGAGCTGAAAAGTATTCAGTCAGTTTTCGCTACTTTTCAGGGGACAGATAGAACATCATTGACAGTACAGAACTTAACGAACACACTATATTAGTCATCTATGTTGTGAAGCAACTATTCAGGTTATATTTGTGTTAGCGGAGTAACAATTTTATTGTAATATATACATTTTTGAAATATATTTCTGAAACGTGACTTAATGCCTTTCAGCTCCGAGGTCAGTCAAGTGCGGCACAAAACCATCCAGAATGAATATTTCACATGAAATTTTATTTTAAAATGGATTTGTAACATAAAAACCACCTAAACCCTGTACAAATGTAATTTACAATAACACTATAACACGCGGGATTCTTGCAGTGTGGCCAACATTAAGTACAGAATGCGGTGCTGAAAGGGTGCAAGTCATTGGATTAATGCTTTTCTCCTCTGACCACACTACATGTAGCAGTGGTTTCTGGCTTAAACAGAAGGCTGACTTAATTCTTTCCTATGTCTTTCCATGGCCTTTGGGTCAAAACTTCACAATACTAGCTCTTTAAAAAATAACCATTTTTGACCTAATGCTTTTCAGCACCGACCGATTCAATTTGTATTAACTTTGTAGATCTTTTAACCTCAAAATATCATCGTATGGTTAACATTCAGTTCCGAATAAGAAACCTTTTGCACGATACCCTAGCATAATAGTCCTGGGCTAGGCACGGAACGATAAAATGCTCAGTATATTGATGTCTGATATTGTACACCATTCACATGCTCAATAGTACACAGTATCCTTAACTGCTCCAGATAATTAGTCATGCTTACTACGTGTTGGCTGACTATGGATTATTTCACTTAGATTCAAAAAGGAACACTGGAGAATCGATTTTTTAAATTTCCTAAGTCACTACGTCTGGAATATTCTAAATAAATGAGAAGTCTCCCGTCGAAGAAGTTACATTCAGTCTACGACGTTGTACATTTAGAGTACATGTTTCACTAATACACCTGGAGTGTTTGCAATGTAGCAAGGATATTGCTGTCAGACTTGTCTAAACATATCTCCTACTTGCGGCGTAAGCTGTCACACCATCGGGGTTCCTGGTAACGACAGCTTCATGACGAGTCTCTATAAACGAAGGTAATTTTGGAGCAGGAAGTCCGTCAGAACTTAGCTGATAGGCTATCACAGCTACAACTTCAGTTCTGCTTTACGTGCAGTATGTCTTCAGGTGCTAATTTCCTGATACTTGAAGGGAAATATAAGGTAACTATACTTGATGTGGTAAAGTTACAAATCGTCCCTTAACAAGCATCTAACAATGCTCTTCTTGCCAATAGTTTCCTTATGATTGGTCGTACCAACCAGCCGTATGTGGATGTGCCGTCCAACAGACGAATTTATGTTAGTTTCACTTTCCTGGGTGTGTTGTGAAGGAAAATGAACTTTAAATTCATAGAGATGCTATAACTTATTGGCTTTCACGGCCTATGAATTAAACGCAGCCATATACCATCTTTATGTAAGCCTTTATAGGAAGGTGAAAGGCTGCTTGGGCGTGTAGCTCCCGCAGTAAAGAGGCGCAGGTTCGCTTCATAAGAAGGGGCAGAGCACAGTCGCTACTCCTGTGGGGGTCTAGGCACGGACGGCAAGAGCCCGCTGATGAGCTTTTCTCGATGTTCCTCGGCAAAATCTCTCATAAGACACGGCATAAACCTAGAAAAATTGCTGCTGAGTTTCCTTGGCCGTGAAAACCAATATACCATTTTTTGGAAACCATTATAGGGAGGTGAAAGGCTGCTTGAGCGTTTAGCTGAATTGCTGAATTTAAATTCATTGTTCTGTAGAAAAGTATATCTCTGTAGTTATGCACTGCCGACCCCGTGGTGTTGGGGTAGCGCGCCGGCCTGTCACCTAGGACCCGGGTTCGATTCCCGGCTCCTTCAGGGAGTTTAGAAACTGACGTGAGGGCTGGAACGGGGTGCACTCAGCCTCGTGAGGACAAATGAGTAGCTGTCTGACAGTGAGGCAGCGCCCCGTTCACGAAAACCAAGATTAATGGCCGAGTGGACCCGATGCGCTGATCACGCGTCACCCCAATATCTGCAGGCCAAATGGCTGGGCAGCGGTCGCTTGGTAGGCCTAGGCCCTTCACGGGCTGTAGTGCCAGGGGTTGTAGCCTATGTAGTTATGCACTCCTACAGTGCAGTATATTTAAAGTTCATTTCTCTCTATATTTATACACAGGAAAGTGAACCAAACGTGAATTTTTCTGCTGGACGGCGCATCCACAAACGGCTGGGAGGCGTGACCAATCAGAGGAAAATATTGGAAAAGAAGAGCTTTGTCAGATAGGCGGTATTGTTTCTGGACGAAATGTAATCATCCTCCGAACTCTGACTGTATCCTCTGCAGTCCACTACTGGGATTCGAACCTAAATGTTCTTAGTTGGACCGGGTTCGATTCCCGGTCAATGCATGTGAGATTTTCAAAGCGAAATGCCATGTCCTGTGGTTCGGATTCCACGTAAAAAGGAGGACCCGTGGCTTATGATCTCGAGATTAACGGTCACGTTAAACTACAATCTTCCTTTTCCTTTTGTTCTTAGTTGTTATCAACAAGGGAACCATTTGAATTGTAATTCTATGATCTGATTGAGATGTGGCACAACTTCAGTAGGATTGTTTTATTTAGCGGTACACTACCCGTCTGTAGGTCTTCCAGGACCAGACTCCTTCCTGGGGTCGCTCTCAGTCCTCACCTTTACGCACGCAGAGTAACAAATGAAGAGGTATTAAGACGAGTGGCAGAGGGGAGATGTTTCTGGCGATTGCTAATGAAGAGAGAGATAGGTTTGTAGCACACTACTAAGACACCCAGGAATAGCAAGCTTAGTTATGGAAGGAAGGGTCGAGGACAAGAACTGTAGGGGTAGACCAAGCTTAGAATATGTTAGATTGTCGTGGATGTAAGGTGTTGTAGCTATATAGACATGAACCGATTAGTTCAATACAGGGAGGCATGGAGAATCGCATCAAACCAGTCACAAGACTGAAGACAGAAACAACAACAACAACAACAACTTCAAAGTTATGTTGAATGTATAAAAACACACACAAAAAACGAACAGCAGTTCAGTAGCAGTGTTGCTTCCAAATATTTATTTATTTATTTATTTATTTATGTATTTCTACCACAACAAAAACATGAATAATAGTCATGATTGTGTTGGTTGGTTGGTTGGTTCCTTAGTTTAGGGGCTGCGACAACGCGCTCATGTAGCCCCGTGTACTTTGGGTGAGTGTAGAATCTGTCTGATAACCGGTGTTAATTGAGATGTCTGTATAAGTGTGTGTTATCGTGTTTTTAATTCAAGGAAGAACAGTTCCTACTTTTGCCGCTAAACGCCACCGTCAACGACTAACTGCTTGCCACGGTGGGTGAGTGGTTATAGTGTCGGACTACCAACCCCAAGATTGCAGGTTCGCCCCTGGCCATGGTAAGTGATTTTTGAAGGCGACAAAAATCACGATACTCATGTCATACGTTGTTGGCATGTTAAAGAACCCATTTGAATTCAGTAGGCCGTGTTCAATGGCAAAATTAATCTCGGGATTTTCCGCCAACACAAAGTTCCTCCATTCTCTACTTGAAAGCGCTCTAGTGTCAAGGAGTTTAGATATCTAACCTCCTTGACTTTCATAGCGTTCAGAGGAACGACGAAATTCGACATGCAAGCTACCCTCTGGGTGTCAATTAACTAAGCTTGCACCAGGCACCCGAGGCCATACGATATTAATATTAATTAATAACGACTAACTAGTCAGAACTTGGCTACTAGACGCCACCGCAGTCGGCTTCTGACGACGAACGTCGGAACCAAAGAGTGTTTGTCAAATGTTTAACCTAACCTGATTTAGCTTCACACAGGTATAATTAGTGGAAGGTTATTTAACATGCCATAAATCAATGACATGGGACCTCCGGCTTTACTTCCCCTCCTAAGGAGGGCATACTGAGGGATTTTAACGCTCTTAAAAAATCCGACGAATGTGTTGTGACCATGGTGGTGCCAAACGCACTTTCCTGGAGAGCGGTCTAATTTTCAAGTCTTAGCTGACAGTTATTACCGTTTCAAGTTGAGCTGTAGTCGTTTCTAATAATAAGTGAAGACTTTTCAGTTAGAAATGGTATTAATTGCAATATTAATTCTTCTCATGGCAGGCTTTCTGTAATAATTTAGAACATTAACCCTTAGAATGGTCACAATAAATGACATCTGAAATATTCTACATTCTTTTGGGTCATTATTACTCACATTACTGAGCGTCTTAATAAATAGTTCATTTTATAAAGATAAATAAGTTTAATATCCATCCTCATAATCCACCCAAAATTAACATAATATAACTTAACTAATGATAAGAAGCTCACGTACGGAATGTTATTTCCCCCTAGAAAAGGCGTAATTAAAAGACAGCTTTATATAGGGCTAGGAAAAAGAAATGAGAGGATTTGGACGCAGCAGAAGTTGGAGATGGAATATAAGGCTGCGAGATGCAAATGAGCAAGGCGCGTAATGGAAGGAGAGGGACAGAAAGACCAAATTAATAAGCGCGCTAGCCGAGATGAGGGAAGATAGATTAGTGAAATCTGGGGCAGAAACAAAGAAATAAGCGCTTATATTCAACCATGGCATGGAGGTCATTACTTTAGAACTGTTGGATAGGGGGAAGAATAACGTTACATCATGACTTGCTTCTGTCACACCTACTAAATGAATATTTATTCAGTCAATTCCTAAGAGATAACGAACTAAATAGTGAGTGTGAAAATCCATATACTGTATAGGATGACCAACTCTCCCGTATTTGGCGTCTCTAAAAGCCAGAGTATTTAAAAGGGACGTAAAACCAATAAAAGTATTATTATCTCCTGTATTTCCCGGAATCTCCCGTATTTGACCTTGTGTTTTCACGATCTCCAGGCTCCCGTATTTTCTTAGGAAAATATCTCCCGTATTTTTTCGTCAAGTAAAATAATTCAGTTTCATTCATTTAAATGTTGCGCACACGGTCGAAATTCGTTGAAACGTTCGAGAGCAGACGCAATTGATTCTATATCGAGTTTATTTAATCGATTTTCTCGTTTAGAAATGACCAACTAATGAGTAAATCTCCTTGTCTGTTCAACCATTGAACGTCTACTTACTTACATCCTTTCTTTCTTTCTTTCTTTCTTTCTTTCTTTCTTTCTTTCTTTCATTCGTTCTTTGTGTTGGTCAAGTGGTATTGATCATACAGAGAGAGTATTTTCTCTTAGGAATAACAAGTAGACAGATGTTAGGAATATTAGCAGTATAAAGCTGATTAAATCAGATCTGCAAGTTGCCATGAACTTCACGTATTCTTGCACTGAATGTTTAGAATTTGCAAAAAATGCTGGAAAACTATTGTCTGAAGCAAAATATGTTACTAAATATATTTAGGTGTTCTTAAGGCATAAAATTAAGTTATATTTTGAGCCTATTTTCAATTTTGAAAAAAAAAATAGGCTTATGAGATCACCTTTTGTCCGCGTGTGTGTGCGTGCGTGCGCGCGCGCGCGCGCGCGTGTGTGTGTGTGTGTGTGTGTGTGTGTGTATTTGTATGTGTGTGAGGTGTGTGTGTGTGTGTGTCTAATAAATTCTAAACGGCTGGAGCGATTTCAATGAAACTCGGTAAGTTCATACCACTATTCCGGACAACCCCGAACGTGCACTTCAAATTTTGTTACGTCTCACCAATCCAACATGGCGGCTGTGCGAATTATTTCACCAGCATTCAATATCTCAGAAACTATTCCCGATATCACCCTGTAAATTCCTACGGTGATAAAGGGAACTACTAGAAGTTCATCTATGTGACTTTTGAAAAACTGGTAACTACAAAACCAACATGGCGGCCACGCAAATTTGCGACTTTTAAATAGACGTTTCTCGCGATTTAACTAACCAAACGCAATACAATTTGGTACAGTATATGTTTATACACATTGTAATGCACGGACATCTAATTTGGTTCAATTGTCTACATAACCACAAGATGGTGGATGTGCGAAATATTTCACCGGCATTCTATATCTCTGAAGCTTTTATCGGTATCACCCTGAAATTTTGTACAGAGATAAAGGGCACTACTGGAAGTTCATCTATAAGACTTTCAAAAACCGGTTAACTACAAAACGAACATGGCGGTTAAGCGAATTTGAAAATTTAAATAGAATTTGCTCGCGATTTAATGAT
The DNA here is from genome assembly GCA_946902985.2 of Meconema thalassinum. NCBI lineage: Eukaryota > Metazoa > Arthropoda > Insecta > Orthoptera > Tettigoniidae > Meconema > Meconema thalassinum. The sequence goes on along the minus strand of OX336388.2, from coordinate 577,092,112 downwards.
CCAAACGCAATGAAAGGTGGTACAGGAAATGTTTATTCACATACTAACGCACTGGTATCTAATTTAGTTCAATTGTTTACATAACCTACATATGGTGGCTGTGCGAAGTTTAAAATTAAGTTTTTCATTTATTATGTCGTAATCATGCGATCGAAGTGAATGTTTGAATAATGAACCTACGCAATAATTTTCCTTTAATGGTACATGCCTCTATGGCCTATACACTTAACAATCCAACATGGCGACCATCCGAAATATTTAGACGGCTCTGAATATCTACGAATCTATTACAGCAATCAAACTGATTTTTTTATGTTCATAGGGGCTATGAACTTAAGTTCACCTATAGGACTTTAAATAATCTGGTGATCACAAATCCAACATGACAGCGACGCGAAGTATAAATACTCACATGGACGTTTCTCGCAATTTAACCATCCGAGTGCAGCGAAACTTGGTACAGTAAATCCTTATACAAATGTTAATCCACTGGCATCTAATTTATTTCAATTGTTTCCATAACCACAAGATGGCAGCTGTGCGAAATTTTAAAATCTCCTTGTTACTTCTTGTGTCCTAATCATGTGATTTAAGTTTGAATGCTACACGTACACAATAATCTTCATGTAACAGTACATAACTCTAGGACTCACATATATAAAATCCAACATGGTGACCATCCAAAATATTTAGTCCGTTCTCAATATCTACGAATCTATTACAGCAATCAAACTGAAATTTTGTATGTTGATAGTGACAATTAACATAGGATATATGAAAATAGGCTGTATAGTTCTTCACGGAACTACTTGTTTTTAATTTACTTTCACAAACACTGCATTGCATATTCATTCATATTTAATTTTTATTTTTTTGAAATGTTGCCGTGATCTAAACCCTTATTTTTAGTCAAGAATATAGAAATTTCCCTTACATTCTTCATAAATAGTTGGTCACCCTGTCTGTTGACATCGAATATAGATTTAGGTATTAGGAAGTCATTTTTGAAAGCCTTTGTCTGGAGCGTGGCGCTCTATGGGAGTGAAACTTAGACTATTGGTGCTGTAGAAAAGGGGAGAATTGAAGCATTTGAAATGTGGTTTTACAGGAGAACGATGAAGATCAGATGGGTATATAGGGTTACAAACGAAGAGGTATTAAGACGAGTGGGAGAGGAGAGATGTTTCTGGCGACTGCCAATGAAGAGAAGAGATAGGTTAGTAGGACACATATTAAGACATCCAGGAATAGCATGCTAAGTTATGGAAGGAAGGGTCGAGGACAAGAACTGTAGAGGTAAACCAAGGTTAAAATATGTTAAACAGATTGCCTCGGATGTAGGGTGTGGTAGCTATGTAGAGATGAAACGATTAGCTCAGGGCAGGGAGGCATGGAGAGCTTCATCAAACCAGTCAAAAGACTGAAGACTAAAACAGCAACAACAACACCCTATCCATATACCTCAGTTAAAGTTAATCAACAATAGTTTTCACAATAGTGGAGTGCAATTATTTACCATACACCTTAACAATCCGTTGTTATAAACACCTAGCCTTGTTGAGAACAATACATTAAATGAATATCTCTCTCTCTGGTTAACAGCCGTCAGGTTGGTTGGCAGCAGCTCGCCATTCTTCCCGTCTCTCCGTCTTCCTCATCAGTTCACAGTATGAGCCACAACCCATATTTGACTCATGTACTCCAGTCTGGGTCTTCCTCTATAATTCTTGTCGTCTATTGTTCCCTCGATTATAAGCTTAAGAATTGAACTCTAAATGAAATAATTTGTTTAAAAGAAAGGAAGGAATATTTATTTCTGTTGTTGGGGGGCTTTCAAATGTTATTTCAAATATTTATTTTAATGTTGTTTGTTGGGTCATATGAGGGACTTGATAATCGTGGTCATGAAATCCCGTGTACTTGGGTGAGTGTGGAATTTTGTCTGACAATTCTGCGTTACTGTGATGGCTGTACTAGTGTGTGTATTTATAAATTGGGGATAGGATTGGAAAGGAGACGTCCGTGGCCTTGAATTAGGAATTATTTATTCAAACAATAAATTATTAAGTAAGAATAAAACTTTTACAAATACATATAAAATATTGGTTCAACTATAATAATTCATAACAATTTCTCATCTGGAGTAGAAGTGGGAAAACACACAAAACTACTTTCTGAATGGCCGAGGAGGGGTACGAGCTCATCTCTTCTCAGTTTTGCCCCATGAGGTCGAGTGTACCCCGTTCCAGCCCTCAGAACAGAATTAATTTCTTGGCAGAAATAGTTAGTTAGTTATTGTTGTTTTAAGGGTCAGAACTACGCGGTCATTTGTCAGTTTTAACACCAATTAAATTACACAAATTTGGAATATACAGTAAAATTTTGAGGTGGACACCTAAATACGAAAAGACCGAAAATTAATAAAACAAAAACTAATAAGTATAATTATAAACAAACAATTACGAAAAACAAAAGAAATTAAGAATTCTAGAATCAGCGAAGTCTTCAAGTCAATGATTACTTGTAAATTTAGATTCCTGGCCCAAACCCACTCTCACTTATAGAGCGGATGACAAGATCAGCAGCCAACACGTCATCGGCTAATATAAGGTTGAGTGTCATCTGCAAACTAAGGTTTCTTCGCAAGTCAGCAAAATCCACACCCTCGGTTAAATTGTGGAGCACGGTAAATACCACTCGCATGTGGCGGGGCTCTTTCCGGTTACGGAGGAAGACCGTCATATTGTGTAAGCTAAGGATATGTTATGCAAGATCCATCCACTCGTACCTGATGAGAAGGAAAGACCCCCACTTTGGCAGAACCAGGAATCGAACCTGGACCTCAGGGGTAACAGTCAAGGATTATAGTCACTGCTTCATGAGTTAGATATTCTTTAATGTTGGGGGATGTCAGGCGGAGCGAGGGGGTGTAAAATTCCCAATGCTCTTCTCTGCGACCACGCTTGCACGAGATTAAGAATGTAAATTATGTAGTGGGCCATCTATATTCTGTCACGGAGGGAAAATATTATGATTACCAATAAAATATAATACCACGCCTTAAACAGTTTAAAAAAAACATTCGCACGAAGATTACCAAAAGCTGGCCAGCACAATGCATTTTTTCCTGGTATTCATCGTTAATGTCCAACAGTGTGGGTGCTGCTGGCTGTAAATTTCACTGGCCGCGTAACACTCATAATAAATGGATTATTTTGTACTGTTTGTTTTTACAGTAATCGCTTTATCTCTTCGCTCCAAGTTCTCGGGACTTTTATTTCAAAGTCCGCGGTTTATTCATCTCATCATAAATGCTCACTCACCTCATTTGCATGCGCGACCATCACGGTCAAATGTTATAGTCTTAAAATTAACGCAAAAAAATTATCATCGTCTAGTTGAATGGAGTTATAAAGTTCTCCTGCTGCCAAGTGGAACTTCTTGTAATATTATTGATATTACAACTTTTCAGTCGGTCAACATTGTAATTCCAATTATTGGCGGCTTCGGTGGCGTAGTCGGTAGCATGCTGAGCTTCTATTCCCAAGATAGCGGGTTCAAACCCGACCGAAGCCGACGGATTTTTTAACGTTAATAATCCCTCAGTATGCCTTCCTTCGGAGGGGAAGTTAAGCCGGCGGTCCCATGTCTTAGATTTATGGCATGTTAAAGAACCTTCCATTAATAACACCTGTGTGAAGCTAAATTGTATAGGTTAGGAATGTAAACAACGCTCTTAGGTTTCTACGTCCGTTGCCAAGAGCCGACTGCGGTGGCGTCTAGTAGCTAAGTTCTGAACTAGGCCTAGTAGTTGTTGACGGTGTCGTTTGGCCGCAAAGGTAGGAACTAGTTGAAAAATTCAAAGTTGCAGTCATTACTTGATACACACACTAATACAGCCATCACAATTAACACCGGTTATCAAACAGATTCTACACGCAAACAAAATACACGGGGCTACATGACCGCGTTGTCACAGCCCCTAAACTGAGGAACCAACCAACCAATCCCAATTATTGGAACATGCGAAAAGTATTGTACGGTGATAAAGGGTACTACTAGAAGTTCACCTATGTGACTTTCATATACCTGTTAAGAACAAAAAGAGCATGGTAGCCAAGCAAAGTTGAATCATTTAAATACACTTTTCTCGCGATTTACCATCCGAGCGCAGTGAAACATGGTGCAGCAAATGTTTATACACATTGTAATGCACAAACATCTATTTTTGTTCTATTGTTTACATAACTTCAAAATGGTGGCTGTGCGAACTTTTAAAATTAAGTTTTTATTCCTTGAGTCGCAATCGAAGTGAACATTTGAATTATGAACCTACGCAATAATCTTCAGGTAATGGTACTGTACCCATGTAAGTAATTTCCATGGAAAACATGCTTCTGCCTCCAGCTAGCTTCAGGTCTCGGCGTGTACCGCTCTCCCACAGAGCAGTTGCATATTTTTGATTTGAGACTAAAAGGTATCAACTCTACAATGATAAGGCACAACTCTACTCTAAAGACTTTAATTCAGTATAAACATCATGGCTTCAAACATAAAAAGAACACAATCCCAACAAATATAATACACAAGCAAACAAAGTTACTCCCACAATCCACTAATTATTCACATTGTTTAACAAATTAAATCCATATCATTATTCAATCCTTTACCATTAGGTGGACTTTAAACTTCACTCTAGTGCGCTGATGCACATGTAACGTTTCACAAAAACTGTACTTTTACAGTAATGTCACCTAGTGTGACTTCTTTAAATTCACAAAATTACTTGTTTCTTACAACACATCTTAATTTACATCATGTGTACTGTTTGTGTTATATCTCTCTCTCCCACCAAATGCTTATCATGCATTAGCCAACTCATAGGTTGCACTACAATCTACTTGCAACACCATAATTACGTAAGTCTACCCCTCCGCTCCCCTCTTTTTATAGATCCACTGCATGCCATTGTGATTTCAATTCCAACTTATGTTATCGCTGTGTCGGATGGTATTATTAAGCTACCCTTGCGAGCGTAGCCTGTGGCGTCAAGTACCCAACTTCATAAACTCGTGTCAGTGTCAGTACCAAATACAACTTCCAACCATTCGTAAGATTGCTAAAATTTTATATCATCAGGGTGATCTATGATTACCAATGTGTTTTTAAACCACACACATTCATTACACAATATAACAATGCTTCCTTTCATTACAAGCAAGGTCTCAAATCTGTTCTTTCAAAACGCTAGCCTTCACGGTTCGTTTGACAACTCAGCCCCTTGGAGCTGCCTGTATACACTGGAATGGAGTGGGGTGGTTACAGCTGTAAACCGTCCCTCGCCTTCCTGATTCCTGGCTTTCATCTTCCCAAGCAGTATCACGATTCTGAATACAATATTGTGGTCACAATGATCCACGTGATCCCATATGATTTAAACTGAATAGTATGCAATAGGTTCTGGATGAGCTTAAATATTTATTCTTAACCTTAGGATATTAATAACGGCCTCAACAGGTCCGTATCATTATATGAAGGCACGAGATTCATCAAACACAGGTCTAGTTGGGTAGCCGGTATCTTAATAAATGCTACGGTCAGTCAACCGCTGCCGTCAATAAGATTCGCTTCACAAGAGCCGAATCATTCAATAACAAGTTCTCGGGCGATCAGGTATGGTGTAGAGGTTTCCAATGTTCTCCCCTCACCTACCACAGGATTCGAACCCGGAACATTCCATATTCATCATCGGAGTTAGGGTATCACACTAAATACACTCCGGCATAAATTAATATCTCTGTACGCCCAATGCTGTACGAGACTTCACACGTCGATTAGATTACCTGGCTCCATAATCTGTTGCTATGATCTCGCCCATTAATTATTAAGAGAACTCTATCCGTTACTCTACAAGCTTATACACAAGCCACAAATTCATTTCACTATTAAGCTCTTCCATTTCCTTGCATAATTATATTCCCATTAACACAATATATTCTAATCTTAACTCTTTTCTCATCCCTTAATGTACTCTACTGCTTGGCTAGATAAATATTCCAATTAGCGTAAATATTTCTTGCTTACAACCTTTTATCCTGATGTATTCAATTATACCTTTTATCATTATTATAATAATTATTATTATTACTGACATAAATTACCTTAACCCGACACAATGTAACCGTTTCAATAATCGAACATCCGTGTTCGTTACGTTAAGTTTTACATAACTGAATTGCCATTTTATTAATAGTGGTAACGATTAATCCACTCTCTGATGTATAACAACATCTTAACTTTACTGAAATCAAAACAACCATAAACACTTGAGGGTATACCTCCTAATATTGATTCTTACTGGCATATTTTATAATTCCGAAATCACATTACATGCAGTGGCTATAACTTCTATAACAACATGATTTGTGGGGTACTTACATAGGCTTATCCAGGTGGCTCCAACCACCCATATCTTCCAGTGTCGCCTGCCATTGGCATAATTAGCGAGACATTTCCATACTGCTAATACACATCTTATATGACATTTGATTCATAAACACGCGACACTTTTCCATTTCTATGATGAAGCTAATGCTTCCAAATCACATGCCACTTTATAACACTTGTTATATTATTCATTTAAAAGATATTTTACATAAGATCACTGCACAAACACACGTCACAATTTATATTCCTGACTGGTTGAAATTTCCTGGCAAGATACCAGAATTGCAGGTGCGGACGGCCTCTTCTTCGGTCCTACTACCTCCTGATTGAACATCTCGATCATCTGCCTACGGATTCACCAACAGTCTATCGATTATCCCTTGATAACCTTCCTGATCTGGCATTAATATGCTTACATATCGTCATGAACGCTAATTATTGGTATACTTAAGATATGTATAACCAATCACTATTTTTCACTGCGCTCAACATTGTACATTGTATTTACACAAATTATTACTTTCAACAGTTCTGCCTAGTATATCACACGGTACTTCCTATGTGAACACTACCAATTGCTCGTACTGCCGACTATACACATACGGCACGACTGTCCTTAATAAAAAGTATAACAGTTTTACTGCACGGCTTCCCAAACTGAAGTCCGAGCCTCCTATCTTAACTTCGGTAATAAGCATTTCGCATAATCAAGTTTATTGATTACCGTACTCATTCTTACTTCATGACGAAGCATGATTATATTATCACTGGTGCATTACACTGCACGGCTAATATACTGATTATCAGTAAAATGTTTAAGTCTTTGTGTGCGCGCCTGGGCGCTCCGCGCTAGATTCTGGTACAACTTTCAAACACAACTGCCAACCGATAACTGCTGCCAACTACTGACCTCTGCCAAGGGTCTACTCCCTTATATCCGTTTCACACGAAAAAGTAGGTCTCAGATTCCCTTGCAGTGTCATCTTCTGTTCCAGGATGATTCTGGTCTTGGAATAATAGTCATATTGTTCCTTTTTCTTCGCTGGTCACAAAAATGCCTGCGTGCTCGGGGATCGATCGGCCAATTAATTAATATTATTTGCCTTATCCATGGCGTGGGGACGCGGCGTCATGTGGAAATCCCCGGCGACGTAGTCAGGTCACGCCGCGAACACCAATAGTCCTGTGTTCATGCGCACTCCATTAAATATGCCTTGATTTCGCAGTTTGATGGCTCTATAATTATCCTCCTGTGTGCAACTCTCATGTCATTGTGTTGCTCCAATCACGAGCAATCAATGATTTTCCTTGGGATCTTCCCCTTCCATTCTCGTTTTTATTCTCAAACGGGGAAGAACAGGGTCATTATTCCACCCCCCGACCTCTTGCAGACGACTTAAGTAGGTCAACGAGATTGACATGGCTCCATGAGTCACCTCCTACAATTCTGGGGCCATTAGTAAACTGTCAAACTCTCCACTTCTGTGTTCCAAGTCCAGCATAGCCTACTTCATGTAGTCCAATAATGCTATATTCCACTCATTTTCCCTGCATTATTTCAATAAATAATGTCCGTATCAACTGATATCACACCAGTGATTAAATATATACTTTCCTCTAGGGGTTTTTACAACGAAACTCCCTCAACAGATCTCGGGTTCGTTCCCTGGTGGAACCTTCATTCAGAGCTCAACTTATCTCCGAGATCCATGTTCGATACCAGTCAGCATGACCCCCTCGGGTTCAGTACATAACTCTATGGCTTATCTATATAATAATCCAACATTGTGACCATCCGAAATATTTAGACGGCTCTCAATATCTAGGAACTTATTACAGCAATCAAACTGAAATTTTGTATATTGATAGAGGCAATTAAATTAAGTTCACCTAGGGATCACACAATAACTTTGTAAGCACAAAACCAACATGGTGGCGAAGCGAAATTTAAATATTTAAATAGATTTTTCTCGCGACTTTTCATCCGAGTTCTATGAAACTTGGCATGGTATATCTTCATACAAGCCTTAATATACTGACGTCTAATTGAATGGAATGTCATCTTAAATTAAATATGGTGGCTGTGCATTTTTTAAACTCGATCTCACACCTCGTGCCCTAAGTACGACCAGTAGGATATATGAAAATAGGCTATTTAGTTCTTCACGGAACTACTTGTTTTTATTTGACATTTCGGGAAACAAATAATAACAAATCAATTCGGAAGTGAGGTGGTCCTGCCACATTATTGCTCACAATTATGACAGGTATTGGATTATAAATATGTGGCCTATATACTGTACTGTATACTCAATGTTGCCTAGTCATTAAAACATCTTATATATTTACCTTTTACGGATAGAGTGTCAAGTTTGTTTATTTTTGTGAATTATAGTTTTTTAGCCTACTTTCGATTTTTGCAAAAAATGAAAGTAGACTTATGAGATCACTACAGGGCGAAAAAAGTGTGTCTGTCTGTGTGTGTGTGTGTGTGTGTGTGTGTGTGAGTCTCTGTGTGTGTGTGTGTGAGTGTGTGTACTCTGAATGTCTGTCCCCCCCTATCAATTCGAACACGGTGAAACTGAATTGAACGAAATTTGGTACAGAGGTAGCATTAGCAAAGGGCACCTCAGTGTCATACTTTATATCGCTGCCATCTTTACCAAAACAGAATGGCGGCCACTCAAACGTTCAAAACGTAAAATCAAATTACGGCTAAACTGATTATCCGATCTCTACCAAATTTGGTGACAACATACCTTTATATAGGACGCATCTTTCATCCAACATTCAAGGTCATCGGCCGTACCATTTCAGGATGGCGGCCGAGTGAATTATTCAACCATTTTAATCAATGGCTTAAGACCCACCAATTCCGATTATCGAGCCTAGGGTGGTTTAAGCTATCCTGAAGGTCGTGATCCGTTATTTATTATAATTTAATATTATAATATTATACTGTATGAGTGGCTTAAAAGAGCTGAGCTGTCTGTGTCACACGACAAGATGGCAGCTGTCCTCATGTGCCTGTCTTATATTTCAATAGTTTTAGTATGTTGTATGTGATATACCCTACTGATACAATAATATAAACTTTGTATGAAATTATCTTTAATGAAGATGTACTGCTGTGAAGAAATCGTTTATTTAAAGTCATTATTTGCCAACAGGTTGTATCTAATGTCAGTTAAGAACACCATTTTGTTAAGGTTAGGATTAGCTCTGGGCTAGCGTGTTAGTTTATCACGCAGTCGACTGGGGATCGAGTACTGCTGCAGTTAACTTTTTTTTCTTGAATTCTTTTACAAATGATGTGCACGAGCTCTTTCCACAGATACTGAATAAGATGTCATTTAGCTCAAACGAGAGGCTAATGTATACACTCGTTTATTAGTAAAATCACAGCCCCAGCATCGCAAATAAACAGAAGACATTAGGAAAAGGAGAATAGAAGAACTAGATACATGTTGTCATTAACCACAGCCTTCTTAATGCCTCTGTACGGTGCTGTCCTCTTGTGGGTTATGTGGGTAATATTGTTCCAAACTTACCGCTGTGTAAATACCTGGCCTCCTGAAGTATGGCAATTTTGTAATACTGGTAGTTCAACTATTAGCCACGATCGCGCTCCGATTACCTTTAAACACTGCCAGCTGGATCGCCTCCCTCTTAGCTACTTTAAACTGTCTACTCATTCAACACTCTTAGGCCACTGCCATCGTAGTACATTACGATGGCAGTGCATAGGCGTACAACATAAAGATTAATTCACTGTTAGGTCGCAGCACCAACCTACTGTGATCAGCGTGGATTTTTAAAGGGGAAGATACCCAAAACGGAAGATTCTTAACTTAGCAGGCTGGCTTAATATAGAGATTAACGGACGTGAATGCATTACAATAAGTTAGTAGTTTTGTTATTCAATCATCATAAAGTATACAATATTGATTTTGACACTTACTGGCTAATTATCAATATAAAAGAAAACAAACAATACATTGTGGTAGAGGTGATTGTGTTAGGGATGAGGACAAAGAGTCATAAATATACCCATACATTTAGGAGAAAGTAGGCTATATGTTCTTTGCTGAACATCTTGTTTCTTAATAAGGAAGAAATGGTGAGATAATGTTTCACTAAACAATGGAGTACAATAGACTCCTTCGGCTTAATATAATTGAATAAAATATTATATACCTCAAAATATAGAAATTAATCTCTCATCAATGACTAAAATTAAAATAATCGTCACTTTCTGCCCAAACTATTTGGGCTATCTTGACTTGGCCGACTGAAGAGCAGTTATGTTGATTGATTATACAGACAACACTGTGAAATGGTCTCTAACATTTCAATATAGATCCCCATGTTAAAATGTGTTATTGTTGTTGTTTCGCTTGAGGGTCTTGTACATCGTGGCCATTGAGGCCTGTGTACTTGTGTGTGTGTGTGTAATTTTCTCTGATAACGTGTGTTATTGTGATGGCTGGATGGTTGTAATTCTGGTGATGATTGGGAGACGACCGTAGACTTACATTAGGAACCATCCCAAGATTTGTCTGGAGTAGAAGTCGGAAACCACTTTTGGAATGGATGAGGTGGCGTAGTCGGTATCATGCTGAAATGCTGTGCCCAAGATAGCCGGTTCAAACCCGGCCTAAGTCGTCGGATTTTTAAGAGCGTTAAAATCCCTTAGTATCCCTTCCTTCGGAGAGGAAGTAAAGCCGGCGGTCCCATGTCATAGATTTGTGGCATTTAAAAGATCCTTCCACAGACTAAACTTGTGTGCAGCTAAATTGTTAGGTTGGATTTCGTCAGAACGCTCTATCAAATTTCCAACGTTCACCACTAGGTATCATTGATATCTGGTAGTGAAGATTGGAACTACTTGAAATTGATCTGAACTTGTAGCTCAGCCTAAGGGTGTCCGCTGGAAGCGAGCCGAACATGTCCTCGGACACCCCCGGCACTAAGAGCCATACGATAAATAAATAAATAAATAAATAAATAAATAAATAAATAAATAAATAAATTCTCAGTTTGGTCTCACGAGGCTGATTGGACCACGTTCTAGCCCTTAGATCAGAATTAGATTGCATAGCAAAGCCGGGAATTGAGCCCGGACCAGTGGGGTGACAGCCAAGAATGCTGGCCAATGTTAAAAACTAAGTACTCGTACTTTATTCTTCACGGATCATCGATTAGAGATTTTGATGACAAGGCTATCCTCCAACTTTCTGCAATAGAACGTTTCTTACTTTTCTTGGGTGACAGGGATTTGACACAGAACTTGCCGTCGTACCCTGCCTTCCTTCACTCCATGAACCAGTCAAATAGTAAATTAAAAAGGCACAATGGAATGGTTGGTGATCAATTTCATCTCAATAGAAAAGTTATTACAGCTAAAAATGTCAGGGATTGAGAGGGTTATTGGGAATCGAATGGCTCACGTAAATTATCACAACTAACACCAATTCCATATATCACTCGCAAGGATTCGTAAAGGTTTAAACATGATTTCATTTCAAACACATGAAATTCCATAGGTACAAAATGTGTATTAATAAGATGAAACGTATGTTAGTTTGAAAGTGAAGACTCCACGGGAAAGACGAGGTAAGTCACATTCAATAAATTATTAAGGAGAGCGAATTTAAACTTACAATACTATAGGAAATACATAGTACAGCCCAATTGAGGGTAAGCAATATAGGTTATGATTTGCCAAATTTGTTTCTTATAAAGGGAGTACAGTGAGTCCTGGAATGTTCTCCGCAGCGCCTATATGCGTCTGCGAGAGCTAGCTACAGCCGTTACGTTGGTAGCATGGCTGCCACTTGCTTCATAACAAATAAACAGTAAACTTTGTACTCACCACAGCCATTCATAACAGATGCTGGAACCATTCACAGTACATCACTCTTTTTCCGTAATCAGTTTGTTTTAATTCATGAACCACGGTAACTTTATAAGGGAACAACTGAAGCTTGTCTCTTACAGCTTTACGTGCTGTCGACTTAGAGATTACTGTTTGTTGAGCTAACATTCGTGTTGATTTACTTGGACTACGCAGCATTACATCGGAGATTTCATCAAGTTTTTCGTCTGTTAAAAGCGTAGGCCTGCCTGTTCCCGGTACATCGTGAACTGAGCCAATCACACGAAGTGTACTTACCAAATCCCGAACGGTATCACGGTTTGGACACTTTGAATTAGGAAACTGCGACTGAAATCTTAATTTTACATTTTCTGTAAACCGATCACCTTCGCGAAAAACGTATTCCACCAAAATAACTCTCTCTTCAGTAGAAAACATTACCACCTCTATACTGTTCCACTAATCTATCTGAACGCTCGCTGACTGTAATACACACTGAAGACATGCAGGCTCGCCACTTATCGCGATACACATCGACAGCCCACACGTGGGGAGTCCCGCTTTCAAGGTCTCAGTGCAGTGCAGCAAACTAAACTCATGACTCAACCATTCGTAGCTGCACGTAACCACAGCGGAGAACATTCTCGGGCGCCCTGTATAGGTAAAACATATAACAACTAAAGTTAAATTATGAAAATGTGAGAGGATATGGAACGTTCTTTACGTTTCCACTAAAAATAAAAACTTCTGTATCTCGGTGGCATTCCGCTTTATTTTAAATTAATTTCCACTGATCTGTAGTGACGATGGCTGGCCACCAGAATGTGCCATAAACTCATTTTCGGAAAAACTGGACTTACCCCGTTCTTTCCGTAGGGCCTTCAAGTATATTTTGAGGATTAATAATGTTTAGCCTACTTTCGATTTTTTCAAAAAATGAAAGTAGACTTATGAGATCTACACTGGGCCAAAAATTGTGTGTCTGTCGGTGTGTCTGTGTTTGTGTGTGTGAGTGTGTGTACTCTGAATATCAATTCGAACACGGTGAAACCGAATTGAACGAAATTTGGAACAGAGGTAGAACTAGCAAAGGGCACCTCAGTGTCTTGTTTTATATCGCCGCCATCTTGACGGAAACGTAATGGCGGCCATCCATATGTTCGAAACTTAAATCAAATTACGACTAACCTAATCATCCGATCACTACCAATTTTTGCAACACATATATTTATATGGGGAACGTCTTTTGATTAAACTACGCGGCCATCAGCCCAATAGCTTGCAGATGGCGGCCATGTATGTGTGTAAATCGATTCCCCGATCAATTCAAACACGGTGAAACCGAATTGAACAAAATTTGGTACTGTACCCGATACCTAGTTGAAGCAATCGGCTACGCCAGCAGACATTGAGCCGTAGTTGAGGTTTTGAGAAGAGTTAAGAAAAGATAGCGCTCAGATCGAGTCAAGAGGAATGTCAAGATGACGTAGTAGGTCTAGGATCAAGAAGGCGCTGACCGCAGTTAAGCAGATGGAATTATGGATGGATTTATGAAGCTTTATTAAGATCTATATGGAACATGGTATTTAAACATCTTAGAAGAGGAGATATAACATGCATTATATGTGGTAATAATTTGAAGGAAGTCAGATAACCCTTAAGTTATTTTATAACTTAATAGCCGAGATGATGGGGGTTCGAGATTATATCTGTGACGCAAGACCACTGTGGTGGGGAGGACGCAACGTGACTGCACCAAGCAGGTAAGGGTCGAGACAGTGCAGGAACTGTCAGTCTAGCTCTGTGAGCCAAGCAAGAAAAGTCAAGCTGAGTAACACACGCCAGGCGCATGGTATAGATCGTGCAGCGAACAGAAACTGTCACGGAAAGTGCAGGCGACAGTTTCAGCTTCACCGAGCAGCGAACAGAAACTGTCACGGAAAGTGCAGGGGACAGTTTCGGCTTCTCCGAGCGGCGAGCGACAAGTAGGTCAGTGGGCCGGGCGATCAGCCGCAGCAAACAAGCATATGAGGCCGGGATATTTTAAAACAGCATTGCGAGTAGTTGGAGAACTTTATTCCAAGCTGCATTTCAACGTAGAACGACATGGCGAGGCTAGCTTTATGCGGAGATTATTATGGCATAGCAGTAGGGCCGTGCGGGTTAATTCCCATTATTATACGCAAGCATTATAACAGAAGCTGAACTTCATCACTACGTTGAGTTGGAACGTTTATTCAGCACTTGAATTATAAAGACAAATAGTTACGTGATACTGCAACTTAGAACTTCGAAAGAACATAGTTTTTCTCAATAACATTACGACTATGCATTTCATAGCGCATTCCAAGTAACATTAACAAATTTTAAGCAAACGGAATGTTGTAAGCATATGCACTTAGGAACATTAGCTCGTGCATTAATGCAAGTCATTCTTAAGAAGTGTTATGAATTACCGAGTATGAACACAGATACAGGGTGTTTCATAAACTTAGACACTCTGATAAAACAATTTTATTTTCTACAAGTAAAACTTAACCGCTGTGGAAATTGAACTTTCAACACTCAAGCGAACATTTTATAGAACTGTGGCGTAACGTAGAAGAGGAATAGGGGGTCCGCTGTTTCTATGAACTTTTTCGTGAGGATTTGGACAATATCCGCTATGGATAACCAGAAGTTTATCATGTCGGAGTAAACGCAGACAGAGACGCGATGGCACCACGGAGCGATGGATTAGATTCCTGACGAGGAGGAGGTCTACCAGCTGATTCACTTGGGATTCGAAGGCAATCGTCATTGCATGGATGGAATGATATTCACGCCGATCTTTCGAGAAATTCATTACATAGGGAAAATCGACGATCTTTGAAATTTAATAACAGCTGATTATGAGAAGGTGCTGTAAGAGTTATAACTACCTGATACGATTATTTTCATGAATACTGGGCACACATGTATATTTTTCTAATAGGAGTGATACGATTGTTTAAAACATAGTTTGACTTTATATGCTTCGAAATTTTGCTAGAATATGGCGTGACCATATGATATGGCAGGCATCATTATACGAAATTCTCACCATTGGTTGGCTTTATTAAGCAGATATTTGGTCTTTTAGACATTTTTCCAGCAAGGATAGTTTTCATGAATAGTTTTTTTTTGTGTAACGAGTATTTCGAACTCGTGATCTTCAATTGATTATCTAAAATTACTTCGTCAGTTCATTGCATACTAGCGAGTGTGTATTATTCATCAGTAGGGATTTTTTCCATTGGATTGTTTGGAGATATTAAGATGTTATTCACTTTAGTGAATGAATATCGCTTTTATATGACAACTAGAGACTTGTTGATTCCTATCTGGTACATTCACTCATATAGTCTTCGAGATGGGGTCTTTCGTATTTATACGATTGTATGGTGGTTACTCATCTTACCCATCGCTTAGGGCACTATCATGATTAGTCGACGGGGCGAGGTCTTTCGTATTTATACGATTGTACGGTGGTTACTCATCTTACTTGCCATTGAGGGACTCATTTTTATCATCCGAGTGTACATGAGATTGTAAGTGAATCAAACAAGGAACTACTAGTCACATATCAGTCGAACTTTTGTTAAATAAAGTAAAGATAAATGTCATCAGGGTTACATTTGTAATTCTTGTTTGCCAATCCAATATTTTGTTGCTATACTCTTTTGAGAGTAATTTCAGTTTAACAGCTGTTACAGCTGATGCTTTAGATGATTTCTATAATTGTGTTTGATACCTTTGAGAAGGATTTAAAGTAATTGAATCTTGTAAGATGAATCATTAATGGTCAGATTTATTTTAAGGCAGATCAGTATTGCAGATTTTGATATGAGAGATTATAGCACATTGGTGTTTTTCTGTGATGTGAATTATGAGAATTGTAAGAGAATTTATGCTATTTGAAAGCAAATCTTGAATTACTAAGGTAATATTTTTCCAATTGTTTAAGAAGTTGTCTAGATGTGATCAGATTAATTACAGTTATTGGAGATTGTGTGCGTTGATAATTTGAAGCCAGTTATATATTTTTTGTAGATCATGCAACATGGTTAAGTGAAGTTTGTGATAGGCATTTTTGTGGAAGTTGCCAAGTGATAGTTGCAATGTTGCTAATGCATTTTGAAGCAGACATGAGGTTGTTGAACCCAGTCTAGCGTAATTGTTGAGATTCATGCTGTATGTGCTGAATATTTATGGAGTTTTTGTGGAATAATTGTTGTATTCAAATGTGATATTTGAAGAATTGAGGATATATAATGTAGTTGTGGATAGTCAGATCCAACGTGATGTCGTGAAGGCAATAATATTTTTTGGCATGAAAATTAAATACGAGATATAACGTGGAAGTGATAAAACTGTAAGACAACGTTCTATAAACCATATTAAACAATTTGTTAGGAAATTAAACAAATAAATAAGGTTGATAATACAAGATTTTCTGCGAATAATAATTAATGAAATAATAATCTGAAATTCAAGCATATTAATGATCTGACCTAATGAAATAAAAATCAGAATGACTAGATGAAATAATAAAAATCTAAATAACCGGAAGAGTAAAATTTAAATAAGTTGATAAATTAAATTTTGGAATAAATCAATGAATTAAATAAGTGGATGAATTAAAGATTGGATGAATAAACTGATTTAAATAAACTAATAGATGATTGGATAGATGATGAATAATTAAAGAAGGTGATAATTAATTAAAGAAGCTGATGATTAATGAATTTATATAGAATTAAATAAATTTAATTGAGATATAATTTGAGGAATTGCAACTTGAGTTGAGGAATTAAACAATTTGTATTGATGATTCAAGACGATTTAATCTGAAGAAGATGATAAAATAAGATTGTGTGAATAATTAGAAAGCATAATGAAGTGATGATAATAATTTTCATTTAAATGATTTAATGGTGATGAGTTAATGATTCTGACAAGAATATGTTGAATTTTGAAATGAGAATTAATGTGAGAAATATTTAATTTTGATGATGATGATAATGATGACCAATGAGAAGTGAATTTTCTGTAATTCACAAACAAGTAATTATGAATGACAATGTAAATAGTGTAAATTAATTATTCGATGTTTAGGAGCATTTGACTAACATGTTCAACATTTAAATTATGCCATGCAAGCCATAAAATACGTGATATTTAAAATATGTGATTATAATATGTGTATGTTTAGACAGATTAATAACTTTTTCAAATCCACATTTATGATGTTAAATTAAAGAGAAATTAGGTCTCAGGTTTCACAAATGTCAGTGACGAAAGACATAGTGCTACAGTGATCCTGAGAACCCAAGAGAACTTTAGAGATTTTTCTGTTTTATGTGGATGAAATATTTTTGATTAGAAAAGAGATGGTTCGATTTTTGGACAATGACAATTTAACGTTGGCATTCGACCATGCTCTCAGGTAGGAGGTATATTTAAAATGTCTGTCTGACTATCAAAGTGAAATAAATTTGTTTTTATCTTAGTTGTGATCTGATGATGGTGTGATTTTCCTTTTTCTTTCCTTGTCTTGAGTAAGGCTTAACCAGGAAAGGAGGTGGTTTGCTAGGAATTCAGTTGATGGCGCCCATTTATATTTGCATTATATTTTATTAAACTTAAGCCCGTAACGACCCTAGAGATACTTTGTCTTGTGTTACCCACTGCTTTTTCGATAACTCAGCTGAATTTCCGACACATTCCTTATTTGACTAGAGGATCATTTAACTCCTCTCTGTCCTGGAACTCCAGGAATGCGATGTAATAGCAGATGGGTCATCGCATCGCCAGGACGAACGGGTACAGAGAGAGAGGGAGAATTGGCTTTACCCACCTGTGGGGCTTCGATTTTGTTTATTCTAAGGAATCACATCAGATTTAGATTACTGAGAGATTGATCTCAAGTTCATTTAATTGTGTTATAAAATTTATTAAACTTAGTCAGACAATATACTTGTGTGCCCATTCCAGTGTTCATGTTAATCGTATTAGTATTATATCATGTTAGTTATAAGTCATTTTTTTCCTATACCCAAGTGAATGCAGGAATTGAGACATCGTGATGTGTTGTTGTCTAACGTCTCTGAATAAAACGTCTATTGAAAATATAATTATGTTGCCGGAAGATTTAGCTACGGTGTTAGGAGAGTTGCAGAGTGGTATGTCTGGTATTGCAGAAACTATTTCTAAAATGGAAACGGAAGTTAAAGAACAGATAAATAGTTCAGAAGCTAGGTTAGAAGCTAGATGTAAAGAAAATGTGCAAGCATTACAGACTAGTAATGAAGATAATTTAAAGTCATTAGAGACTAGATTACAGACTAGTAATGAAGAAAATTTAAAATTATTACAGTCAAATAGTAAAGATGAGTTGATGTCATTAGAGACCAGATTACAGTCAAATAGTGAAGACAATTTAAATTCATTAGAAACCAGATTACAGTCAAATAGCAAAGATGAGTTGATGTCATTAGAGACTAGATTACAGTCAAATAGTGAAGCTAACTTGAAGGATAGTTTTAAAACATTGGAAGAGAAATTACAGTCTCGTAGTGAAGAAACTAACAAAGAGTTAGAAAACAAGTTAACTAGATTAGAGAATAGTTTAACTTTAAAGAATAATGAAATGCTTAAGACTTTACAATTAGATATAATTGCAGTAAATATGAAGGGAGAGGAAAATGTTCAAATATTAAGAAAGAATATTATTGAATTAGAAAGTAGAGGAGAAGAAAACATTCTTACTTTAAGAACAGACGTTATGTCTATACAGAAAGACATTAAATCGGATGTATCGAAGTTGAGATTCGACATCGATGGTTTAGTGGCAGATGTAGGCAAAATTCAAGAGTGGTCTACCGAAGTATTTTTCGAGACTAAAATCAAAGGTCTAGAAATGAATCTAGGTAATGAGATTAAGGATTTAAAGTCAGTAATTGGGACCATTATAGAGGAAGTCTTAGGAGAGGTTAATTCTAATTTAAAATCATTAGAGAATCAATTGCAGAAAGATATTAGGAAGATGGATGATGATATAGAGCAAAAGGTTAATGAAAACTTAGATTTATTCAAAAATAGAGTCGGTGCAATCGTGAAAGAACGGTATAGTGAGGTCGATGCCGAAGCAAAAGAAAAACGTGCAGGATTAGACGAGAAATTAATCGCAGGTATGGCGAACTTAGAAGCGAGATTTACGGAGAACAATGAAGCGATGAAGATAGATTCAACTCTGTTTAGGACAGATGTTGATCTGTTAAAGGAACAAGTCGCGTCAGTAAAGAATACATGCGACGACAAGATTGACAAGTTGAAAAACGATTTAGACGAGAGTAATAAAACGCAGAATGTTACATCGCTAGATGAGTTGAAGACTCAGGTCAAGACCGTAGAGAAATTGGCAGAAGATAGGATAACTAAACTAGAATCTATGATTAACAGTATCGCAAGTCAGAATACTACATCAGGGGAAATATCGATGAATCAGACAGCGATAGACCGCAGTATGGGTAATCAAGAAGTTAGCATGGGAGAAGACCGTCAAACGCAACCGAATGTGACATTCGAAAGGGCAAGTTCAACCCCTCAGGATAATCCGAGTTTGAATAGGAGTACGTTGGGTACAAGTGAACGATACTCAGGTCCAGTTACCATTATCAGAAATCTGGATGACAAGCCGAGGAAGTTTTCTGGAAATACAGGGGTCCCACCAGTCGAATTTCTGCGAGATATTCGAGACTACATGGCGGAGCATAGAGTAGCCAAGGAAAGAGAGCTAAGGATAGTCGAACGCGCCTTAGACGGGTCTGCGCTTACTTGGTTTAGAGCATTCAGAAGCAATTTTGCGAATATGGAGCAATTTGCAATAGCATTCCTAAGGAGATTTTGGAGTGCCGAGGATCAACTGAACGTGAGAGCAGAAATGTACTCGAAGCGTTATTCTACGTCACATCCGACGCATTATGCCAATTATTTTACGTCACAGCTGGCTAAATTGCAGTTTCTGATTCCTCCATTGCCTGAAGAAGAGCTTTTGCAAGCTATAGCGAGACAGTTACCGATTGAGGTACAGCGATCACTCATAGCGTCGGTAGCAAACACACTTGAGCACTATGACGACATTTTACGGCGATTGGACTATACAAGCGCTCAAGTTACGCCTAGAAATACAATAAACGACAATAGAAACACGCAAGAGGTGAATGCGGTAGTCGTTGATAACGCAGCTCAAACGGACAGAAGAGATTCCTGGGAAAACAGAAGGAACGAAGGAAATCGAGGAAACATCCGTAACGTTCGTGGAAATGATCGGTATAGAGGACCATATGAGAGGCCATACGATCAGGAAGCAAGAGATAGCCGATACAGAAATTATAACCAGAATTCCAGATATCAAGATAGGAATCGATACAACAATAGATATCGTGGTAGAAATAACTGGAGCCAAGGTCAACAGTATAATCGGAACGACAGGCAGGATGGCCGAAGAAACGATCCTAATGAAGGACGAGATAATCGTGAATACGAGAGATCGAGGCAAGAAAATAGACAGCCTAGTACACCACTCGAGGAGACAGTCAGAGATGTCAATCGAGCAAGCACGAGTAATGAAGGAGGAAACAGACGTCAAAGTAATACAGAATCAAGATGCTAATCATTGGAAGTCAATCATCATTGTTGAGAGTCAGAAAGTACCATCATGCTGATTAAGAGAATTGTAGAGCTATCGTGTACATGTGTTATATATAGAATGCCTGAGAGTGTATTTGTTTCTCAATCCTGATAAAAAAAGGAGATGTACGGGAGAGATGTACCCGATACCTAGTTGAAGCTATCGGCTACGCCAGCAGACAATGAGCCGTAGTTGAGGTTTTGAGAAGAGTTAAGAAAAGATAGCGCTCAGATCGAGTCAAGAGGAATGTCAAGATGACGTAGTAGGTCTAGGATCAAGAAGGCGCTGACCGCAGTTAAGCAGATGGAATTATGGATGGATTTATGAAGCTTTATTAAGATCTATATGGAACATGGTATTTAAACATCTTAGAAGAGGAGATATAACATGCATTATATGTGGTAATAATTTGAAGAAAGTCAGATAACCCTTAAGTTATTTTATAACTTAATAGCCGAGATGATGGGGGTTCGAGATTATATCTGTGACGCAAGACCACTGTGGTGGGGAGGACGCAACGTGACTGCACCAAGCAGGTAAGGGTCGAGACAGTGCAGGAACTGTCAGTCTAGCTCTGTGAGCCAAGCAAGAAAAGTCAAGCTGAGTAACACACGCCAGGCGCATGGTATAGATCGTGCAGCGAACAGAAACTGTCACGGAAAGTGCAGGCGACAGTTTCAGCTTCACCGAGCCGCGAACAGAAACTGTCACGGAAAGTGCAGGGGACAGTTTCGGCTTCTCCGAGCGGCGAGCGACAAGTAGGTCAGTGGGCCGGGCGATCAGCCGCAGCAAACAAGCATATGAGGCCGGGATATTTTAAAACAGCATTGCGAGTAGTTGGAGAACTTTATTCCAAGCTGCATTTCAACGTAGAACGACATGGCGAGGCTAGCTTTATGCGGAGATTATTATGGCATAGCAGTAGGGCCGTGCGGGTTAATTCCCATTATTATACGCAAGCATTATAACAGAAGCTGAACTTCATCACTACGTTGAGTTGGAACGTTTATTCAGCACTTGAATTATAAAGACAAATAGTTACGTGATACTGCAACTTTGAACTTCGAAAGAACATAGTTTTTCTCAATAACATTACGACTATGCATTTCATAGCGCATTCCAAGTAACATTAACAAATTTTAAGCAAACGGAATGTTGTAAGCATATGCACTTAGGAACATTAGCTCGTGCATTAATGCAAGTCATTCTTAAGAAGTGTTATGAATTACCGAGTATGAACACAGATACAGGGTGTTTCATAAACTTAGACACTCTGATAAAACAATTTTATTTTCTACAAGTAAAACATAACCGCTGTGGAAATTGAACTTTCAACACTCAAGCGAACATTGTATAGAACTGTGGCGTAACGTAGAAGAGGAATAGGGGGTCCGCTGTTTCTATGAACTTTTTCGTGAGGATTTGGACAATATCCGCTATGGATAACCAGACGTTTATCATGTCGGAGTAAACGCAGACAGAGACGCGATGGCACCACGGAGCGATGGATTAGATTCCTGACGAGGAGGAGGTCTACCAGCTGATTCACTTGGGATTCGAAGGCAATCGTCATTGCATGGATGGAATGATATTCACGCCGATCTTTTGAGAAATTCATTACATAGGGAAAATCGACGATCTTTGAAATTTAATAACAGCTGATTATGAGAAGGTACTGTAAGAGTTATAACTACCTGATACGATTATTTTCATGAATACTGGGCACACATGTATATTTTTCTAATAGGAGTGATACGATTGTTTAAATCATGGTTTGACTTTATATGCTTCGAAATTTTGCTGGAATATGGCGTGACCATATGATATGGCAGGCATCATTATACGAAATTCTCACCATTGGTTGGCTTTATTATGCAGATATTTGGTCTTTTAGACATTTTTCCAGCAAGGATAGTTTTCATGAATAGTTTTGTTTTGTGTAACGAGTATTTCGAACTCGTGATCTTCAATTGATTATCTAAAATTACTTCGTCAGTTCATTGCATACTAGCGAGTGTGTATTATTCATCAGTAGGGATTTTTTCCATTGGATTGTTTGGAGATATTAAGATGTTATTCACTTTAGTGAATGAATATCGCTTTTATATGACAACTAGAGACTTGTTGATTCCTATCTGGTACATTCACTCATATAGTCTTCGAGATGGGGTCTTTCGTATTTATACGATTGTATGGTGGTTACTCATCTTACCCATCGCTTAGGGCAGTATCATGATTAGCCGACCGGGCGAGGTCTTTCGTATTTATACGATTGTACGGTGGTTACTCATCTTACTTGCCATTGAGGGACTCATTTTTATCATCCGAGTGTACATGAGATTGTAAGTGAATCAAACAAGGAACTACTAGTCACATATCAGTCGAACTTTTGTTAAATAAAGTAAAGATAAATGTCATCAGGGTTACATTTGTAATTCTTGTTTGCCAATCCAATATTTTGTTGCTATACTCTTTTGAGAGTAATTTCAGTTTAACAGCTGTTATAGCTGATGCTTTAGATGATTTTTATAATTGTGTTTGATACCTTTGAGAAGGATTTAAAGTAATTGAATCTTGTAAGATGAATCATTAATGGTCAGATTTATTTTAAGGCAGATCAGTATTGCAGATTTTGATATGAGAGATTATAGCACATTGGTGTTTTTCTGTGATGTGAATTATGAGAATTGTAAGAGAATTTATGCTATTTGAAAGCAAATCTTGAATTACTAAGATAATATTTTTCCAATTGTTTAAGAAGTTGTCTAGATGTGATCAGATTAATTACAGTTATTGGAGATTGTGTGCGTTGATAATTTGAAGCCAGTTATATATTTTTTGTAGATCATGCAACATGGTTAAGTGAAGTTTGTGATAGGCATTTTTGTGGAAGTTGCCAAGTGATAGTTGCAATGTTGCTAATGCATTTTGAAGCAGACATGAGGTTGTTGAACCCAGTCTAGCGTAATTGTTGAGATTCATGCTGTATGTGCTGAATATTTATGGAGTTTTTGTGGAATAATTGTTGTATTCAAATGTGATATTTGAAGAATTGAGGATATATAATGTAGTTGTGGATAGTCAGATCCAACGTGATGTCGTGAAGGCAATAATATTTTTTGGCATGAAAATTTAATACGAGATATAACGTGGAAGTGATAAAACTGTAAGACAACGTTCTATAAACCATATTAAACAATTTGTTAGGAAATTAAACAAATAAATAAGGTTGATAATACAAGATTTTCTGCGAATAATAATTAATGAAATAATAATCTGAAATTCAAGCATATTAATGATCTGACCTAATGAAATAAAAATCAGAATGACTAGATGAAATAATAAAAATCTAAATAACCGGAAGAGTAAAATTTAAATAAGTTGATAAATTAAATTTTGGAATAAATCAATGAATTAAATAAGTGGATGAATTAAAGATTGGATGAATAAACTGATTTAAATAAATTAATAGATGATTGGATAGATGATGAATAATTAAAGAAGGTGATAATTAATTAAAGAAGCTGATGATAAATGAATTTATATGGAATTAAAATAAATTTAATTGCGATATAATTTGAGGAATTGCAACTTGAGTTGAGGAATTAAACAATTTGTATTGATGATTCAAGACGATTTAATCTGAAGAAGATGATAAAATAAGATTGTGTGAATAATTAGAAAGCATAATGAAGTGATGATAATAATTTTCATTTAAATGATTTAATGGTGATGAGTTAATGATTCTGACAAGAATATGTTGAATTTTGAAATGAGAATTAATGTGAGAAATATTTAATTTTGATGATGATGATAATGATGACCAATGAGAAGTGAATTTTCTGTAATTCACAAACAAGTAATTATGAATGACAATGTAAATAGTGTAAATTAATTATTCGATGTTTAGGAGCATTTGACTAACATGTTCAACATTTAAATTATGCCATGCAAGCCATAAAATACGTGATATTTAAAATATGTGATTATAATATGTGTATGTTTAGACAGATTAATAACTTTTTCAAATCCACATTTATGATGTTAAATTAAAGAGAAATTAGGACTCAGGTTTCACAAATGTCAGTGACGAAAGACATAGTGCTACAGTGATCCTGAGAACCCAAGAGAACTTTAGAGATTTTTCTGTTTTATGTGGATGAAATATTTTTGATTAGAAAAGAGATGGTTCGATTTTTGGACAATGACAATTTAACGTTGGCATTCGACCATGCTCTCAGGTAGGAGGTATATTTAAAATGTCTGTCTGACTATCAAAGTGAAATAAATTTGTTTTTATCTTAGTTGTGATCTGATGATGGTGTGATTTTCCTTTTTCTTTCCTTGTCTTGAGTAAGGCTTAACCAGGAAAGGAGGTGGTTTGCTAGGAATTCAGTTGATGGCGCCCATTTATATTTGCATTATATTTTATTAAACTTAAGCCCGTAACGACCCTAGAGATACTTTGTCTCGTGTTACCCACTGCTTTTTCGATAACTCAGCTGAATTTCCGACACATTCCTTATTTGACTAGAGGTTCATTTAACTCCGCTCTGTCCTGGAACTCCAGGAATGCGATGTAATAGCAGATGGGTCATCGCATCCCCAGGACGAACGGGTACAGAGAGAGAGGGAGAATTGGCTTTACCCACCTGTGGGGCTTCGATTTTGTTTATTCTAAGAAATCACATCAGATTTAGATTACTGAGAGATTGATCTCAAGTTCATTTAATTGTGTTATAAAATTTATTAAACTTAGTCAGACAATATACTTGTGTGCCCATTCCAGTGTTCATGTTAATCGTATTAGTATTATATCATGTTAGTTATAAGTCACTTTTTCCTATACCCAAGTGAATGCAGGAATTGAGACATTGTGATGTGTTGTTGTCTAACGTCTCTGAATAAAACGTCTATTGAAAATATAATTATGTTGCCGGAAGATTTAGCTACGGTGTTAGGAGAGTTGCAGAGTGGTATGTCTGGTATTGCAGAAACTATTTCTAAAATGGAAACGGAAGTTAAAGAACAGATAAATAGTTCAGAAGCTAGGTTAGAAGCTAGATGTAAAGAAAATGTGCAGGCATTACAGACTAGTAATGAAGATAATTTAAAGTCATTAGAGACTAGATTACAGACTAGTAATGAAGAAAATTTAAAATTATTACAGTCAAATAGTAAAGATGAGTTGATGTCATTAGAGACCAGATTACAGTCAAATAGTGAAGACAATTTAAAGTCATTAGAAACCAGATTACAGTCAAATAGCAAAGATGAGTTGATGTCATTAGAGACTAGATTACAGTCAAATAGTGAAGCTAACTTGAAGGATAGTTTTAAAACATTGGAAGAGAAATTACAGTCTCGTAGTGAAGAAACTAACACAGAGTTAGAAAACAAGTTAACTAGATTAGAGAATAGTTTAACTTTATAGAATAATGAAATGCTCAAGACTTTACAATTAGATATAATTGCAGTAAATATGAAGGGAGAGGAAAATGTTCAAATATTAAGAAAGAATATTATTGAATTAGAAAGTAGAGGAGAAGAAAACATTCTTACTTTAAGAACAGACGTTATGTCTATACAGAAAGACATTAAATCGGATGCATCGAAGCTGAGATTCGACATCGATGGTTTAGTGGCAGATGTAGGCAAAATTCAAGAGTGGTCTACCGAAGTATCTTTCGAGACTAAAATCAAAGGTCTAGAAATGAATCTAGGTAATGAGATTAAGGATTTAAAGTCAGTAATTGGGACCATTAAAGAGGATGTCTTAGGAGAGGTTAATTCTAATTTAAAATCATTTGAGAATCAATTGCAAAAGATATTAGGAAGATGGATGATGATATAGAGCAAAAGGTTAATGAAAACTTAGATTTATTCAAAAATAGAGTCGGTGCAATCGTGAAAGAACGGTATAGTGAGGTCGATGCCGAAGCAAAAGAAAAACGTGCAGGATTAGACGAGAAATTAATCGCAGGTATGGCGAACTTAGAAGCGAGATTTACGGAGAACAAGGAAGCGATGAAGATAGATTCAACTCTATTTAGGACAGATGTTGATCTGTTAAAGGAACAATTCGCGTCAGTAAAGAATACATGCGACGACAAGATTGACAAGTTGAAAAACGATTTAGACGAGAGTAATAAAACGCAGAATGTTACATCGCTAGATGAGTTGAAGACTCGGGTCAAGACCGTAGAGAAATTGGCAGAAGATAGGATAACTAAACTAGAATCTATGATTAAGAGTATCGCAAGTCAGAATACTACATCAGGGGAAATATCGATGAATCAGACAGCGATAGACCGCAGTATGGGTAATCAAGAAGTTAGCATGGGAGAAGACCGTCAAACGCAACCGAATGTGACATTCGAAAGGGCAAGTTCAACCCCTCAGGATAATCCGAGTTTGAATAGGAGTACGTTGGGTACAAGTGAACGATACTCAGGTCCAGTTACCATTATCAGAAATCTGGATGACAAGCCGAGGAAGTTTTCTGGAAATACAGGGGTCACACCAGTCGAATTTCTGCGAGATATTCGAGACTACATGGCGGAGCATAGAGTAGCCAAGGAAAGAGAGCTAAGGATAGTCGAACGCGCCTTAGACGGGTCTGCGCTTACTTGGTTTAGAGCATTCAGAAGCAATTTTGCGAATATGGAGCAATTTGCAATAGCATTCCTAAGGAGATTTTGGAGTGCCGAGGATCAACTGAACGTGAGAGCAGAAATGTACTCGAAGCGTTATTCTACGTCACATCCGACGCATTATGCCAATTATTTTACGTCACAGCTGGCTAAATTGCAGTTTCTGATTCCTCCATTGCCTGAAGAAGAGCTTTTGCAAGCTATAGCGAGACAGTTACCGATTGAGGTACAGCGATCACTCATAGCGTCGGTAGCAAACACACTTGAGCACTATGACGACATTTTACGGCGATTGGACTATACAAGCGCTCAAGTTACGCCTAGAAATACAATAAACGACAATAGAAACACGCAAGAGGTGAATGCGGTAGTCGTTGATAACGCAGCTCAAACGGACCGAAGAGATTCCTGGGAAAACAGAAGGAACGAAGGAAATCGAGGAAACATCCGTAACGTTCGTGGAAATGATCGGTATAGAGGACCATATGAGAGGCCATACGATCAGGAAGCAAGAGATAGCCGATACAGAAATTATAACCAGAATTCCAGATATCAAGATAGGAATCGATACAACAATAGATATCGTGGTAGAAATAACTGGAGCCAAGGTCAACAGTATAATCGAAACGACAGGCAGGATGGCCGAAGAAACGATCCTAATGAAGGACGAGATAATCGTGAATACGAGAGATCGAGGCAAGAAAATAGACAGCCTAGTACACCACTCGAGGAGACAGTCAGAGATGTCAATCGAGCAAGCACGAGTAATGAAGGAGGAAACAGACGTCAAAGTAATACAGAATCAAGATGCTAATCATTGGAAGTCAATCATCATTGTTGAGAGTCAGAAAGTACCATCATGCTGATTAAGAGAATTGTAGAGCTATCGTGTACATGTGTTATATATAGAATGCCTGAGAGTGTATTTTTTTTCTCAATCCTGATAAAAAAAGGAGATGTACGGGAGAGATGTACCCGATACCTAGTTGAAGCTATCGGCTACGCCAGCAGACAATGAGCCGTAGTTGAGGTTTTGAGAAGAGTTAAGAAAAGATAGCGCTCAGATCGAGTCAAGAGGAATGTCAAGATGACGTAGTAGGTCTAGGATCAAGAAGGCGCTGACCGCAGTTAAGCAGATGGAATTATGGATGGATTTATGAAGCTTTATTCAGATCTATATGGAACATGGTATTTAAACATCTTAGAAGAGGAGATATAACATGCATTATATGTGGTAATAATTTGAAGAAAGTCAGATAACCCTTAAGTTATTTTATAACTTAATAGCCGAGATGATGGGGGTTCGAGATTATATCTGTGACGCAAGACCACGGTGGTGGGGAGGACGCCACGTGACCGCACCAAGCAGGTAAGGGTCGAGACAGTGCAGGAACTGTCAGTCTAGCTCTGTGAGCCAAGCAAGAAAAGTCAAGCTGAGTAACACACGCCAGGCGCATGGTATAGATCGTGCAGCGAACAGAAACTGTCACGGAAAGTGCAGGCGACAGTTTCAGCTTCACCGAGCAGCGAACAGAAACTGTCACGGAAAGTGCAGGGGACAGTTTCGGCTTCTCCGAGCGGCGAGCGACAAGTAGGTCAGTGGGCCGGGCGATCAGCCGCAGCAAACAAGCATATGAGGCCGGGATATTTTAAAACAGCATTGCGAGTAGTTGGAGATCTTTATTCCAAGCTGCATTTCAACGTAGAACGACATGGTGAGGCTAGCTTTATGCGGAGATTATTATGGCATAGCAGTAGGGCCGTGCGGGTTAATTCCCATTATTATACGCAAGCATTATAACAGAAGCTGAACTTCATCACTACGTTGAGTTGGAACGTTTATTCAGCACTTGAATTATAAAGACAAATAGTTACGTGATACTGCAACTTAGAACTTCGAAAGAACATAGTTTTTCTCAATAACATTACGACTATGCATTTCATAGCGCATTCCAAGTAACATTAACAAATTTTAAGCAAACGGAATGTTGTAAGCATATGCACTTAGGAACATTAGCTCGTGCATTAATGCAAGTCATTCTTAAGAAGTGTTATGAATTACCGAGTATGAACACAGATACAGGGTGTTTCATAAACTTAGACACTCTGATAAAACAATTTTATTTTATACAAGTAAAACTTAACCGCTGTGGAAATTGAACTTTCAACACTCAAGCGAACATTGTATAGAACTCTGGCGTAACGTAGAAGAGGAATAGGGGGTCCGCTGTTTCTATGAACTTTTCGTGAGGATTTGGACAATATCCGCTATGGATAACCAGAAGTTTATCATGTCGGAGTAAACGCAGACAGAGACGCGATGGCACCACGGAGCGATGGATTCGATTCCTGACGAGGAGGAGGTCTACCAGCTGATTCACTTGGGATTCGAAGGCAATCGTCATTGCATGGATGGAATGATATTCACGCCGATCTTTCGAGAAATTCATTACATAGGGAAAATCGACGATCTTTGAAATTTAATAACAGCTGATTATGAGAAGGTACTGTAAGAGTTATAACTACCTGATACGATTATTTTCATGAATACTGGGCACACATGTATATTTTTCTAATAGGAGTGATACGATTGTTTAAAACATGGTTTGACTTTATATGCTTCGAAATTTTGCTAGAATTGGCGTGACCATATGATATGGCAGGCATCATTATACGAAATTCTCACCATTGGTTGGCTTTATTAAGCAGATATTTGGTCTTTTAGACATTTTTCCAGCAAGGATAGTTTTCATGAATAGTTTTTTTTGTGTAACGAGTATTTCGAACTCGTGATCTGCAATTGATTATCTAAAATTACTTCGTCAGTTCATTGCATACTAGCGAGTGTGTATTATTCATCAGTAGGGATTTTTTCCATTGGATTGTTTGGAGATATTAAGATGTTATTCACTTTAGTGAATGAATATCGCTTTTATATGACAACTAGAGACTTGTTGATTCCTATCTGGTACATTCACTCATATAGTCTTCGAGATGGGGTCTTTCGTATTTATACGATTGTATGGTGGTTACTCATCTTACCCATCGCTTAAGGCACTATCATGATTAGTCGACGGGGCGAGGTCTTTCGTATTTATACGATTGTACGGTGGTTACTCATCTTACTTGCCATTGAGGGACTCATTTTTATCATCCGAGTGTACATGAGATTGTAAGTGAATCAAACAAGGAACTACTAGTCACATATCAGTCGAACTTTTGTTAAATAAAGTAAAGATAAATGTCATCAGGGTTACATTTGTAATTCTTGTTTGCCAATCCAATATTTTGTTGCTATACTCTTTTGAGAGTAATTTCAGTTTAACAGCTGTTACAGCTGATGCTTTAGATGATTTTTATAATTGTGTTTGATACCTTTGAGAAGGATTTAAAGTAATTGAATCTTGTAAGATGAATCATTAATGGTCAGATTTATTTTAAGGCAGATCAGTATTGCAGATTTTGATATGAGAGATTATAGCACATTGGTGTTTTTCTGTGATGTGAATTATGAGAATTGTAAGAGAATTTATGCTATTTGAAAGCAAATCTTGAATTACTAAGGTAATATTTTTCCAATTGTTTAAGAAGTTGTCTAGATGTGATCAGATTAATTACAGTTATTGGAGATTGTGTGCGTTGATAATTTGAAGCCAGTTATATATTTTTTGTAGATCATGCAACATGGTTAAGTGAAGTTTGTGATAGGCATTTTTGTGGAAGTTGCCAAGTGATAGTTGCAATGTTGCTAATGCATTTTGAAGCAGACATGAGGTTGTTGAACCCAGTCTAGCGTAATTGTTGAGATTCATGCTGTATGTGCTGAATATTTATGGAGTTTTTGTGGAATAATTGTTGTATTCAAATGTGATATTTGAAGAATTGAGGATATATAATGTAGTTGTGGATAGTCAGATCCAACGTGATGTCGTGAAGGCAATGATATTTTTTGGCATGAAAATTTAATACGAGATATAACGTGGAAGTGATAAAACTGTAAGACAACGTTCTATAAACCATATTAAACAATTTGTTAGGAAATTAAACAAATAAATAAGGTTGATAATACAAGATTTTCTGCGAATAATAATTAATGAAATAATAATCTGAAATTCAAGCATATTAATGATCTGACCTAATGAAATAAAAATCAGAATGACTAGATGAAATAATAAAAATCTAAATAACCGGAAGAGTAAAATTTAAATAAGTTGATAAATTAAATTTTGGAATAAATCAATGAATTAAATAAGTGGATGAATTAAAGATTGGATGAATAAACTGATTTAAATAAATTAATAGATGATTGGATAGATGATGAATAATTAAAGAAGGTGATAATTAATTAAAGAAGCTGATGATTAATGAATTTATATGGAATTAGAATAAATTTAATTGAGATATAATTTGAGGAATTGCAACTTGAGTTGAGGAATTAAACAATTTGTTTTGATGATTCAAGACGATTTAATCTGAAGAAGATGATAAAATAAGATTGTGTGAATAATTAGAAAGCATAATGAAGTGATGATAATAATTTTCATTTAAATGATTTAATGGTGATGAGTTAATGATTCTGACAAGAATATGTTGAATTTTGAAATGAGAATTAATGTGAGAAATATTTAATTTTGATGATGATGATAATGATGACCAATGAGAAGTGAATTTTCTGTAATTCACAAACAAGTAAATATGAATGACAATGTAAATAGTGTAAATTAATTATTCGATGTTTAGGAGCATTTGACTAACATGTTCAACATTTAAATTATGCCATGCAAGCCATAAAATACGTGATATTTATAATATGTGTATGTTTAGACAGATTAATAACTTTTTCAAATCCACATTTATGATGTTAAATTAAAGAGAAATTAGGTCTCAGGTTTCACAAATGTCAGTGACGAAAGACATAGTGCTACAGTGATCCTGAGAACCCAAGAGAACTTGAGAGATTTTTCTGTTTTATGTGGATGAAATATTTTTGATTAGAAAAGAGATGGTTCGATTTTTGGACAATGACAATTTAACGTTGGCATTCGACCATGCTCTCAGGTAGGAGGTATATTTAAAATGTCTGTCTGACTATCAAAGTGAAATAAATTTGTTTTTATCTTAGTTGTGATCTGATGATGGTGTGATTTTCCTTTTTCTTTCCTTGTCTTGAGTAAGGCTTAACCAGGAAAGGAGGTGGTTTGCTAGGAATTCAGTTGATGGCGCCCATTTATATTTGCATTATATTTTATTAAACTTAAGTCCGTAACGACCCTAGAGATACTTTGTCTCGTGTTACCCACTGCTTTTTCGATAACTCAGCTGAATTTCCGACACATTCCTTATTTGACTAGAGGTTCATTTAACTCCGCTCTGTCCTGGAACTCCAGGAATGCGATGTAATAGCAGATGGGTCATCGCATCCCCAGGACGAACGGGTACAGTACAAAGGTAGCACTAGCAAAGGGCACCTCAGTGTCATGTTTTATATCGCCGCCATCTTGACGGAAACGTAATGGCGGCCACCCAAATGTCAAAAGCTTAAATGGAATTACGACCAACCTAATCATTTGCTCTCTACCAAATTTTGCAACAAAATGTCCTTTTGTGGGAAGCATCTTTTGACTGAACTACAAGGTCATCAGCCCAATAGTTAACAGGTGGCGGCCATGTATGTGTGCAAATATATTCCCCCTATCAATTCAAACACTGTGAAACCGAATTGAATGAAATTTAGTACAGAGGTAGCACTAGCAAAGGGCACCTCAGTGTCATTTTTTATATCGCCGCCATCTTGACGGAAACGCAATGCTGGCCACCCAAATGTAAAAAGCTTAAATCAAATTACGACCAACCTAATCATCAGATCTCTACTAAATTTTGCAACGACATGCCGTTCGGTGAGAAGAGTTCGTTCACCAAGCTACATGGTCATCAGTCCAATAGTTTACATATGGCGGCCATGTATGTGTGCAAATCGATTCCCCCTATCAATTCAAACACGGTAAAACCAAATTGAACAAAATTTGGTACAGAGGTAGCACTAGTAAAGGACACCTCAGTGTTATGTTTTATATCGCCACCATCTTGACGGAAACGGAATGGTGGCCACCCAAATGTTAAAAGCTTAAATGAAATTACGACCAACCTAATCATTTGATCTCGAATAAATTTTACAAGAACATACCTTTTTGTGGGAGTCATCATTTGACTGAACTACAAGGTCATCAGCCCAATAGTTTGCAGATAGATGCCATGTATGTGTGGAAATCGATTCCCCTTATCAATTCAAACACGGTGAAACTGAATTGAAAGCAATTTTTTACAGAGGTAGCATTTGCAAAGGGCATGTTTAATATCCGTATAGCACGTTGTATTTCAACAAGCTACTACAACCAACATTCAATTATTCTCCTTGAAAAGGACAAAGAGTTATAACAATACCCATGCATTTAGGAGAAAGTAGGCTTGTTATTATTATTTTATGGTGTGGCCAATGATCTAATTGCTCTGATTATATGTCAGCTTCCTAATCAGTTGCATGTTAGTTATCTGGCTGTCACCTCCGAGGTACGGGTTCAATTCTCGACGAAATTTAATGTAATTCTGGTTTGAGGGCTGGAACGTGGTACACTCAGCTTGGTGAGACAAAACTGACAAGCGATGGGTTCGAATCTAAAGTGATTAAAATATATACGAAGGCGAGTCAATATTAAGTTGCACTCCCCGGTTATGGCCCATTATTAAACCACATACACATAGGCAACACCGCTATGGCAACATACAATGTAAGTTCACATTTCCACATAGTCTCCAAGAGACTGTAAACTGTAAAAATTTCTCGGAATGGGCAACCAAATTTTCGATTCTGGATTTGTAGAAATCACCTCCAGAACTATGAAACCACCTGGATACATCTGATTTCCCCTACTCGTCGTTTGGGAATCGTCGTCCACCGTGTTCCCTTTTCATCTTAACGAACACACGATAATCGCATGGCACTAAGTCTCGGCTGTATGGAGGATGCTGCCGTACCCCCTACTAGGATCGCTGTAGCAGTTCTGACGTTTGGTGGGCCGTGTGAGGTGTTGGGTTATCGTGCAACAAAACCACACCGACACTCAATTATCCCCACCGCTTTCCTTTAATTGTCTACGAGGCGTTCAATTTAAATCAAGAGTTGAGATTCAGAGAGCTCTAGATCGGTCAGTGAGAGATTTCCAGAAATGTTGCTTCAGATGGAGTGCGTCGTTCTCCAAGGATTTGGGAACATATTGCATATACGGCAGGAGACTGTAAATAAAGTTAGTAGTGTCAAAAGTAACCAAATAATATTCTTTCGGTTGATATAGAAGTGTTGCCTTTACGTATCGAATGCCCCAGTTTATTTTATTCACATTGAATTTCTTTCAGGTTATTTTTGTATGTCCCCGTAATTGGGGTTGCATTGTGTTGACTGACTGGAAAGTTATAATATTTATTATTTCCGAAATGGATACACTTTGAAAGGAATGCACCATATCTTTTAAGTACACTGTGCTTACGAACACTATTTTGAGAACGCACTATATTCAACATGATAAAAGAATGTAATATTATAATTGGAGTCAGTAATTAATGGCTATACTAATTACGGTTTGTAAATACAGTGAACATTTTAACCCATTCATTAGTTTCGCTAATAGAAAATTACCACACAAGTGCACGATACTCCCACACAATTACACAACGACCACCCTAGAGCGTACAGAGGCTTGAAATTCAAGTATTATTATTAGCCTACTTTCGATTTTTGCAAAAAATGAAAGTAGACTTATGAGATCAACACAGGGCGAAAAAAGTGTGTCTGTCTGTGTGTGTGTATGTGTGTGTGTGAGTCTGTGTGTGTGTGTCTGTGTGTGTGTGTGTGTGTGAGTGTGTGTACTCTGAATGTCTGTCCCCCCCTATCAATTCGAACACGGTGAATGCGAATTGAACGAAATTTGGTACAAAGGTAGCACTAGCAAAGGACACCTCAGTGTCATATTTTATATCGCCGCCATCTTGACGGAAACGTAATGGCGGCCACACAAATGTTCAAAGCTTAAATCAAATTACGACTAGCCTAATCATCCGATCTCTACCAAATTTTGCAACAACATACCTGTATGGGGGGAGCATCCTTTGACCAAACCAATAGGCCATAAGCGTAATAGTTTGCGGATGGCGGCCATCTTTGTGTGAAAATCGATTCCCCCTATTAATTCGAACACGGTGCAACCGAATGGAACGAAATTTGGTACAGAGGTAGTACTAACAAAAGGCACCTCAGTGTCATGTTTTATATCGCCGCCATCTTGACGGAAACGTAATGGCGGCCACATAAATGTTCAAAGCTTAAATGAAATTACGATTAACCTAATCATCCGATCTCTACCAAATTTTGCAACAACATACCTTTATAGAGGAAGCATCCTTTGACCAAATGACTAGGTCATTAGCCTAATAGTTTGCGGATGGCGGCCATCTTTGTGTGAAAAACAATTCCCCCTATTAATTCTAACACGGTGAAACCGAATGGAACGAAATTTGGTACAGAGGTAGCACTAGCAAAGGGCATCTCAGTGTCATGTTTCATATCACCGCCATATTGACAGAAACGTAATGGCGGCCACACAAATGTTCAAAGTTTAAGTTAAATTACGACTAACATAACCATCCAATCTCGACCAAACTTTGCAACAACATTCCTTTATGGAGGGAGCATGCTTTGACCAATCTAATAGGTTATTAGCCTAATAGTTTGCGGCTGGCTGCCATCTTTATGTCAAAATTGATTCCCCCTATTAATTCGAACACGGTGGAACCGAATGGAACGAAATTTGGTACAGAGGTAGCACTAGCAAAGGGCATCTCAGTGTCATGATTTATATCGCCGCCATATTGACAGAAACGTAATGGCGGCCACACAAATGTTTAAAGCTTAAATCAAATTACGACTAACATAACCATCCGATCTCTACCAAGCTTTGCAACAATATACCTTTATGGAGGGAACATCCTTTGACCAATCTAATAGGCCATTAGACTAATAGTTTGCGGATGGCGGCCATCTTTATGTCAAAATTGATTCCCCCTATTAATTCGAACACGGTGGAACCGAATGAACGAAATTTAGTACAGAGGTAGCACTAGCAAAGGGCACCTCTGTGTCATGTTTTATATCGCCGCCATCTTGACGGAAACGTAATGGCGGCCACACAAATGTTCAAAGCTTAAATCAAATTACGATTAGCCTAATCATCCGATCTCTAGCAAATTTAGCAACAACATACCTTTAAGAAGGGAGCATCCTTTGACCAAACTAATAGGTCATCAGCCTGATATTTTGCGGATGGCGGCCATCTTTGTGTGAAAATCGATTCCCCTTATCAATTCGATCACGGTGAAACCGAATGGAACGACATTTGGTACAGAGGTAGCACTAGCAAAGGGCACCTCAGTGTCATGTTTTATATCACCGCTATCTTGACGGAAACGTAATCGTGGCCACCCAAATGTTAAAAGCTAAAATGTAATTACGACCAACCTAATAATCTAGTCTCTACCAAATTTTGCAACACCATATCTTTATGTGGGAAACATATTCAGACCAAACTGCAAGAACATCAGCCCAATAGTTTGCAGATGGTGGCCAAGTATGTGTGCAAATCGATTCCCCCTATCAATTCAAACACGGTGAAACCGAATTGAACGAAATTTGGTACAGAGGTAGCACTAGCAAAGGGCACCTCATATTCATGTTTAATATCCCTATAGCACGTTGTATTTCAACAAGCTACTACAACCAACATTCGATCATACTCCTTGAAAAGGACAAAGAGTTATAACAATACCCATGCATTTAGGAGAAAGTAGGCTATATGTTCTTTACTGAACATCTTGTTTTTATTACTTTCATTAGTATAGAATTTTACCAAATTTACAATATTTAATGACTTGGAAATGACATTACTGTAATCTTACCTTCTCGTCTCTAATTTTGGAGTTACAGGTAAAGATAGCACTTGTCCGTGGTAAGTGATTTTTGAAAGGCGGCAAAGATTTAAGACACGCATGTCATACGATGTTGGCATGTCAAAGAACCCATTTGAATTCCGTAGGCCGTGTTCATAATGGCGAAATTAATCTCGGGATTTTCCGCCAACGCAAAGTTGCTCATTTCTCTACTAGAAAGCGTTATAGTGTTCAAGGAGCTTAGGTATCTAACCTCCTTGACGTTCAAGGAACAACGAAATTTGACATGCAAGCTACCCTCTGGGTGCCAAATAACAAAGCTTGCACCCGGCATCCGAGGCCATACGATATTATTATTATTATTATATAGTGTTGCCTTGTTAACAATTAATATTGTAGCTTTCAGTCGGTTGGGCTTATTGCTTAATTAAGTGTATCACAGCAATAGTACACCATCATAAATTAGTTTGGGGGAGAAGACTGTTTTTAGTCTATTTTCATTTATGTAAATATAGGCTTACTAGCTGAAGTACCCGCGCTTCGCTACTGGTCATAAATAAATTGAAAGGTGAAGGTGACATATAAAACAGGGGATATGCGAGGTGCTGCGCGGAGGGAGAGTTAGGATGGAACATTTTGTCCAGCTACACTGCTCGGCATTGACCTTGTTTTATAGCACAAAATTAGGTTTTACTCGCTAATAATAATAATAATAATTATTATTATTATAATTATTATTATTATATCGTATGGCCTCGGGTGCCGGGTGCAAGCTTTGTAATTTGACACCCAGAGGGTAGCTTGCATGTCAAATATCGTTGTTCCTTGAATCACTAAGCTCCCTTTGTGAGCAGTCCAGGTCGTTTTTTTTAATGGACTTGCGTAGGCTACGGAGTGCCGCACAATTCACGTCACTGTTAATGGTTCGTCCGTGGTTTCCAATCGGCGAACTAAAGAACACCGCACAGGATTGGCTCCTGTCACAACCACAAGACTTCTGGGAACAGGGAATCCTGCGGCTAGTGAAGCAATGGGGCACCTGTGTACAGGCCTGTGGTGATTACTTTTGAAAAACGAATAAATTGTACCCACAGCATCGTTTCGTACCTTTTCATTTGATCACCCCTCGTAAATGGAGAGGTAATGTGCTCAAATTACAACCAGGCCTAAAAATATTGGAGAGCATTTGCTCTAGCATAGTATTTGACCGCTTTATGGTTTCCAAGGAAGTTTTGCAGAGCAAGAACAAAAAGTCAACCATGCACAAGGCTCAAATATTTTCATAGAATGAAAGAAATAAGGATCCTTCTCTAATCTTCAGATCATTAAAAATCCTCGTTTTCAATCTGTGGTAATTACTTGATAACTAATTAATTTCTCTTTGAACATTTCTTAATATTTGAAATGTTTTCTTCTTAATTGATGAAACATGTTTTCGCCCTTTATTGGGCCATTCGTCAGCTTTGTTACTTAGCCTAACACTACAGCCATCCTGGAAGTAGTTTTCCGTGGTTTACCGCTTCTATTGCAGGCATACCGATATGACTCCTAACGTAAGACCACGGCCACAATTACAACATGGGGGCCGATAACCTAGATGTTAGGCCCCTTAAAACTACAATTATCATCATCATCATCAACAATTACAACATAACTTTGAAATGGACGTCTTTATAATTTCAATTAGGAAATATTTCTCAGGTATTCATATCCAAAAGGCAAATATACAGAAGAGTTGTTCGAAATAAATTTAGTATCTTCATTTCCAAGTAATCTCTAACGAACTGTATCGTGAATTGGTCCTGTTTAAAGTCCATGGGAATTGTTCCTAGCGAAGTCATATATTAAATCTGAAGTTGTTGATTTGTTACTTTATTCATCTTTATTGCTCTGTTCCATGAAGTGTTAAATTTATTTGAGTCTTGTTGGGAACTCTTTAAGTATAGGTTGTCTTCTATATATATTATTCTTAAATTAACTGACGAAACAATTTGAATTCGTCTTTCAATGTTAAATTGTCAAACCTGGCCGAAGTCGTCGGATTTTTAAGAGCGTTAAAATCCCTCAGTATGCCTTCCTTCGGAGGGTAAGTAAAGCCAGCGGTCCCATGTCATAGATTTATGGCATGTTATTGAACCTTCCACTAATTACACTTGTGTGAATCTAAATTATATATAGGTTCATTCGACAAACGCTCTTAGGTTCCGACGTTCGTCGCCAGGAGCCGACTGCGGTCGCATCTGGTAATCAAGTTCTGAACTAGTAGTCGTTGACAGTGGCGTTTGGCGGCAAGAGTAAAAACTACTTGAAAAAATTCAATGTCTGCAGTCCTTACTTGAATTGAAAACAGATAACACACACTAATACAGTCATCACAATTAACAACGGTTATCAGACAGATTCTACACACACCCAAAGTACACGGGGCTACATGACCACGTTGTCGCAGCCCCTAAACTGAGGAACCTACCAACCAACCAATGTAAAATTGAATTGATTATGTCACTTGTTCTCAATGTAAATCGTGTGAGTTAGCCGTCGTCGTTACGGCATGACTGCTGGCAGTCGCTCACATCTGGGAGGCGAGGAGGTTCGAACCCCCCGCCGGCAACCTTGAAGATGGTCTTCTGTGGTTTCCCATCTCCCTTCCAGGCAAATATCCCTTGGTCCCTAACTATAGGACACAGCCACTACCTTCCAACTCCTCGTCCTCACATTCAAACTTTCCTCCCCAGACAACACTCCACACGCGACGGTACTTGTAGCTCACCCATTGGGTCTCCGCCTCGAAGCAGCTACAAAAAAAACTGGTGAACCTAACATGTCCTCGGACACTCCCGGCACTAAAAGCCATACGCTTAAAAATGTAAATCTTGATTGCATTTAATATGCAAGGAGCGGTACTTGATATAGGGATTGTTCTTGAAATTAGTGCAATTTTTTCGTGAGGTGGTAGGAAACATCCATACGAGTATTATAAGACATGCACTTTGGTTCTGAAATATAAGTGTAAACACATTACAAATTTCATAGGTCAGCAGTGCAATTGTTTGAATGATAATCTGTCCTATTGCAGTATGTTTACAGTCTGATTCACTTCTGATTCCCTTTCCATCAACATGGTTCATAGTGAACAATTGAATGGGAAGGGAGCATAAAACTCCTGCATTTGTCTGCACAGAAGAACATACTTCTCTCTGTTAGATCGTTACCTTATTTCCCCTCACATGACAGGCACGTGTACTCTGGAAGTCTGGAAAGACGTTCCTCTCAAATTACAGTGTAGGATGTGGTTCACGCACGATGCTGCCTCTCCCCACTACACGCATGCCGTCTGACCTTTCCTCGGTAGAATATTTCCAGTTAGGTGGATTGGCTGAGTTGAATTCGTTTCATGACCACTGGAGAAAAGTTCTGCCCTAAAACTTCCCCATACGGGAGAACGCATCAGGCGAGAGCCTGGACAAAATAACTACAATTGGTCAAGAAAATTAGACTGAAGCGGTGCAGGATAGTGGGCATGAAATACATCACTAGAAAACCAATGTAGGTAACCACACATTAACAATGTTTATTTCTATTAATAAATTTATAACCAATAAACAAATTGCACTTAAGTGCTTATCACAGAAATGAATAATTATAAATGGAACAAAGTGTGAGGGCCTGATGACAGAAACCCAGACTAGGGAAATGCCAATGAAACAAGCTTGCTTAATTCGAGAGAAGTTGAGCTCAACATAAAAAATGCACCTTATAAAAAAAGAACCATAACACTGACTAAGAGTGTAAGATAACTAGTATGATTTAAATTATTCATAAAATTGAACTTATCTTCTCAAAGGGTTGAAGAGCCAGCTCCTTAAAAGTTCCAGCTAGCATAAGCGTTGATTAAGAAGTCCTCACAGTTTCTTCTGAAG
Organism: Meconema thalassinum; assembly: GCA_946902985.2. NCBI lineage: Eukaryota > Metazoa > Arthropoda > Insecta > Orthoptera > Tettigoniidae > Meconema > Meconema thalassinum. The sequence goes on along the minus strand of OX336388.2, from coordinate 577,050,508 downwards.
GAGGCGTACATGGCCTAGAGATAAGTACACAATTGATAAAAAGGTCAGCTTTCTCTTCTTCTCTTGCGAAGGAATGACACTTATAGCGTCCAAGCGGTGATCCAGTAGCATTTTGGAAATTCGTTGGCGGCCGAAAGAACTGCAGCTACTTCGAAATACGAATCAAAGTACCCCATCTAAGGTACGGCTTGAAGAGTACGACGGTTGGCAATTATTCTTGCCATCTTGAGCAATACGTCAGGGTGCAGATCTCGTGACGTAACTGCTAGGTAGCGTAGAGACTAGCGATGATGTCATGAGATGCAGTAGGGGTGACCAGCAGGTTGAAGTGATCAGAAGTGATGATTGACCAGAAGTGGCGAAGAACGCCAGCAAGTGGCGTCTTAAATAGTGATCATGGAACAATCTCGAAGCTGGAGATTGCCCGACCAGACAAGGACCTGCCATTGGTCGAACGAAAGTCAGGGTGACGTCAGTCGACCCTGCTCAGCAGACAGCAGATCAACCAGTAGATGCCCTGTATGTCGGGAGTGAGGACGCTTGAGGTAGCGAGCGACTGGAACACTCAAGATGAGAACTATAATATGTATGAATAGGTTATTGATAACAAGTTTATGCATATGGTTTAAGCAATTAATACATTTACAAAGAAATAATTACCATTCGGGGATCTCGGTAACAAGAAACAAAATTTGACCGACAAATGGGCCAAGCTAAACATTGAAAGTATCACGAAAGTGATCATGCTCGGAGAACTCCGAATGAAAACAAACAAAAGAATCAGTCAAAGCAAAACATGGATAACATACGAGGAGAAACTAAGACTCGAAAGGCAAAACAGAGATAGCAGAGATGGGTCTAGTATAAAGACCTTTACTAGTTAAAACGTCAATAACTCTGACGCGTTTATCACGGCCAAAGTGGCAGTGAATAACTCTGCCTAGGTTCCACACGAGAGGCGGAGATGGGTCTCGAAGAAGAACCATGTCCCCCACTCGTACATCTGGTTGAGGAAGCCGCCATTTCTCACGCCTATTTAGCAAGCTGAGATATTCTAATTTCCATCGGCGCCAAAAATAACAGCGCAAAGATTCTACTTTTCTCCAAAAGATAGGTAGGTTAGGATCACAGCGTCGAACCAGCAAAGGCGGAGTAGCAGCAAGCGAACAGCCAATCAGGAATTGACTGGGTGTTAAAGGTAAAAGATCCTTAGGATCGTTTGAAAGAGGAGTCAGAGGTCTGGAATTTACAATACCTTCGACTTGAATAATTAAAGAGTTGAATTCCTCATAAGAAAGTATGGTAGGACCAAGAGTTTTCTTAAGCTGTCTTTTAGTAAGTTTGATGCAGGGCTCCCATCGGCCCCCATGATGGGGAGCATAAGGAGGGGTGAAATGCCATTTGAAACCTTTAGAATAGGAAAAGTTGGAAATTTTTTCTTTAGCAGAAGGGGAGCTTAACACTTTTTTCCAGAGATCAGAAGCGCTTACAAAAATTTTTGCATTATCTGAAAAGACTTCAGATGGGACACCCCTTCTAGCAGCAAATCTAGAAAAGGCGGCCAAAAAGTAAGATACAGAAGCGTTCGTAACCAACTCAAGGTGGATAGCTCCCGTCACCATACATACAAATAACGAGATGTAAAGTTTACCTAAGATTTTGCGCTTAGATGAAGAGGGATTGGTCTGATATAAGTAAGGACCAGCGTAATCGATCCCAGTAACAGCGAAGGGCTTACTAGGTTCGGAACGAAATGGAGGTAAATTACCCATAATCTGCGTGGCGGGCCGTGGTTTAACCTTAAAGCAAGGTATACACGTTTTGACAACAGAAGAAACCTCATGAACGCCATTGATGATCCAGTAGAGTTCACGAATTAGACAGAGCAAGGTGCGAGTGCCAGCATGAAGGTGTTTATAATGAAACTTTTTTATTATAAGGGTAGTGATAGGATGCTTTGAAGGAAGGATGATGGGATGCTTTTCCCCATCCTCACAACTAGACATAGCTAATCTTCCACCCACACGTATTATGCCGTCCTGGTCTAGAATAGGAGTGAGTGGTGAAAGCCTGCTAGACTTGGGCAAATCTTTACCACTTATAAGAGCTTGCTTTTCAGGAGCAAATACTTCCTGCTGAACAAGTAACAAAATCTTGCAAGTAGCAAATTCTAACTCTACTCTGGTGAGAAAGGGTTGAGGCTTCAATGGTTGATCAATTACTAAATATTTCCATCGGAAGATATAAGACACTACACGAATCAATTTATCAAATGAAGAGTATCTATGAAAAAGGCTAGTAGAAGTAGAAGTAAGATGCGACGTGACAGGGTCATTACGGGCATCAGGTATTTCTTCTGCAAATTGATTAGCTAAGCGAGGCCAGCAAGATGATTCCTGACTTAGCCAAGGAGGACCATTCCAGTACAGGTCTGAGGAAATCAATTTTTTAGGCGTGCAACCACGTGATATTATATCCGCGGGGTTTTCACGGCTAGGGACATGTCTCCATTGTTCAGAATGAGAGACTTCATGAATCTTAGAAACGCGATTTGCCACAAAGGTATTCCAATGAGAAAAAGGCTTGGAAATCCAAGCTAATACAATAGAAGAATCGCTCCAAAAAATGTGCGGGAAAATTTTAACTTTAAACTGACATTTAGTTTAGTAGCGAATTCTGTTGCCATTAAAGCAGAGCATAATTCTAATCTCGGCAATGATACCGTTTTAAGTGGAGCAACTTTTGATTTAGCGCACACTAAATTAGAAAATCCAAGGAAAGTGGCTGAGGAACGTCCTACTATGTATGCACAACAGCCATAAGCCCGTTCTGAACTATCAGAAAATACATGCAGGTCATACTGCTGGTATAAGGGATTAGAAATTAAAAGGCGGGGTATAGAAACCTTGGAGAGATCCAGCAAACTGCTGCGATACTCTAACCATTCTTCTACAAGAGGAAGGGGGAGATTTTCATCCCAGTCTGATTTTAATGACCAAAGCTTTTGCAAGAACATTTTTGCAATAATAACTATAGGAGCAATATATTGCAAAGGATCAAAGATCTTTGCGATTTCTGACAGAACTTGTCTCTTAGTTACAGGGGGAGATTCTGACAAATGTACCTGATAAGAGAAGGTATCAGAAGAAGGACACCAAAAAACACCCAATGCTTTTACGGCTGCTTCATTAGTAGGAATAGCAACAAATTCATCAACTGGGACCTCTGATGAAAATTTTTATATAAATTCAGTAGAATTTGAAGTCCATTTATGGAGCGGAAAACCACCTCCTAGGAGCAGGGATTTCAAATCTTCGCACACAAGGAGTGCTTCAGAAATATTAGGGAAAGAGCACAAGAAATCGTCAACATAAAATGCCGTTTTTAATGACTCAGAGGCCAAAGGATGATACAGATGACCATCTTGCTCGGCTAACATGTGGAGAGACCGAATCGCAAGAAAGGCTGAAGGCTTCAGGCCATATGTCACAGTCTTCAATCTAAATATCTTTATGGGTTTGGAACTCTCATCGCGCCACAATATTCTTTGCAGATCTTGCTGCTAAGAATTTACGAGAATCTGCCGGTACATCTGCTTAATATCTGAGATTACAGCAATAGGAAACCGTCGAAAACTAAGCAAAACTGAGGTGAGATCTGTTTGAATCGCGGGACCACATTGCAAGGTATCATTTAAAGAGACTCCATTGGAATCTGGTGATGAGCCATTGAAAACTACTCTTATATTGTCTTGTGTTAAGGAATTTTTCCATACCGGGTGATGATTTAGATAAACTATTTCATTTAAAGGATGATCAATTTCTTCTGATTTAGAAATTACCTCCATGTGATTGGATGATTCGTATTCCTCCATAAAGGAAGCATATTGAGTTTTAACAGAAGCATCTTGTTTGAACCGATTTTCAATAGCAAATAGTGCCCTAAGTGCTCTGGAATGCGAGCCCGTAATGGCGGGAGGATTCGGAATACGTGGAAGAGTTACTATAAATCTGCCTTCAGCAGTACGGACAGTGGTTTCCTTGTATAACTTTTCACAAATTTCGTTAGAAGAGGAAGAAGTAGCCTGAACAATCTCAAGATCCCAGAACTTGGTTAGCTCTTGACTCAAATCGGTACCAACAAAATAACAATTCGATACAGTTTGAATAGGATTACGGTATATTTGGCCAGTAGCGATCCAACCAAAATCAGTTTCGCGGAAGAAAACATTAGGAGCAATTTTTACTTTATTGGAATGAAGACATTGCCAAAATACGCTTGAGCTGAAAAGAAGCTCTACGGGCGAAGCTCTGTTGAAATGAGGGTCAGCTAGCTGGACAAAATTCGGGATATTCCAACTTTGAATAGGATAAGAAGTGCCAGGAATATTGTTGCCTATGGACTTGATAATCAAACACTCTAATTGCAACTGCGTACCAAGATTATTAGAGTCCTTCAGATCCACTTTAGCAAAGCTTAAGGATTGCGATTTAGAGCAGTTTATTCCTGTAACCTCTATTGAGGTAGGATGTTTTGGGAGGCCTAACTTTTGTACCAAGGATTCATTAATAAAATTGTTGGTAGCGGCATTGTCTAATAATCCCCTGACAGATACCCATTTCCCGTGAGAATTTTTCAATAGAACCTGCACGGTAGATAATAAAATCTGGACTTTGCCAAGCGAGGTAGAACTTTGAGCATACGACTGCGCACTATTTTGAGAAGTCTCAGAATTAGACTTGGTATTGGAACTGCTTGGTCCTGATAACCGTGATCTTTCATGTCTGTGCAAAAGGGAATGGTGTCTAGCCTTACAATGAAAGCATAAACGTTGTGAACGGCAATTGTTTAACATATGCGTTCCTGACAAACAGTTGAAACAATGTTTTTTGTTCGTAATGAACTTTCGTCTTTCATCTACTGATAAAGATTTAAATTCATCACAATTGTATAAATTATGCGATTGCTGACACAGACCGCACGTTTGCATTTGGTTAGGTGACCGAGCATCAACAGGAAGAGCCTGTGATCTTAAAATTCTTTGATTAGAACTGCTAACCTTGTCTTTTGAGAAGGCTTTTGAATCTGAACTACTAGTTTTTTGATTAGCTATGGCGGAAAAGACTTGGCTTCTAGCCTTCAAAAAGTTAATAATCGCCTCATAAGTGCATTGCAAATTCTGGGAAAGTTCTGTTTCCCAGGCTTTTAATGTATTTGCATCCAATCTTGCAGAAATGAGGTGAACTAGAAATAAATCCCAGTGATTTACAGGTTGGTTTAAATTGGACAATGCTCTGACGTGTAGCTCTACAGTGTCAATCAACTTACGAAGTGATAAACTGTTATCTGCTTGCACGTTAGGTAACTCGAATAAGCTTTGTATATGGCGTTGAATAGATAAACGAATGTTCCCATATCTATCCTTAAGAAGATTCAGAGCAACTTCATAATTATCACTGGTCAAAGAAAGTGCTTGGATCAGGTTAAGTGCGTTGCCTTGAACTGCCAGACGCAAGTAGTGAAATTTTTGAATTACTGGTATAGAAGTATTCTTATGTACTAAAGAATTGAATAATTCAAAAAATGGCTCCCATTCTATGTCCTTACCAGTGAATTTGGGTATTTCTAATTTGGGTAATATAATGCGTGAAGAAGATGTAGAAGATGCTGCAGAAGTTTGATCTTCTTGTTTTTCTTTTAAAGTTAAAGCCCTAATAAGCTGTTTAGCTTCAGCAAATCCCTGATAGTATAATTTTTCAACTTCCAACCTATCACTTTGCTGGTCCGGATGCTGAGTTTCTATACTGCATTGTATCTCATCATATTTCTCAAAGGCTTGTTCATAATTCTTAAGCCTCTGCGAAATTATGTCAAGATTACGCTCTTGGGGTTCAAGCTCCATTAAGGAAGTACGAAACCGTGTGAGCTTGCCCTTACAAGAGGCTCTGGCGTTGCTGAATTTTTCATCAAGGTTAGGCATGTTAAAAGTTGTTTGTTACTCACGTCAATATTGTGACTTCGAGTACTGGAAGCCAGAGGATGACAGCTTGCTAGGTAGTAAGGTTTAGTCTGATGCGGAAGAAACCGGCTTAGCTTACGTTTCTCTCCTCCTCTGCTGAACATGCGTCTCAGCCTGAAACTTACAATGTGAATTAGTGTTGAAACACAATGAACAAAAATTGTTAATGTGAAATTCAAGATATGAAACTTGTAACATTCCCAGGGTGCAATAGATATGTTTCCCGGGGGTGAGGCACCAAAAATATGGATAAAAGTTCCGCCCTAAAACTTCCCCATACGGGAGAACGCATCAGGCGAGAGCCTGGACAAAATAACTACAATTGGTCAAGAAAATTAGACTGAAGCGGTGCGGGGTAGTGGGCATGAAATACATCACTAGAAAACCAATGTAGGTAACCACACATTAACAATGTTTATTTCTAATAATAAATTTATAACCAATAAACAAATTGCACTTAAGTGCTTATCACAGAAATGAATAATTATAAATGGAACAAAGTGTGAGGGCCTGATGACAGAAACCCAGACTAGGGAAATGCCAATGAAACAAGCTTGCTTAATTCGAGAGAAGTTGAGCTTAACATAAAAAATGCACCTTATAAAAAAGAACCATAAAACTGATTAAGAGTGTAAGATAAATAGTATGATTTAAATTCTTCATAAAATTGAACTTATCTTCTCAAAGGTTTGAAGAGCCAGCTCCTTAAAAGTTCCAGCTAGCATAAGCGTTGATTAAGAAGTCCTCACAGTTTCTTCTGAAGGAGGCGTACATGGCCTAGAGATAAGTACACAATTGATAAAAAGGTCAGCTTTCTCTTCTTCTCTTGCGAAGGAATGACACTTATAGCGTCCAAGTGGTGATCCAGTAGCATTTTGGAAATTCGTTGGCGGCCGAAAGAACTGCAGCTACTTCGAAAGACGAATCAAAGTACCCCATCTAAGGTACGGCTTGAAGAGTACGACGGTTGGCAATTATTCTTGCCATCTTGAGCAATGCGTCAGGGTGCAGATCTCGTGACGTAACTGCTAGGTAGCGTAGAGACTAGCGATGGTGTCATGAGATGCAGTAGGGGTGACCAGCAGGTTGAAGTGATCAGAAGTGGTGAAGAACGCCAGCAAGTGGCGTCTTAAATAGTGATCATGGAACAATCTCGAAGCTGGAGATTGCCCGACCAGACAAGGACCTGCCATTGGTCGAACGAAAGTCAGGGTGACGTCAGTCGACCCTGCTCAGCAGACAGCAGATCAACCAGTAGATGCCCTGTATGTCGGGAGTGAGGACGCTTGAGGTAGCGAGCGACTGGAACACTCAAGGTGAGAACTATAATATGTATGAATAGGTGATTGATAACAAGATTATGCATATGGTTTAAGCAATTAATACATTTACAAAGAAATAATTACCATTCGGGGATCTCGGTAACAAGAAACAAAATTTGACCGACAAAAGGGCCAAGCTAAACATTGAAAGTATCACGAAAGTGATCAGCCACCGACTTCCCCAGATCTGACACCACTTGATTTCCCTCTGTGAGGACTCATGAAGTTACTAGTCTACGAGACACATGAGGACACAGAAGCGGAGCTTGTAGCCAGTATCAAGGCAGTGTGCGTGGAAATCATGGAGCGTCCAGATCTTATCAGCCCATGGTGAGATGCACGGAACTATGCAATCAGGACAATGCCTGGCATTTCCAACAATAGCTGTTGTGATAGCTCTTAACCTTAAATAACTTATGTTGGGCGCCACTCATTACTATAATGAGAAAATGCAGAATACACAAGACAGTATTCCCGGGTAGCAGGACAATAAGCTTGTTTTTACAGCAATTCACTTTACCCTCCCCTTTCCTATAATCAGTTGACTTAAAAATAACGGTAAAAATAATCTCAGCACAATGTGATTGCAAGATAACTTTATAATGCTTTATAAATTGAACTACTCTTACTTATCGGAAAGCGCCGTACATTACTGTCTAACATAGTGAACCTTGTCTTACTTGTACTTTGAGCATTATATTCCTATATGTGCTCTTTATTTCCATCCACATACGTATTTTTGCGGGTGCCTTAATATATAACTCCAAGTTTACGAAAACTTTTCCGTAATGTAACAGAATGTGAATCCTTCCTGGGGTTTAATTCTATTCACGACTATATAAAGCAGCTGGTTGTATTTTTATCAATATGCATCAATTCAATGCCGAACAATCAACTAATAAACTTTTCTCAGAGCATCAATCTCCCATCTCACTGCCACCTAGATCCGTATTGGTTTCAAACCCATTACAAGTTCTGCATTCTGCCGTGTCGCCTCTAGTCCATTTTATAACATATGACACAAGGCCACTAGACAACCGCCTAAGTACTACATCCACACTATGTATCTAGGCACTTTCCGATTATAAAAACATAAACTATAACTATATACATATACAATAATAAACAGTGATGAGGGGTGTCTGTGCATATCTATGATCTGTCACACTGTAAACCACATGCAGTTGCTTTGATTCTCTATTTTCACAAAATAAACAACAATTCAAGTCATTTGATAGCAACTAGTGCAGATGAACCCAGTTATTATGTCACCGAGGATAACAGTTGTGCCTGAAAACGCCTTCTCAGGAAGACTTCAAGGAGGAGGTTTTAAGGAAGCATCGAAGACCTACCTCAGTGCTACAAATGATCATGTCAACTGACTGAATACCCTGGAGATTGTGTTTTAACCCAAGATCGGGAGCGCTAATTGCGACGTTATCGGTAACGCAACGCATCGGCGTCGACTACGATTCTAGGAACTTTTATTTCGCTCCCTAGGCTAACAGAATGGAGACTGTTTTTGAATAATTGTGTATAATTCTTTTTTATTTTGTCTAGATTTGTATTTATAAATTTATTAGAAATTCTTCTTCTTATCCTTTCGAATTTGGCCAACTATGGACCACATAGAACTTAAGGCTTCTTGGCCTTTCTTCTCTTTTCTTCCCAGAACCTCTTCATTCCTTCGCTCCTTATCTTTCTCTCCTCCTCCGAAATGATCCGCACGGGTCTCTTTGTAATTGGTTTCTCTTCAAATGATTTTAAACTGTCGACCTTTCTTCTAAACTCACTTCTATTGTGGATCAACTCTGGAGTAATTCCAACTTCTGCTGCATCCCTCTTGACCTCTTCTACCCACTTAGAGGTGGCCTGTAATCCCATGATGTATTTGCAGATCTTTTTGGTTAGTCGGTTCTCGTCCAATCTTACCAGGTGTCCATAGAATTTCAGCCTTCTTTTCCGCAATGTGTCTGGGATTTTTTCAGAACACTTGTAGAGCTCTTCGTTTTTCCTCTTCTTACAAGTTCCATCAGAAGTCATCTGAGGTCCCAGAATTTTCCTCAGAATCTTCCTTTCCTTTTTCTCGAGTTCCTTCAGCTCCCCTTTTTAGGTAGATTTCATTAGAAAGCTAACTATTGCAATGGGTACCATGCTTCGACTTCCGGAAAATTTCGACATATCTTCGCGTTTCACATCCCCCAGACCCCAAAACCACCGTCAGTTCAAAAGTTTATATATAATTTATGTATATATGTATCTATCTATCTATCTATCTATATATATATCAGTTTCTTGTGGACACGATAACTGCCGTAATTTTGTACCAATCACTTTGAATTTTTTACATAATATGTATCCCTATAAAATCTCGGTCGAGTTCGTTAATGGGCAAAATCGGTCGAAGGGGGTGCAAATGGGGGGGGGGGGCTTTTTCGAAAAAGTGAAATTTCGCTATAACTCTCTTAATACGTGAAATATCGAATCCCTTCAAAGTTCATAATATGTGTCGGACAAGTGCCAAAAATTTATGTCAAATAAGTTTTTTGATAGCACCAACCATTGACCAAAGGGGTGGAAAAAAGTGGGTTTTTCGGGAAACATTAATCATATCTCTCTCAATAGGCACAATATCAAAACCGTACAAAATGGAAAATATTCCCCTAATAATTACCTAAAACTTTTGTCTGAAAGAATTTTTGATATGACCCACCATTACGCCAAAGGATGAGAAAAATGATTTCAAAATTTTAAAAAATGCCAAGTGCCATCAGAGGTTACCATAACAACGCTTTTAAATTGATAAGGGATGATCTATCAGAGGTTGCCAAGACAACGCCATTGACGAGATCACATTCATTTTTAGCCTACTTTTCACACTTTTCAAAAATGAGGAAAAAGTAGACTTATGAGATCGATCCGGGAAAATGTGTCTGTCCTTCTGTCTGTCTGTCAGTCCTTCTGTCTGTCTGGCTGTGTGTGTGTGTGTGTGTGTGTCCCCCCCCCTATCAACTCCTAAACGGCTGCAGCAATCGAAACCAAATTTAGTATGAGTAAAGTTGTATACCGGAATATCTCAGGCCCATATTTGAAAAAGATGCCAGTGCTACCAACTGCTAAAAAAACGCACTAGAAATTTGAGCTCCATGTTGGATATCGTGGAAGGTATACATGGGAGCTATTATAAAATTGGCACACATGTAGATAATACTATTTCAGTTTAATTTCCAGGTGGCCATACATGACAGCGTTGCCGAAATATTTTTAAGCCTTCTGATAAGTCCAATATTTAAATGCATATAACTTCTACACTATCAATTGGATTTCAACCAAATTTTGTATGTAATATGTGTACATAAACAGGTATGACTGAGTGTATTCTTACGAGCCACCAGGGCCGCCAACTGTCAATAAATGTTATCTCTATTATTTTATCTAAATACCAATATATCTGAAAGTATGCAAGCCGACAGGTTTAAACTATGCACACGTAAATTACCTGACATTTTACATTAATTTGGAGTAACTTATATACGTCAGTTCTACCAACATGATTCTAAGCCTGCTGATAGGACCAATTTTTAAATACATGTAACTTCTATACCAACAAATGGATTTCATCCAAAATTGGTACAAAAAGATATAATATTTCAGATTATTTCTGACCAGCACTCGCATGACATTGTTGCCAACATGCTTTTACGTGTACTAATAGATCCAATGTCTAAATCCATGTAACGTCCTTTGAACTTCAACCACATTTTGTATTCTGTACCTTAGGAGATGGAAGTGGGAATATATTCAGTCACCAGAGCTGCCAACTGTATTGCTCTATTAGGCTACATTATGCCTAGTATACCTTATTTCGAACTAATTAAGACATTTCGATATTACCCACTTAATTTCGTCATTATTCTAGATAGTTTCATATACTGTAGATTAATCTATGGCATGAATCTTAATTTTAAGAAAAGTAGGCTCTTTAGTTCGTCACGGAACTTCTTGTGCCATCTGACTATTAGGGAAGCGGCTAACTGGTAGCATGCTGAACTTCTAAGCCTAAGGTCGCTGGTTCAAAGCCGGCCAAAGTCGCCGGATTTTCTAAGAGCGCTAAAAATCCGTCAGCATGCTTTCCTTCGGAGGGGAAGTTACAACGTTCGTTGCAAGTTGCTGGTTGCGGTGGCATCTAGCAGCCAAGTTCACAGCTAGGTGTCGTTGACGTTAGTATTTGGTACAAAATTAGGTACTACTACTTAAAATTGACCGTCTGCAGACCTTACCTGAATTACAGACTAATACAGTAATCACAAATAACGCCGTTTATCAGACAGATTCTACACACACCCAATGTACACGGGGTTACATGACCACCTTGTCGCAGCCCCTAAACTGAGGAACTAACCAACATCTCTGCGGGAGATAAAATTTTGCGTGAAGAAGTAACAGACTGTTAGATAGTTACACATTAGTTCCAAACCTTGCATAAGGACAGTGTGATCACAAGTATAAAAGTGAACCCCAAATGACAAGAAGGTTAACATCCCCATAAGACAGTAAAATGTTAAAAATATGCATAGAAAGACGACAAAATGTTAACTAACCTCCAATTATAAAATACTTTCTCGCAATAAATGAGGTCTCATCCTCCTACCAAAACCTGCATATTTTGCCTATTATAGCCTATCCCCAAGTTTGCCCGGTGAAATCTACCTCCGCCTTCCGGCGTGCCGAGAGGAATTTTTTTATTTAAAAATAGGCACTCTGAAGCGTACAATCCTTCTGGTTTTATGACTGGTTTTTGGCCTTGTATGATATTGCCAGTTTGTTATACCTGTTCCGTGTTAGCATGTAGGGCAGGTCTAATTTTCTGGCTCTTCCCTTGTTTGTCTCTTTATCCAGTCCGTTGGGTTGGATACATTCTCCCAGGTAATTGAATTTCTCTGTTCGCTTAATTTTCCCATGCTTTACCTCCATATACCTCTCGTGTTGGTGCCTGTACTCTATATATTCCATTTTTTCATAAGAAACTATAAGACCCGATTTTCGGCGATTTCATGCAGGATCTCCAGAATATATTGAGCGTCTTCCCGATTTTGGCTAAGAGGGCAAGGTCATCGACAAAACTAAACACTTGATTTCTAGGTTCTCTCCTATCCTTCCAATGTGTACTCCACTTATTCCTTCCACCTTCAGAGCTTCTTCCCATGCTCTCATTATTTTTATTTGGAATTATTGAGCTGGTTTTCACTGATTTGGACTAATTGTGATTGTTTTCTTTTTGAATTTAGACTAGTTTTGATTTTTGTGTTCTTTTGGACTTCTTGAGCTTTTTGACTAATTTTGATTGTTTTTCTTCTGTATTTTGACTAATTTTGATTGTTTTTCTTCTGTATTTTGACTAATTTTGATTGTTTATCTTCTGTATTTTGACTAATTTTGATTGTTTTTCTTCTGTATTTTGACTAATTTTGATTGTTTTTCTTCTGTATTTTGACTAATTTTGATTTTTTTCTTTTTTTAGAATTTAATTAATGTTTCGTTTTTATTTTTACTTTTTGAGTTTTTTATGACATTTTTAGGCTACTTTCGATTTTTGTAAAAAATTATAGTAGACTAATGAGATCTACACGGGGCCAAAAATTGTGGGTCTGTCTGTGTGCGAGTGTGTGTACTCTGATGTGTCTCCCCCCTATCAATTCGAACACGGTGAAACCGAATTGAACGAAATTTGGTACAGAGGTCAAACTAGCAAAGGGCACCTCAGTGTCTTGTATTATATCGCCGCCATCTTGACGGAAACGTAATGGCAGCCACCCAAATGTTCAAAGCTTAAATCAAATTACGACTAAGCTAATCATTCGATCTCTACCAAATTTAGTAACATTATACCTTTATGTATGAAACATCTACTGACCGAACTACAAGGTCATCACCCCAATACTTTTTGGATGGCGGCCATGTATGTGTGTAAATGGATTTCCCCTATCAATTCAAACACGGTGAAACCGAATTGAACGAAATTTGGTACAGAGGTAGCACTAGCAAAGGGCACTCCAGTGTCATATTTTATATCGCCCGCATCTTGACGAAAACGAATTGGTGGCCACCCAAATGTTAGCAGTTTGAATCAAATTACGACCAACCTAATCATCTGATCTGTACCAAATTTTGGAACATTATACCTGTATGTATAAAGAATCTTATGACCAAACGATAAGGTCATCAGCCCAATAATTTGCAAATGGCGGTCATGTATGTGTGCAAACCGATTCCCCCTATCTTTTCAAACACGGTGAAACCGAATTGAACGAAATTTGGTACAGAGGTAGCACTAGCAAAAGGCACCTCAGTGTCATGTTTTATATTGTCACCATCTTGACTGAAACCGAATGGCGGCCACCCAAATGTTAAAAGATTAAATCAAATTACGACCAACCTAATCACTTGATCTCCAGCAAATTTTGCAACAACATACCTTTTTGTGGGAAGCATCTTTTGACTGAACAACAAGGTCATCGGCCCACTAGTTTGCAGATAGCGGCCATCTATGTTTGCAAATCGATCCCTATATCAATTCAAACACGGTGAAAACGAATTGAATGACATATTTTATCAGAGGTAGCACTAGCAAAGGGCACCTCGTATTCATGTTTAATATCCCTATAGCACGTTGTATTTCAACAAGCTACTACAACCAACATTCAATTATACTCCTTGAAAAGGACAAAGAGTTATAACAATACCCATGCATTTAGGAGAAAGTAGGCTATATGTTCTTTATTGAACATCTTGTTTATTTTATTTTGACTACTTTGCTTTATATTGTAGGAATGCCAAACACTGGTGGGGATTGGACAAATGGAGAAGTAGGGGAAGCAGAAGTGTATCCCGTTTTCGTCGCGAAGACGAACTCTATCAGTCTAAGAATAAATGCCTCAACTGTTACCTACAACCTTTGTAAATCTTTATATATATACTAGCAGTAGCACCCGGCTTTGCCCGGTGGATTTATTTGTTTCATGGATGATAATGGATACTACTACAGAACTGGCACATGACACTTAAACTAACAGAAACCAATATTTTAGAAATATATATTTTTGTGGTGGTTGTGGTGGTGGTGGTGGTGGTGGTGGTGGTGGTGGTGGTGGTGGTGGTGGTGGTGGTGGTGGTGGTGGTGGTGGTGGTGGTGGTGGTTGTAGTGGGGGTGATAAGTAGTACAGTATAATGGACGTAACATTCAGGTTAATTTCCCGTAATGATAATTATGAAGGGAAACGCTATTTACTAACTTAACTACAGCACTGACACATGTAATTTACAAACAAATTTGCAAAACAAATAGAAAGAGCAGTAAGTGAAACAAAAGACAATGCCTAGGCCTATACCGCATTGGCTGTTAGAAATGTAGAGACCAATAGTGTCGTCTATTGTCGCATAGAGCCGTAGGAAAATAATCAGAACTCTTTGGAAAACTTCGGCTGTCCCGAGCTACTGAGGTAGCAATAGTATCATTTATCGCCACAAAGCACTTAACGATAAGTTTCGGAATAAATGAAGGTAAATTTGAAAGCACCAACGCTTATTGCAGCTGATAACCTCAATGTACTGCACCAACACCATTGCACCTATACAGAGGAATAATATTTTCATGATGATAACTGTTTAAAGGGGCCTAAGAAATATTTTTGCACTAATTACCCCCTGTGACTGCAATTTATAAACAGCGCAAGATGCAACTATTTTCGCAATTCTGCACCAGAACACTGGTAGGGGTGACGTGATGCAGCCCGAACAGCCCGTCAACAATAGACTTATTAAAATACTCTTACAGTTACACTACTACGGATATGAATGGTTCTAGGGCCTTAATACGTGGTTTTCAAGTTCCTCTTGTCTGTTATTCTAAATGTAGGGAATGGGGAGCGAATTCCAAAATATCAAGTGAACAGTGTTACCAGCAGGGTTTCAAAGTGTATGTAAAATTTGATGCAATTAAGAGAAACGGCGTGGATTTGTGGTGAAGGACCTAAATGCGGGGAATGGAGTGGTCTGTCCAAAATTTAAAGTGAACAGTGTCACCCGCAGGGTTCCAAAGGGTAAGTATGTAAAATTTGGTTCAGATCTGTGAAACGGTGTATATTTGTGCCAAAGGGCCTAAATACAGAGAATGGAGGGGTCTGTCCAAAATTTCATGCAGACAGTGGTACTCGCATGGTTCCAAAGGGTATACAAATTGCCGTTCAAATCGGTGAAACGGTGTAGATGTGTGCCAAAGGACCTAAATGCAGGGAATTGAGTGGTATGTCCGAAATTTCATGTAAACAGTGTTACTCGCAGGGTTCCTATGGGTAAGTATACAACTTTTGGTTCAGATTGGTGAAAGGGTGTAGATGTGTGCCAAAGGGCCTAAATGCAAGGAATGGAGTGGTCTGTCCGAAATACACTTTTTTGAACCAAAGGAACTAAATGCAGGGAATGGACTGGTCTGTCATAAATTTCACGTAGACAGTGTTACCATCAGGCTTCCAAAGTGTATGTATACAAATTTTGGTTCAGATTGGTGAAACGGTGTACGTATCACTAACCATAACGCCAGTGCATGCGGATAGAGCTGTTCGGGAGCACTTGTTCTGAGAGGTGTAGCCTAATGCTACATAGCCTAAACTATTCCTCTTGAATCAGGCTATCATATTAAAAAAGATTTTTCACATCGCTCTGATAGTTCCAGAGATTAGCGCGTTTAAACACATAAACACACAAACACACAAACTCTTCAGCTTTATTATATTTGTATGGATTTCTTCTGTACGAGTGTATGTCACTAAACTTCTGCTAACCACTGGACCGATTTTGATGAAATCCCTGTAAAATCCCTGTATGGTTTTGAGTCACAATTCACAATTGGACCCGGTAGGTGGCGTAGCGACCAAAATGTACGATGAAGACACTTTTAGAACCACAAGATACAGTCAACATGATTGTTGATCGAGATGGCCTTGACTTATCACGTATTGCTAAACACTACTGGTATAACCACTGGAAAAGGAAGGAAATATTGAAGAAATATACACAAGGACTAGAGCTCGGTTGGAAGGTAACTTAAATCTATTAAAACATTACTAGTTACAATATAAATACCATATACAATATCGAAGAAACCACATATATTACAAACGGCATCATCGATTGGGAACGGCGCCATTTTGTTACATTTTGCGGTGGAGAACTCCATAGAGTAGAAAGAGTGGAAGTGTCACTTAGCGACCTACGTCGTGTGAGGTTCCGAGTTTAGCCGCGAGGTTAAGACGTACTCGGAAGTGCTTACCGTGAGAGGGTATTGTATTTTTGAACTAGTGAAAATGGCGAATGTCAGGAAAAACACTATTAAATGCGCCTTTGAAGAAAGAAACAACAGACCGACACCACTTGAAATACATAGGTGGATAGCAAACGACCTGAAGCTTAATAGAGATCAAGTACTAGCGATTCAACTAAACAACGGGGAAAATACAGTGTACATTAAATTAGTGTCCACGTTACTTTATGAAAACATATTATCTCGACATGAAGGTGTGAAATCCTTCCGGCTAACTAGCGGTAACACCACGAAGATAACTATCACTGCTGCAGACTCTCTGACAAAACGTGTACGTGTATTTAATCTACCTCCCGAAGTCAACAACGAAAGGCTCTCTCGCGTGCTTTCTACGTACGGAGTTGTCAAGGACATACGGAACGAGTGCTGGAATGATGCATATGAATTTTTTGCTGTAAGTAATGGCATACGTATCGTAACAATTGAACTTAAATACCCCATACCATCATATTTGACGGTCAATGATTATAAAGTTGTGTTGACATATGAAGGACAAGCTAAGTACTGCTTTTATTGTAAAGAAACCTCCCACTTACAAGTAGACTGTCCGAACAGAAGGAATCGCCCAGTACTTCATGTCAGACAGCAAACATACAGCACGGTGCTGGGTGAGTCTGATGGGAGTAGTACGCTAAGCAACACTACGGACATGGAAACTGCAGTACTTTCCCCTGAATATCCAACCATATCAGAGGCCCTTCATAACAGGCCCCATTCCACAAACACAGATAGTTTTGCAGAAGTATCTCACCCATCAAATAACGTAGTTGAAACATCCCTGATTACTTTACATAGTAATGAAGAGGGAACTATGACGTCACGATCGGACAGCACGGGAAAGGGACACACCAGCCATCCAACAAAGCAGTCTGTGCAGCAGCCAGACACTATTGACGGACCTGTCACTACTGACGCACCCAAAACCCAATTTACGTGGTCGGAAGACATGGAATTTCAGGATGTCATACAAGAAGAACGAGAACACACACAAGTAATAGGCTTCCCAACAGTCTCAGTTCATTCGAAGCACCCTCCAGCTAACAATACCGTTCGCTCCCAATTACTTCACGTGCAAAGCACTGACATAGTTCAGGAAACCATATCTACTACATCGGGGGCAGAGTTCACTTCCACCTCTGATGCAGCTATCAGAGTAAGTAAAAAGAAAGTCACGGACGTCAGTGGAAGTGCCCTACATCCACAAACAGGAGCAATACCCAAGGTCACAGATAAAGCCAACATTAAGGACACCCATAATCTTCCCATAAAAACTGTCAACAAAAACACTGCGAGGGAAGAAGATAAATTATATAACACACAAACACGAAGTGCATCACGTAGTCGCCGTAAATCACCGGAAGTGCACACCAGTAAAACATCACTCCAATGATCCCCTCAAATAATTGCTCATCGTCAGTCAAATGCACTCAAACATACTGATGCACGTCACCTTCATCCTATTGTTCTTTGCATATGAGTGTCTTGCGTTGTTTTGCGACTTTAAATATCAATGGCATCATAAGTTTAACGACACGTTTTCTACTTCAGGATTTTCTCAGGACTTATGATATTGACATTTTATTGCTTCAGGAAGTAAATGATCCAAACTTGGACTGGTTGAGTGGGTACGAATACATAGCAAATGTTGGCCCATCTCTCCGAGGCACAGCTGTCGTTTACAGATCAGGGTTAATTGTTCCGGAAGTGGAGTTACATCCGAGTGGCAGAATAATTGCTCTGCAATGTGATGACACATTAATTGTTAATGTCTACGCCCCTTCTGGATCACAAGGTCGTCTGGCAAGAGAACATTTATTTGAAGATGACATCAGATACTTTCTCCAGGGCCCGATCAATAATATCATATTAGCAGGCGATTTTAACTGTGTTTTAAACCCTCGAGATCAAACCGGCGCTTTCAACAACTGCCGCAGCCTCAAAAGTCTCGTAGACGGACTTAATCTCCATGATGTGTGGGAACTTAAACATGGAACCGACGTCCAATTTACTTTCTATCGTGCCGGATCAGCATCTAGAATAGACAGGGCATATATAGCACGAGGAATGCGAGATAGCCTGCATAGTTCCACAGTAGTGCCAGTATCTTTCAGTGACCATCACGCACTGTACTTTAAGTATTTAACAACGTCACGACCACCTATATATGGACACGGTTATTGGAAACTAAACGCATCCCTCCTTCACGACCAAGATGTGCGAAACAAATTTGAAACCCTTTGGATGAAGCTGCGCAGTAAAAGGTCGCAATATCCATATCATATGACTTGGTGGATCGAGGTTGTAAAACCTGCTATTAAAAAGTTTTTCCAGCAAATTTCAAAACAGCGTGCCTGGGAGAGGAGAAGTACTTTAAACTTTTATTATGATGTATTATATGAACTTCAGCAAAAGCAAGCAAATGGCGACGATGTCCTTGGTGAAATGAAAGAAGTTAAGCATTTAATTTTAAATATTCAGGAAAATTATTTAAAGGGTGCATTTATTCGAGCAAAGATTCCCTCAGTCATAGAAGAAGAACGTTCATCACTGTTCCACATCTTAACCGAAAGGCGTCAAGGGCAGCGAAAGACCATTACTAAACTTCGGGACGAGCATGGCAGCACTCAGTCGAACATGGATGATATCCTTCAAATTGGTGCAAAGTATTTCACAACTTTTTTCGCCGACGTCCAACTAAATAGCGAGCAAAGCGATGGGACCTTACAACAAAACCTACCCAGACTGACCGCAGAGGATGGATCGATGCTGGTAAGTGATATTACCTCGGCGGAGATTTTCACAGCACTAAGCCAAACTCAACGTCACCGCTCTCCTGGACCTGATGGAATACCATATGAATTCTATCAATTAATGTGGAATATACTAGGAGAAGATCTTCTTCAAATTTACCAGGAGATTATGGGAAACCCACAAATCATAACTGAAGAATTCACTGCTGGAATTATCATTTTAATTCCGAAGATCAGAAGACCACTTGGAATGGAGGATTTCAGACCTATCACACTTCTCAATACAGATTACAAAATCTTTACAAAAATCATAGCATCCCGAATCAAACCGCAACTGCTACAAATTATAGGGCAGTGGCAATCCTGTGCGACTCCAGGAAACAATATCATCTCGAACTTGTTGGTGTTAAGCAATATTATTATTCTACATGAGAAAACTTCTTCTAATCTTCCCCCTACGACACTAGTCAGTCTTGATTTTCAAAAGGCCTTTGACAGAATAAAACATTCATATCTATGGTCTACACTGCAAACCTTCGGGTTTCCTATCGGGTTGATTAAATGCATTACAGGACTGTACAGAACAGCACAATCTAGAGTAATCATTAATGGACATCTCACATCGAAAATACCCATCCGTAAATCGGTTCGTCAAGGATGCCCACTTTCTATGATCCTGTTCATCATAGCACTGGAACCCTTCCTCCGGAGGATAAACCAGAATGTAACAGGTCTGACGATCAATGAGAAAAAAGTGGCAGTAAGAGCATATGCCGATGATGTATGCATTGTTCTCACAGAGGAAAACGACGAAGACCGTATGCTGACTATCATAAACGAGTTTCAGCAAACATCTGGATCCCAAGTCAATCCATCAAAGTCTGGAATGATGTTGCTTGGGCAGCATCCGTTACCCACACCTACTCGATCTTTCCCTATTGTGCAAAAGCTGAAGATTTTGGGAATTATTTTCCAGAACAAATTTAAAGATATGATAAGTGAAAACTGGGCGATGGTAATCAATAAAGTGAGGCATACCTTATTCCAGCAAAATACCAGGTCCCTAAATCTCATACAGAAAGTATGGCATATTAATGTGTTTGCTTTATCCAAGATATGGTATCTCGCACAATTCTTACCTGCAACGAAACAAATTAGCCAACGTTTAGAATTGTGTATCGGTCACTACCTCTGGAGAGGATCGCTGTACAGAGTCGCCCGCGACCAATTATACTTGCCAAATCTCCAAGGAGGCCTCAATCTAACCTGTGTCGATATGAAATGTAAAGCCCTCTTAGAGCGCACCATCCTCCGATCTATGTCAGGAACGCGGAGTCAAACAGAATTGACTTTTCTTCACCCACCAGCACTTATGACGATAAATGGGCGATATAGACACATACACCCGGCTTTTCGTGCCGTTATCAATGTAATAGACAGTTTACCTCAGGAAAGGAAAAATCAGGGGGAATTTAATTCAACGAAGAATCTATACACATATTTGCTGAAGGGGCAACAGAAGCCGCTATCAATAGAACATAAATTCACCCAAAGACATTGGAGAACGATTTGGTTGAACGCCTCAAATAAATACATCCCAACACAGTGGAGATCCACACTCTACTCTGTGATCAACGACATTGTGCCTACAGCGACTAAACGCATACGTCACAATATGGCTGAAGATGCTCAATGTAGACGATGTGGAGATGTCGACACATTAGTGCATCGAGTGACATCCTGCCAAGGGGCTCGAACAGTTTGGACTTGTACGACTGCTATACTGCGGAGAATACATCCGGGGATAGACCACCTACCAGCGGAGCGCATAATGGTTTGCGATTTTGAACTTACTGGGAAACCAAAACAAAACGCTGTAACCTGGTTTATAGCGGCAGCAGTGGACTGGAACATAACAGCGCACGAAAGAGGTGGGGGCACCTTAAGGGATTTTGTAAGTTCCATCAGAAGAATACGCTGGACAATGGTACAAAGCAAAAGTGTACAGAAGTTTGCAACGCATCTGTTTCAGTTTTGATTGTCGGATGTGACGGCCAAATTTTGAAACAGTACTGAGGGGATGTTTCGTTACAAACACTGAAAACTGCCTCTCAAAAACCAACACAACTCGGAAAGATTTGACCCAGTTCTATAAAGATGTTAGATGCAAAGATATACAAAACAATACCAAATGATTTATTTCGTGCATGATGCAAGCTTTTAACGTGATGGACGACGACGGAAATGTAAACATAGAACAGCTGAAGAAGAAAGCTCGTTTCGATCTACAGTGACGTCATCAGGGCGGACTTCATAAATGAGCTCAATGATATGGCTAAGAAGAGCAACGAAGGGTCTGGTCCTTGTGAGAGAGCATTCCTATTTATAATTTCAGGTTATAAGACACAAATGGGGAATATGGATACGCAAGAAATGATTACAACGGTTCAGAACATGAGTGGAGAACTTCTGGTGAACTCTTTATGTGAACTTTTCATGAAAAGTGCCCAATATTTTATTTCATTCAGAGATATAAAACTAATGATACATACTGTAGGTCAATTGTTTACCAATAAATAAGAATTCTGAAAGAAAAAAAAAACAGTTGTCAAGGAAACCGCTAGCCTTGTTGCTTGAGTCTTCAGTCTTTTGACTGGTTTGATGCAGCCCTCCATGCATCCCTGTCCTGAGCTAATCGTTTCGTCTCTGCATAGTTACCACACCCTAAAACCGAGGCAATCTGTTTAATATATTCTAACCTTCCTTCCATAACTAAGCTTGCTACTCCTGGGTGTCTTAGCATGTGTCCTGCCGACCTATCTCTTCTCTTCATTAGCAGTCACCAGAATCATCTCTCCTCTCCCACTCTTCTTAATACCTCTTCGTTTGTAACCCTATCAAGCTATCTTATCTTCATCATTTTCCTGTAACACCACATTTCAAACGATTCAATTCTCCTCTTTTATGCTGCACCAATAGTCCAAGATTCACCTTCATAGAGTGCCACGCTCCAGACAAAGGCTTTCAAAAAGCTTTTCACCTGCCAATTTGTTGTCAATAGAGGTTTCTGATTTTTTAGGCTGCATTCCAATATTTCTGTTTTTCATTTATTAATTTTCATCATGAATTCTTTCCTCAAGACGGAGTCCATACCATTCAAAAACTCATTCAAATCGTCAGGCGTGCAGCCAAGGTGACGATGTCATCGGCAAATCTCAGAGTTGAAATTATTTCTCCTTCAATCTTCACTCTCACTTAAAATCTTTCTCCTGTTCCTGCACTGCTTGTTCAATGTAAAGATTGAAAAGTATGGGTGATAAGTTGCAGCCTTGCCTTACACCTTTCTGAATACCAGCTTCTCTCTAGCCTTAGTGACAACTAAAGTCTCAGCTCAACGGGGTCTTCTTTCCCCACTAATTCTGCCAAGCCCGTTCTCTTGGCAGTGGTTTCTTCTGAGAAGTTCGTGAGTAATTGACTTTCTGAGAATAATTCATAGTTATGTATTGTGGCGGTGATATCGAATTCTTGGTATTTCACGTAGGCTTCAAAACATGCACAGATCACTTGCATCGTAGCTTGGTGTTGATTTGACATTTCAATAACGGCTCATCGAAAATAAATAACATGTAAGTGTGTTTGATAGGTCCCTGTATGGTTTATATTCACAATTGGACGCGGTAGTTGGCGTTGCGAGTAGGTTCTAGAATTCTTTTATTATATTTTGTCAGGGTCTTCTTTTCCCAGGAATTCTCCCAGGCCCGTTACTTTGACAGTGGTTTCTTCCTAGAAGTTCACGAATAATTGCCTGTGAATAATTTATAGTTATGTTTTTGTACCATAGGTGGCGGTGATGTCGAATTCTTGGTATTTGACTCAGGCTTCAAACATGCACAAATCACTTGCATCCTAGCTTGGCGTTTATTTGACATTTCAATAACGGCTCCTCGAAAATAAATAACATGTAAGTGTGTTTGATAGGTCCCTGTATGGTTTACATTTACAATTAGACCCGATAGGTGGTGTTACGATCAGGGTCTAGAATTTTTTTATTATGTTTTGTTAGGGTCTTCTTTCCCCACTAATTCTCCCAGGCCCGTTCCCTTGGCAGTGGTTACTTATGAGAACCTCACGAATAATTGAGTTTCTGAGAATAATTCATAGTTATGTTTTTGTACCATAGGTGGCGATGATGTCGAATTATTGGTATTTGCCGTAGGCTTTCATGGAAATGATTTGAGTTTATTCTTTAAAAATCAATGTCAAATGTCACATAGTGTATAGTTCATCGAAAATTCAAATATGTTTGCTGAACCCACTCTATATATTCAGGCAGGACAACGTCTGCCGGATCCACTAGTATTGTATATATTTTAACTTTATTGTTTATGTTCAATATTTTGCCGCAATGTATCCTCATTTTGACAAGCGAAATAAATAAACAATACTTCGTGTGAACAGTTTGCAATGCGTGTTCTTGTGTACACCCATAACGTTGCATGTCCGACCCAACATTCATTGTATTCTAATGGGTATACCCTACCACCTACCGTAAAATCCTTACTCATTTCGAGAACATCCTATATAATATATGGCCAGAGCACGAACCTTTATGGTCAAGGCAATTTTCTCATATCTATATCGGTCTTCCATTATTCGCCATTCTTTAAAGTTCCGGTAACGGCTGAAAGAAGGAGTGAGCGTTCCATCACAGTGCAGCACAGTCCGTCTTGTGGAATCAAGGTCAGAATATGGCCATTTGCTATGACACGCCAAAGTACGGGGCTGATAACAAGATCTTTTAAGTCCCTAAAATAAATTAACAGCAACAGTTCGATAAACCGAGAGGATTCAAGTTCGTGACCCCAGGGCGTTCCGTATTTATAAATATTATGTGTTAATTTCAAACGTAATGATGTATTCATTAGTAAACAAAGGAACTCTATTATTTCTATTATTACAGCAAATACATGCGTGAGAGTACAAATCACGCGTAAAATTTCTCGAATTGCAATTTATTCACCTTTGTACTGGAACAAAGGGAAATGTGTGGTTTCACCCACAGAGAAAACAATGACGCAATTGTATCCCTGAGAACATGACATTTGGAATGTGTCGATGTTTCACCACCAGGTCGCACAAAGGAATTTTACACCTTCATACATTATAGAAATATAAGGTGGGTGTGGAGTAACTAGGCAACTGGAAATATAAGATTCTCCAGGTAAGGAAGTGTGGAAAATGGTGAAAATGTTTGGTAGAAAGCGCGTGGTTTAGAGAGAAATAAATGTTTTCATCGGAGTATTTAACCTATTAAGTGCTGAGTTGCCCAGTTAGCTATTTGCTACCAAAATATTGGAATGCAGCCGAAAAAATCAGAAACCTCTATGGACGTCAAATTGGCAGGTGAAAAGCTGAAGGAATTAGGAGACTTCTGTTACTTAGGAAGCAAAATAACCAGTGATGGACGAAGCAAAGAGCAAAGGCAAGGAAAACATTTCTACAATAAAGGAATCTGTTGACATCGAATATAGATTTAGGTATTAGGAAGTCATTTTTGAAAGCCTTTGTCTGGAGCGTGGCACTCTATGTAAGTGAAACTTGGACTATCAGTGCAGCAGAAAAGAGGAGATGTGAAGCGTTTGAAATGTGGTGTTACAGGAGAATGATGAAGATCAAATGGGTAGATAGGGTTACAAACGAAGAGGTATTAAGATGAGTGGGAGAGGAGAGATGTTTCTGGCACCTGCTTATGGAGAGAAGAGATAGGTTGGTAGGACACGTACTAAGACACCCAGAAATAGCAAGCTTAGTTATGGAAGGAAGGGTCGAGGACAAGAAGTGTAGGAGTAGACCAAGGTTAGAATATGTTAAACAGATCGCCTGGGTTGTATGGTGTGGTAGCTATGTAGAGATGAAACGATTAGCTCAGGACAGGGTGACATGGAAAACTGCATCAAACCAGTCAAAAGACTGAAGACTCATACAGCAACAACCTCAATGCTGAGTATTTTTAATTTGCATTTAAAATAAAAATTAAATGTGAAGGGAGTTTTCATTTTGAGAAAAATCGCAATTAACATTTTTGTACCCACGCTTGAAACTACCCCACACCATGTAAAGGGCCCAAAAACAAAATTATTTCATAAAATCAGTTGGCAAGTAATACTTGTTGCTCCTTACTAGTGCAGACATTGATATTCTTTGATCGGAAATCACAACGTGGCGTGAAGAATTTACTTGTTATTCCGCCATGCATGTTTGATGAACTCCAACTGTAGTGGACAGACGTCTACAGTTATTTATTTATTTAGCGTATGATGCTTCATGACAATCGTTTGAAATGTATTACATATAATTGCTATTAGAAAAATAAAAATTAATATATATTTATATACATGGATATCTCAGATTTCATCACAGCTGATGTCTAGTCCTTCTAACCAAGTGAGTGCCGCAGGGATTACTTGATGTAGCTCCTCCATAGGCCCAGTGAATGCTCGTAGATGTGGCTGATGGTTTGCACTTCAGCACCACAGTTGTAGGAAGGAGACTCCTACCACCCCCATTGGTGTAGTGCAAGAGCAGTTTTTCCAACGCCGCAGCGTATCCTGTTTAGTCTGGCCCAGATGGTGCGCGGGAGGTTGAACCCAGGAGGTTTTGCTGTTGGGTCATCGATGTTGATTAGACCATGTGGGTGTAATCTGGCCCATTCTTGCTTCCATGCTTCGTCAGATCTGAATGGTATATCACCTAGATTCCTGGCCGTCTTCCAGGCAGGTTTCCGGGATTTCAGTCTTGCTACGTCGTTTCCATCTGTATCCTGGTGGATGGGAAGTGAGCTGTTCATCATCACCTTAGTCCATAATCTGACAAGGGCATTTTGTCGGCTGATGTGAGGAGGTTGAATGTGGCTCAGTACGGGTAACCACAGTACAGGAGTAGGGTGCAGGGTGCCAGATATGATTCTCATTGTGTGGCGTAGCTGGACGTCGACCAGACAAGTATGGGAACTATTCAGCCATACAGCAGAACAGTATTCAGCTGAAGAATATACTAGTGCTAATGCAGTTGTTCGCAGTGAATTTGCATCTGCACCCCATGATGTTCCAGCTAGTCTTCCCAGAAGGTTGTTACGACTTTTCAGTTTAGCTGCCAGTTTCTGAAGGTGATTGCGATAGGTTAGAGATCGATCTAAAATTACACCAAGGCTTTTGGGGGTAGCATTACATCGCAGTGTGTGATTTCTGAACCTGACTGTCGGTTGGTAGTTTGCATTCCTGTTACTGAGGTGAAACGTAGCTACTTCTCTTTTTAGAGGGCTAGGTGTCAATCGCCACTTTGTTAAATAATCGTCCATCTTCTCAAGATCCTGGGATAGGATTTCTTCAGCTTCACTGAAGTCTGGTCTTTGTAAGGTGAGGTTGAAGTCATCTGCATAGATGAACTTGCGAGATGTGGTTTCTGCAAGGTCGTGTATGTATAAATTGAAGAGAATTGGAGACAGTACTGAACCCTGTGGCAAACCGTTGTTGAGTTTGTGAAAACGACTGCGGACATGTTCTGTATGAACCTGGAAAAATCTGTCTACAATACATGCCAGAGATCAACTCGGCAGTCGAAAGCGAATGGGGAATATGAAATAAGAAAAGTTATTGTACCCCGTTTATAGACGGGCGAAGCACTCAATGGGTTAAACATGTCTAGCAGACTAATCGTTCGTTCTATAGACTTGTGTCTTGCACTAAGTTGTGCAATATTACAAAACGAAAAGGTGTAGCCCATGGTGGAACTGCGTACGAGTGATGTGGTTCTCCCAAAATTCCATATTACTACAATCACTCCGTGGCAGACCGTTGAACCACTTTCCTCGTTAATTAGCGACTCGACTTTGGAATTTGACATTCCATGTCTGGGGGATCCGAGTTCCCTGCTCGAGGTACAGCGTTATCAACTCTCAACCGTAGTCACTGAGAGCAAGAAGCGAGACAGGACAGAACCACGTGCAACTGTGCAACACAGCAGTCCTGACCCGCAAGCAGGTATCCAAGACCAGCCTCTGGACTCCACGTGGAGAGATAGAGCAAGCATGCTATTGGTCAAGAACTAGAAGCTCCAATTATGCCAGACAAATAGCTCTACAAAACACTACCAAACCTACAGTGACAGACCACAGACAGTCTCTGCCCATAAAAAGAAAACCCGTCAGTAAACTTAGTAAGTGTGGTAATTATTACTGATTAATATTAAAGCATCAAGGTTATTTTACTTCCTAAGTGACAGAAGTCTTCTACGTCCTTTAGCTTTTTACCAGCCAATTTGACGTCAATAGTGGGTTTCTGATATATTATATTTGTTTTACATTAATTTTCGGCGGCTTCGGTGGAGTAGTTGGTAGCGTGATGAGCTTCTGTGCCCAAGATCATGAGTTCAAACAGGGCTGAAGTCGTCGGATTTTTTAAGAGCGTTTAAATCCCTCAGTATGCCTTCCTTCGGAGGGGAAGTTGTAGGCGGTCCCATGTCATAGATTTATGGCATGTTAAGGAACCTTCCACTAATTACACCTGTGTAAAGCTAATTTGGGTTAGGTCAAACATTTGACAAACGCTCTTAGGTTCCGACGTTCGTCGCCGGGAGCAGACTGCAGTGGATTCTGGTAACCAGGTTCTGAACTGTGTAGTCGCTGACGGTGGCGTTTGGCGGCAAAAGTAGGAACTACTTAAAAGAATTGAATGTCTGCAGTCCTTACTTGAATTGAAAACAGATACACACACAAATACAGTCATCACAGTTAACACCGGTTATCAGACAGATTCTACACACACCTCAAGTACAAGGGGCTATATGACCGCGTTGTCGCAGCCCCTAAACTGAGGAACCAACCAACCAATCAACATTAATTTTCATCGTGAATTATTTCCTCATGACATACCATTTAATAATGCATTCAAATCCTCTGGTGAGTCGGTTAAGATGAAAATGGCATCGGCAAATCTCAGAGTTGAAATTATTTCCCCTTTAATCTTTATTCCTACTGTACTTTAAATTTTTCTCTAATTTCTTTCATGTATGGATTGAAAAGTATGGTTGATAAGTTGCACCCTTGTCTTACGCCTTTCTGTATACCAGTGTCTCTCTCATGTCATCCGATTCTAATAACTGCCGTCTGGTTTTTGTATAGATTGTAGAGCACTCCCCTATCCCTGAACGTTATTCCATCCCTTTCAAAATGCCAAACAACTTAATCCAATCAACGTTACGGTATCAAAAGTATTTTCTAAGTCTACAAATGCCATGAACGTTCTGTTATATTTCTTTATTCTACCTTTCAAGATCAGCCTAAGACCTAGTACAGGTTCCCTTGTTCCTACGTTTCTCCTGAAACCAAATTGGTATTCATCCAACTCGGTTTCTACCTGTCTTCCCATCCTGTTGTGGTCATAATCTTTTAAGGATGAGTGTATGTAGTAGAATGTACATTTGTTATTAAGGTTAATAAGGTTTGTTATTGACGTTAGGAACCAATCAGGCTTGTGGCTACAATAGAAGTAGAACCCCACAGAAAATCTCCTCTAGGATATGTGAGACGGAAATAGAGCTCTTCTCTGTTTTACTTCACGAAAACGAGTAGCCCCGTTCCAATCCTCCTACCACAATTACGTTCCCTCTCAGAACCGGGAACTGAACTAAGGATTATAGGGACCGAATTCGTAATACGTACCCCGATACCACAGTAGAATTTGAGTTAAATGTTGGTATCGAGTATGGAACGGAATTAACTCAGCCACATGAGAATAACTGCCATTAGAGGTAGTTATATACGTTCACTCCACCACCCTCAAAGGGATTTATATTGATCCCTACTCTTCAACTCCAAACAAGCGGCTTCGGTGGCGTAGTTGGTAGCATGCTGAACTGCTGTGTCCAAGATAGCGGGTTCAATCCCGGCCTAAGTCGTCGGATCTTTTTAAGAGCGTTAAAAATCCTTCATTATGCCTTCCTTCGGAGGGGAAGTATAGCCGGCGGTCCCATTTCATAGATTTATGGCATGTAAAAGATCCTTCCACAGACTAAACTTGTGTGGAGCTAAATTTCTAGGTTAGATTTCGTTGGACGCTCTATCAAAGTTCCAACGTTCACCACTAGGTATCATTGACATCTGGTAGCGAAAGTTGGAACTACTTGAAATTGAACGGAGCGTGTAGCTCACCCTCTGGAAGCTGCTACAGACTTTGACGAGCCGAAAATGTCCTCGGACACTCCCGGCACTAAAAGACATACAATAAATAAATTAAATACATAAACTCTAAACAAACTCCGGGATGGCATCTATCATAGAGGCTACAACACCAAACGTAGCGAAATTTTGATGGCTGCACTTTGTTTTTGAGCCATTTATTTATTTACAGTTTATTTGAACCTAAATATAGCTTCAAGAATAATTTGCTTTAGATACAAGCTAAAGAAGACTCTATCGAAGGCTTGAAAGGTGTACTTTAATTCATTATATTTCATGAATTGTATTGAGAGGCGTATTACTTTTAAGAGGAATTTATAAGTCAATACGGTTACCTATCATGGTAAATGTTATTGCTTTTATTTATTTAAAAAGCAACTATTATTTTAAAATATAAATTAAATTAAATAAATTAAATACAAAAAATCAAAATAAAATAAAAATGAAGTAAATAAAATAAATAAATTGAGTAAGTTAAATAAAATAAATTAAATAAATTGAATGAATTAAAAAAATATTAAATTATATAAATAAATAAATAAATAAATAGAATAAATTAAAGAAAATACATTAATTAAATACGTTAAATCCATAAATTCAACAAATATATATATATATATATATATATATATATATGTAATTAATTTTTTTTTTATTTCTTTTTTAGTCGTTTACCCTCCAGGTTAGTGGAACCCACGGACTCAGCGAGGGAACTCACCACTACCGCCTCTACGGGCAGTGTCCTAGAGCTTGGAACATCGAATCGGAAGGTATACAACTGGTGAGGTGGGATTGGCACCTCGCCCAGGCGGCCTCACCTGCAAAGCGAACAGGGGCCTCATGAGGGAAGGTAAGGGATGGTGAGGATGGATAGGCAAGGAAGAGGGAAGGAGGTGGCCGTGGACTTGAAGAAGGTACCAACCCGTCATTTGCCCGAAGACGAAGTGGGAAACCACGGAAAACCACTTCGAGGATGGCTGAGGGGGAATCGAACCCCCTCTACTCATTTGGGCCACCCGAGGCTGAGTAGACCCCGTTCCAGTCCTCGTACCACTTTTCAAATTTCGTGGCAGAGCCGGGAATCGAACCCAGGACCTCCTGGACGGCAGCTAACATAAAATAAAATTAATAAATTAAATGAATAAAGTAAATTAAATAAATAAAATAACAAGAAGTTCCCTGACGAACTAAAGAGCCTACTTTTCTTAAAATGTATTTCATACCAATGATTAATCTACACAGACCTATCTAGAATAATTACCAAATTAAGGTGGTAATACCGAAACTGTTCATCAGTTCGAAATATACTTGACATAGTGTAGCCTAATAGAGCACTACATTTGGCAGACCTGGTGACTGAATATATTCTTAGTTCCATCTCTGAAGCTACAGAATGCACATACAAAATTTGGTTGAAGTCCAATGGATAGAATGCACGTTACATATAGTTAGACATTGCATCTATAAGTGCGCTTAAAACATGTTGGCAACAATGCCAAGCAGTTGTTGCTCAGAATTAATCTGAGATATTATGATCTATTGTTGTGCCAATTTTGGATAAAATTCGTTTGTTAGTATAGAAGTTGCATGTATATAGAAATAGGGCCTATCAGAAGGCTTAGCATAATGATGGCAGCACTGACGTATACTAGTTACTCTAAATAAGTCTAGAATGGCAGGTAGTATAAGTGTGCAAATTTTAGAACTGTTGGCTTGCATACTTTATGATAGATTGACATTAGGGTAAAAAATAGAGACAGCATTTATTAACAGTTGGCAGCCCTGGTTGCTCTTAGTAATACGCATAGTCATATCTGTTATGATACTTATAGCACATACTAAATTTGGTTGAAATCCAATGGATAGTATAGAAGTTACATGTATTTAAAAATTGGACTTATCAGCAGAATTAGAATCTTGTAGGAAGCACTGACGAATATTAGTTTCTCCAAACTGAAGTAGAATGTCAGGTACTTCACGTGTGCAAAGTTTCGAGCTGTTGGCTTGCATACTTTTTGATATATTGGTATTAGGATTGAAAAATTGAGAGAGCATTTATTAACAGTTGGCAGCCCTGGTGGCTCTTAAGAATACGCACAGTCGCATCTCTTATGGTACACATAGTACACACGAAATTTGGTTGAAATATAATTGATAGTGTAGAAGTTACATGCATTTGATATTGGACTTATCAGCAGGCTTAGAATTATTTTGGCAACACTGCCATGTATGGCCTGCTGGAAATTATACTGAAATATTATTGTCTCTATGTGTGCCAGTTTTGGAATAGCTCCCATGCATACTTTCCAAGATATCTAACATGGATCTCAAATTTCAATTGCGATTTTTCAGCAGTTGGTAGCACTGACATCAATTTCAATTATAGCCTTGAGATATTCAGGTATGGGTCTTTACTCATACCAAATTTGGTTTCCATAGCTGCAGCCATTTAGGAGGTGATTAGGAGGACAGACAGGCAGATAGACAGACAGACATTTTCCCGGATCGAACTCTAAGTCTACTTTTTCCTCATTTATGCAAATTCAGAAAAGTAGGCTAAAAATTAAAAATAAAGTAAAAATAAGATACATATTTAGCTCCAAATTCAAAACAACATTTCGATATTTTCGAAGTTAGCACAATTTTAAACGACGAAAAGTAGGCTAAAATCTGTGTATACCTAGGAACGTAGCATACGAGTTGCGTTGTTTCCAACTGTACCCGATACCTAGTTGAGGCTATCGGCTACGCCAGCTGTGATCGAGCCATAGTTGAGATTTGTGGGCAAGGAGAAAAGATAGCGCTCAGATCGAGTCAGAAGAATGGTAGGAAATGACGTAGGAGGCCGAGGGAGATGGAGCCACTACCCCTCAAACATAAGGAATTATGGGAGAAATACTGGATGATTATAAAGATTAATTTGGAATAAAACCTTATCTAAACTCAGAAGGGAAGGAAATATCAAGAAATCTTATTGACAATAACTTGAAGAAAGGTAGACAACTCCTTAAGTTATGTTATGACTTTATAGCTGAAATTATGTGGTCGAGGTTAGATCTGTGACGTCAGACAGCGGAAGGAAGGAGGAAGTCACGTGATAGGTCGAGGCGAGACGGCCGAGCGTAGTGACACTAGCGAAGAGAAGTATTCCAGCAGTCCAGTTGAGTGGATCAAGTCGTGCTATAACAGAACAGTTTATAAGGCAGTGCAATACGGAAAGTTATGTGCGGGAGAGTGTCGCTAGGTGAAGCCCGCAATGCAGTATCAGGAGTTCGGTTTTGGAGCACATGCTGTCCATAGGGCAGGTCATGCAAGCCGTTAACTTTAACAAGGAAGCCGGTGTTCAGACACATGTTATTTCAACATCGCAGTCGTATTCACGTGAAACAGCAATGCTTTTTCAAGCTTACAATTTACCGAAGCAATACGCAGTATTACACTAGGATCGAGAAACATTATTTAAGCTACATTCTCAATGTATAACAGCACAGCGAAGCAGTATAATGAGGCCAGTATTTAACCTCATATTACACATGGACAGTGAAGCGAAACGTGTCGTGCTGTGGGCAACATTTTGTTATCATGCAATAGTCAACGAGTTGAACATTACTCTGACATTTTGTCAAGTTTGAGATGTTGGGACTTGTATTTCAACAGTCCAATTGTGCAGTCCAGTCACAGTTATACACATTTTATTATGGACATTCAGATGGACTTGAACTTATTTCAGCAGCATTACAGCATATTTCATAATGAATTTGAACCGAAATATTTAAGGCGACCTTGGGGCCGTTCCAACATAACTGTTTTTGGCAAGTGAAAATATGTAAGCGTATGCACTTTGTGAATAGTGGCACGTGCAGTGTAATAGTTACACATCATGAACAGTTATGAAATATCTTCATTACGAACACAGATACAGGGTGTCTGACAAATCAGTACACTTTTGAAGCTACTTTATTTTTCGACCAGTGCAATTCAGCCGCTGTGGAGACTTAACATTATTATCGAATGCCAACCAAATAGTTTATGGAACAGTGGCGTGACGTATTCGAAGAGAGTATGGGGTACTCTGTGTTTTTGAACTTTTGTGGAGGATTTTGGACAATATCCATGATGGATAATCTTCAGTTCATCATGTCGTGCTAGGCGGACACGGAGACGTGATGGCATCTCAGAGCGATGAATTCGGTTCCCAACGAAGAGGATAAATATAACATGAAATTCACTTGGATTGAGTCAGGCGTTTGTTCAGTGGGTGATACAGCGTTTTCATAGATCTTGCGAGAAATCTGTGACAAACACTTGGATTACCGACGATCTTTGAATTCTATTAACATCTGGAATATGAAGGTATTGTAAGAGTTATGGCATTACTAATATGATTTTTCATGAACACTGGGCAGACTCGTATATATATTTTGGTAGGAGTGCTACTATTATTTTTCGACATGGCTTAAATATTTGATTACTCCATTTGCTAAAATATGGTGTTACCATATGATATGGCAGGCACATTTATATAACGTTCTCACCATTGGTTGAGGTTATTAGACAGGATTTTGGTCTTTATATTTTTCTGTGTGGACAGTATTTCTTGATTATGGATATTTTTAGCGAGTGTTTCGAACTCGTGATCTGCAATTGGATAATTAGAATTTTTCGACAGTTCGTTGCATACTAGCGAGTATGTGTAATTCATCAGCAGGGATTTTTTAATTTTTTATTGCATTGTTTGGTGATATTAAATTTTATTCACTCAAGTGAATGCATAACGCTTTTATGTGACAAATAGAGTCATGTTGATTCCAATCATGTACACTCATTCATTAGCCTACGAGACGGGGCCTGTTACTTTGAGTAACTGTGTGGTGGCACTCACCTTACCTGTCCTTTTTAGGGATTTTTCATCATAGTCTACGAGGCGGGGCCTGTTACTTTGAGTAATTGTGTGGTGGTACTCACCTTACCGGCCAATCGAGGGTCTCATTTTATCATCCGAGTGTAATTATGATCGTAAGAGGATTAAACAATAAACTACTAGTCACATATTAGTTGATTTTTGTTAAATAAATTAAAAATAAATGTCAACAGGGTTACATTTTGTAATTCTTGTTTTGCCAATCCAATAATTTGTTTCACTACTCTTTTGAGAGTATATTCATTTAACAGTTAATACTTTTGATACTCTTTGTGAGTGATATCACATTTGAATACCATAATTATTCCATATAACACCTCGATTATTCAGCACACAGCCTGAATCTCAAAAATATGCCAGACTGGGTACAACAACTTCATGTCTGCCTCAAAATTATCATTGGCAATATTGCAAACTTTCAACTGGCAACTTCGAAAATATCTATCAAAAATACTTCACATAATCACGTTGCATGATCCACAAAAAATATATAACTGGCTTCAGATGATTAACGCACACAATCTACAAGAACTGTGATTAATCTGGTCATATCTAGACAACTTCTTAAACAATATGAAAATTACCTCAATAATCGTAATCCAATTCAAGATCTGGTTTAATTCAGAGCATAAATTCTCTTAAGATCCTCAAGATTTACTTCAAAGAAAAACACCAATGTGTTGTATTACCTCACATCAAAAATATCTAATAATGATCTGCCTCAAAATAAATTCTAACAATAAATAACTCATCTTACAAGATTCAATTACTTGAAATACTTCTCAAAGGTATCAAATCACTCACAAAGAGTACTAAAAGTATTAACTGTTAAATGAATATACCCTCAAAAGAGTAGTGAAACAAATTATTGGATTGGCAAAACAAGAATTACAAAATGTAAACCTGCTGACATTTATTTTTAATTTATTTAACAAAAATCAACTAATATGTGACTGGTAGTTTATTGTTTAATCCTCTTACGATCAAAATTACACTCGGTTGATAAAATGAGACCCTCGATTGGCAGGTAAGGTGAGTACCAACACACAATTACTCAAAGTAACAGGCCCCGCCTCGTAGACTATGATGAAAAATCCCTAAAAAGGACAGGTAAGGTGAGTGCCACCACACAGTTACTCAAAGTAACAGGCCCCGTCTCGTAGGCTAATGAATGAGTGTACATGATTGGAATCAACATGACTCTATTTGTCACATAAAAGCGATATGCATTCACTTGAGTGAATAAAATTTAATATCACCAATCAATGCAATAAAAAATTAAAAAATCCCTGCTGATGAATTACACATAGTCGCTAGTATGCAACGAACTGACGAAAAATTCGAATTATCCAATTGCAGATCACGAGTTCGAAACACTCGCTAAAAATATCCATAATCAAGAAATACTATCCTCATAGAAAAATATAAAGACCAAAATCCTGTCTAATAAAGTCAACCAATGGGGAGAACGTTGTATAAATGTGCCTGCCATATCATATGGTAACACCATATTTTATCAAATGGAGTAATAAAATATTTAAGCCATGTCGAAAAATAATAGTAGCACTCCTACCAAAATATATGTACGAGTATGCCCTGTTTTCATGAAAAATCATATCAGTAATGCCATAACTCTTACAATACCTTCATATTCCAGATGTTAATAGAATTCAAAGATCGTCGGTAATCCAAGTGTTTGTCACAGATTTCTCTCAAGATCGACGAAAACGCAGCATCACCCACTGAACTAACGCCTGACTCCATCCAAGTGAATTTGATGTCATATTTATCCTCTTCGTTAGGAACTGAATCCATCGCTCTGAGATGCCATCACGTCTCCGTGTCCGCCTAGCACGACATGATGAACTGAAGATTATCCATCATGGATATTGTCCAAAATCCTCCACAAAAGTTCAAAAACACAGAGTATCCCATACTCTCTTCGAATACGTCACGCCACTGTTCCATAAACTATTTGGTTGGCATTCGATAATAATGTTAAGTCTCCACAGCGGCTGAATTGCACTGGTCGAAAAATAAAGTAGCTTCAAAAGTGTACTGATTTGTCAGACACCCTGTATCTGTGTTCGTAATGAAGATATTTCGTAACTATTCATGATGTGTAACTATTATACTGCACGTGCCACTATTCACAAAGTGCATACGCTTACATATTTTCACTTGCCAAAAACAGTAATGTTGGAACGGCCCCATGGTCGCCTTAAATATTTCGGTTCAAATGC
Organism: Meconema thalassinum; assembly: GCA_946902985.2. Lineage (NCBI taxonomy): Eukaryota > Metazoa > Arthropoda > Insecta > Orthoptera > Tettigoniidae > Meconema > Meconema thalassinum. The sequence goes on along the minus strand of OX336388.2, from coordinate 577,013,640 downwards.
ATTATGAAATATGCTGTAATGCTGCTGAAATAAGTTCAAGTCCATCTGAATGTCCATAATAAAATGTGTATAACTGTGACTGGACTGCACAATTGGACTGTTGAAATACAAGTCTTAACATCTCAAACTTGACAAAATGTCAGAGTAATGTTCAACTCGTTGACTATTGCATGATAACAAAATGTCGCCCACAGCACGACACGTTTCGCTTCACTGTCCATGTGTAATATGAGGTTAAATACTGGCCCCATTATACTGCTTCGTTGTGCTGTTATACATTGAGAATGTAGCTTAAATAATGTTTCTCGATCCTAGTGTAATACTGCGTATTGCTGCTGTAAATTATAAGCTTGAAAAAGCATTGCTGTTTCACGTGAATACGACTGCGATGTTGAAATAACATGTGTCTGAACACCGGCTTCCTTGTTAAAGTTAACGGCTTGCATGACCTGCCCTATGGACAGCATGTGCTCCAAACCCCGAACTCCTGATACTGCATTGCAGGCTTCACCTAGCGACACTCTCCCGCACATAACTTTCCGTATTGCACTGCCTTATAAACTGTTCTGTTATAGCACGACTTGATCCACTCAACTGGACTGCTGGAATACTTCTCTTGGCTAGTGTCACTGCGCTCGGCCGTCTCGCCTTGACCTATCACATGACTTCCTCCTTCCTTCCGCTGTCTGACGTCACAGATCTAACCTCGACCACATTATTCCAGCTATAAAGTCATGGCATAACTTAAGGAGTTGTCTACCTTTCTTCAAGTTATTGTCAATAAGATTTCTTGATATTTCCTTCCCTTCTGAGGTTAGATAAGGTTTTATTCCAAATTAATATTTATAATCATACAGTATTTCTCCCATGATTCCTTATGTTTGAGGGGTAGTGGCTCCATCTCCCTCGGCCTCCTACGTCATTTCCTACCATTCTTCTGACTCGATCTGAGCGCTATCTTTTCTCCTTGCCCACAAATCTCAACTATGGCTCGATCACAACAGGCGTAGCCGATAGCCTCAACATCTCTCCCGTACATCTCCTTTTTTATTAGTCCTGAGAAAAAAATCTCTCAGGCATTCGCTATATACAACATATAATGTACACGATAGCTATGCAACCATCCTCTTCCTAAGCGTAATGATACTTCCTAATGCAGGCTGCGTTGAAAGTTCCAACAACTTCATTCGTGTCAATTCCCCTGGTGGATTATATCTTCTTTCTCAATTAAATCTTCATCTTTAACCTGGTATGTTTCGACTATGATGATGGGTTCCCGATGACTAGCATGTTGATTCGGCGTTAATTTGTCGTTTTTTTCTGCACCACTCGTGCTTGCCCTATTTACATCTCGAATTTACTCTTCGGTTGGTGCACTAGGTTGTCTATCCTCTCGCCTTGTTCTCCCTTACTCTTGACTTTCTTGTCGTCTTTCATTCTGATCATTCCGATTATTATTGCATTGTCTATTGGTTTGATTGGACTGCTGATTCTGATTCTGATTATATCTGCCTCGATATCGGTCATTGTATCCGTTCCGGTTCTGATATCTGGAATTTTGATTGTAGTTCCTGTATCTACCATCTCTTGGATCTCGTTCATACGGCCTTTCATACGGTCCTTGATATCTGTCATTCCCACAGACGTTATGGATATTTCCTCTGATCTCTTCGTTTCTTCTATTCCCCCATGAATCTCTCCTATCTGTCTGTGCTGCATTATCGACAACTACCGCATTCACTTCTTGCGTGTTCCGATTTTCATTTCTCGAATTCATAGGTGTCATCTGAGCGCTTGTGTAATCCAATCTGAGTAGGATATCATCGTAATGTTAAAGTGTATTCGCTCCCGATGCTATGAGTGATCTTTGGACTTCTACTGGCAACTGCCTTGCTATTGCTTGTAACAGTTCGTCTTCTGGCAATGGAGGAATCAAAAATTGCAATTTAGCTAACTGAGATGTAAAATAATTTGCATAATGTGTTGGATGTGACGTAGAGTAACGTTTTGAGTACATTTCTGCTCTCACGTTTAACTGATCTTCTGCACTCCAGAATCGTCGTAGAAATGCTATGGCAAATTGTTCCAGGTTCGCAAAGTTGCTTCTAAACGCACGAAACCACGTCAAAGATGGTCCATCTAAGGCGCGTGTGACAACCCTTTGTTCTCTTTCCTTAGCTACCCGATGTTCCGCCATGTAATCTCGGATATCTCTCAAAAATTCGACTGGTGTGACTCCTGTATTCCCAGAAAATTTCCTTGGTTTATCATCAAGATTTCTGATGATGGTCACCGGACCTGAGTATCGTTCATTCGTATTAGAAGTGTTTATAATCTGATTAGAATTACCTTGAGGGGTTGAACTAGTCCTTTCAAAAGTAACGTTTTGTTGCATTTGACTATCCTCTCCTGCGCTCACCTCTTGACTATTCATATTACGACCTATCGGTGTTTGATTCATCGATACATCCCCCGTTGTTACGTCTTGACTTGTGAAATTACTTATTATTGACTCCAGTTTAGTCACTCTATCTTCCGTTCGCTTTTCCACGATCCTGACTTTGGTTTCCAAATTGTCTAATGAAATAACAGTCTGCATTCTGTTACTCTCTTCCAAATCGTTCTTCAATTTATCTATCTTGTCTTCGCACGTTGTCTTAACTGATGCGACCTGTTCCTTCAATTTATCTACATCTGTCCTGAACTGAGCTGAATCTATTTTCATCGTTTCTTTATTATCAGTGAATCTCGCTTCCAAATTCTCCGTGCCTGCGATTAATTTCTCTTCCATCCCTGAACGCTTTTCTCTTGCTTCGGCATCGACCTCACTATACCGTTCTTCCACTATTGCACCGACTCTATTTTTAAACAATGCTAAGTTTTCATTAACTTTCTGATCTATGTCATCATCAATTTTCTTAATGTCCTCCTGCAATTGGTTTTCTAAGGATTTCAAGTTAGAATTAACCTCTCCTAAGACTTCCTCTTTGACTGTCCAAATTACTGATTTCAAACTTTTAATTTCATTACCTAAATTCGTTTCTAAACCTTTAATCTTGGATTCGAAAGATACTTCGGTAGACCATTCTTGTATTTTGCCTACATCTGTTATTAAACCATCTATGTCGAATCGTAATTTCGATACATCTGATTTAATATCTTTCTGAATAGACATAACATCTGCTCTCAGATTAAGAATATTTCTTCACCTTTATTTTCTAACTCTAGAATGTTTTTCCTTAACATGTGCAAATTTTTCTCTCCTTTCAATTCTACTGCCTTTATATCTGATTGTAAAGCCTTTAATATTTCATCATTTTTTAACGTTAATCTATTTTCCAAACTCATTAAATTATTGTTCAACTCTGTGTTACTTTCTTCACTACGAGCTTGTAATCTGGTTTCTAACAATTTAAAATTAACATTTAAATTAGCCTCACTAGCTTTGAAATTAATTTCAGTACTACTCTGCAATCTTTCTTCCAATGATGTTAAGCCATCTTTACTATTTGACTGCAATCTTTCTTCTAATGACTTTAAGTTAGTTTCATTACTAGTCTGCAATGACTTTAGATTTTCTTCACATCTAGCTTGTAACCTAGCTCCTGAATCATTTATCTGTTCTTTGACTTCCGATTCCATTCTATTAATATTTGCCACAATGCCGGACATACTACTCTGCAAATCCCCTAATACTTTAGCCAAATCGTCCACTGACATAACTATAATTTCCAACTAAACGTTTTAATTCAGAGACGTTGGATAGCAAAACATCACAATGTATCAATTACTAACTACACTTGGGTATAAGAAAAATGACATATAATTAAACATGATATAACACTAATATGATTAACATGATCACTGGAATGGGCCTACAAGTATATTGTCTGACCATGTTCAATAAATTTTATAACACCATTAAATGAATTAGAGATCAATCTCCTCGCAACCTCAATCTGATGTGTTCCCATAGAATAAACAAAATCGTATCCCCACGTATGGGAAAAGCCAATTCTCCCTCCTCTGCACCCGTTCATCCGAGGTATGCGATGACCCATCTGACATTACATCGCATATCTGGCTTCCCAGGCCAGAGTGGAGTTAAATGAACATGAAATAAAATAAGGAATGTGTCGGAAATTCAGTTGAAATATCACAAAAGCCGAGGGTAACACGAGATAAAGTATCTCTAGGGTCGTTACGGGCTTAAATTTAATAATAATAGCAAATGGAAATGGGCGCCATCAACTGAACGCCTAGCAAACCACATCCTTCTCGGTTAAGCCTTAATTGAGACAATGGAAAGGATTGGGAAAACAACATCATCATCAGATCACAACTAAGATAAAACAAAATGTATTTAAACTTAAACAGTCAGACAGAAAAAGAAACACAAACCCTGCCTAAGAGTATGGTTGACTGTAAACGTTATGTTTTTATAGTCCTAAAAAATCGAACCATCTCTGTGCTATTTCAAATTATTTTTCATACACATAAAAAATAAAGATTACTAAAGTTCGCTTGAGCTCTCAGGGCCACCGTAGCACTATGTCTTTGCGTCACTGAAAGTTCGTTAATTTAACATCAGTAATGTGGATGTCAAGAAATATGAATCTGTCTAACACAAAATACCCTAAAAAAACACATATATTTAATTATTCACTCATTTCTATGGCTTAAATGGCACTAATCAATGTTTGAAATCCAAACAATTGCTCCTTAAAATTTAACAATTAATTTATACACCATATTTACACTATTGCTGATCATTGCTCGGTTGTGAATCAAAGAAAATTTCACTATTCATCGGTCATCACCATCATTATCATATAGAAACAAATAAATATTTCTCACATCAGTTCTAATCCCATTATTCGTTATATTCAAGTCAGAATAATTAATTAATTACCATCAGATCATTTAAATAAATATTCTATTCATCAATTCATTAAATTATTCAATCATCCACACACTCTCATTTCATTATCTCATTTAAATTAAATTATCTCAATCCATCCATTTAAATTGTTCAATTCGTTAATTTAAGTTGCAATTCATCAATTTATTTAAATCATATCTCTTATTTAAATTTATTTAAATTTATTTAAATTTATTGTCATCAGCTCCTTTAATTAATTATCATATTTTAATTCATTTATTCATCAGCTGTTTAATCACCTATTAATTTATTAAATTCAGTTAATTTATTCAACTATCAATTTACTTAATTCATCGAGTTTATTCAACTTTTAATTCATCAATTTATTTAATTCATCGAGTTTATTCAACTTTTAATTTATCGGGTCAGATCATTAATATATTTAGACTTCAGATTATTATTCCATAAATTATTATTATTATTATTATTATTAGAAAATCGTGGATTATCAAAATTATTTATTTATTTAATTTCCTAAAAATTGTTTAATATAGGTTATAGAACGTTGTCTTAAAATTTTATCAGTTCCAAGTTATACCACATATTTAATTATCATGTCAAAATAACACGTTGTCTTCACAAAATCACGTTGGATCTCACTATCCAGAACTTCACCACTTAATCTCACTTTGTCAAATATCACATTTGAATACCATAATTATTCCATATAACACCTCGATTATTCAGCACACAGCCTGAATCTCAAAAATATGCTAGACTGGGTTCAACAACCTCATGTCTGCCTCAAAATTATCATTGGCAATATTGCAAACTTTCAACTGGCAACCTCGAAAATAACTATCAAAAATACTTCACATAATCACGTTGCATGATCCACAAAAAAAATATATAACTGGCTTCAGATGATTAACCCACACAATCTACAAGAACTGTAATTAGTCTGGTCATATCTAGACAACTTCTTAAACAATATGAAAATTACCTCAGTAATCGTAATCCAATTCAAGATCTGGTTTAATTCAGAGCATAAATTCTCTTAAGATCCTCAAGATTTACTTCAAAGAAAAACACCAATGTGTTATATTACCTCACATCAAAAATATCTAATAATGATCTGCCTCAAAATAAATTCTGACCATAAATAACTCATCTTACAAGATTCAATTACTTGAAATCCTTCTCAAAGGTATCAAATCACTCACAAAGAGTATTAAAAGTATTAACTGTTAAATGAATATACTCTCAAAAGAGTAGTGAAACAAATTATTGGATTGGCAAAACAAGAATTACAAAATGTAACCCTGCTGACATTTATTTTTAATTTATTTAACAAAAATCAACTAATATGTGACTGGTAGTTTATTGTTTAATCCTCTTACGATCATAATTACACTCGGATGATAAAATGAGACCCTCGATTGGCAGGTAAGGTGAGTACCACCACACAATTACTCAAAGTAACAGGCCCCGCCTCGTAGACTATGATGAAAAATCCCTATAAACGACAGGTAAGGTGAGTGTCACCACACAGTTACTCAAAGTAGCAGGCCCCGTCTCGTAGGCTAATGAATGAGTGTACATGATTGGAATCAACAAAACTCTATTTGTCACATAAAAGCGATATGCATTCACTTGAGTGAATAAAATTTAATATCACCAAACAATCCAATAAAAACAAGAAGTCCCGTGACGAACTAAAGAGCCTTCTTTTCTCAAAATTTAAGATTCATGCCAATGATTAATCGATATGGATCTTTCTAGAATAATGACGAAATTAAGTTGGTAATATCGAAATTTCTAATTAGTTCGAAATACTGTATACATGGCATTATGTAGCCTAATAGAGCACTACAGTTGGCAGCCCTGGTGACTGAATATATTCTTAGTTCCATCTCTTAAGGTAAAGAATACAAAATTTGGTTGGAGTCCAATGAATAGCATGGACGTTACATGCAGTTAAACATTGGATCTAACAGCGCGCGTAAAATCATGTTGGCAACAATGTCATGCATGTATTGGTCAGAATTAATCTGAAATAATATGATCTATTGTTGTGCCAATTTTGAATGAAATCCATTAGTTAGTATAGAAGTTACATGCATTTTAAAATTGGACCTATCAGCAGGCTTAGAATCATGTTGGCAGCCCGGACGTATATTAGTTACTCCAAAGTAATCTAGAATGCCAGGTATTATACGTGTGCAAAGTTTAGAGCTATTGGCTTGCATTCTTTCTTATATATTGATATTAGGGTAACAAAAATAGATACAGCATTTATTAACAGTTGGCAGCCCTGGTTGCTCTTAAGAATACGCATTGTCTTAGCTGTTATGGTACACATAGCACATACGAAATTTGATTGAAATCAAAATGATAGTATGGAAGTTACATGTATTTAAAGTTGGACCTCTCAGCAGGCTTAGAATCATGTTGGTAGCACTGACGTATATTAGTTACTCCAAATTAATATAGAATTTCAGGTACTATACGTGTGCATAGTTTAAAGCTGTCGGCTTGCATACTTTCTCATGTATATTGGTATTTGGATAAAAGAAATAAAGAGCATTTTTTAACAGTTGACAGCACTGGTGGTTCATAAGAATACGTTCACTCATATCTGGTTATGTACACATGCAACATACGAAATTTGGTTGAATTCCAATTGATAGTGTAGAAGTTATATGCATTTAAATATCGAACTTATCAGTAGGCTTATAATCATTTTGGCAACACTGCGATGTATGGCCTTCTGGAAATTAAACTGCAATATTATTATCTATATGTGTGCCGATTTGAAATAGCTCCCATTCATACCTTCCAAGATATCCAACATGGAGCTCAAATTTCAATTGCGATTTTTCAGCAGTTGGTAGCACTGACATCATTTTCAAATATGGCCGTTAGATATTCAGGTTTAGATCTTTTCTCCTACCAAATTTTATTACGATTGCTGCAGCCGTTTAGGAGTTGATAGGGGGGACACACACACAGCCAGACAGACAGACAGAAGGACAGACAGACAGACAGACAGACAGACATTTTCCCGGATCGATCTCATAAGACTACTTTTTCCTCATTTTTGCAAAATGTGAAAAGTAGGCTAAAAATCCCTGCTGATGAATTACACATACTCGCTAGTATGCAACGAACTGACGAAAAATTCGAATTATCCAATTGCAGATCACGAGTTCGGAGCACTCGCTAAAAATATCCATAATCAAGAAATACTGTCCTCACAGAAAAATATAAAGACCAAAATCCTGTCTAATAAAGTCAACCAATGGTGAGAACGTTGTATAAATGTGCCTGCCATATCATATGGAAACACCATATTTTAGCAAATGGAGTAATAAAATATTTAAGCCATGTCGAAAAATAATAGTAGCACTCCTACCAATATATATATACGAATATGCCCAGTGTTCATGAAAAATCATATCAGTAATGCCATAACTCTTACAATACCTTCATATTCCAGATGTTAATAGAATTCAAAGATCGTCGGTAATCCAAGTGTTTGTCACAGATTTCTCGCAAGATCGACGAAAACGCTGTATCACCCACTGACCTAACGCCTGACTCCATCCAAGTGAATTTCATGTCACATTTTTCCTCTTCGTTAGAAACCGAATCCATCGCTCTAAGATGCCATCACGTCTCCGTGTCCGCCTAGCACGAGATGATGAACTGAAGATTATCCATCATGGATATTGTCCAAAATCCTCCACAAAAGTTCAAAAACACAGAGTACCCCATACTCTCTTCGAATACGTCACGCCACTGTTCCTTAAACTATTTGGTTGGCATTCGATAATAATGTTAAGTCTCCACAGCGGCTGAATTGCACTGGTCGAAAAATAAAGTAGCTTCAAAAGTGTACTGATTTGTCAGACACCCTGTATCTGTGTTCGTAATGAAGATATGTCATAACTGTTCATGATGTGTAACTATTATACTGCACGCTTACATATTTTCACTTGCCAAAAACAGTAATGTTGGAACGGCCCCATGGTCGCCTTAAATATTTCGGTTCAAATGCATTATGAAATATGCTGTAATGCTGCTGAAATAAGTTCAAGTCCATCTGAATGTCCATAATAAAATGTGCATAACTTTGACTGGACTGCACAATTGGACTGTTGAAATACAAGTCCCAACATCTCAAACTTGACAAAATGTCAGAGTAATGTTCAACTCGTTGACTATTGCATGATAACAAAATGTCGCCCACAGCACGACACGTTTCGCTTCACTGTCCATGTGTAATATGAGGTTAAATACTGGCCTCATTATACTGCTTCGCTGTGCTGTTATACACTGAGAATGTAGCTTAAATAATGTTTCTCGATCCTAGTGTAATACTGCGTATTGCTTCGGTAAATTGTAAGCTTGAAAAAGCATTGCTGTTTCACGTGAATACGACTGCGATGTTGAAATAACATGAGTCTGAACACCGGCTTCCTTGTTAAAGTTAACGGCTTGCATGACCTGCCCTATGGACAGCATGTGCTCCAAAACCGAACTCCTGATACTGCATTGCAGGCTTCGCCTAGCGACTCTCTCCCGCACGTAACTTTCCGTATTGCACTGCCTTATAAACTGTTCTGTTATAGCACGACTTGATCCACTCAACTGGACTGTTGGAATACTTCTCTTCGCTAGTGTCACTGCGCTCGGCCGTCTCGCCTTGGCCTATCACGTGACTTCCTCCTTCCTTCCGCTGTCTGACGTCACAGATCTAACCTCGACCACATTATTTCAGCTATAAAGTCATAACATAACTTAAGGAGTTGTCTACATTTCTTCAAGTTATTGTCAATAAGGTTTCTTGATATTTCCTTCCCTTCTGAGGTTAGATAAGGTTTTATTCCAAATTAATCTTTATAATCATCCAGTAATTCTCCCATAATTCCTTATGTTTGAGGGGTAGTGGCTCCATCTCCCTCGGCCTCCCACGTCATTTCCTACCATTCTTCTGACTCGATCTGAGCGCTATCTTTTCTCCTTGCCCACAAATCTCAACTATGGCTCGATCACAACTGGCGTAGCCGATAGCCTCAACTTTTAATCGGGTACACTACACAACTAGCAGCGATAAAGAGAATTGCTAGGTAAGAGGTGAGAACTAGTCGAAGCTGTGATGAACCGGCTCAGGACGTCCTCGCTCGATGAGGGCGACCAGGAGAGGTATGCCGTAGGACGCACGACGGTGATTGCGTTGAGGGATAGTTCCCACCCTGTACAGGGGTAATGGAGTGACTTGAAGGGTTGAGCTGCAATCAACTCGACAGGTTGTTGGGCGGCTTGGCATCTCGCTGTCCGCACAGTGGCTACAGCACGGTCCTCTTGGCTTACTGTGCACTTTTCGATTGCAGAATGTGTTCACTGAGAGCGTGATTTGGGGCATGTGAATCACCTAGTATCAGAGTAAGTGCATCCGTATGCAATTGTTTCAATATTCCTCTCTACATAGAACTGCTACTTGGCTATGGTTGATAACATCCAATTCTGCAGAGAATGCTGAATGATAATTTTATTAATGCAGCCAATGGCCATGTACTTTTCTTTTCAGGACGGGTCAGGGAAGGGATATTGGAAGGAAATCGGCCGTGGACCTATTGAAAGGAACCGTCCCGGCATTCGCCTGGTGGTGAAAATGGGAAACCACGAAAACCATTTTCAGGACGGCCGAGGTGGGAATCGAACCCAAGCTCTCCCGATACCAGCGGGGCACGAGGTAGCGCCTTAGCGCTCTCGGCCACCGCGGCCGGTCGAATGCTGAATGCTGAATGATAATACCCATTAAGAAAAGTTCATATCGATTATTTCTACAATCTTTACTAAGACTCACTTGCACCATCTTCCATAATTTATAATGTTTAATGTTTATGCGTGAGTTGTACAACATCTACATGCATGTGAGTGCAGTGATTTTTAGCCTATTTTCAATTTTGAAAAAATAGGCTTATGAGATCACCTTTTGTCCGTGTGTGTGTGCGTGTGTGCGTGTGTGTGTGTGTGTGTGTGTGAGGTGTGTGTGTTTCCCCCCTAATAAAATCTAAACGGCTATAGCGATTTCAATGAAACTCGGTAAGTTCATAGCTCTATTTCCGGCGACCTCGACCGTGCCCTTCAAATTTTGTTACGTCTCACCAATCCATCATGGCGGATGTGCGAAATATTTCACTAGCATTCAATATCTCCGAAACTATTACCGATATCGCCCTGAAATTGTGAACGGTGATAAAGGGCACTACTAGAAGTTCACCTATGAGACTTTCAAAAACCTGGTTACTACAAAACCAACATGGCGGTCAAGCGAAGTTGAGACTTTTAAATAGACTTTTCTCGCGATTTAACTATCCAAACGTAATGAAACTTGGTACAGCAAATGTTTATACACATTGTAATGCACTGGAGTCTAATTTAGTTCAATTGTTTACATAACCTGTGCGAAATATTTCACTGACATTCTATATCTACGAAACTATTACAGATATCACCCTGCAATTTTGTACGGTGATAAAGGGTACTGATACAAGTTTATCTATGTATATTTCATAAACCTGTAAAGTAAAAAACGAACATGGCGACCAAGCGAATTTGAAATATGTTAATAGACTTTTCTCGTGATTTCACTCTCTGAGCGCAGTGAAATGTGGTACAGTAAATGATTTTGCAGATTGTAATGCACTGCCATCTAATTTAATTAAATTGTTTATATAACCTCAAGATGGCGGCTGTGCGAAATTTTAAAATTAAGTTTTTATTTCTTGTGTCGTAATCATGCGATCGACGTGAAAGTTTGAATAATGATCCTAGGCAATAATTGTCCTTGAATGGTACATAATTCTATGGCCTATACATATAACAATCCTAAATGGTGAGCTTCCGAAATATTTACACGGTTCTCAATATCTATGAATCTTTTACAGCAACCAAACTGATTTTTTTATGTTCATAGAGACTATGAACATAAGTTCACCTATAGGACTTCAGTAACCTGGTGAGCACAAATCCAACATGGCGGCGACGCGAAGTATAAATATTTAAATGGACGTTTCTCGCGAATTAACTATCATCGAGTGCCGTGAAACTTTGCACGTTAAATGCTTATACAAATGTTGATCCACTGGCATCTAATTTATTTCAATTGTTTGCATAATCACAAGATGGCTGCTGTGCGTAATTTTAAAATCTCGTTTTTACTTCTTGTGTTCTAATCATGCGATTGAAGTTTGAATACCACACGTACACAATAATATTCATGTAATAATACAAAAATAAAAATCCAACCTGGCGACAATCTGAAATATTTAGACGGTTCTCAATATCTACGAATCTGTTACAGCAATTAAACTGAAATTTAGTATGTTGATAGTGGCAATTAACATGAGTAGGTTATATGAAAATAGGCTGTATAGTTCTTCACGGAACTACTTGTTTAATGTTTAGAATATTGACTAGCTACTAGAAACTTTATGGAGTTGGAAGCCATACCGTAGTAATCGACATTTTTTTCAGTCGGTCAACACTAATGATAATAATAATATCGTATGGCCTCGGGAGCCGGATGCAAGCTTTGTTATTTGGCTCCCAGAGGGCAGCTTGCGTGTCGAATTTTTTTGTTCCTTGAAGCACTATGAAAGTCAAGGTGGTCAGATATCTAAGCTCCGTGACACTATAGCGCTTTCTAGTAGAAACCTGAGGAACTATGTGTTGAAGGAAAACCCCGAGATTAATTTTGCCATTATGAACACGACCTACTGAATTCAAATGGGCCTTTTAACTTGCCAACATCGTATTACTTGCGTATCGTGATTTTTGCCGCCTTTCAAAAATTACTTACCACGGCCAGGAGTGAACCTGCAATCTTGGGGTTAGTAGACCGACAGGCTATCCACTCACCCACCGTGGCAAGCTAATAATAATAATAATGTTATTGATTTTACGTCCCTATTAATAACTGCGGCCTTTAGAGACGCCGGTGTACCCGAATTTTGCTCCGAAGGGGATATTTAACGTGCCAGTAAATCTACTGACACGGCTCCCTCACATTTGCACACCCTCAAATGACAACTGACTGCGCCAGGATTCGATCCTGCAGCCTTGGGCCCAGGAATCAAGAACGTTACCGCCGAGCCACGCATGCAGCCAGGCCGGTGTTTAAACCTACGATATTGGGCAGTTCAGCATGCTTCCGACTACACCACCTAAGCCATGGCTTGGGGTCTACCCGAGACTTGTTCTCATACAAAACTGTCGCTTTTAATGACATCAGACACGAGCATAATCTCTCAAAGATTGACAGCCACTTTAGTGGAAAATGCAGCGCATCATTGTGGTTCTCCTCAGGAGGAAACAATATTAATACGAGGCACGTCCAGAAAGTAAGCTCCGTTTGGCTATAAAATTAAATTGTGTACAGATACAGAAAAAATATTTATTGCACAACATTCTACACCTCTTAAACTACTCTTCCACATAACTGCCGAACTTTTGCAGGCATTTGTCATAGCGTGGCACAAGTTTTTGGATACCTTCTTCATAGAATTTTGCCGCCGACCCGTAAACGTGAGTGAAGACTCCCCTTAAGATATCCTACTGTTTGGCCACTACTGTTAGGCAAATTGCGTGCTTACCAGGAGAACTGCGTATGTTTAGGAGTTCTCCTGACCACATACGCAATTTGTCTAACAGTGATGGCCAAACAGTAGGATATCTTAAGGGGAGTCTTTACTCTCGTTTATGGGTCGGCGGCAAACTTCTATGAAGAAGGTATCCAAAAACTTGTGCCACGCTATGACAAATGCCTGCAAAAGTTCGGCAGTTATGTGGAAAAGTAGTTTAAGAGGTGTAGAATGTTGTGCAATCAATATTTTTTCTGTATCTGTACACAATTTAATTTTATTACCAAACGGAGCTTACTTTCTGGACGTGCCTCGTAATAACTAAGGAGTAACTTCTCCAAAGAGTTGTTCACAGAAGCTCGAGTGAATTCCCACGTATTCTTCTACTCATATTTGGAAGCCTTATTGCATATACTGTAGTACAGAACAACTCATTTCAATTCTAATGCGATGGAAAGTAGAGTACCGAGCCAACTACTTCCTCAACTACTTTGAAGAAATAGTAATAGGTTTTTAAATTGGAAACCGGGCTCCATTTTCCATTTACACTTCGTTCTTTCCTTAATCTTCTACTTTCGTTTCAAGCCCTCCAATCCCTTTTTCCGGCTGATTCAAAGTAAATCTTGCATTTCAACAGCTCAGCTCTTGTTGCTACGAGGCTCCAGAAGCCAAGAATACAGTGAGCGCCATTTCTATTGGGTAAATATAAATGCTTGAGTTCCAACTTTCATCGTATTCTTTGGCGTTGCTAGTGATCGATAAATAATTTGGATTTAATAACCAACGTATGTAAATTTTATGTTATTAAAGAGACACCCCATTCTAGAGGCTTCAACGATGTACTCGTATTAGAGTATCCAACTCAAAATCCCACATTCGCGGATTTGATTCTCAACTTAATAATCAGAATGATTTTTGAAGTGCGTGAAAGATTCAAGGTGCACCGAGTCGTCAAATGTTACCTTGCTTCGGTGGCGTAGTTGGTAGCTTGCTGAACTGCTGTGCCCAAGATCGTGGGTTCAAACCCGGCCGAAGTCATCGGATTTTTAAGAGGATTAAAATTCTTCAGTATGCTTTCCTTCGGAGGGGAAGTAAAGCCGGCGGTCCTATGCCGTATATTTATAGCATGTCAAAGATCCTTCCACTAACTAAACTTGTGTGAAGCAAAATTTCTAGGTTATATTTCGTTGTGACGCTCTATCAAAGTTCCAACGTTCATCACTAGGTGTCAGTGATAACTGTTAGCAAAAGTTGCAACTACTTGAAATTGAACGGGACTTGTAGCACACCCTATGGGTGCCCGTTTGAAGCAGCTACAGCCTCTGGCGAGCCGGACACTCCCGGCACTAAAAGCCATACGTTAAATAAATAAAACCTTTTCAAATACATTTGTGTTAAAACAGTTCAAGGAACTTCGGAAACGGCTTCAATCAGAAAAGGTGTCCGTCAGGGTTGTGTACTGTCTCCTCTTTTGTTCAACATTTATTCAGAGGCAATATTTAAAGGAATCGCAAATTGCTTAGTAGAACACAGTGAAGAATTCGACTTGTGTGTGAACGCTTTAAAAACAATTATTGTGGTGTTTTCTAAAAAGAAAATAAGAGCAAATCTCACAATAAATAATAATATAGTTGAACAAGTGTCCTCCTTCAAATACTTGGGCACCATATTGAACGAACAATGTGACTCCAAACAAGAAATAAAATCTAGAATTGAGCAGGCCAGGAAACAATTATTTACCTTGCGGAAATTCTTTATACGATCAGATCTCAGTATACAGCTGCGAACCCGCATGATCCGTTGTTACATATTTTCTGTTCTTTTATATGGTTACGAATGCTGGATCATGGATCCTCCTCTTGAAAAACGAATCAATGCCTTTGAAATGTATCTATATCGCCGTCTCCTGCGCATACCTTGGATATTGAAAATTTCAAATATCGAGGTCCTACATCGGATGAAAAAGCAAAAAGAACTGCTACATGTTATAAAGTAAAGAAAGACACAATACCTAGGTCACATCATGCGAAACGAGAGGTACCAATTATTACAGTTAATTGTTGAGGGAAAGATACAAGGAAAAAGATCCGTTGGGAGACGCAGAAATTCATGGTTGAAGGACATTAGAAGATGGCACAGATGTACATCAGTGGAAGCATTTCATACTGCAATGTCAAGGTCAGAGCTGGCTGGCTACGTGGATCGCCAACCTTAGTTTGGAGATGGCGTCTTAAGAAGAAGAAGAAATACATTAGATGCCAAAAATTAAAAAAAATATATCCAAGCCGAAGGTCATCCACATACACCGTGCATCTGCTTTCTCTTCTAAACGCCATGAGAACTGAACATCTATATTTGATCTAAGATCACTTAGATGACACCACCTATTATTGTTATCATTATTATTATTAATATACCAGACACTCTGGAGGAGAGCGCTAACGTGGTAGCTCGTGCTTCACCAGCATCACGAGAGAGTCGCTTTTGATTTCCCCTTCGTCAATCCTGAACCTGGTTTTCCTGGTTTCCCATTTTCACCACCATGCGAATGTCGAGACAGATCTTTCAACAGATCCACGGCCGACTTCCTTCCAAAACCGTTCCCTGTTCCTTCCCAAATTAGACCCAAGTTAGCGGGCACTTGGGTGTTCGGCCTGTCACCATCCCCAGTTGTTTCTGCTGACAAAGTAAGTTCAGCTCCAAGACACCGTCCTTGTGATGGTAGAGCAATGATCCCTCGCAGATTACGTGGGTGAAGACGTTCTGGGAGGATAAGCGATTACAAAAGTACTATTATTCATTTATGTATTTATTCATTTTTTCATTTATTCATTTATGGTATGGTAACCCTAACAGAAAAGTCCCTGGTCCTCCAGGTTGGGGGTTGTGCTTAGGGTTAACAACCCTCTCATGTAAAAATAGAATTGTTACGAATCTCTCACTTAAGCCTCGGAACGATTTAAGAATGGATGCCCTACGAAGACATGGCAAAGGAAATGAGGACTTACGAATTGGTACATGGAATGCACGGAGCTTATATAAGGCTGGACACATTCAAAGATTGAAAGACGAGATCGAGAAGTATAAAATACAATTTGCTGCTATTCAAGAAACAAGATTTCCAGGGGAAGACATACAGAACTTCGGAGAGTACACTATGTTTAACAGTGGAACTCAATCCGGAAAGCATGAATTTTGAACAGCTTTCCTCATATCAAAGTAATGTGTTGAAACAGTAATCCGGTTTGAGGCAATCAATGAAATAATGTGCTACATACGAGTGAAAGGCCGATGGTTTAATATATCCATTATCAATGTGCATGCACCTACAAATGATAAAGAAGATGTGGTGAAAGACAGCTTTTATGAACAGCTGGAGAGGGTGTATGAAGGCCTACCACAACATGACATCAAGATAGTACTGGGAGACTTTAATGCCAAGGTAGGAAAAGAAAAGCACCTACAACCGACGATAGGTAATGAAAGCCTTCATGAGGAAACCTCTGAAAATGGGCTTAGAATGATCTCATTTGCAGAATCAGAAAGCATGAATGTCAGGAGTACGACGTTCCCACACAAGGATATACATAAGGAAACATGGTATTCAGCAGATGGAAAGACGGCAAACCAAATTGACCATATACTAATTTCAAATCGACTCAGAAGCGCCATCACTGATATTCGTGCTTACCGGGGAGCTGACATAGGCTCTGACCACAACTTGCTGGTTGCATCCATGGAGGTGAAACTGAAAACTCACCACAAACAACAACAAGGGCGCGCAATACAATATGATCTACAAGCATTAAAGGAAACTCCTCAAACTTGTCAGTACCAAGTGGAAGTGAGCAACAGGTTTGGCGTACTTGATGAAGTAGGAGAAGAAGTGGATGAAAGTGGAACTACAGATATTAATAGATTGTGGAAGGATATCAAGAAGGTGATTCAAGAATCAGCTAAAAACGCATTACCAAAAGTGGAACGAAAGAAGGAATGGTTTAATGGTACATGCAAAACAGCAGTAGCAGCTAGCATCTCAGCAAGGAAAGCATGGCTACAGGACAGGAGAAATGAAGAATTGGAACAGCACTACAGGGAAACACGAAGAGAAACAAGCATAACCTTACGAAAAGAAAAGAAGCTTTACCTTAAACATATGTTAGAGAGTATTGAGAATGACCAGAAGGAGAACAACATCCGTAAAGTATATGGGACGGTGAATAACATTAAGAAAGGTTACCAACCGCGATCAGCAGTTCTCCACGACAACAATGGTAATATCATTGCAGGAACAACCCACATATTACAGGCTTGGAAAGAGTACTTTGACCACTTACTGAACTGCCCTGAACCAGACAACAAATTGGAGAGAACCACTCTTTCAACGGTAGAACCTTTCATAAATGATCCTTCATATGAAGAGGTAACCAGCAGTCTGAAGAAACTGAAAAACCACAAAGCTGCTGGATCTGACGGTATACCAGTTGGATTGCTGAAATATGGGGGTGAGAAGCTTCATGATAAACTGCATAAACTTATCCTGAAAATATGGCGCGAGGAACAAATACCGGATGAATGGAAGGAAGCAATTATTGTTCCAATACATAAGAAAGGAGATAAACATAACTGCGGAGATTACAGAGGAATATCCCTACTTGTCACAGCTTACAAATTACTGTCGCACATAATATTACAACGTCTAATTCCATACACCGAAGATATAATAGGAGACTATCAGAATGGTTTCCGTAAAAACAGATCAACAACAGACAATATATTTTGTATTAAGACAATCAATGAAAAAGTTTGGGAATATAACAAAAACGTCCATTACCTATTTATTGACTTCCAAAAGGCCTATGACTCAGTCCACAGAGAAACGGTGTGGGAAATTATGGCAGAGTACGGAATCCCACAGAAACTTATCAGCCTGGTCAAAATGTGTATGGAGGAGACAGTGAGCAAAGTGACACACTGTGGATCCTTATCAGACGGTTTTGAAAACAGAACAGGACTAAAACAAGGTGATGCGCTCTCCCCACTTCTCTTCAACATCGTTCTGGAAAAAGTAATTCGGGAAACCAAAGAAGCTGCAACTGGATACCTAGCAGATAACAAACACAACATCCTGGCATATGCAGATGACATTGTATTAATAGGAAATAATGGAGGAGAAATTGAAGCTTTATACAGGAAATTAAATGAAACTGCTGCAAAAATAGGTCTAAAGATTAATGAAGAGAAGACAGAATACATGATCATACAGAGAGAAAACATGACTACAGACCAACGCAAAAACCTTCATATAGGCAATTTTACCTTTAAGAACACGCCAAACTTCAAATACCTTGGGATAAATATGAATGACTGCAATAGAAGACAAGTTGAACACCAAATTAGATTGCGGAATGCAAACAAAGTTTACTTTTCCCTGCATAAATTACTTTCCTCCAAACTTTTGACCAGGAAAACAAAACTAAAACTATACAACTCGATCATCAGGCCGGTACTGCTATACGGAGCCGAAACATGGAGTGTGACCAAAAGGGAGGAACGCCAACTTACAGTCTTCGAAAACAAGATATATAGAAAAATTTTTGGCCCCATCTTTGACCAGGAAACACAAAGATGGGTTCTCAGATCAAATCATGAGCTGTACAAGTTGGCCAATCAACCCAGAGTAGTGGACGTCATGAAAGCGAAACGGCTGCAATGGGCAGGGCATGTTATCAGAATGGACGCTGCCAGAATAGTTCGCCAGGTGTATGAGAAGAAGATCGAAGGCTCGAGACCCCCTGGAAGACCTAGGAGTAGATGGCAAGATGAGGTGACCTCTGACTGCAGACAAATGGGTATTACTGTATGGGAGAATACTGCGCTGGATAGGAGGAAATTGAGGCAGATAGTGAGAGCGGCACGGGATCGTCACGTCCCAGAAAAGCCAACGGAGTGAGTGGAGTGAGTGAGTGAGTATTCATTTATTAATTTATTTATTTATTCATTTTTTCATTCATTCATCCTTTCAATTCATTCATTACTTTTCACAGACATATTTGTTAATGGCAATTGATCTTGATCCTTTTTCAGTACTTGAATGTCTAGATAGTTCACAAATTTTGCAAAAGGTTTTCAATACGTTTTGTTTAGAACAGACAGTTAAAAACACTACTACAGGTTAACAGACAAGTTCAACACGCACCTAACTAGACAGGACTGATGACGAGGATATCCTATGCCCCTAAAAGGAATTAACAACAACATATTTGCTATATTGGATTTCACAGCTAGTGAATTAAAGCTCAGCAATTTTTCCAGGTTTATGCCGTATCTTGTATGGACGGCATGAGCCCGCTGATGAGCCATCTCGGTATTCCTAGACGAAACCCCACACAAGACATGGCATAAACCTAGAAAAATTGCAGAGTTTTAATTCACTGGCCGTGTGAGCCAATATACCATCTTTTTAAAAACCTTCATAGGAAGGTTATGGCTGCTTGAGCTTTTAGTTCTCGCAGGAAAGAGGCGCAGGTGCGCTTCATAAAAATGGGAGTAGCTCGCAGTTCGCTACTCCTGTGGGGGTCTGGTCACGGACACCTAGAGCCCACTGATAGCCAGCTTGGTGTCCCTAGGGGAAACCCCACACAAGACACGGCACAAACCTAGAAAAATAATTGCTGAGTTTTAATTCACTGGCCGTGAAAGCCAATAAACCATCTTTTTGGAAGCCTTCATAGGGAGGTTATGGCTACTGCGAGAGCTTAAAGCTCAAGCAAAGAGGCGCAGGTGTGCTTCATAAAAGAAATCACGAGCTTTACAGTAGTCACATATGATGTGTAACATCTGACATAGAAGAAACCTCACGTGAAATTGTTGATACACCGGTATTTTATACTAGTGAAAATCCACAGCCTGCTTCCAGTCTCCGACCGGGTCAGGAATGGAATGAATGAAGCCCCCATCTAGCGGCGAGGATATGAACTGTGCCGGCTGCCGAGGCCTGACGCACTCGTCTGGGGCAATGATTAAATGAATGACAGATGAAATGAAATGATAGTGGAGAGTGTTGCTGGAATGAAATTTTGACAGGGAAAACCGGAGTACCCGGAAAAAAACCTGTCTGCCTCCGTTTTGTCCAGCACAGATCTCACATGGAGTGACCGGGATTTGAACCACGGACCCAGCGGTGAGAGGCCGGCGTGCTGCCGCCTAAGCCACGGAGTCTTCTAAAACTTCCGGAGCCAACCAGGCTCATTTTGGTTTTGGCCGGGGATTTAAAGCCGGATGCCCTTCCTGACGCCTCGTGATTTTCCAGGTGAAAATTCCACCCCGCTGTCACCGGGATTTGAACCCCGGCCGTCCGGGTGAAAGGCGAGAAGCTAAGCCACTGCGCCATCACTATTATTGGCACAAATATTAATATATTGTAAAAGGGAGTGTTTTACAGATATTGTAGTTTATAATACGGAACTCATTTTATTAGATGATTTGTAGCTTCCACCAGCACTAGCCTAAATAAAGAATACGATATGGATCAACTAGATTAATAGACGCGACACCGCTCATAACCGTAAATCTATATATATATAACAATGAAAGTTTGTCGGTTTTTTTCTGAATTTCCACGGAAATTTGCTATATTTGCGTTTCAGACTGTTTTATGACGGATGCGCGCAAAAATAAAATTTTTATGTCTGTCTGTCTATGGACAATTTTTGGTGTCCTTATAACTCGAGAACTGCTAGGTGGATCAACGTAAAATTTGATACAGATATCCATCAGAGGCACGACTCTAATCATTGATGTAACTCTTCTGCGTACCTCTCATAAAAGGGGGCCTACCCCCTTAAAATACATGCTGAAATAGGCGTAGAAGGGTGAGACAAAGCTCATTTTCAGCCCCTTAATGTGAGAAACGAAACTCGGGGGCCATATGGCCCCCGAAAACCACATTTTAAGGCCCTAAAGCCAACAGTTTTTGAGATATTCCCAGAAAACTAATTTCATGTAATAAACTAATGAAATAATGCAAGCCGGTTACCATGGCAACACAATCTCAGGAGTCCATCTGTCTCTGTAAGACGCAATGCAATTCCATTTATTACATTACTGTGAACGTTCACAAACGGCGATAAGGTTATCACGGAACCAACTTAAGCTGTAAAATTCATCAATACGTATATAAAGCGCTTAAGGGGGTCAAGGGGTACTCTAGAATTTGTTCACGCCCTTTACACGTGCAGGTATGGTACGGAAGGTCTATTATATCCCTATCCCTATACTGTTATATTTTATTATTATTATAGTTATTATCATTATTATGGCGTACAATGACGAGATAAATCTCATTTTCAACTCCTTGGTGTCAGAAAGAAAACTCGGGGCCCCTAAAGAGCCGTATAGGGTCCCCGAAAACTACATTATAAGGCTCTAAAACCAACAGTTCCTTATATATTCCCAGAAAAATAATTTCATTTAATAAACTAATCAAGGAATGCAAGCCAGTAACCATGGAAACGATATCTCAAGAGGTGACCTCCAACTTTCAATCTATTTCTGCTAGAAGTAATGCCACTCCATTTATTACATTTCTGTGAAAGTTTGCAAATGGCTATAAGGTTATCACGGAACCAACTAAAACTGTAAAATTCTTCAATGCGCTTAAGGGGTTCAAGGAGTACCCTAGATTTTTTTCTCACAACTTACACGTGCGATATGTCGTACAGAAGGTCTATTATATCTCCAAACAGCAACATTATTTTCAAAAATTCCTGATTTGAATTTTGTTGCTGCTTTTAGGAATTTAGGCCATTGGAGGCTAAAACCCCTGAATTTTCATGCACCATAAGCCTTTATAATTTATTAAAAGGGTCTTCCTGTGGTTGGGCACTGGACACAACGGTTAGGGTCAGTTTGTATGTGACGTGTATTGCGTTCGTCTACGAGGTTTTCAATTTTATTTTCACGTCAGGAAGAACACGTTAGGTAAATTTAGTTTGAGAGCACATTTTAACTAATCCTTTTTCTTTGTCGACAAACAGGTTCCAAGCTCCTAACAATAGCAACAGTAGCTCAATTTATAACGTCTGGTTATTAATACCGAAGACCGTTCGAAGAATGGGTACTTCTACTAGTTCCGTATTAACAGGACCTCTTGATTCACAGACCAACACGTAATTTCATATGGATTCTGTTAAAATGCGTCATATTGATATGATAAATATCGTTTAAAATGATAATCTGGTAGCAAAAATATCTACCCCGTCCGGGATTCGAATCCGAGATCTCTAGACTCACAGTCATAGGCGCTAACCCCACGTCTATTTCGACTACGCAAATATTGTGCACAAGATGGTGACTTATTTCCACGTTACAAAAATACTGCAGTTAGTTATTGTTGTTTTAAGGGGCGGAACTAGGTCATCTGCCCCTGCATTACGGAATTAAGTTTCATTTATATTTTGCTTGTTTCGATAATGTTCCTGCGTGAAATTGAGTTTAAAATGCCTTATGAGTAGGCCCTCTTGTGAGTAAAGAGAATGTATTCAGCAATAGTTCATGAAGGCTTGCTCAATTCTCGTATTACCACAACGATTATATTATATTGGTGACTGCATTACCGTTATGTGGGTTAATATTTCAATAGCCATTGTGCAGAAACATAATACCGGCAATACCGACTACTTACAATGTTTGATATTAAGGCATTTTACCATTTAAATACCGATACGACGACTTCGAAAATGTACCATGTCATTTGTTTCAATCACTTGACACCAGAGTTCGCATGAGCGTTTATCGTTCAGTATGTCATATATATTCCACATGGCCGAGAGTACGCCATGGTATTAATTTCCGACACCGTGCGCTCATTGTTTCTCTTACCACTGCCAGCTGGATCGATCGATCGAGTTGGCAGTGCGTCTTACACTTCTGTTCGATCCACCACTGCCATCCCGACCGTTCCGATCCACTTCCGTCCCATTTTTCAAAATCACTTCCACAAAAATATCCAGAAACCGAGTGGAAAGATGTTACACATAAAAAAGGGAGGTAGCGAGCAGTTCGCTACTCCTGTGGGGGTCCGGGCACGGACACAAAAGAGCCAGCTAATAAACTAGCTTAGTCTTCCTAGGCAAAACCCCACACAAGACACGGCACAAACCTAGAAAAATTGCTGAGTTTTAACAACATATTAATTCTTGCACTACAGAGAGCGGTAGCTACGCTCGCTAACGCGCAGCGCTAGGCCATGGAGCCAAGCTATCCGCAGACTCAGTAGTCGTGGTTTCGAGCCCTACCGTCAACCGTTCTTGATACGGTTTCCCGTGGTTTCACATTTTCAACTCCAGACAAACGCTGAGACGGTACCCTCTGACAGGCCACGGCTGCTTCCTTCCGTCCCGTTGCCCAGTTTTATTTTTAGCCTACTTTCGATTTTTGCAAAAAATGAAAGTAGACTTATGAGATCAACACAGGGCGAAAAAAGTGTGTCTGTCTGTGTGTGTGTATGTGTGTGTGTGAGTCTGTGTGTGTGTATGTGTGTGTGTGAGTCTGTGTGTGTGTGTGTGAGTGTGTGTACTCTGAATGTCTGTCCCCCCCTATCAATTCGAACACGGTGAATGCGAATTGAACGAAATTTGGTACAAAGGTAGCACTAGCAAAGGACACCTCAGTGTCATGTTTTATATCGCCGCCATCTTTACTAAAACTGAATGGCGGCCACTCAAACGTTCAAAACGTAAAATCAAATAACGACTAACCAAATCATCCAATCTCTACCAAATTTGGTAACAACATACCTTCGTATAGGATGCGTCCTGTGACCAAACTACAAGGTCATCCGCCATACCATTTCAGGATGGCGGCCGTGCGAATTATGCAAACTTTATAATCCATATCATGGGACCCACCAGTTCCGATTATCGAGCCGAGAATCGTTTTAACTGTTCTAAAGGAAGAGGCACGTACGAAATTAAAAGTTTATTTTGTAATACTATAGTGCAGACGTGATTTTAAAAAGCTCAGCTGATTCATTAATAAGACAAGATGGCAGCGGATATCTTGTGCCTGACTTATATTTCACTAATTTGAGTATTGAATGCAATATAGCGTACTGATAAAAAAAAAATAAACTTTGTATGAAATGCTTTATATATAAATAATATACTCCAGTGATGAAATCGTTTAGTATAAATCATTATTTGCTAACAAGTTCTATGTAAGTCATTTTAAATAGAACGATATTCGTTGACACAATTAGCTCAGTGGCAGGTTGGTCACTAGTCGTGGCCGAGTGAGGTACGTGTGTGCGCGCTGTGTGACCGCATTTGGAAGAGTGTACGGTTTCCTAATACCGGTGCTTCCTTAGTTCCACGTGTGTACTGACCTTCCGGGTGTCATTCGGACAATACTTTTTCAAGTAGTGTTCCAGATAGGACAACAAAACCAGAAACCCAGAAAACCCCGCTGAAAATCATGTCCGGATACCAGAGGAAGAACACCGTACGCTGCCAATGGGACAGGCAGAGTTCTCGCCCCTCACCAGGAGAAATTCACCGCTGGATTGGCGATACCCTCCGGTTGACTGTCGACCAAGTAGAAGCCATCCAGTTAAATGCGCACGAGAAAACCATGTACATCAAGGTAATCAGCATATCTACTTATCAGAAATTGTTAAATACTTTTGCAGATCCTATTAAATTTCAGTATGATTCAGGCGAAATGACAAATGTTAAGCTCTCCACAGCGGATTCCAATTTTACCACAGTGCGGATATTTAATGTCCCACTCGAAGTTCCTCCTGAAATTTTCAAATCCGTCCTGTCGAAATATGGCACTGTGAGTGACGTCAGGAAAGAACAATGGTCTTCTGCTTATCAGTTCCCGGTGTATAATGGAATACGTGCCGTCAATATGGAAATCAAACAAGATATCCCCTCCACTGAGACATTTGGTGGCCATTCTGGCTATATAACGTATAATGGACAGAAACAGACCTGTTTAATTTGCAATGCTACCACCCATCTACGTATCAACTGCCCAAAGAAAATGATTCCCCTCGGTATAACTCCTACACAACAACGACGTGCCCAATACTCGGAAGTTGTGACGCAGCAAACGTCATATGAAAACATGCTTATTGATCAGTCAGCTGGGACAACACCAGAAGTGACCTCGGTTACATATGACGCAGAACTGGTAACTTGCCCTGACCAGAGCAGTGAGCCACAGAGTGCCCCTGTGATATCGGCAACCTGTATCGCAGCCTTAGAACCGACTATGCCGTCACTACAGGCTGCCACAGAAATATTGTCTTCACTGCCACCACCTTCTCTGGTATCTACCGACTCACCTAAGCTGGTTGATCGGGGATCCGAGAATGTATCTAAGAAGATTAAAACAAATGCCTCGATTGCCGTACCAGCCCCGAAGAATCAAACTGGCTCCACAAACGTTTCCACAGCTGTGAAAAAGAAACAAAATCTTCATTCTACGTCATCTAGGGACCCACGAACGCTCTCAAACGCTGACAGCCGGCCTATGAATGGCAGTCATAAGGAACTATCTCAACCTAATTTCACATAGTGCACCAGTATATTTCTCACCTGTGTCTTTTTTTCTTTTTTCTCGAGTCCACCTTCCAGTATGTCTAGCACAGCTTTTATACTTTTCTTAATGGCGCAATTTCTCACTGTGGCCACTGTGAATATCAATGTAATAGAATGCCCTCTGAAATTTCAACTGTTGGAGAGATTCCTTCGAGATGCAGACATTGACATTGCCTTCATTCAAGAAGTTGCTATACCCTATTTGCCAATATCTGCCTTCTACAAACAATACATCAATACCGGTAATACGAATAGAGGGACCGGATTCCTCATACGACATGATATCCCACTCGAAGGTGTGCTATGTCATCCATCAGGACGCATAATATCTGGACACATAAACAATACCACCCTGATAAATGTATATGCCCCATCCGGGTCCAATAAGCGTGTGGAACGGAAAATGTTCTTTCAACAGAGTATACTGCCTCATCTGCACGACGTTAAGGAAAAACTTATTCTTGCAGGGGATTTCAATTGTATTCAACGCCCAGAGGATTCCACTAGTTCATACCAAGGTATCAACCCGAATCTCAGGACCCTTCTTAACTCCCTACACCTCATTGATGCTGTGGATAGTTTAAGGGTGCCCCTGCCCCATTACACCTGTATAAGTCACAACTCCTCATCACGAATTGACCGCATATACTTTTCACAGGAACTTATCCAGCCTAGACGATATGAAGTGATACCTGCCAGTTTCACTAACCATCATGCTGTCGTATGTACAATCTCTTACCCCCATCCCATATTTCACATAGGAAGAGGTTATTGGAAGCTGAATTGCTCGCTGTTACTGGAGGAGGAATGCCAAGATATTTTCAGACAACACTGGACTCGATGGGTCCAACAAAAATGCAAATTTCGCGACTGCGCAGACTGGTGGGATATTTTAGTTAAACCAGGGATCCGCCGCGTCTTTAAGAACATATCCTACCAACGAGGTCGGGAAAGACGGGATACAGTTGAATTTTACTATCGAGTTCTTCGCCAGCTCCAGCAAAGATCTGATGCTGGGGAGCGTATATATGACCAGATTCGGGAAGTTAAAACCAAGCTCCTGTCCCTACAGCAACGAACACTCGCTCATATAAACGTGGCTTTAAAAGATCGTACAGTGCTCCCGGACGAAAGTCCAAGTGTATACCATATCGCCAAAGGACAACGGGAGTGGCAACGTAAATATATCCACCGCCTCCGCACCAGTACTGGACGTGACGTCACCTCCCCTGACGCTATACGTAGTGAAATATCATTATTTTATCAACGGTTCTACGCTAAGGCTGAAATTGATCCACAGCAGGTGACCCTATTGCTTTCATCTTGCAGTACCCAACTATCTCCGGACAACAAAACTCTGCTCGGCGCGGATAT